>OX639993.1:131061549-131695399 GCA_951828415.1 Anomoia purmunda | reverse complement strand
CTAATCAACCACATAACGCGGTTCAATGGATTCAGCCCCATACCAAGTTCGAGTTTTTAGTTGCCTAGTTGCAGGGGCTTACATACTAAATACAATAACAATTAATACAACCAAACCAATTGCACAATTTGGCACAAGTTGGATCGTAGGCAACCAGAGAATTCATAAATATAAAGTAAACAAAAAATGACAAATAACAAATATTGGAGAGGAAAATAAAATCAAAGAAAATCAAGGAAAACAAATAAAAACATTTATTGAGAGAAAATAAAAAAAAAATCGAAGACAGTAGCGTCAAGCAAGTAAATAAACAGAATTGAAAAAAGCAAAAAAAAAAAAAATATTTCAAAATAAAAAAAAAATATCACATGGGAGCAAAAGTGCTAGCAGTATGACAGGAGACGAAAAGTCAAACAGAAGTCATCAGAACTAGACGACAAATTTTTTCAGCAATAAAATGTTGAGGAAAAATTAGATAAAATTTATTGAAAAGAAAAAATAGCGAGCAAACAATAATTGCAAACGTTTTTAAATAGTGTTAGTGGTGAAATCAGTGAATGCACTTTAAGCTAAAGAATAATAAATAAAATAGTATCGCGTTTTCTTCGTCGACACTTGGATTTAGCCGAAACGCTCGCGGTAGGTTGGCCTTCATATTTATGTGCGCACCACTGCTTGGTGGAAGTTTGTATTCATAACAACAATCCGAATAAAATAGTGAACAAAATCCAACAAATAATCAGTGCAAAAAACAGCGAAAAGCGTAGATTTGAGAATATTTTACATATGGCTCAATAGTAGTAGAAAATATATTTTGATGTCGAGAGTGGTGGCAAATAAATTGTGGTGTGCAAGCTTTGGAAAAATTAAATACATATGGACATATGTATGTTTTTATGTATATCAGTTTTTCGAATGAGTTCGCGAACACCTTGAGAAGAAATCTAACTGTACGCTAGTTGCTAAGTAATATATTTATGCTGTTTAAAGTGAAGAGACTGGGCGATTTACGAGTATTGCTATTTAGAGATAATTTGTAAACAGCTGAGCGAATTACACCTCACGGCTAGAAATAAGAAATTAAAAGCACTTTGTTCTTGCTCTGAAGCACAGTATAACCAGTAGACAACCTTTTCGGTTTGTTTACCTTTTGTTTTTGCAGTTTGGTGAAATTCACCCTTGGGCAAGGCTTATAGGGTTGCAGATGAGAGTTTTTGGCCTTTTCCTCTATTAGGGTTTTGTGCTACCAGAAAAACAATCAATAAATTTTTACATCTGTTGTCAAACAACTTGCTTTTGTAAAAGAATCGCCAAATTTGTTTTATAAGTTTAACCAAAATGTATTGGAATTAATTTTCTCATGTGAGAAAAGACAAAAAAAAAGTTGAAAAAGCGTAAAATAATTCATTCATTCTCATTGTGAAGTAACATAAAAAGCTGAAGTTTGATAAACAGGGATGGAGGAAAATGGATGGATATTCGTAGTCATGAGATATTTTAACATAAGTATTAAAGGAAAGGATTTAGAATAAAAAAAATATATTTCTGCATTCAACCCATTTCAAATCTGAAAATTTTAGAATATAATTCGAATTCAATTGCCGCTTGGTCAAAAAATGGACTTGGAAGTTAGCTGTGGCTTAATTTGATAGATAGCCTATTCAAAATTATGGGGCGTATTCATAAAAAAAAAATTAAGTTGGTGTGTATTTAAACTTAGTTTGCAACTTTTGACATTGGGGGCGTATTCATAGTCATAATTAAAATTGGTACTTAAAGTTAGTTGAAGAGTTTTCGTCAGATAATCCATTGAAAAAAGCGACAACTAACTTTAAGTACCAACTTAATTTTTACTATGAAATCGCCTCAATGTCATAAAACGGCTACAAACTAGGAAGCCGACTATAACTACGCGCTATTAAGTTTCTGTAACCAACTTCTCTTTCATCAAATAATCGATTTTAAAACGATTACGAGTTTTTTTTTTATTCAACTAGACCAATAAATATTTAATCAACTAGTATTTCATTACAATGATTTAAACACTCTATCGGGTAATTGCTTTAAATACAACTCTGGGCTATGACAGTGCTGATTCAGAAATGTACAAAATGAACGCATATGTATGTATAAAATGATGCCTATACTCAGAAAAAAAAAAATAAAGAAATGTACACGACACATAGGAAATAATATATGAAAATAACTAAACACTCTTATTTTGCCACTTGTTATACTGGAATTATTAAGTGCGCAATCCGATAACCCCTATTAATTTGAATGATATATGGGAAGAGAGGAACTTTTACAAACATATTTGTGCTGAATACTTTATATGTAGCTAAGAATTCTCAAAAAAAAAAAAAAAAGATGTGAATTATATTATAATTTATTGATCAATTTATTATGTTAATTTGTTTTTGTTTCCAAGAGCAACCATGTATGGTGAGAACGATGTATACGTTTAATTTCAACCCTGAAAGGCTCAATCCAAGGCAAGGTTTGACCTCAAGTTGTCTACTAGTTATAACGTGCTTTGCAGGATTGAGAACTGAAGCCATAAAAGCAAAAACGAAATATATATATAAACTAATACCGCTGTAGCCATAGAAGCAAAAAGTTTTAGTTATTTATTAATTATTTTTATACACGTGTAGTTTATGAATCCACCAATTTTTTAAAACAAATCCTTGAAATTTCTGATCATTAATTAATTAAGAAATGGGGTTTGAAATGAGTACTAACTACTCTTATTCGGGCGAACAATGCCACCTTGAATATTCATTTGGACTTTACAATTTCTCACAAAATTCTATAATTTTACCCAGGAAGGGTTAGAGAGGAGGAGAGGCACCTTTTCTAAAACCTGTGACTGTGATATTTCATTCTTTAAATAGATTTCATTATATAATAATTTAACAAATTTGCAGACTGCCAAAGTTTTCGATAGAAGTTAGATTATGTGCCAAATACCTACAATTCTGACACTAAACTAAAATATATGGTGCCAGAGTTATGAAAGGTCAAAATTCAAATTAAGCATTTTTAAAGTCAAAATTTCTTAGAAACCGATGTACGGAGTTTGGGGTAATTAGACAGGAAAATTAATTTCCTTTAATCTTATGTTCATAATTTAGTTATTTGTGTCTGGTAAAACTTTAGCAAAAATCAAGTTTTTGTAAAAATAATGGATATGCGGATATCCAAAATAAAATCAATGAACAATAAGAATAATCAAAAAATACCTTTCGTAAATAATTTTTCGACGTGTGTTATTCCACGACTATCAATTAGTGAGGCTACTGTTAGTGAGCGTTTGGAAAATATGGCAACTCTTGAATGGCTTTTGGGGTAGCAACTGCAGAGTTCTTGGATTACCCGTATAGTTGAAAAATCCGTATGGAATGCTCAGACCTAATATCATATTATTCTAAAATCACCTATGTATATAACTTTAAATTATAGAATTGAATAGGAAATTAATGAAGTATGTAAGTACAGTATGCTGTCAATAGTCCTCGCTATACAAAGTATTTAAAAAAAATAACCCTGGTCAGTCCAACATCGGCTATGCCATCTATAGTATTTTTGTGGAGTATTCCTTTCTGCTAATTAATAATCTTAATAATAATTTTAATAATAACAATTAATTATTAGCACTTTAAGGCAACGTTTGAATGACTTGAAAAAAATATATATGATTGGCCGCCTTAAATAACGTTGTTAGAGAAAAAAATAAAAGTATTATTTTAAGTCGCCAGATACATACTTTTTTTAATTAACCTTAAACTCCATTCTTGCCAGACCATAAATATAGTTACAAAAAATTAATTCAAATACGTTCAGAGTACTTTAAAAGTGAATTAGAAATTTTGTTTAGTGGAAAAACGTTGTACGTTTTTTTTTTAAATGTGATTGGATCTGATGGTTAAGTAAAATGCGTTATATTTACTTCATATTTTGTGAAATATTGATTAAAGAAAACGAATCAAACAGAAAACAGCTTTTCAAATGAAAAATTTAAATAAAAGATTTAAACACCATTTAAACTAAAAAACCATTAGGCGATAGTAGATCTTTTTTCTTTTCAGGACTTATAGTTGCAGGTTCATTTCGGGGTATTTTGAATTGGCAGAAAGCTGATTTTTGGTTTTTTAACTTCTGACTCAAATTGAAAGCACACCAAGCTTCTAAAGTGGATTGAGTTTTCCTCAATTTCAGATATGATTATCAGAAAACTGTAGCCATCTAGCTTCAGTAATCTTGCCACTCATCTTTTTTTTTGTTGAACATTTCCGTAGGTTATCTAAAATTTGTAAAATCTTAACACATCATACGTAGTATGTATGTATATATGGTATTGTTGATTGAACTCAATTTACGATATCCTCAGGTAGATAAAGTTTTACATTTACTTTTTTCTCGATTACCGCAACATCACGATCACATGTTAAAAAAATGTCCCCGGAGACTAAAAACTATTGATTAACTTCAGGTAAATACTTCAGTTTTATAAGAAATTGACAAAGAGCGACCATTGTTCAATTAGTATTTTGTTCCACACATCGGTCAGGCCAAATTATCAGTTTTTTCTCTACTTTCTCTACTCATTTTGGAATTACATACATCGCGATTGGTTAGTATGTATTTAAATTGTCATCCATTTTTCTAATGCACCTCTCTTTGCAATACATTTATGACAAGTAAACCTTTTGACCGTATTTGTATTGTGACATAGTAATTGGAGGTCTGCCGTTGATAATACACGTCCGAATGTGGCAGGTATTTTTTTTGCAAATTCGTATCATCTTTAAGACATAAATATGCCTTGCCTGCTTTGATTTCTATATGAATTATAGCTGAGTATTTTTCTTGATATAGCTCAAACATTTTTTAATAGTTAAGTTAGGACCAATACATTTTTTTTGGATGAACTATGACCGTAATGACTTTCTTGAGAAGGAAAGCTATTTATATGTTCAATACTAAATTTTGTCTTCATCTACTATTTGATGTGATCGATTTTCATGTTTGCCCCGTTGATCTACAATTTCTTCTCTTTTCTTTAATTTCTCCATTAGAAGTTGCAGACGAAGCGGTGTTGACTGGAATACATGGCAAACATATGAGACAAAAATAATGTACAGTTAACCAGACACTTAAACATAATTTATATTGAATTAAATGAGACCAAAATTTTCGAAGTCCATACAGAAATTTTGCTTCAAAAATACTTAATTGTAACACTGAACTTTCATAACTCTTGTGGGTTTTGTTTCTCCAAAAATGAAGAATACTTTTATGATAATCTTAATGATTTCTATTGATCTCCATATATTTTTTATTTACATATTTGAAAATAGTAAGCATTCTACATTTATTCCCTAAAGCTTTATAAATTTTAATCGGCCTAACTAATTTAGATTTCGTTCAAATGTTGAAGCTCTTGTTAATCGACTAATCAGTTAATCGATTAGAAAATGTTGTTTGAAAATTAGTTGGCTTCACTTTTCGTATAACTGATTTAGTGTGACTAACCGCACATAAAAAACTATTCGACTAAACGTTCTTTACAAAATTATTAGAGGGTTGGCCAAAAACTATGACGCCCTCTTACTACACAGTACGACAGTGGTTGGTATACATGAGAAATGTTAACATAATATGAAAATAGGCATAAAAAATAAAAAGAAATACGTGTCTCGGCGTTTTGCTTTAGCACGTCAGAATTTGATTTTGTCGTACTCTGTTCTAAGTGTCTAATAATTTAACATCATTGCCTTCAAAAATACATGTTTGGCTGAGAAAAAAAGTGAGAGCAAAAAAATTCTCTTTTCAAACGAATAAAATTTGCCTAGAATAAACTACATATTTGTAAGTAAATAAACAATTTTTTATAAACTAGCTATACCAAGCGTGCAACAAAAAGCTAAAATTTTTGTTTTGTTTGCCAAAAACCTTTCTGGTGTTATCCTCAGCTTACATAAGTGGCATTAACGGGTTCGCCGTCCTTATCTGCACAATTGGCATTAGTTTTTTTTCACTTGAAAATTCCCTACCACAAAAATCAACAAAAAACGACCAGCGCATTCAATTATTAAAGATTTGCTCGATAGTGACGTTTGAGTTACGACACTCGCTTACCATGTTCCTTCTAATCAATACCGCTCAGCAATTTCATCCAATATGCAATTTTAAATTTATACTCCGTTAAGCTGGGATGACGCTTCGTTCTAACGACGACACTTACATAAACAAGTTGAGCTGAGGCACCTTCTCAATTAAGAATCCAATCATTCTAGGTGCATCTCCTCAAATTATAGTCCATAACCCTTTGTCGCTGGACCGTCCGTAGATGGTTATTGTTTAATCTATATTCAAATTCGCGTAGTTTCAGACTATAGTTCAATGGTTTTTAACTAACTGCATCTAGAAATTCATCATAAAACGTTTTCAACGGCATAATTTGACATTTTTGTGAATTAAAGTGAGACACAAAGTAAAAAGTAGGGCATAACTTATTTTGAAAAATTTGGTTTTGCCCATTTGAGGGTTTCAAGGTTCGCTGTGGTTGTTATGAGAATAGGAGGAACTTATTCTAAGTTTGTTTAATATATTCATTGGTAACTACATGGTCCAGCGTGCAATAGGCTTTTGGGGGAGTTTTTAGTTTTGGACACATTTAAATAAGGATCCGTTTTCTTTAAGTCAGAAGCTGTTGAGCTCTTAAACCGAAGACATTGGAGACACCCCAACTGATTCATCTTCTAACTTAAGCTTACTCCGAAGCGGGTGGTCGCGACCTTCCTAGAGGTTAGTTTGGTGAAATCACCGGGAAGTCGTAAGCTTCTTGAGCCTTATGTAAAATAATCGTTTCCCCACTTGCGTGGACTTCTACACATGGAACCATACAACCAAACATAACTAACTTGTTCAGTTGATTAAATTTAGCATTAAATCTCAAGTCGGTTCAAACAAAAGTTGCAAGTCGCTCAGAAAAAATAAATGCGTTTAGGGAATCAATGAGTAGTTCTTTTTTCTTTCGTACTGCGTGTATTGTGTTTTTACTTTCCGAAGGATAGCTGTCAAAGCCGTAAAAGCAAAACAAAATACAGACAGCTTTAAAAACTATCCCACAAAAATGCAAAACCAAAGTACATCGGTTTCTTTACGCTATCACCTTGTATGAATTCGCCTTGTGATGAATAAATGTAATTCGCTCTTTGAGGAAGTATACCCAAAATGTGCAAGGGACGGTTCCAACTTGTGGATGAATATTCATGTGTGCCTGTCGTAGAATCGATAAATAAAACATCTTAAATTGGCTCTGCGTTTTGATTTGCATACCCTTCCAATTTGTATGACACAGTGAACGATACTCGAGCGTAGCCTAATAGCAAAAGATAACAATTGATATCATTTGATTCACCAGCTCTTTTTCCATTTTCAGATAAATCACACACATCACTTTGCTACCTTGAATCTCAGCTCATCTGAGAATTTCAATTCGATTTGCGCTAATCCAAACCGCAGCACACAACTGACGACGATACGTCAAACGAAACAGCAGATCAACAGCTTCTAGCGACAGCAGTGCGTCACCATGACCATGGATGTTAATACCCGACTGTCGTGGTTGCGACACACCATCAGCAATATGCTTGGCGTCTACGAGCCAGAATATGTGAACGCTTTGGTGGATAATCACATTGAGGAGTTCACCCACTTTCTCACAGATAGATGCCTGAGAAACTCTGATATCCAACTAGTGTTGCTGACCGTGTGGCGTACATACTACGACAAAATGGTCGAGAAAGAGATTACTGTATTCGAGGAAGGTAAGTAGTTGGGATATATGGATGTATGCGTGTGATTGCAGAGGGGAGCAAATATGCATTCATTGGCAGTAGGTTTAGTAGGGATGTGGAAATATTCAGGGGGGGATTGATTAGCCGTAAGGAAATGTGAAGTGGATTTGCCACATAGGTACATTGTACACATGCATCGCAACCCGGGATACCAACTATCTTACGGCTTATTCCCAATAAATTCCTCAATATTCACTGGAATTCCCAAAAAAAAATTTTTTTGCTATCTAAGGCAATTCGTTTCCCCATTTTTCAAATAAAAAAAAATAAACTCCAAATAAATATAATGAGATAATAAAAACGGTCTTTTAATATTTGACCGTTATGCTGCAAAAAAAAAACCAAGCATTAGAATTTTTATAATAAAACTTAGCAAAAATATATGCACATTCTAAGTCAAAAAACCTTCGATTTTTTTTATATTCCGCCTATGAACTTAGGCATTCACTCTCTTCCTTTGGCAGGCAACAGTGCAAATCTTAGCACCATTGAGAACTGCAGGTTTTAAATAAGAAAAAAGCTTCGATATAAACGGCCAACAAACCTCAAAGCCATCGCACAAGTTATAAAAGATGTGTGGTATGACGAAATGAATGAAAATTACGTCGAACTTTTATTTTAATCTATACACAAACGAATCAAAGAAATTATCAAAAATGAAATGCAGAGTACAGCGTGCGTACCATTAATGGTTTTCAATGTTATGCCATTACATTTTCCTTAAATCTTATCTTCTCTACTGTTTAAACCAAGCTTAAAAAGAATAGAGGATTTTCTAAAAGTATAATTTTTTAATGATGTTTAATGTAGTAGTTTCTTATTAAATACTTGCTATCTTCGATTTGGAAAGTAATTTAATTAAACCTGACGAGTGTATAGCGCACTTTGTTCGGTGAATCCCGGGGAAAAATCCTGGCCGGGTTAAGTAACATTAAATAATACAGAAAATCACTTTTCTTATCAGTAGGGAATGGCAAGCCTCCGAGTGTAATTTTCGAAATTAGGCCAAACATCGAGCTATATGGCGTAAGTGTCAAATTGTTATTATTATTTTTTATAATTTGGGCAATTCGCAAAGTCTCTTATTTGATGCTATTGTTGTATGAGCTATTTTTTAAAACCGTTTAATTTTGGTTACTTAGCATGTGAACCAAAACCTGAGCTGATCAACCTGGTTTAAAACTGCAGCAAATACAACGATGACACCAAACAAGAGACCTTGTGAATTGGCCAACAATTGTTGGAGCCGTTTCATTGTACCCGTCTTGCAAGAGAATGCTCCAGCCCGGATAAAATTTCCTCTATGCAAAAGCAACTCTGCTTACATCTTTCTTGAAATGAGAGATTTGTTTAGTGCTATTAAGAACGGAAAATAGCTGTGATGGCAAATTTTTTGTTATATATTTAAAAACACTATAAAAATAAAAACGGACTTTATGTTAAACTGAAATTTCCCAAGTATTTTTTTTAGAATTCATTCACAATAGCCCAGTTTTTTCATTTCCAACACTATATGTCAAGTCGGATATAATTTTACTGAGTTGCCTCAACTCGTATATTTTTTGTTATTTTACATCCTATACGTTGAGCTACATACCTGCTGTCCTTTTCTAAAATAAATACGTTTAAAATATGTTTTTGATTTGTTGAAAAAATCAATCTCTTCGACCAATTACAAAGGCCAAAGTGTATCAAAAAATGTAAAAATAATAAAGATGCATTTTCTTAAAAGCAATACCGAAACACAATACCGCCGAACGTCGAATTTTCGCTCAGTTTTATTAGTTTAAAATTTTATAAATATTTAACTAAGTTAACAACTTTCATAAAGAACTAATATAGCATTTTTCAATTTCGATTTAAAACCTTGAGTATATTAAACATAGCCATAATGGCCGTTAGACTTTTATGTATTTCAAATATATACAATTTGGTTTGAAAACCAAAGAAAATTTAGCGTGCATAAAACAAAGTAGAATTTTAAAGTAAATAAAATCTAAGGATATTGAGAAAATTCCGGACAAAAATAGTCGGGTTGTTTTATGTGCCGATAGATGTGATCAAAGGTTCAAATGTATTTTAAATTTTTTTTTTAAAGAATATTACATAATCCTTCAAAATCAGTCTATTTCAATCGGCAAACTCTGTTTCTCCTCTAAATCTTAAAAACAACTAATACTCAATTTTTTATTTAAAAATTTTTTCCACATTCCAAAAGTTCAAAAAAAAGGGGACCGCAAAACATAGGGAGTATTAAAAAATTGGATATTATTTTTCATATATCCCAAAGAGATACAGAGTCTGCTGTAGGAAAAATATTTAATTTTACGAAAAGTTATTTAGGCCCACTTGAAATTCATAGCAAATTTTTGAAGGACCTAAAAATATTTTTTTTTATTTACGAGTAAAAACAAAAGTTTTTCATGGTGAGAGGTTCTACCAAGCATTTTTGCCTAAGAAAAAAAGTTTCTAGGGGAAAAAATTAATGATATTGTTTCAAACCAAGGAACTTCGAGCAGAGCAACCGTTGTTAATAACAAAACTTTAGAAAACATCTAAGGTTATGTTAGATTATGTTAATGTGGCTGCAATAAGGTCCATTGCGATACTACAGTACATTGAAAAACCGATATCATATACTCCCTCTGGTGCAGCAGAATTAGGAGAAGATTTGCACACTATGCCAATGACTTTAAGCGGTGATTTTAATGTCAATTTTGCCTTGGAAGAAGCTCAACCACTTGTACAATTTTTAGAAAGTAAATTTAATTTAAACATGAATAATAATCCCAAAGACTCAACAACCAGATCAAGCACGACAATAGATGCAATTTTCTCAAGATATTTAAATAATTTACAATCACGAGTTTTCATTTCATATTTTTCATACCACAAACCAATTGTATCTTTTCTAGGACATGAAAGTATCGAAGTGAATGAATAGATTTTTTATAAATGGAGGCGAAAACATACACTATCTTTTTTCATTAACCTAAGACCCTTAAAAATTCCAGAGTAATGAATACTGGCTTCTGTTATCGGGGAAATATTTCTATCTCATAAAACTTGCTGGCTAGGGTGAGTATTTTCATTTCAAGTGGCCATCGAGATCCATGAAGTTTCAATTCTATCGCCTAGCTTTCTAGGCTGAGAATTTAATTTTTTATTTTTCGACTTTCAAAATGTTGTCAATAAAACAATTAAAAATATTTTAATAAAAATTTCCGCAAATAGGAAACGGCACTAACATAAAAAAAAAAGTTGATTGCAAATTTGCAGAAATATCACTTTTTATATGGATTTGGATTAGCTGCATTTGAAAACGATAAGTACCCAGATATTTCCATCACGTCTAAATCTTTATATAAGGACTACCAAATATTTTTTATGAATTTGTCCCGAAATAGGTTGGCTGTTTCTAAATTTTTTTCATCACTATATATTGTGAATTTAAGTTATAAAAACTAAGCTGAATTAGAAATAAAATTATACATGGGTTGCTAGGCAGTAGCTATTGAACACAAGGCAACACAAATCGGATAGTTGAGCTTCGATTGCCAGCTATAACCATGGGTAACACAATACTAAAGACTCTCTCGATATCGAAAATTTCTTACACTCGATAGATTCCTCTATGAACTTTACAAGGATCCGCAGAGCAGATCCCACTGATATTCGCTGGGAGAAGGCATACTCACTCCCGCGGTATTTAGGTTCTCATCTGCTGGTCAATTAGTCTTTCAGACGTTTTCAAGGTAAACGATGAAAAACTGATAGGCCTAAAGTCTTTGGGAGTACAATGTGAGCTTTCACCAACTTCGGTATAAGCAATACCCTAATCTGTTTTCAAGCCTCAGCAATGTAGGCCCTGCACAAGCAGCCTGCAAATATCGGAGCAAGCCAGCAAAGCGCCATCTTCACAGCCTTTTGCAGCTGTACAGGTATCGGATATCTAGTCTCTGCGTTTTTAAAGCTGAAAAGAATTTATCAGATCTCAGTTACCTCAAGGGATTGGGGTTCCTCAAGAGAATTCACCTAAATTCAGTGGCCTCATGACATAAGCAAGTACAGCGTATTCCCGTTTTTTTTTTTTGTCAGAGTATTTCTGGTATTGCGAGCACTTAGCTATTTAAGGTTATTTCTAAACCAAAAGAGATACACTTACCAAAAAAAAAAAACGACAAATGCAAAAATTTGGGCAATAGATAGGGTTAAACGATATTTATAAAGTACGTCTTTTCCGCAATAAGAATATTTTAGTAAAAATTGTGTACAAACATAAATCACCGATTCCCCTAAACTATTCGAACTCAATCGAAATATGGGAACTCCCGCCCCGTCTGGCATCACTGATTGCAACTATTGTTGCAGTGGTAGTTGAAGTACCAACGTACATACATACATACACACATATGCAAATAAGTACATACAAAAACACCTCTCTGAACTTCGGCCAGCCTTTTGTGATGGTTGTTATTCGATGTTCCATCCATTTATGCGTGGAGTTGCCGCAATCCATTCTCTATTTGCAACAAATTCAAGCGCTACACAAAGTATGTGCATAGTTCGAAGACTTCCACCACATCAAAGGCGCTGGGCTGCATCTCCTCCATTTGCACCTTGAAACAACAACAAAATTCTATGCTGATCAGCAAGCAGCAATCGTCGTGCATTTATCTAATACTCGCCAAATATAAATGCACCTACCTTTCCAGGAATGTGTGCGAATACAGGTGTTAAATGAGGGCAGAGTGGGTACGATGTGGCCGTTATGGGATTTGCGCTGATTAAACTCAAGACTGACCAAACATAGAATTTGCATTTACACACTTAATGCGCCCGCGCCACATAATGCGGCATAGCCAGGCAAATGCAAAGCTTGTTTGGAACAATGCGCTAAGGCAAATAGAGAGCAGCAAATTAATACAACAACGGCGTGAAAGGAACAAACGCTGCAGCTTTGTATGATAGACAGCAACATCGACATTACTCGAGAGAATTCAAAGAAGCGACGTTTAAGTTGATAATGAACAGCAGCTAGCAGCAACCAACAAGGCGTTGCACACGGAGAATAGACGGGGCAGCATTGCACACGGCACGACACCGACTGTTGCTCAGATCCGGATGCTTTGGTGGCAGCGTAGAACATTTGCTACATGCCACAACAAGGCAAACTGAATTTCAAATACAGGATGCTATGTAGATATAACATAACAACAACTACAATTACTTCCACGTGTTGTTTGTATGTACATACGTGCGAAAATTTGTTGTTCCACCGGTAGGACTTCGCACTCAGAAACGCACTCTACGATATGGTGTTTGGCAGTCATCTGGAAGACGACACGTTTAATGGCAGCTAAGGGACGCGTAAAAATAGCTAGTGCTGCATTTCAACATCATCGAAGTTAAAAGAGCAGAAGCGTCAGTCAACAATATAACAAAGCAACTAATGTTAGTATTTACATATACGTCTGAAATAAATGACCGAATAAGATTTAGACCCGTAACCCAAATATGTTCTACACAAAGCCAGCAGTTGAGATGGATTGAAATGCTTTCTGCCTCTAATCACCGCGTTAAAACAGTTTCCTTGATCAAAGCCAATGGCATATCATTTGACAGCCTTACCGCAATAATCTCAACAGTTCTGTGGAACATAGCAGTAGACAGCCTCCTCAAAGATTTTCAAGGTATTGGAAGCACAATAATTCCATACGCCGACGATATTGTAATAGTATCTAATCTCGCTAGTAATACAGCTATGAACTCTGACTGATCTACTTCAAAGATCTCACAGCAAACTCTCTCTGTGGTGCGACAGGCGATGACTGGGAGTAAATCATGTAAATAAGGACCTGGTATTCTTCACTAAGAAACATAAGACACCGGATCTTGAACATTTAACTCTAGGGGCGGATACCAGCGTAGTAAAGAAAGAGGCCAAATATCAAAGCCTCATATTGGAGAGGTGACTAAAACTGGAGGCCTGATATTGCAGATGGGGTGCGTAAGAGAACCATGGCGCAATACTACTGCAGTAGGTCACTTGGATAGAGGTGGGGGGTGAAATCAAAAATAGTAAACTGGCTCTACACCGCGATACTTAGGCCAATTCTCCACTACGGCATATTGGAATGCTCTTTGAATGGAGTAAACTTCAATTAAAAGACATCTAACTCTGCGTCCATACACACAACGGGTATGATGAGAACAACAGCATCCAAGGTTCTGTACGCCCTACTGAACTTTCTTCCAGTACACCTACATGCCAAACTTGTCGCAATCTGTGCGGCAATTCGACTGAACGCTCTAGACAAGTCAAATAACAGAAGGCGGTACGAGATCACTTGTAGAGCTGCCGGAAAATTATGGCAGGTACTTGATGCTAAACGCACAGGCTAAACAAGCATGACGTAAGCGTGATTGTATCTGTTATAATAGGGTAATGTTTAATAGGTAAACATAAGGATTGCATGATTTATGTAAAAGCTGTGAGGACGAAGAAGAGGAGGGAACGATTCTGCACCTCTGTGCCAGAGCCCAGCTCGATCCAGAGGGAAGATTTTCCATTTTAGGTACACAATTCTTCGATACCTTGGAAGGCCTTATCCCGACGCGGTATCAGAACGAGCCTTAGGCCTACGAGCCTAACCTGCCCAAATGCTCAAAATTTAATTTTAAACTTCAAATTCTTCCATAGCTAAAAAAAATCTGCAAAGCTAGTCAACGTAGAATACAATACTCATTGCAAATTTTCATTCCGAAGTTTTGTTTTTCTTTTTGTGTACCTGTGTAATTGAAAAATGTGTTAACCCGCCCTTCGTGTAAATTAAACTAACATTCAGGAGTTCAAACATTGTTGTTGTACTACTCTACACTTTTGCTTAAGCACTTTGTTGGTACAAATCTCATGTACAAAAAATTTCCATCGTTGTCAGAAACGAAGAATATTTGATTAAATTAAAATGAGAAGATTAGGCCAAAAAACATATTTTTAGGGAGGATTTGCAGTATATTGCAACACCTCCACCCCTCTCAGTTGCCCGGTCATGGCGAAGAAGATTATAGCTTGGAATATTGTAGAAAACCCCTGAGACGGTTGGGCTAAACCAGGTTTCCGTGACACAAACTACATCAACCGAAGATCCCTCAAAAACACTTCTAGCGTAGTCCAGTTTATCACCACTTAAACTGCGTGCATTAAAAAGTACTATATTGGGATCTGGAGATTGCTTACGCAAAATGTCTTACCACAACTGAGGCCCTCTATTGCTTCACCTTGGAGCTGAGCTCAACCGTATTAACACGAATAGAGAAATCAGAAAACAGGCGCTTTTACTTCTTAAGCTACAATGCAAACTGAAGTAGCTCGCAGTTACCTCCAGCTGTATCTTCATGTACATATATGAATTTCGCGCAATACAATTCCCCTCTTGTTAAGTTTGAAAAACTTCGCCAGCGCCCTTAAAAGCTGTTGTCGATCAGACGTGGAAATAAGCCTTACAGTTATAGGCGAACTTTTGTTGCTACTTTTGCGTGCACGAAAGGCAGCACGAATAGTTGACTAGCTTTGCAGATGGCATCATTGACATCATTCAGCCTTTCCTCTTGCACATGGAGTACGCCATTAATTGTAACGTATAGCTCCGTCTTCTGTGCACATTCACTCTCCGTTTTCGGGTTCGTTCTTCCAGCTTCGCCATTTTCAACTTGATAATTTGGACGTCAGCAGTCATTTTACCGAGTCTCTGCATAATTTTTTCTTTCAAATCTTTCATGCGCGCTGCCTGTTGACTCACCATACTCTCCATATCTTCTTCAATTCGTATGTGTCATGTAGAAGATGGACTTTCATTTTTTCTCGCTTTATCAAATAGAGCTGGATGTTCTACCCAAGCTCTATTCCATGGCAATCAAATAATTAAAAATATTATTTTTCAAATATTTTTCAATAAGCGGCATTCCTCTTTTAGATATTTCAGTGTGAAAGCCATTTCGGTTCTCTTTCATTTGATACCAAATTTGTTTAATTTGTATGTGTGCTTAATTTGTGTTAGTCATATTAAGTATTTTTTACAAAAATTGCATCCTTGATAAGACATACCCTGATTTCAAACACTTCCATATTATATTAGTATGGTAGGTTTGGATTTTATTTATTCTTTGACAGAAACTTTTATTTGAGCATAAAATAATATTATTGTATTCTAAAAAAATATATATAAATATGTGTTAATCTTCGGCAGTTTGAAAGTTATTTTAGGTTTATTTCAATTGATAACAAATTTGATAAGAAATTAAATTTAGATATGCGGTATGTTTATTAATAGGAAAGTACTTTTATTTGGACTTCCAAAAATATTTGGACAAGTTTAACTGTTATTACTGGACCAAAATATAGGTCTAGATTTTTCTAAAAAGAATCCAGAACTATTTTCCAGGAGGTCTTATTTTTCGCCCGCATTTTATTGCATCGAACAAAATAACTGTTTTTCAAATAAATAGTAATATTGAGTCCTTAAATTGATGGCTATTTTGAGAATTAAGCTAAGTATACAGCTATCAAAAAAAGTCGCAAGAAATATGTTTCTTTATCTATGTTGCTTGAAAAAATACTTCGCGGTTGCTGAAATTTTTTTTAAAGAAATAAATATATGTCGTATTAGGTAATTTTTCTCAGTGTAAAGTTTCAATGAATGCGCAAGTCTATACGAATTTGTCTTGTCCATATGATGTTTCACTTTCTCATCTCTATTTGTGCTCGTTGGCTTTCTGTCCTTTGTTTTCAAATGATATGGCAATGCCTTTCCAGTTGTGTGAGAACACGTTATACAGAGTTGCAAATAGAAAATTAAGAGAGTGCAACCCTACTGGGCTGCGGCTGAACGTAGTCCTGAGTGTTGCTGAATGTTGTCGAGTGAGTGAGATGGTAATACTTGCTCATGACGTCGGGTTGCATTTTACAAATGATTCCCGAAGAGGTAGAGACACTCGACACGGAACTGGAGTTAGTATCCAACCAGCGGTGAACGGAGGTACATAGACAGCAAGCTCAGGAATTCGTTATCTGGCCGAGGTTCAGGGAGACGCCAACAATAAAAATGGAGTCCGAGAATAATTCAACAGGAGGGAATCGAAATCCGTCATATATAAATCAAGGCGAATTTATATCAGCTACGGTCGAATAGCCAACTGAAAATTTTGCATGTATTTCGTTTTTCCTTTTACGGCTGAGCTGAGAGCTGAAGCCCCGCTCAGCTGTTCATCCAGCTCCACCTTATATGAGTTCACCGCGATACGAACATTTATTTTTTGACAGCCGGAAACTGATGTAAGAAGTTTTGATGGAAGACAATTTTTTTCATTTCTTGAGCGTATTTTATATAATTTTTGCTTATTTTTGTTATCCTTAACCTTAGCGGGCAGTCTTCCTCGATTCCCCGAACACTGTTGCTTTTTTACATTTTTCTCTCCCATGGACTGACGAGCGAATTGCTATAAAATAAACAAAGTAAACAAATGGGCAGCGCTTTTGGTTTATAATTATTAAAAGTAGTTTGGAAAAGTTGTATGCCATATTTTTCAGGAAAAAAATTGAAATGCAAAGGTATTCGAAGATTACATTATGATGCAATCCACAATACAAATAATAAAGGTAGTTTCACTTCTTCTTCTTAGCCGCCATTGCTCCCATTTGACGTAAACTGTGCTTTTGGTATTTCCTTTTAAAATGGACCTACCATATGCTTTCTCAAAAGTCAAAAAAAAAATAATTTATAATATAACCTTCCTTCGCTGCTTTCCTGGTTCGAATCCTGGCTATGGAGAGTAACATAATAAATTGTCCGAAAAAATTTTCTTATAGCATTCACCCCTCAGCAGGCAATGTCAAATCTCCGAGTGTATTTCACAAACATTATAAGGTTAAACCGTTCGCTCAATTCGTCGGCCATGATTTGTTTTTCTTTTTTGAAGTTTTTCAACATTTTAAGGTGTTATTGTCTGATACAAAAAATGAAGGTAGTTTCACTTTGATTTTTTTTTGACGTAAACTGTGCTTATTGAGGTTGCTTCCTTTCGTAAATTTATCAAGTAGCACTGCTACATCAGAAAATTAATACTTTAGAAATTTTAAATTTTGAGTTGATTGGTTTATATTATTGTTATGCTTCTGTATGCATACATACTTATAACGTTTAATGCCAGCTCCAAATAATAAAAAATCAGTTGATGCTTATGTAAGTACGTTATAGTTTTTTTTTTTCTTTTTTTTAGAAGTTCTTTGTTTGTTGAAAAAGCGCATCGTAGTATATCCAGCTCAAAATGACTTAAGCGTCTGTGGTTGGTTTATATAGCCTTCATAAGAAACAAGATTGATTAGTTTTAATTTTAATCTCTTTAATCGAAAGTTTGATGCCCAGACTATTAAATTCCACGCCATTTAAAGGAGATAGTATGTACTCTAGTTGTTCTTTGTGATATTACAGCTTCTGGTGTTGCGGCGGTACCGCCGGAAGTCGAAAAAATTGAAGCCAGTTTTTTCGCACTGCTTTTACAATTTTTGCAGTTTCTAAATATGCAGTTCATCTTACTAAACGACCAGACAAATAATATATCCATTACACAATGTAATATTTTACTTACCTTCCATTTTATATTAAATTTAGATTTGCAAACACTTTAAGGCTCGATACAATATTCGATTAATAATTTGAAAAATAATTTTTTTAAATATGTGCATATACATATATGTACACTGAGGAGCAAAACTGGAACAATAATGTGGGACATGAAATTTGTGGTTTTATACTGATTCCATTTATTAACTTTTTTGTAATTTCACTTTGCAATCCCTTTAAACTTTGATTGGGCTAACGTATGAATGAAAAGAAATTTTTTTTTGCATCTTTTTACCCTTGCAAATAACATCAAACGACTATTAACTGTATTGTTCCAGTTTTGCACCTACTTAGTAACCGCACAAGTTTTAATTTAAATGTCACTTTCTCGCGCATTTTATCAACTTTTTTTTCGTATAACGTGAGAACTTGGTAAAATGCGTGCTATAAGTGCAGAAATAAAGCGAACAGTTTCTGCTTTATTGTGCAAGGGGCAATCAGCCCGGGTAATCGCAAAAACCCTTAAAATTAGCCATACCACGGTTTTACGAGTCGCAAAACAAACGGACTTTGAAAGACCTGCTGTGAACAAGGGCGGGAGGCCAAAAAAAATTGCAACACGCGAGGCTAGGCATGTTGGAATGCTTTTAAATTGCAATAAACTTTCGACACCAAAGGAAGGTTTAGCACTTTTGCATCAAAACGCGAGTGTGTGGACATTACGTCGGGCGTTAAAGCAAGCAGGATACAAAGCGAAAGAGAAGAAAAAGAAGCCAGCATTAACAATAAAAAATGTTAATGCTAGAAAATCGTTTTTACGGCGGCATGAATACTGGACGGTTGATGATTGGAAGCGGGTAATTTCAAGTTATCGATTGTTGTGAAAACTTTTCAACCTTTTCAATTTATTAAAAGGTAATTTGGTCCGATGAGACCAAAATTAATCGTTTCCAGTCGGACGGGCGATCGTGGGTACTGGTCAAATACAACAGACTCTATTCAACCCCATCAAGTTAAACAAACTATTAAGTTTGGAGGTGGTTGTTTAATGATATGGGGTTGTATAACGCCTTTTGGAGTCGGTCCTGTTGTCAAAATTGATGGCAAAATGAATAAGGAGCAATACCTAAATATTTTGCAAACGAATTTGCCAGTTGCAGTTGACATGTTTCGCTCTCGTGAAGATCGGATAATTTTCCAACAGGATAATGATCCGAAACACTCTTCAAAATTGGTGCAAACTTGGTTGAAATCCCAAAAATTTAAGACGATGGTATGGCCTGCACAAAGCCCAGATATGAATCCTATCGAAAACTTTTGGAGTTTCCTGAAACGACAACTGGCAAATTACCCTAGTCCACCCAAGGGTATGCAAGAACTTTGGGAGCGCGTTGAGGAAGAATGGTACGCTATACCACCTGATTTCGTACAGAAATTGTACCAAAGTATGCCCCGACGGCTTCAAGAGCTTAAAAATGCCAAGGGATTGTGGACAAGTTATTAAAACTGAATATTATTACTGCAGTTTTTGCTTGGTGCAAAACTGGAACAATCCAGCTGCATCAAATTGTTTGATATTTTTATTGATTCCTGTTTAATTTAATTATTATTAAAAATGCCTTATGGTAGGAAAAACATTGTTAAAAAGAAAACGCGAAATTGAATTACAAAAAGTTAATAAATGGAATCAACATAATACCACAAAGTACAAACTCCATATTATTGTTCCAGTTTTGCTCTTCAGTGTATATGTTTTAAGTCAACAATCACCTTTTTGCTTTTGTCAAATAATATAATAGCACCATTTCAAAAGGAAATGCCAAAAGCACAGTTTCCATCAAATGGGAGAAGAAGAAGTGAAACTACCTTTTCTTATTGTATCATGAGAGCAAAGCGAACGCCAAAAAAAATTTGATTATAAAAATTGCTATTGAAAATATTTTTAAATTTGTTTTTGTTTCAGTCGATAATTGTAACCTTATATGTGAGAGTGTGAGTTTGAAACTTTTTTATATGCTTAGCAAACTTCAAAAATATTCAGATTGGCTTTCAGCGGTTTTACTTTTTAAATATTAATATCATGGATTGCACTAACCACACAATTGTGCTCACTTTATAAGTTAGCAAAATATTTATTATTTATAATAAAGAGCTTTTCATAATTTGAAAAAAAAACTGAAAAACATAATTTGAAAAAAACAGATATTTGTTTCATTTGCCAAGAGCATTTAACATCTTGATAATTGAAAAAAAAATGTTTCCTTTTGACACAGAATACCAAATCTTTTTACATAAGAAAGATGGTGAATTTGTTAAGTGCACTGAATGGGCAGGAGGGTTGTCAAATAATGGCACCATTTAAGGGTTAAGGGAAAAGTTCTCATATTGAAATAATTTTTCTAAAATTAAGAAATAAGACATTATCTTTAAAATTAGGATATTGATTTATTATAGTTTTTTCCGATTGTATGCCTCAAAAGTATATAACTTATTTGTAGGTTTTGTTAATTTTAGACAAAATAATAATAATGCATCAATTATAGCCTCTTTTCCAATGCACACGTTTTATTGGCACTTTACAAATTATATCCTTTCGATTATATTGTTGTAAATATTATTGTAATTTTTATATGTAATTACAAACATAACTACATGTAAATATATACTGTTTTATGTTAAATAAACCTGTACAGTTTTCAGAGCGCCATACTTATTTTACATATTTTATTTATTCAGTTCCCCTTCCACCACCACCACCGAAAGCGGAGAAACCAGGAAAAAAGAAGGGGAAACAAGGAGTTAAAGGTAACTAAATCTACACGGGTACATACTATAAAATATTTACTTACATATGTATATTTTTTCCTCCTCTTTTCCCGCTAGCCAAAGGAAAAACAGTTGCTCAATCCTCTCCTGCAGCTACGCAACCAGCAACCGACGAAGAGTCGCCCGCTGAGGGAGGCGCAATTACAGATACAGATGGAGCGACGAGCGCAAGTATAGCGCCTACCACAACCACAGATGGCGGTGTAACAACTGAAGCCGAGGGCGAGAGTCCCGAAGAGGGATTCCAAAGTGGAGTTAGTTCGGTAAAGTCAGGTAAGCGAAAAGTGTATAATTTTTCACTTACTTTTAAGAAAACCACGCCTACAGAACTACTTATATATGCATATATAATATCCCAGCAAGACGTCTCCTGAGAGAGTAAATTATCTTTTATATGGAATTTATCACACAATATATTTTTATACCGACTAAATATATTTTCATCAAAATCATAATTTAAGAATTTTGTTTAGTAGAATGCAGGTGTTAATCCAATTTATTTTCTTTTTAAAAGAAGTTAAGGCGCAAATAATTAAAATTTTGAAATATAAGACAATGTTTTATTTCCATTTTACTTATATAATAGCAATGCTTTTTAGGGTCCCGAAATATTTGATATTTATATAATCTATATATAGAGAGAATTCAATACAAAAATTAATGGATCCGACTCCAGAATTTATATGACATGCAAAGTTACTGTTAATGTACCTATGTATATTGTGAATAATCGTACTTGCGACACGATTTCGCTTATGATTATAATAAGAACTTCACAAGAAATTAGCCTGTTAGTACTAGGCGGATATGCATCTCATCAACAAATATCGTAAGCGATTGGAATATTTCACAACCACGAAACAAATAAGCTTAAAATAATTGCATGGTATATGAATGAAAATATTGAAATTTTAAGCGTTTTTAAAGCGCCCAAAAACTGGAAAATATTGCATATCTAATTTTATAGCTCTTCGCTTTCTTTCTAATGATTTACAATTTTTATTCTATCAGATATAGCAGTACTTATTCGATGGCAAAATATTTATTCATATCCATTCATTTATTGAACATTTTTACTTATATCTACGAAAGACAAAGTTCAAGTTATTAAAAAATACATATTTCTATGAATATAACGGCATACATTTAGATATAAGAAAAGAAAAGGCATTTTATATATTAAGATTAACATAGAGCCAAATGTCTTCTCTAGTATAAAGTTATAAATACAGTCGGGTGGGCTGTTAGAAAATGCGTAAAATGTGGTAAATTAAGAAGAATCTCTGTTTGCATGTAAGTCGCCGTTTATTGCTGTAAAAACCTGAAACAATGTACGTACATACTACAAGAAAATTGGTACTCACCTGAGACGTTGCTGTTAGAAAAGTAAGACCTTGTGCTGGTCGCCGGTCACCTTTATAGGCCCGTATCTGGCAACGGGCTCAGCTAACAGGTCAGCGATTAGCTTACAGCGACATCTCGTTGTGACAATTTTATCTTACGACTAATTGCAGACCCTAACAATAGTGTTTGTGAAAAAAAAAAATTTTATTTAGAGTAAAATTTTAAAGCAAGGGTTGTTTAAAATTTGCTAATGGTCCGTAGCAAAACTTCGACTTTTTTGTACGAAAGATTCAGACGGCAAGATTTCACATTTCTCCATAACGGTTGGAGTCTCCTTATGGCTCGAATATTGGCAGGCAGAATATTAAATAACTTATAAGATACTATTGAATGCGTTGTTCGCGAATGAGGTACAGATATAATGAGTAACAAGAGATTGTGGGTTTTTTCTCAGGCAATAGTTTTCTGATTTAAAATTGTGCAGGTACCCCCATCTAAAGGAGAAAAAATTGAAAAACCTTTATATAATAAAGTTATGTTACTGGAATAATTTTCAAATTCATAAATAGAGCTCTCTCTGGAGCAATGTAGACGATTAACATTAGATATTTTTCTAATAACGCAGTTTTGTAGTGAGTAGGGTTTGAATTTTGCTTCATATAAGAATACAAGAATATGAGAATAAAAGAATATAAGAATATAAGAATATAAGAATTTAAGAATATAAGAATACAAGAATATGAGAATAAAAGAATATAAGAATATAAGAATATAAGAATATAAGAATATAAGAATATAAAATATAAGAAAATAAGAATATAAGAGCATTTCATTTTGCGTAAGGATATTTTTCATTTGGAAAATATTTACACATATATATTTACACTTAACCCTTAAAGCACTAACACCGTCCACAAACGGTCATCACTTAAATCGAGATATATGCAAGCTGAACATTTTCCGAAGTTTACTTTTCAATACTATCTATTTTCAACGAAATAATCCTCCAAATTAAACATTTTGGAAAGCCCTTTGCTGATTATTTTGACAGATATAGCTATTTCTGTCAAAAGTTTTGTGGAAAGTGGCGAAAAAATTATTTGTGAGTTTAGTGCAATTTACAGTTAAAAAAAAAATATTTTCTAACGACGCAATTGAATAGAGAATTTTTCTGGTAAATTGTTTTAACTCATACTTTGATAATTTGTTGGTATTTTAATTTCTGAAGCGAACAATTTGTGATATTGAAGTGTTTTGCGAACACCGTCTCTAGACGGTCTTAGTAGCTTAGGTGAAAAAAAATTTCTTAAACGTTATTTCAACAAAAAATCGAAAAAATCGTGCAAATTGTGCAAAATATCGGAAACTCACACTTTTTGTACGAAATGCAACATCCATTTGTGTTTTTCCAAAGCAAACGACTGTGTTACAAAATATCATGTAGAAAAATGAGTAACGTTACAATAGAATTTACATATTTTTGTTAATGAATTAAATACTTACCTTGAATAAAAATGAGTTTTTGTGCATAAATTAAAAAGTGCATGTTTTAAAATTGTTCAGCTAACCCACTATAGCCGTCTACAGATGGTCTTTAATTTTTTTCACCTAGCGCCTCCAGGAAAATTTTTTTTATCAAATAACTTTAGATTCGTTTTTTTACCCATAAATCATACTAAAACTAAAATTTTCAGAGAAAAATATTCAAGACTTAAGGGTTTAAGGGTTAAATACACTCAAAAAAGAAAAAAAGATCTGGAATGAAGGCGACCAGCTATCGAAAGAAAAAAATGGGGATGAAATGGCGTTTAAGAGACATCCACTACTTTTGAAAAAAAATAGAAAAAATAGAAGAAATAAACTTATTTAAATATATTTGATGTAGTGTTTTATTTATTTTGGGGAAAATATCACAATCCGAACAAAAAAATTCCTTCAAAATATATACAGTTTTTCCTAGGTAGTTTTTCTCAGCGCACAGAAATTTTACAAACGCTTCTGTAGAATGAGCCATTCACGATACGGTTCTCTGACAAAACAACTTCTTGCTGGGATATTTGAAATACACATACATACATATGTACATCTATAAATTCCAAACTATGCATACAAATGCCCATACATTAAATTCTTTTCCCTCCATGCTATCACAAGTAGCCAGCGATGATGAAGACGAGGATGGTAATTATGAGAAAAGTTTCCCAATTCTGATTTTTAGTTATATGTACGTCTTTGCACAATTCTTTTTGTGTTTCAAACTTTTTTTTTTAATCTTTTGTTTTACCAACTTTTCTGCACTCGCATCTTATCGCGCACACCCTTCCCTGCAACATTTGCGCACACTTTTGCTTTTCTTATGACTTTGATTCGTTGAATTATTGCGCTCTTTGCCGTGCACTGTAGCTCTTACTCAATTTATGGTTAACGTAAATGAAATGGACATTGCTGTTAGTTAATCTCAATGTTGCCACAATGCGGTAGCGTGCATTCTTGCCACAACTAATTGCTCCTTTCAGCCACTAAGTGCGATTTGGCGGGTGCAGCAACGCGCTTAATACTTAAAAGCGTTTCAAATTCAAATTTTCCAAGACACCTCTAACACTCTCCCAAGGGGGGGAGGGGGGCGGTGCTGCCAAAAATTTCATTCTCTGCTGGTATGTGTCTGGTTGTCCTTGACGCGCAGGCGAAGGCAAAGGCGAAGGCAAATGCGATGCTCAGCAGTCAAAAGTAGTTTATGCAGTGCATTCAAACTTGCAACATTGTAAATTACTAATATTGCTTGGCAAAGTTGCGGCATACCACCACCGACAACGGAGAAGGATGCAACTTTTGGCATGCTTTTGCAAATGTATGCATGCTATGTATTCGTGTGCGTGTGTGTGTGTATATGTGTGCTCGGCAATGTGATGATTATTTTGCCTTACAGCGTCGAAACGCATGAACATCACCATCACTGTTACGAGTAGCTTGCATGAGTCCACTGAAGAAGCACAGACTGACATTGACGCTTTGGTAGAAATAGAAATTTAAGTAATGTCTATCTAAATGGTAATCACTAGCATAAGATTGTCGTCATCCGAAATGCGCCCACAGCGCATTAGAGGAAATCACAGCGTCGGTTATGCAATTTGATTGAGTTGATTTTAATTTCTATTAAAATAGAATGCTTCATTCGCCTACCTGTCGCTTACTGCCACTGTGATATTATTACCATATTACTATTACATTCGGAACTCTTTCATTTTAGTTTCCTGTTTTTTTTTATTTGCTACTGTAATTTGCCAATTTTTCCATTTCAACTTTTTCCATTTCGGAAGCCTTTTGATTTTCATGTTCCTGTTCATTTTCATTTAGAGTGACTGGGCTTCCTTGAGCCAACTAGTAAAACTTGCCACCACACACACACACAGAAATTACAACAAAATCCTCCTCCGCATTGTTCATTTAATTCAAAACTACAATAGCGATGACCAAAGTACATACTCAGAATACCAGCGCCGCCCCATACCGTGTAATCGTGGTTATAAAGGGTGATGCAAAAGCAAGCTGTTAAAATAAAAAGATTTAAATTATATTTTTCGATTTGCTATTAGTTGTCATGTTTTTGATTAAGCGAATATTTTATAGCAATTATATCACCGTTTGGAAATCGACTGAAAAACTGCCAGAATATGTTTTTAAATAAACCCAGATTTTAATATGTATTTAAGTACTTTCTAACTAAACTATCCAATAAAATTTTACAAACAAATCTTCCTTAAATTTTTTTCGTCTGACACTCATATTGCAATATTTCTTTACTAGATAATATTAATTTATTTTTTTAAATATGTGGCAACGTTTTTCAAAGATATTTTTCAAAGTTGGTTTTCTTTAACCTTTCTCATTGTACAACAATATGACAGCATTTCAGTTTGTTTAGTAATTCAATTGAAGTAATTATTTGAATCACGTGGCAACCATCTTCAAAAATATTTTCGTATAAATCCCTTGGGGTTCACACCAGTATTGCGAATTTGTAATTTTTTTGTATTAACTAATTTGAATTATTATTTTTAAATAGGTGGCAACGCTCCTCAAAAATATTTTCCAATTTGAAATTGATTAAAGCGTTTTTGCTATATATCGTACCGCATATTAGTATTTCTATCAATCTGCTAATTTAATTGAATTAAACTCTCTAAACATATGGCAACCCTGTCCAAATATATTTTCGTAAAAACCTCTTTCTGTTACTACCAGTGTTTTAAAATCCCAATTATTTTATCAACTAATTCATATTTTTATTTTAAAGCAGGTGGCAACCCTTTACATATACAAATATATATGTATTTTTATTTCTCAATCTCTTTCGTTTGACATCCATATTAAAATATTCGATTTAACAAATTTATTAATTTAAATTTAACTTTTCAAATAGATGACAACTCTCTTTTTTAAAATTGAGCTATTTACTAATTCGTGGTCTAACATCTGTAGCATTGAATGTAACGAGTTCGAGCAGTTTAATGAGGTATCAACGTACTCGCGATCGGCGAATGCAGTTAGCTATTGTTGTTGTTGTTGCATATACTAATTTGTTCGAACGCCAACAGAGCTCAGACATCGCGAGCAGAGAAGTGACGAATCGAACGCATACTCGGCATATTTATCTTTGTTAGTATTATAGGATTAACTTAGACTGATGCCTTGTATTACTGCATTTTTGAATACGGCTCTCCTCTTCTAAAAACTTAAACGAACGTGCAGATTATTGACTGCACACCCCAGCTGTACATCTAGCGTTAGTCGCTCGCCACGTTGCTATAGAGGCTGTCTTAATCTGGGAATCGAAAAGAGCGCACATTCTTATGCTGAACGGTTTTCAAATGCGAAGCGATTTATTTCATTAATTTCTAAGTAATTGGTAGTGCTAATCAAAATCCAAGTCAAACCGACACTTGCATTTTGCATCACCTTGTTTATATTGTACACACACTCCTTAACATGATTTTGCTTTTGAATTTTTTTATTGTTATTTTTTTTTTAATTTGTATTCTCTTCAATTCTTTGGCTTCGGTCGGCTCGATTGTCTTTATGTAAGTGCATAAATTAATACTATGATGCTTTTCTAACTTTTCTATGCCTATGCGCTTACAATCTCCATCAACATCTTTGGCGCATTGGAAAAAAGGAACCCCTGGCAAGAAGGGTAAGAAGAAGAAAAAACACAGCGCACGCAGAAAAACAACTCAAAAGCCACCTACAAAGTATATTGAAGTTAAGGTGAGTAAAAGTGGGAATATATTTGCGTATGTCTGTTCATTACCTTCAAACTATTAATCAGTTTCAGCAGCAGAGTTCATTTTCAATTCTTTTGCATGCAAATGCGATTTCTTTATATTTAACTTTAGTAACCCATTGCAAATTGGCTTCATTCTTCGAGTTTATGTTCCGAATAGCGAGAGGGGATTGAATGGTTTACCAAAAAGTTATGGAAATTTACACAAATCATTTGCAACTCTAAACTGAATACAAAATTTGATAGGTCAATATTTGTAGATAGTAAAGTGAAAGAATGTAAGAACGTAGCATAGATTGAGTTATTAGAGCAACGAATTTTGTTGCGGTTGTTAAGTCAGCAAAAACTTAAAAATGTTCTGCAAGAGTATAATATCTGAATTGGTAGATAAATTGAAATTTTAACCTTGACTTTCTTAATGATCAAAGAAACACGTGAAATTGTGTAACTCACTTATAATAAAGAGACAATAAGTTTATTAGTTTACAGAAAAATGTAGATCAGCTGGTGGTATAAGATTCTGATGTGAGTTTGAGTTTAGGTTCACTTCCGGAACATTTAGAGTTAAATTCATAAATGAAGAGATAAGTAACTCCAAGTTTAATTTATAATTTGTGAATCCATAAATTACCTTGCGGTAAATAACACAGGCTATGTACACAAGAATGATAGAATATCAGATTTCGACAACGGTTCACAGGTGTTACTGCCACAAGAATAATGGGAAGAAAAAGAAGGTGACAACTGCACAGAGAGGGTTTAATTTTCACTGCAGTTGTCTGCCATAATACAAAGCTAGGCGACTTCATAATATTCTGTATTTAACTTAATGTAAAAATCACTTAAAATTTAGAAATACCAATGTTTTAAATGTCTGTAATGACGTCAATCCTTTAAGCGTGCCAAGTACGAAGTAACGGAAGTGCTTTTGTCGTCACCTCTATTATCGACATCGTGCTATACAAAGTGTATTTAACAGGGTGTAATAAGTATACGACGTTTAATTTTTGATACACTTATTTGACATGAGATTATTACTTAATACATTAGCTTACACTATTTTAACTTTTTTGCGATCAAAAAGTTCAATCTTGAAATAAAAATATATAAACAATTTTAAATGAAAAAATCAATAATTGGAATAGGAAAAATAATGTCGAGCACTAGACGAATTTATATAAGTTGATATTATTAGAACAAAAACAAAATTTACACGTTTTTTGTTTTTTTATTTTTGCGTGCCGATTGCCGAAATCAATGAAAAATTGCAGAAAGAATGAAAAATCAGTCCCATATTGACAACAAAAA
Source organism: Anomoia purmunda (assembly GCA_951828415.1). NCBI lineage: Eukaryota > Metazoa > Arthropoda > Insecta > Diptera > Tephritidae > Anomoia > Anomoia purmunda. The sequence goes on along the minus strand of OX639993.1, from coordinate 131,666,150 downwards.
CATCCAGAATGTAAACAAAATGTTTCCATTTGTCAATCCTTAGCTGATACAAATAAAAACAAATTAAATGAGTTATATTAGCAACACCACCTTGTATGAACCCGCCTTGATCGTTCACTTGCAGTTTATGCAGAGCCATGGTATACTGAATGCTGAAGGTGACGCCTCTAGAGGTACCGCTACTTCGGTTGTTCCGATTTTGACACTTGTTAATTGAAACTATACAAAGCTTTATTTTTTTTTATAAATAGGGGCAAAGGGTTATTTTGTTTTAAACATTTTGCAGATTCGTTAGAGTAAAACTTCTTAGGCGGCACATCGCACATGGAGAATACAACTTTTAAAGCCGATTTCGTTACCTAGCTGAGACGAAAGATACAACGTAGAGAAAGAGAGAATGAAAAAGAAAGCGAAGCATACAAATTTATACATTTTTGTGAGTAGCTACTTCGTTGAGAAGTATTTACCAAACAGGGACATCGCATAGTCTGAAGATTTGCACAAACTTTTCCGATTTGCAATTACTTAAACCAGTTAGGAAAAATTTAGGTAGCAAAATTTATAAATTTCTAAACTGAGCAAAATATTGCTGCCATCATTTCGGTAGTCATATAATCTACCCTTAAACCAAGACGACTATACCGCGATGCAGTACCTTTCTTGAAATTACTTTCCACTGCTGAAGCAACCAAGTAAGGAAAAATAATTTTTTGCTTAGCAAAAATTTTACATTTTTATATTGATTACTAGCTGGCAACGGCTGCGCGAGGCTTCGCCATGCACTTTCTGTTTATGTACTTATATGTATAAGAAATTACTTACTATTAGTTACTTTGGTTCTGAAATAGTTTTATTTTGCATTTACCTTAATTCCTTAATATACAAACTCATAAAAATAACAATTTTAAGTTGCATACAATTGCAATTAAAACTTTATATTGGACAAACATCAAAAAATTTCTTTGTATACAATATTACGTGTACCTCCCTCTGCAAGGACAAAAAGGTTTCTTTTCGATGTAACACGTTATAGGGCTACGTACAGTTGTCCGTGTGAAAAACATGGCTTACTCAAATCCACTCCGGTAACATTAAATGTTTGCCCCTGTGCCTTGTTTATGGTCATTCCAAAACAAACCTTTACCAGAAACTGAAGTCTTTTAAATCTAGATGGCAAATCTGTGGGTATCATCGGAATTCTAGGTATTAAGGTAGATTTTCCAGTACCACAACCAGTTAAAATAGCACATTCAACCAGATAAAAATGTAACCTTTTTACCTGCAGGCGAGTTCATTGCATAACAGTGGAGGACTTAAATTTCGCAATAAAATTATTGGAGCTCCAACTTTTAAAGTAAGTTTGTGGGGAGGCACACCGGAAGGGTTCATAGAATTTAGAAATTCCGTTGGGTAGTGCACAGCTTCTTCACCGTCGACTACTGTATCCACCGAGCAATATTCTCTCGTTTGTGCGTGGAATTTTACCAATACCAATTCGTTAATTTTTCCAACTTGTTCATTAGTAGGTGTTAATATTGCTCGTTCCTTTAACCAGGATACAGGTTTATAAGCAAGTTGGTCTATTGTGGGATATATTTTGTCAATCAGTTGTTGATGGTCGGCGACTGAAACGCATACATATATTATTGAAGGAGATTTTCCCACAAACTGTTGGAAGCTCACCGTTACCAACTTTCAGTAACATGTCAGCAAACATCCTGTTATCTTCTGAGGCTTTAAGCACTCTCATGTTAATCTTGAGTGCTAATTTTATTACATGGGACCAAAGGTATGATCGTTTTAATGACGCATTCACCTCATCAGCCCTGGTTTCTCTAGATATAACTGGCACTATTTGACGGAAATCTCCTGAAAATAATACCGTACAACCACCCATAGGTGTGTTCATACTTCTTAAATCGCGCATGGTCCTATCTAGGGTTTCAACTGACGCTTTATGTGACATTGTGGCTTCATCCCAAACTATCAGTGAGCACATCTGAATAAGCTTAGAAGTATTACTTTGCTTAGAAATGTTGCATACGTTGGCACAATCGTCAGAAATATTTAGAGGAAATTTAAATGTAGTATGCCCCGTTCTTCCACCTTCTAAAAGGGTAGCTGCATCTGAAAAGCAAACATATCTAACAGTGTGGATCAAAGTTATCATTTCGCCTTGCATCGGTTTATCAACGAAGTCAACAGCACAGCTCTCTGCGCATAGCCGAACGAAGTAGTAACGAAGAGCAGTTGATTTACTACTCACACAACTACACATCTTTCCGCTACGACACTGATTTTACATTCGGTTGTAGCAATGCTGTACTTAGTGTAAAATTTGTTAAAACTTTACACTTAACCCTTCGGAGGTGTGGTGGGGTATGTCATACCCCAGCACATGTATTTCCTTAAATATATATATGTTTTTGTTTAAGGAATACGTTATCGCTCCCAATAGCTTTCATTAACATTCAAATACAGGAGATGTGCCACGTTTTACATACCCCAGATATTTCTGTTCCATGGGACAGCCTTTCAAAGTGGGCTGGGGTATCATATTCGATCGCCATAACTTTTTATGTAATTAATGCATTACAGTGAATTTTCTTTCCTTTAAATAAATGTTATTTTTACTTTTGAAATGTAAAAACAGTTTTGAAATTGTTTAAATACAAAAAAAATTATGTTTCAGAAAACTGGAACCTCACTTTTTGGAATAATTTATATTGTCTTTTTTTTATGTCTATAATATTGAATACGAAGGAAAAATTGTTATGTTTTCAAATTAACACTTTTTAAAAATTAGTTAAAGAATAATAAATCACCACAAAATATTGCTATTATTGGAATTTGGTATTTATTTGAAATTGATAGGCATGGGGTATGTCATACCCCACCACACCACTCAAGGAACTTTTAGTCACCACACCAACGAAGGGTTAAATATTTCAGAAATGAATAGGCTAATTTTTAATTTAAGTAGCTATCGTTGTAGTGCTGAAGTGTTGTCAATCAGAAAATAATATCTCTCTTTCCATTCTATAATTTTTGTTCTTGTCTCTCCTGCCTGTTTTTTAGGCAAAGAAATCAGAAAAACAATTAAAATAACTATCAATAGCGAAATAGACTTTCATAAACTACAATCATTGTGCGCCGTAAACTAATAATATTGGGTCATCTGTCATTCCATATTCGAAATAAAATGATACAATTATTTACCAACATATGTACATAAATCATATGAGCAGGGAAATTAATGTATAACCTTTTGCCTCTGTTTAATTAGTATCTGGCGAGTATTTAATGAATTTAATTGACAATTTATTGATGATTAAATATAACTACTATAATGGTTAAATATTAATTAAATAGTGTACTGTATGGAAATTTGATTGATTGATTTTAGATGATTGACTGAATGATTGTATGAATGTAACACAATTGGCAATTTAATGGGACGGGATTCCAGAAGGGTTTCCTTTTAGTTGACCATGTGGGTACAATTTTCCGAAGGCAATAATGAATACAATGCTGTTGTTTATGTACTGAGTTCTGTTTCTGCTTCTTCCTTTGCGACGCCGCGCCTTAAGGCGAATTTATTGAGCGAATTGAGAAAATAAAAAACAACAAACAATTCATATACAAATCTAACGAAAATCCCGAAAGTTAATAATTCAAACTTAATACGAATTTTATGAAAACTTCACAAACTCATTAAAGTTATGTAAATTTTTAGAAGTCTTTTTAAACAAATTTCGAGTAAGCCGTTAGTTAGTTTAATTAGTTTCTAGCCACTTCAAACTTGCACTTTTTATTGTAAAAAAAATTAAATATGCTATGAAAATGCATACCCTAATCTAAACATCCTACTGAAAATAGAAAAATATTGATGAAAATTTGTTGAGTTTTTTATAAATTGTGTATAAAAGTTGAAACATTAATTTATATGGTGTTTGTTATAGTATGAACTGTATATAAAATTAACGAAAAAAATTTATCACGGAAAACTTTACTAATATTGCGAAATTGGCACCATTCGACCGGTTCGCTCGCCAGTGTAAACAAGGCGAATGTAAATGAAAAGAAATCAAATCAGTTGTTCTTTTGACACCACCTTCTATAAATTCTCCTTAGTACCCATAATTCAAGAATGATGGAGTACAAGATTGCGCCTTACCGCGGCGAAGTGACACATCTCGCATTTAGTAAACAAGAATACGGGTGAGAGAAAATTTAATAACTTCCACTATTTCAGTGACAAACGTGTTTTAATTGTTCTAAAGTGTAAAAATATGAATTTATAGGCAGAGATTTGGTAAACGAAACGGCCAAATACTAAAAAATAAAAAAGTATAAAATAATTTATAAAAAAAAAAAGATTTGTCTAGTTGAAGGTGAGAATTGTCAAACTCGGTAAAACCAAAGTTGCGGTACCTCTGAAGGCGTCACTTTCTGATTTTCAGTACACCATGATCATAATTGAACGTAAAACGTATTATACGTCAATAAAATTTTGATTACATTTTGAAATATCGAATTTTAATATTTCAAAATTTACTTTTCAGAAAATTGTTCAAGAATACGTGAAAACGCCTAGACTCCATTGTCACTTTGGTGTTATTGATGCCAACACAATGGACCCCAAAATCAGATACTTGTATTTTATGCGTAAGGATCCATATGGCATACGTAAGTACAAAAAAAAAATACTAAAGTTGATTATAAATTATAACGCACACACCCATATAGATAATTATGTATTTAGAATGTCATGCAGTCCAAAAACGCTGATTTATTTTAAAATACTATCTATATTACTGCATATTTATAATTTTGTGTTGTTTATGACTATGTTTGACAAAGCGCTGCAAAGCTTTCTTTACTCTAAACATTTTTTGGTTTCTCATATAAAAAAGTGAAATTCTAATTTAGGGGTTATTGGTATTTTTATAATGACTTTTAATAAACAACACACTTTGAAGCCAATATTTATGATTATTTTGTCATCATAAAGTCAAGAAATAATCTTAATAAAAATGGTTGTCAATGAGAAAACTTAGTGAGTAGAGACCTTCACGAAACATAATAACCTTCAAAGTGTATTCTTCTTCTTCTCAATTGATGCTATAACCGAATGGGCGATTTTGATTGACTGTAATATAATAGGCCAGTCCTTCATTTGGCATGCTAACTGGTACCAAATAGACATACTAATGAATCTGAATTCGCCGTCGCAAAGACGTAAAGGTCCGAAAATCTTTCGGAGAATCTTTCTCTAGAGCACTCCAAGGGCCTTCTCATCTGATGTTAACAGCGTTTATGCATTTGCGCCATACAGTAGCACGGGTAGTATGAGGGACTTGTAGAGCGTAGTTTTCGTTTTACAAAACAGGGCTTTACTGCACATTTGCCTACTCAGCACAAAGTAGCACTTCTTGGCAAGATTTCGAGGCTGATATTATTATTATTCATAATAATTAGTGCTAGTTCTCAGATAAACCAAGCGCTATTTATCTTTTTCGATATAAGGATAAGAAACTAGCACGGTCACACCCATCCAAAATCTATCAACCGACTCGGAAAGGTCTTTCCCAATTTTGACGGAGCTAGCGGTTTTGGTCGGTGTCATTTTACATAGCCGTATTAGTTTTGCAGGTATACCAAATTCAGGCATTGCGACATAAGACAACTAATTCTGGGTAAAGAAAAGTTCTTCATTAAAAACTGGTAATAACTATTGATCGTTAGCTGATCTGAAATCCCTAATTCCAACTTATTTGACGGAACCACCTACTACTCTAAGGAGTTCACACTAATTTTTGATTAATTTTCCAAAACGCTGACACAACCCTTTAACCCTAGAAAGATAACGTTATTTTTTACCCCTGGAAAGATAACGATACGTCATAATGGCGTATCTCCTTTTAATGGATTTTAATCTTCCTAAAAATATAAAAATTTTTTGTTTTTTAACTGAGATTATTTATTTCATTTATTTTCAGTCCATTTTGAAACATGTAATCATAAAATTAAAGATAATATACAATTTATAAAGCAATTCATTTTTTTCATAAAAAGTAGCAAAAATAAGGCAGTCTTCAGAAATAGGTACAATTTTCGTTCTTAAATCTAGGTTAACAAATTTTTTTTATTTTGTTTACAAAATAACTCTTTGTATATTGTTTTAGAACATAAAAAAATAAAGTCAAGCAATATTATATGCACGCGTTGCAAACTTGATTCTGGTGCTCCCCACACACGGGCTTTTTGCACTTAACGCATTCTTTTTTCGACATGCGTCTTTTTTTGGAAGAACAAAAACCGCAGAATTTTCTTTTTTTCGGATTGCTACTACCTTCGGGATCATTCCCAATATCAATTGGGTCTTCTTGTTGGGTAGCACTGACTCCGTCGCCAGAATTTTCTAAAGCGACTTCAATAGTGTTGCGCAAAGTTCTAGACAATGTGGGTACTTCAAGTCTTTTTTCATCCATGGATTTATTAGCGAAGCAGAGAGTTTTTTCATATAATCCTTACGTGTTAAAGGTTTCTGGTTAATACTTATCATGTTATGGCAATATATTACATATGAGTTAACGAATGCTAAATTTAGCATGCCATAAAAAACTGCCATCGGCCACCTATTAGTTTTTCGCGAACACGACATTACGGAACACATTTGATCTAGAGTGTTTACCCCCCCTTTCGTTTGGTTGTAGTACAATATCATATCTGGTTTTCCACTTGTGTTATCAATAGTACCCTTTTCATTATTAGATGACAGCAAGTATACCATTTTCGATGGCTTTGGCTTGTATGAAACTAGCGTTAAGGGGCCATCATAGCAAAACTTCGAAGTTCTAACAGGTCGGGCTCGAGAATTTTTCATTTCTTCGGGTATTTCACGTTTGTTTGATCTAACGGTGCCGACAAGAGTCAATTTGTAGGGCTCTTTTAACTAATATTTAGCAAGTGGGATCGATGTGAACCAATTACGCAGGTAATACATCTTATAGGCCGTGAAAGTTCTTTAACATAGTACTCACCTAAAGGAAGATTGCTGGTTGTCGTTGTTTTTCCAAGATACGGAATTGCATTAAACATATATTTTGTAGAACTGTCGCATATCATAGGTATTTTGATTCCATACTTTTTCGGTTTATTAGGAATAAACATTTTAAAAGGGCACCGTCCACGGAATCCCAAAAGCTGTTCGTCGATTGTTGTGTGTGAGCCAGGGATGTAGCTAGATTGGCACTGTTTTATAAAAATATTCCATATATTTCTGATAGAAGTGAATGCATCGTTTGGTCGAAGTGATGGGCGTAATGCTTTGTCATCCATTCTTAGATGCCTGATCAGATAGTCGAACCTGTCTCTGCTCATAGCAGCCGTATACCTTGTTCCACAGTATGATGCATTGAACAATTCTTCAGTAGTAAAGTGATTGTCTTTTAAAACCGCGGTCAGTGTTAGTATTCCAAGTATCTCATCGACGTTTGTTTCTTTAAATGTGGCAGAAGTCATATCGTCACGACGATTTTGTATAATTTCGGTGTTTGTCCAGCGAACCACTTCTGAAATAATCTCATCCGTAAAAAATATGTTGAAGCACTCCAGAGGTTCATAAAACGATTTGTTCTGCCGAGTAGGTCCTCTTGCAATTCGAACTATATTTATCATGGCGTATCGGGAAGAACTAGTTCCTTTTGTTGTACTCCAACAGTGTCCACTTTTACTCCTTAGCGTTATAATGCGTCCATCAGAAGTAATTGTCTCAGGTGTATCAGATCCCGTCATACTCTCATTTGGACTGTCAACTGATCTTCAAAATCACTTTGAACATTGTCCTCTAGTACTACATCCTCCGTTTCACTTCCTTGATCAGATGAAATCGATTCATTTTCTAACTCTTCCAAAAGAGCAGCTATTTGTGAGTCATCAAGTGAATTTGAAGATGCCGTTATATATTTTAGCAAATTAAATCTAAAAACCAAAAACCAATCACTAATCTAGTAAGCCGAACACAAAATGGCAAATAAAACATACATGCGATTGAAAAACCAAAAAGTCACACTAAAGATAACGATACGTCTTTTCGACGTACGATTTGATCATAACTCAGATAAGAAAATACTCACCGCAAAAAATCAACCACCACCAATAAGCTGCTGCTAGACTGAGATAAATGAGCGCAAGAAGTTACTCAGTAAACAAATAAAAGTGTGAGAGCGTAAAAAAAAGTGTGTACGTCGTTTCGACGTACGTTATCTTTCTAGGGTTAAATATAATTTCGAAATCAAGCCCTTTCAGCCTATTTCACTTATAGTATTGTCATACTTAATTTAATCCGTTAATTACGTCAGGTTAGGTGGCAGTCCCTGGTGAGAGTCCATTGTTGTACCGCTTTGGGTTATTAACCAGTTTGTTCTCTTAAAGAAGCTCGTTTTCGTTCGGCCTGAGATCGTCAAATGATTAAATAGGCGCCTGGCCGGGTTGGGTACAATATGATTTTGGTTCAAAATTCTGTATTTAAAATTCTGTATTCAATATTCTGTATTCAAAAATCTGTAATTCAAAATTCTGTACTGTTAAAATTCTGTATTGCGGAACACTGTAATTTTAAATTCTGTAAATCAAAATTATGTATTGGCAGTATTTTGTTTTGCAAAACTCTGTATTGAAAAACCGGAAGAGCATATGGATATGGACTTGTCTTGACCCATATGGTTTCCTATATTATCAAAACAGATTTACATAAAGCAAATGTACATATGTTTGTATGTATTTATAGCTTCAGAAATTTCAAAATGGTCACAAAATTAGTCAAACGAAGAAGGCTGTAAAAGCAAACAACAGAATTAAAAGAATAACAAAAAAAAGGCTTATATTAAGGCATGTTTCTTTTCTAAAGCGAATTGCTAAAAATTTAATAATATAATAATTGTTTCGCCATTATAATGTAATAACTTTTGTTTTGAATGAATTTTTGAATTTTTCTTTAATTGACGTATGTATATATACCATTGATTCTATAAAATCGGAATTCCATTATTCATAAAATAAATGTGCTATTCAGGTAAGCGTGCTTATCAGGTTATCTGCTTATTTGGTTATATTTTTACAGCATTTTGATCGAAAATAATTTTGATTCCAGAATTTTAATATACAGAATTTCAGTTCTCCATCATTTTGATCATACAGAATTTTAAATACAGAATATTGAACCAAAAGATTTTAGGCTGGACAGAATTTTTTTTTTGATTTTTACAGAATTTTCATCCAAAAGAATTTTGAAAAGCAGAATTTAGTACCTCTCCCCGCCTGGCCGTCAGTGAAAATAAAGTTTACATCAACGGGAATTATATCGCACTGTACCAGTGATGCAGCCTTCGAAATTGCCATCAGCTCCGCCTGAAAAACTTTGTAATAATTAGGTAGACTGAAGCTGAAAGTTATGCCCAATTATTCCGAAAATAACCCTAACACTTCCGTCAAGATTGGGCCCATCCGTCTAAATATCCGTCCAATCTCCCCTCTTCCTTTTTGGATTTGTGTCCCGAATTTGGTTTCAATCGAACCGGTCGAAAACGCGTTGTCGGTTATCATAGGTAATTCCGTGAGTTCGGCCAGTATTGGTTTCTAGTAAATAACCATTTCAGTTTTTTTGGGGTTAACCCCTAAAGCCTTGCACCAGAGTTGTCAATGTGATCTGCGTAGACTGTCGCATTTCCCCGGCTGCTTTGGATTAATTTTAGCTGGCTATCGACTGTAATAGGTTATATAGGTGGAGTCCCTTGAGGTATGCCTCTTACCACAAATTTCTTCACAGAGGAGTCCCCCAAATCCGTTTTGATTACCTTTCCATGAGAAAGCTCCCGATGAAAGATGTCATGGGGTCACATAACACCAGCCGACATAGCGATGATATAACTGCCTCTGGACAGATGTTGTTAAAGGCTCCTTCTATGTTTAGGAAGAACGCTAGGGAGTATTCTCTGTAGTGCAAAGAGTTTTCAATGTTGAAGATAAGACTGAGTAGGCCAGTTTCCATCCTCTTACCCTTAGAGTAAGCATGTTGGGCATCTCTTATGTAGGTATCTAAGATGCGCTCAAATGTTTTCAAAAGAAAGAGCAAGGGACCTTTTGGTCTGAAGTCTATGTATTTCTTACGTGAAGCTGTTTCCCCTTTAGGGATAAAGACTACTTTAACTTGGACACATTTTCGTCGTATGTAGTTGGGACGTACTGTAGCTCTACTTATAGTTTTCAATCTTGGTTTGATTATGTTCGACGTGTGTTGTATGTCAGCAAGTTTGATACCGTCGATCCTTGGTGCATTTTTTTATGAGAAACTTCAAATCATTGTCTCAGTTTTCTCTTCCGAGATGACTTCAAGGGGAAATGTTCCTTTTCAGCCATAACATATTTGTCATCTCTTGGAATCTAGGCACCATGGGAAGTGAGTTTGCATGAGAAGTTCTAGGGTTTCTTGGCTGCATGTCGACCAGTTTCCAACTATATAACTAGGCGCGCTAGGGTTATTAGATAGGATTTTGCGTAATCGGCTATCCTCAGAGTTACTTTATATCGATTGACAACGTTTTGTAGCTCTAGCTGCTTATTTAAATCTGCGTTGGTGGTCTTAGTACTCACTCCAACAGTGTGAGGATTTGACCTGCTTAAATAGGGTCCCACACTCTTTTCGGAGATTTATTATCTCCAGATACCACTAAGGGGGCCTTTGTTTCTTTTTCCCCATTATTGGTGGACATTTTTACTTAACTTTTTAAACAGATGGCAACTTTTTAGAAAAGCACGTTTTAAATAAAACTTTCGAAAGCCATCAAAAAAGTTTATATGAACCTACTTCATTTTAATTTTCTAATGTAATGGAGCAGTTAGACATTCCCTTTATTTTTTCCCCTTTTTTTCTTACGTTATTGCGCACGTATGTAAATATTATCGCACTAGTGGGCTTTGTTATATTAAAATTAAATTAGCTGTAAAAAATAACCAACAATTTCGAATAACAAAATTTTAAATACTTACTGGGCTATTGCAAATAATATCACTGCGGCTATAATTTTTTGATTGATTATGTATATAAACAAAATTGAAAGGTAAAAAGAATTGATAGATGGACTAACGAGCCTATCCATTTTCCCTCAACCAGTGGAGTTAAACTTCCAATTGAACCATTTTTTCTGTCCACATGTTACCAACCTTCTCCGAAGTCCCATAAGGAGTTTCACTTCAAAAAATTATACTACTGTAACAAAAAAAAAATGCGAATAAATTTGTAATACAGTTGGTCAGTTGCCTGCTCACAAGTTGATTTTTTTTTTCATTACCTTCTCCATCTCACAATCTAGTTATTTTCCTTTCTCTCCGCCTCGTTGTTTGACTGAACAGGTTAAGGGAACAAATGTAATTTCTAACGTATTCGTGTATGCGTTATAACGGTTTAATATTAATGAACTCATTGAGTTCTTTTCGTTACAGTTATTGCTTGCTGCTCATTAAATTTCGAATTCTAACATTTATATTCTACTACATTTCTTTTCTCACATCAAATATTCTCCTCTAACAGGCAATTATTACAATCGTTTGAATGCTTTGCGGAGATGCCAAGTTACTTTATTGTTGGTACGTTGAATGCCAGTTTAATGGATTCGTTGCAAAGTGATTTGAATGTGGTAAGTATTGTTGTAATTGATTGGCGTAGGAAATAACTGCATACATTCTCATACACAGACACACACACACATACACATTAACAATGTAATGATGAATTGTAGCGAAATTTTGAAGATAATCGAAATAGCTTGGAATTGTGAATAAAGAGCAAAGCAGAGCAATCAGTGAAATTCAACACTACAGCACACAAATACATCCTCGTTTTGTGAAAAGACTCGCGAGAGTAAATAGAATTGAAGAATAATGGGGGGGGGGGAAATATTGAAGAGTTTCTAAAATTAATCTATGCAATTTTAATTTCCACTATTACCTCCCCACACCCGCTGCCCAGCTGTCAGTCTGTTGTTCAGCGCTCACCGCGCACGACTTACGACCTGCCTTTTGCCACTCGTCACTAGCCACTTGCCACTTGCCACTGCTCCCCATTGACCGACCATTCACCATTTTGCACACCGTATCACTCATTGACGTTCGCTGTGCAACGCTTAGCGATTTTCAATTAATCAAAGCTACTATGCTTACCACCGCTCAGTTCGATTATTTCGAAACGTAATGAAGTGGCGAATTGTAATTAATTCCATAGTAACACAGCCATCTATCAAAATCTCGCTTTTTTGTATGTAGCACGCTTTTCTCATTATGGTGATCTTTCGCGGGCCGAGCGGCGCGAGCCAGTGTGGCGTGATGGCATTGCGTTGTAAGGCAAAATGGAAAATTGCGGCATCATCGCGTCAATTTCGTGCGGTTAAAAGGCAACCTTTTGAACCTTTTTGCATATTCGAAAACTTAACCTGCTTTAGACGTCACCTTCACCTCAGCCCCCCCCCCCCCCCCCCCCCGCCTCCCTCTCGTTGCCTGCTCTTTGTATTAGTTACGTACCGCTGCGTTAACTTATTTTCCTTTGGCCTTTAGCGCTTCGTTGGAAAAAAATATATTGAAATTGTCTTAAAATTATTCGACATTGTCGCCGGGCGCATGTCAAATCGTCGCCGTCGTCGCGTAGTCGCACAAAGTTATCGAAGCAAATCAATTAGAAAGTAAAATACTGTACACATCGGTACCGCCGCCGCCACCAGGCGCCCTGCCCTTCTTTTATCCTTTCAGAGAGCGTTTGGATTTATCATCCTTTTTCGGTTTAAAATTTTTGTTCGCATTTAAAGCAGTTTTTGGTAATTTTTTTTTTTGATTACTTATTTGCAGGTTGGCCACAAGGCGATTCAATTTCAATTTCGTGAACCGAAATTCGATGAAAACCACGCGAACGCCGATGAGAATATATGCGCCGGCCCCGGCGGTTCGGGAGAGAGCAAGGAAACGGGCCCTGGTTTGCTTGAGTTGTCGAAGCCCTCGGAATTCCGTTTGCGTGCATTGAAACAAAAAAAGTACGTAATGAATTGAAGCGTTGAAAGCGGAGGCGGCGGCGTCAGGCATTCCTATCATTTGTATCACGATTCGGTCTGCCGTTTGCCGCCTACCGCCTCCCGCTTTTGAAAGCTTTTATTTTGTATTGCCAACATTCCTCTCAGTTGCTCAATTGTATTTCTTACGCTACGTTGTTTTGTTTATTTATATGTTTCGCTTTGTGTATTTTACTTTTGTTTATAACAGGCGGGTGTTGTTGTTTGTACACATGTTTGTGTATTTGTTTGTAGTCCCTACACACCTACACACTTTCAATCGGATGCTACATTAAATTCTCTCACAAACGACTGTTACTTCCGTTTTCCCTTTGTTTTTTATGTTAATACTTTTTTGTTGAATTCTTGGTATTTTTCATTTACCCTTTTCGCACATAAATTACAGAGTATCCGATAAGAATTTCCTTTGTTTTGTACTTTTAATCGGATTTCTTTTCCTACGCCCTGCCACTCACATTGGCTGATAACAATTCTAGCGTATTTTTTATGCAACCATTTGAGGAGATTAATAATTTGTTGACTTGCCACATTTAGCCCTTTCGAGAGTACTAGGCGAAGAGTATATTCCACTCAAATTTTTTCTTCCTTTCAATATTTTCAATTTCACTGTCTATTTGTGTAAATTTTTCACACACAGCCTCGAATGGCTTATAAAATCTACTATAAATATAACAGTTAAGGCACCCGCCAGCAATTATGAGCATTAGAAAAATATATTTCCATACTGTTTATAAGAATAACATGTCAAATTAAAAAGAGACAAATTCAAGGTACCGAATATGCACTGCAGAGATTTTTTCCAATTAAAATGTACAGGCAATGTAGGTCCAATTCGGTGATAGCCAAATTAATTTTTATATTTAACGCTCATAAGATTTTCAAAATTACAGACGTTAAAGTTCTTCGGGTCAAATTTGACCCAAACAGTAAATATACGATATAAAAACAAATTTAACATACTGAAGTGTATTATACAATTTTGCGTATTATTTTTAGCTATAATTCCTAAATAAATTTTATATTTTTACAAGCATTTATTTACAAAAAAATCGATTTCACAAAACTGTCACAAGGAACAAAAATTTTGATACATATTTGGCACAAACATGAAATGGTAATACTTTTAATTGATATTTGAAATAAAGTTTGTTTCAAGCCAAATTTAAATCTACGCCGATATTCTGTAAATCAGTCTCATTTTAAGTCACTAAATTTGAGACTTTCAATTAGAAACTTTTTGTGATTTGAGACGATTTCGGTATTCAGTAAGCAACAGTCTCAAAAAATTTCACCAAAAGTTCACTGTGGTGAAAACCAGTAAAGACAATCAGTTGATGGTATGTTCAGCTAGAGATGCAGAATCAACTTCAATGAAAATTTGTGCCACGATAGCACACGATATACTATTTTAATTCTTTGTCAACATCTTTTTTGCTCTTTAAAAATTAAAGCAATATGGTTATCGTAAAATCAACATTGAAATTAACCATTTAAAATATTTATAACTGCATTTTATGTGAACCGGTTATTTAAAATATGTCAAAAAATTAGAACAATCAACAATCGATAAATGCAGCTACTCATCTAAATGCGCAATAGATCAAAATGACAGAACAAGATGCAAAAGCAAATGAAAGGAACAATTCTTTTATTGATTATGCGTTCTGAAAATTAAGTGTTTTTTTACAGATCTAAACAAAATATAGCATACGACTACACAGATCGAGTGCTACTACATTTTCGCGTTTGTTCAACACTTTCTGCAATTTCTTTGTTTTGTGACCTGCTCGGGACCAGCTGACAAATTAGTGACTTGTTTTTGAGACTAGAGGCTTGAGGCGGTTTACTAAATACCAAATAGGCTCAAAATCAATCTCACCACTGAAAATTTTCAATTAGTGACTAGAGACTGCTTACAGAATACCCGCACTAAGTCAAGTTTGTAGTTATTGTATTGGTTATATAAACAATTATTTTAGAATGCTTGTTACAAAAAAAAAACTTTTCACAAATAAAGCTAATTTGCAGTTTTACTAACAGACTTTTTACAAAATTGGCATCGATTTCTTTTTGTTGCACTTTTATCTGGTCTTCCTTCCGATCTTGTTGAAGTATAACGGAAGGTTATGATGCAAAGCGCTAAGGAAGAGCACAAGTTTCGTTTGTTTTCTGGATGTATGAGAGGAGAGTAGTGTCGTACGTTAAACAAAATGATCAAGAATGCACGGATTTTCCTGTAGTTTCTAATAACTCTGACTCGGAGTAATTTTTTCGCTGATATGATGTAAAAACTGTCCGTAGTCACATTACGACCTTTTTGTTCAGCAGTCAAATCAAGGGCTACACACATGTCTTATACGCCGCACACACTACAACGTAAATTAGGTATTTTCGTCCAAATTACTTCGCCTAAACCAAGAGTGTCCAAACTTGCTATTCCTATTTTTTTATATTGGCAGCTCTGTAGCCACAGGATCGCTTAGTTCTTTGATCAAAAGAAAAAATGCGAGAGATTATGTACATTTTTAATATATGTACGTAAATTTTATTGTGATAATATCCTATTTTTAAATTTACGATATGGCGTCGTTTTCTTCTGGAGGCAGTAAAAATCAAGGAACAGTTGAGTGAGTGCTAATATTTCAAAACCCGTCGTCTAACTTGGTTATGGGAAAAAACACTTCTTGATTAGTATCGGTAAAAGTTTGAGCCGACACTATTTGTTCGTGATTTCGTTCTTGATTTCTGATAAAATACCTCATTGCATCTAAGTTTACTGACCGATTTTACAAGGCGAAGTTAATAAGAATGTGCCATAAATCTTGATGGTGTTTCCGGGCGTTTAGTTTCTTTCGGGCATGCATAACTTCTAACTGCATTACAAAGAACACAAAATTATATAGGTACCATATTTTGCTGGTTTCAATTGTATGTATTGCCGGAATGGGCATCTTCCGATAAATGTTATCAGCTGCTCATCGATTGAAAGGATTATGAAGTTTGGGCAATTAATCAACCCACTAATTGTACAAATCCCGAATATTTGTAAATTAGTCTTCCAATCGTCGTTCACCTTATAACTCTGAATAGCACTTTGAATCTTTTTCACTTTCGGTATTATTATTTGAAAAATACACTCCAGCTAACTAAAGTAAATCAATATAAGCAAATATTTCAGTGTCTTCGATGTCAGGGCAAGCATTACCGGGAACATGTTTTTCTTCAATATTGCTGCATCTGAAATTGGTGTTCATCGTAATTCCCGAAGAGGAGCACCTGGAAACGCGTTGATAACATTTTCCAAAGATGCTCTTCCATATCTGCTTTTACAAGGCACCTTCGAATATCTTATTTGTCAATTTTTGATACGAATTTCTCAGCGTACACAATTTTCCTATTACTATCGCTTGACTAACCAAACGACTCAAAATATGTATATAATGTTATCTTAAATTTTTGAACAAAATTCCTCTACGTCTGATACATCATTCGCTATGGCCTCTATTTCACTATTTCACTCTTTTTACAATTTTTAATTTTCTGGAAGACAACTAATTCGTAAGTAGGCTTCCGTCTTTTTCTTACTACTGTAGTAATATTCAGGTAAACATTCAATAAATCATTCCATAGGATTTCTAGTTCACGTACAAACCAATAATCTGGGTATTCTCCGATATAAAAGTATAAAAAGCAATAAGAGAAAACGAGACAAATATATATTTATTAACGTTTATTTTGAATTTTCATGTGTAAAAGCAAACTGAAAAATCGTTAATAAGATTATTGAACAAAATATTGGGCGCAGCAATACAAAAATTATAGGGACAAATAAGACAAACATATCTAAAATATTAACCACAAGTTTTCGCGGGAAAAACGATTTTCTTCCTGAGATGGGTCAAGTTTGACCCAAGGCCTTATAAAGGTTTACTTTACGCAAAATTATTGATCCCCTACCATTCCATACGGAAAGAAAGTAGTTGCGTCAATTCGAAAAACCTTTACCAATAATTCTGCAATTATTTACCGCGTCTGGAGTAAAAAGTGCCAGAATTCATAGCAGACCATATCCAAATAAAAAGTCTTGAGAACTTCTCAGTACACCATTTAGCCCATAACTCCTACAGTTTTACAGCGAATGTTTTTTTGTGAGAAGTTTTTTCATGGCAGAAGCACTCGGAGGTTTGTATTTGCCTGCCGAGGGGCGACCGCTATTAAAAAAACTTTTTCTATAATTTTAATGTTACTTGCGCTGGCCAGGATTTGAACTCCGGCTTACCGAATGAAGCGCACACACGCTACACACTCGGCTACGGCGGCCGCCTATGTGCATATTTTTATACATATGTATATAATGAAATGTAGCCGTTTCTTTTGTTACAACTTGGCTCAGAAACAGATGGTTTTTGGCTTTCAACCAAATTTGCAAACTATATACCCCATAAGCCCGTGACCCGGACACAGGCTATATTTAAAACCGGTAGTTGGCACATGAATCGGGAATATCAGTAAATGCGTATTTATGGTCCGATATTGATGATATTAGAAATATGTATATGGTAATGGTACCATAAAAAAATACTTTTTTTGAAAAAATACGCTAGGTGGCGCTTTAGGCGAGGTATTCAGAAAATCTTTATCTATTACCTGATTTTGATGAAATTAGGAACATATAATGGGAGTGCAACGAGAAGTTCGATTTGGAAGATATTAGAAAGATATGGTGCTTGGGAATTAAAAAATACTTTTATGCAAAATCAATGCTGTTGTGGTGGAGCTGTATTTCAGATCTGATTTTGATGAAATATATTGAAGGCGCGACGAGGAAACACTTTACCGAAAAATGGATCCGCTAGGTGGCGCCAGAATCGAGTTAATCAGAAAATGCGAGTTTATAGGGGTATATTGATGGTATTAGAAAGGTGCGGTACTGGTGCCATAAAAAATACTTTTATGCGCTAGAGGCGATTTATTAAAAAAAATCTCTATTCTTGAGCCGATTTTAAAGAAAAGTATTTTAACGATAAATGAATCCGCTAAATGGTGCTCTAATACAAAATCCATATTTTTGATCCGATATTGATGATACTAGAAAAGTATGGTGCAGGCGTGATTAGATATACACTTACGGTCAATAAAAACGCACCACCAAATATATTTGAAATAACATCATATGAGCAATTTATTTATAAAGTGAGAATATTAGGGTCATTTTTATTTGTTTGGCCACATAGTGTAAGTTTTTCAACAATTTTTCTCGAAAATGGTTTTTATAAGGGATAGCCAATTAATTAAAAAAAATTTACAATAATATACATTCGATGGTATTCATGATTAATTAAAAAAGAAACTTTGTGAAGTTAACTTAAAGCGACTAAATCATTTTCACCGCTAACGGTAGAAATATAGACTGCACAATAGGTTTTCCTAATAATGAGTTATTCCTCCTTTAGCCTTAATTCTTGAAGGCATGGAATTCACTAGGGTCTCAATTAATTTTCTTATAACGGGACCATACTAAACCAATTCAAAAATCTTTATCAATTGACTTTTATTTGTTGGCTTCTGTTTAGCTGCTTCACACTTCATTATGTACCATAAGTTTCCAGGCCAATCCAAGCGTTGAATTCCTAGATCGTTAAAAAAATAAAAATTCGAGCTGAATAGGGTCATATATGCCAATATTGTATAGATGTTTTATAAAAGATTTGTTTCTAATCAAAACTTATCCATTTTGCACGATGGCATGGCGCTGAGCCATCCTGGACGATTAAGCGATCCGTATATGAATAATGCTGTTCAATTGCGGGTACTAAAAAACTTTTTCGAGGACGACCTGATCCCTTTATACGCTTCAACACATCACTATTCTCTTCTTTTTTTTGTAAAAGGGGAACAATACTTGAATGGCTACAACTAATTCTAGCTGCTATTTGCCGAGAAGATAACTTTTCTTCATCTTATGCCAATTTGCGAATTTTTTGATCACGCGTTAATTTCCTCCGATTATTCCGCATTTTGCACAACTTTTCAAATACACAACGAAAACACAACTATAACTGAACAGTGTGCAACCCAATTTCATAAAAAATAATTTATATCTCAGTGTTTACTAGAGCTAATAAAAACTTTTTCAAATTTACAGTTATATAGCTGAAGATAGTCAACCAAAGCGGTGGTGCGTTTTTATTGACCGCAAATGTATGTGCATGATCTGACTTAATATTTGCAAAAAAAATTATTTATAAAGTTTCTGTAGTCAGATTCCCAGAAAATCCAGTAAAATGTGATTGCGACTAAATTATTTTATTTTCTTTGTACTTGTCTTCTAATCTTTAATTTAATTATAAGACCTCGATTTAGGCTTATACCCTTATTTATACAATTATTAGTTTAATTTTGAACTTAAGTGGTTTATAATTAAATTTTTAATTTTGTAACTTTCATCCTGTAGAGTTGTTACAAAACTAAAAGTCTTATTTACACAGCCGCAGATCTTACAATAAGTTTGGCATTGAATTTGACATTAATAGTTCGACTTAGTGTATACCTAGTCATAGACAGCTCCTTTTGGTAGATATCCAATTGGAAATGTTGTCAAAAATTGCTGCTAACCTTAGAGTCGACCTCATCTTCAGTATGACTACGGGGAATTGTTTTCAAATCGATTGAAACTGCAGTTGTAGCTTTAAGAAATCGTTTGTAAGTATATGAAAACGTAGATGCAGTCGCGGACATCAGATAGTTTTAAACTTAAAAAGTTGGACTATTGCAAGAGACTAAAGAAATTGATATATTTATAACTATTTTGCATATAATATTTTATAGCCTAATTTATTAAATCTACAAATATTAATTTATGAATTGTGTCGGTAGGACATAAGGAAAGTGGTAAAAAGCAACAGCAGCTCACAAGCCGACTGTGGTCCATTGGCTACGTACTTGCCCAGCAAGGCGTTGGTTTGTGGGTTCAAATACTGGTGGAGGGATGTGGTGATCTCCGAAATAGCTATAATTTCTACCACTCCTGACTGTTGTTATCTTTTTTCCAAAATATTTTCCTTATACCGGCCTCGAAGTCAAAAATTGATATTTGTCGATTTAACTATTTTGTTAAAAACGCTGAACTTTTGAACCATATCTATTTAAACTTCTGAAGGTTTTTAAAATAATATTGCCTTACAGTGGAATAAAAGACACCGCGAAGTAAATGTGTGAGAAAAAGAATATTCAGAATGGCTTAATACAACAACGATATTTACGAGCTATCAAAAATATGAATAGGGTTATTACGCCGCGTAGATGTGTTGAAAGCGACGCCATTTTACCCATCATGTCAAATACGTTTGCGAAAAGATTGATTGTCGCTACGCGGCGATGCTTGTATCCGCTTTTCTGCAGCTTCGCATTACATTTATGTAACTCAATTTTAATTTTTCATTGTTTCTTTTGTTCGCAACGGTTGTTGGTTTCGTTGATTTTTGTTTTGTCAGTAGCTATACCTTTTTAACCGCTTCACTGTTTCAACAATAATTACGTATCGTTATTATTATATTTGTTTTATCATACAATCTCAACATCCAAATCTAACACCATAACCGCTACGGCTGCTTAACCTGCGTCACAGAAAAATGGAAAAGCAAAAAAAACAATCACTAAAAAGAAAGTCTAACAAAGAACCAGAAGAAGGCCAAGAGGACGCTGACGACGAGGATGAAGAAGAAACGGAGATGGAGGAGAAAATCGAGGAGGTTGTTTCGTCCTCATCCTCCGATCAATTGGGTAAGCATTAAACAAAGTGCACGGCTAATGGTTGACGGCAAAGTTAAGCTAACTAATTAAGGTGGCCTTAGCATAAACCCTCGCTGAGCTTCCTCCGGTGTACGCATCAGCTCAACTCGTAGAGTCGATGTATCGTTAAGCGGTTAGAGTAACTTTAGCCGCGATTTCCACCAGTCGACCTGTCGTCGCTGCTGTCAACAATCGTTGATTTGGGTCGCTTAATATGTATTTGACATGGTGCCGCTTACGGCTTGTCTACCACCCTCAACACATTGCCTATCATTTGGGACTTAACTCATTTCAATTATTCACTTTAATTATCAGAGGAACCCGAAAAACCTAAATTAACCATAGCCGAACGATGGGAGCAATTATTGAGGGAAACGAATGAAGCGGTTGAACGTCAACGCCTCGAGGAGGAAACAACTGTAGAAAAGTTACCGCCATATCAGCAAAATCTACTCAAAGAGATGGGCGAGTTCGAGGGTGAGGTGGAGTGGACAACGAAACATAGCTTGCATGCCTTCGATTTGCCAACTGGTTATACGGCGCCCGGGCAAGAGGATGTCGAATTTGAGGAGTCGAAAGTGAAGATACAAGTTGATGTGAAAAAGCTCGATTTGATACCCACATACTCACAAGATATACTAGAGGATATCGTACATGGTTGGATGTATTTCTTAGAGATGCGAATCAAAGCGCTCAAAGATATGGTAAGCTGGTAATAGGTGGAGATGTGATAAATGCGTTAGATAATGTCAACAGATCGAGGAAATTAATCGTTTTATAAAATGTACGTTTTCCACAGCAACTGGATGAATTTACGCCAATGGCCGCTTATCGCATCTGGCATTATGCTGAAATTGAGTTGTACTCGGCATTAGAACAATTGAAATCTGACTTCGTATTAGCGGTGTTGGGTAAGTTACGGATACTCTGAAATTTTTGGCAAGGTTGTTATTAAAATGTATATACATATAAATCTTATCAGAGATCCTACGTCAGGCCAACTCAGCTATAATTAAACGCTGGGATTCATTTATAGCCGAGCTTCAGGAGCACTATTATCTCTCGAAAGAAAACTCGGATTACATTTTCACCATCACCGATTATTTAGAGGTAAACAACTTTAATTTTAACCATATTTTAAGATATAACAAATATAATAAAATAAGTATCCAATCTTTATGTTCGAAAAAGAGAAAATAGGGCGTCAGTTTACTAAAGAAAAAGTTTACACTCATAAAATAAAATAAAAACGAAAAAAATATATAAAAAACATCAAAACTTAAAAATTTCAATATACAATTTTTAAATCCAACAAAAAAAAGGAAATAGGGCTTCAGTTTACTCATAAAATAAAATAGAAATGGAAAAAATATATAAAAAGCATCAAAACCTAAAAATTTCCATACACAATTTATGAATCCAAAAAAAAAAACGAAGAAAATAGGGCGTCAATTTACTAGAGAAAAAGTTTATTCTCATGAAATAAAATAAAAATAAAAAAATTAATATGAAAAGCATCAAAATTTCAATATACAGTAGGATTGCATTTCAATTATTCTGAACGATATTTATAAATAAAATAATTTAGCTTGTTGGTATCCTCCGGCCGTTCTTTTCAACTGTTCATTAGGATGAAGGTTCTCAGCCTTAGTTTATTGGTTATACTATTGAAGAAAGAACAATAAAGATTTTATTATATAGTGAAATTAAATATTTTGTGAACGTAACATCTCGAGTTACCACTATTTTCCAATTCAGCTTAAAATTACAATTGACGAAATATGTCATCGATAAGTAAAGCAAAGCTGCAGCTTAGCGGGACAAAATGGTACTTTACAATTTCCGTTACCTTACGAATAAAATTAAGTCAAGGTCTCCAAAAGGTGGCAGCCCTCTTAAAAAATTTGTTCGTTTTAACGTTTTCATTTCAAATTTATACTTTTACATTTCAGTAAGCTTAGAAATGCCGTTAAATTAATATTTTTAAACAGGTGGCAACACTCTTTAAACACATTTTTATGATTTAGTTTCTTAAACCTACCTTTTCCAAAAAGGCTTTTTGAAACCTCCTTCTTCTAAGTAGTAGCAGAAGTAGTAATTACTAGAAGCATTTGTAAAATTTTTAGAAGAAATAAGTAAAAATAGCAATAGTGATTAAAAATAGCATTAGCAGAACTAGTAGTAGAAATAAGTACAAATAATAGCAGTACCTAGTAGTAGCAGCAGAATTAGTAAAAATAAATAGTAGTAGAAATAAGTAAAAATAGTAGTAGTAATTAGTTGAACCATTATGAGAATTGTATAAGAAATTTGTAAAATCGTAGTACTAATGAGTTATAACATTTGTAAAAAAAATAGCAAGAATGGGAAAATAGTAGTAGTAATTAGTAGTAGCATTAGTAAAAATTGTAATAGAAATTAATAAAAATAGTAGTAGTAAGGAGTAATATATTTAGTAGGGATGTAGTAGAAATTGGTAAATAGTAGTAGTAATTAGTAGTGGCATTAAAATATATTGGAAATTAGTAAAACCAGTAGGAGTAATTCATAGTAGCAATTAAAAATTGGGGTTAAATTTTTGGAAAAATAGTAGCTAAAATAAGTATTGGTATATTAGTAGTAGATTTTAGTAAAAATGGTAGTAGTAACTTGTAGTAGCATTAGTAAAATCAGTAGTAGATTCTGGTAAAAATAGTAATTGTTATTAGTAGTATTAGCATTAATAGTCTTAGTGTTAATAATAGAAATTAGTACATTTTTCTTTGTTTGGAACAATTGTTCACTATATATGTAGTAGTTGCAATATTCAAGTATATATTTTGCCGCAATTGAGGGATGCGACCAACCTTTTCAACTGAGAGATGGCAAATCGAAATTAGTAGTTGTAGTAGCAGTTAGTAGTAATAGTATTTAGTGGTAGTCGTAATTTGTAGTACTAGTAGATGGTAGTAGTGAAACAGTCCCGAACTTAATACTTGATTTAATAATTAAAGGCCTTTTATTTTTTTAAAGTAAATTCTCTGTATTATTTAGTAGCCAAATTCATGGCACAAATTCATGGAATCGCTGATTAGAAAACTTAAGCAGTTTGAGCCCAAAAAATTCGAAAATTGAGATTTATGCCTCTCACTAAAATTTGAACAGTTTTCAATATTTAAATTTCTATGTGTGTGCCTACCATTAGTTAACTTTTTCATATTAATAATAGGCAAATTCCTTTAAAAATCACTATTTATTGTTTAAAGAATAGTATTTATTTTATTGTCTTCCGTTTCTCTTTCTTACCTCTTTTTTTCTTAGAAAATTCGCGATTACGAAAGCTTCAAAATGACTACCTTACTCATACCCAACGTCATGGTGGGTCTACGCCACATCTGGACCATGTCCAGCTACTACTGCCGCGATGACAAAATGCAGATTTTACTTTGCCAAATCTCCAACGTCTTCATACAGAAAGTCAAGCGCATCGTATGCTTCGAACATATATTCAGGTAAGTGGTTGCAGCGGCATCTTCACACTCACGTAGCGAAAGAATTAAATTTACCTCCAAGGACTACGAGGCTATGAGCCACACAGCCGTACTGTCAGCGGTGATTTTCCTGTCGATTTAACCAACGAAAATGCTCGACTTGTGTTGCGGCACTTGGACGAAAAGTGCTTGTACAAGGATGGGTGATGCCACACGGCGAATATTGCAAGTGTTTTGTTGACTACTTCCTCTCACCAACACCGGGCTACTGGCGACGGCCACTCGGTAGCAATGCACATTTCCTGCTGAACAAATTTACCTAAACACTTGGGGTAAATGGAATTTCGGCGATGTCGCCACGTCAGTGCAATGTCGTATGGAAATTTTTCCTCACACAGTTGCCTACAAATACAAATATAAAGTATATTATTCGAATGTAGCTGTGAAAGTACTTATTTTATGTACTGCTTTCTAATTTCACCTTTTTGCGCTTATTTCTATGGCATCTTGAGCAGTGTGACAGCTTAGCTTCGTTAATCTTGAAGCGATATGCAAACTCGAAATCTAGAAGTACATTTTTAACTTAGACTCAAGTGCATTTCCTCTCTGTCGTCATCTATAGCCATTGCTTTTACTTTTCCACTTTTCTAATTTATCAATTTTCTTATTTCCCACATTCTTACCTTTTTGCAGCCGCTCTGCCAAATACACCTATGATACGGCCACGAATTGTGCCAATTTGCTGCGTTGCTGGAAGACGGCTTACCTTGCAAGTCGTTCGTACATCGAGAGCTCTGGTGTCGGTTCACGTTGGGAGTTCGATCGACAGACGCTCTTCTCTGAGGTCGATCATATTTGTCATATAAGTCAAGATATTGCCTATATCGGTCGCGTCTTCATTCAATATGAAAATCTCTTCGGTCATCGTCTTAAAGCTCTCATCACCGATCCCTCCATTGTGGATGATTTGATGAAGAAAGTGTATCGCCTATTGGATGATATGCTTGCGAGTGTAGACTATGATATTTTCCGACCGGGTAATTTTGAGAACTGGGAGCACACGCTCGATACATTTAATCGGAGACTGGAGAGTGTAGAGGCTGATGCAAAAGCTGTAATCGAACGTAGTATAAATACATTGCGCTCTTCGGATATGGGTCTGGAGTTGATTAAAACCATCAATGAAATCGACACACGCGAAGAGCTTGCCGAATTTATTTCAACAAAACATGAAAATATATTACGTTTTTTCCAAACCGAAATCAACTCCGTGGAATTCACTTATATGGTAAGTAAATATTTAATTATTTTTTTAGTAAAAAAAAACTACCTGGTAGGGAAAGTCAATTGTACTATCAGTAAATTGCTAAGTTAACAGAAAAAAAGTTGATTTTTTCATAAAGATACCTGCTTCCAGGTCCTCCGTTTTTTTTTTAAATAACATTTTACGACAGTGATGCGGGAGTAAAGACACGAATGTGCTGACAGGAGGTACTTCGTTTTGCCTTCGCTCACCGCTAGACCCATTCATTCGCTTTCTTGTCCAGTTTGGAAAACGCAGAACTAACGACGCGGTCGTTGAGGTCGATTATATCGATACCAAGAGCAGTTACACTTTTACAGAAGATGGTGCTTGCCCGGATAAATTTTGCAGCTCGAATTGTCTTTTCCAACATAAGGCTCAAGTAGTGGAACGATATAGAGTCAGTCTGCCTAAAACCTCGTTTGCTGTGAAACGGCTCGAAGAGGTCTTTCCCAATTCTGACGGGGCTGATTGCTCAGCGCCATTTTAGGTAACACCAAATTCAAATACCCCGGCATGTAGACAACTACTTGTCGTGCTCTCAAAAGCTGATTTAAAGTCTACAAAAAGATGATTTGCGCCGACGCTCTTCTCGCGGGCATTTTCCAAAGTTTGGCGTATCAGATTTACCACCAGGCTTAAAGCCACACTGATATGGTTCAATCGGTTCTTTCATGGTTGGCTTCAGTCTGTTAAGAAGAATGATAGCTTAGATAATGACCCGTCAGCGCTAGTGGGTTGTTAAACAATTGCCCATTTCAAAATATGGCGTACAAAATACTTTCTGATGTACTTAAAAGATTCAGTTTTCTCTTGGTTTTAAATGTAATTAGGTTAGGTTAGGTTAAGCTGGCTGGTCCAACGATGGGCCTTACATCGACCAAGTAGATCCTTTGTATTACCAGAAAACCGCACGACCGATGAAACCCTCAGCTTATGAAATAGTGGCGATGTCGAAAAATATCTGCGTCTCCTTGACAAACTGAAGTCGGCTCTTTGACCCTTTCTCGGCAACCGCCTGCAGATCTCTGTACTTCGTCGCCTTTCCAATGCTGAATTTCGCATCTTTTATCCCTTAATAGATGTAATTCCGCCCGATAGCTGCTTGAAAATCTGATATTAGCTCAGCCGCTTTCTTCAAGGTCAGGATTTCTGTTTGAAAAATATTCCAGTGAAGTTCACGCACGGGATCGCGTAGTCAGTTTGTCCAGTCAGAGAAAACGCTATCCGGGTGTGGCCCTACGTTAGAAACTTAAACATACATAGCCGCAGAGACCTGTTTCACCCTCTCATCTACATTTTAGTCTTAACAACAGCTTGTTATCCAGCACAATTCCAAGGTATGTAGTATTTTACTTTAATTATAGCATTATCCCTTAAAGTTTGGGTTTTCTTCTAAACCGATGCCTTGTATTTCCTAGTGAACTTCCTTATTTGTCACCCTGAAGGTCTGATTCATTAGGGACCTTATTGTGAATGTGGAGAGGCATCTAAAGCTCTTTATGACTGACACATCTTCTGCATAAGAGGTAATCGCCGCTGCTTCGATGATAAGGCCCCTCCCTGTGGCGTACCCCTGTTCACATCCTGTAGTTTTACGTGTGTACCCCATTGGATAAGCATGTTGCCTATTTATTATAGGTGGTACTTAACCCCCATTGATGAGAATTTCTCCATTATGGATTTCGTCGAGACATTATTTAATGTTCCTGCAATATCCAGAAAATCACATTTTTCAAAGTCCCCATTCTCTAGGGCCTTTTCCATGAGACTAAAGACTAGAGACTAGCCTCTCGTCAAAATTTATCTTAACTCGAATGTCTATTAGGCGCTCAAGAGCCATAATCAGAAACGATGCTAGGCAAATAGTTCTATAGTTCTTCGGGTTTGTAAGACTGGACCTTCCCGCCTTTGGCAGATATACCACTTTTGCAGTTCTCCATGAAACCGGAACATTAATAAAATCTAATTACACTTTGGTACATTCTTCTCAGGAATCCTACGTCCTTAGGTCTTCCTTTCTACAGCATGGCTGATAGAATTCCCTCAATACGTAGCGATTTGTAATCTGAAAAGGAGTGGATCAATGCAGTGGGTCCTGTGCCCCAGTCCCCAGTCCCTAGAGCAGCGGCGTCCGACTCCAGAACTTGCTTTGGGAAGTGGGGCTTGAGAAGCGGTGAAATGCAGTTAGCTTAATATTTTAATTGTTTCCTTAAAGTAAATGTATTTATTTTTTTTTAAGTTGACTGATGTTTCAACCTAAAATCTTACATGGTTACGAAAATATTCAACTTTAAGGAAATGAGTGATTAAAATACAGCTTACGTACAAGCGTTGATAATGCTTGACAGACATAATTTTTTTTAATAATTTTTTTTTACAATACGTTTTTTAGTAGTTCTAAAAATCTTATATTTGAATTAGAGTCTTTGGGGTTTTAAACGCTCACGTTTTTTCGACTTTTTCTTTATAAATCTGCACAACATCAATTTAATATTTGAAATATTTATGCTTTCAGAAAAATCGCAAAAATCCACCAATTGGTAAACATCAGCCCTTCCGCATCGGCTGTATTCAGTGGGCGCGTCTGTTGACCAATAAACTAAAAGTCTCCGTTTTGGCATTCAAAAGGGTAAACGTTCAATTATTGCTCGAACATTTACATGTAGTGTGAATAATAGTCGGCCTTGTTTGTAGCTTACTGTTGCAGTTTGTTTTGTTGTAACTTTTAATATTTTTATTTTTATTTTAAATTTTTTTTTTATATTTTTGGACAGGCGTCTGCATTTGTAACTATATTATCTTTTATTGTATGTGTGTGATACTAGTCGTATGTAGAGTGCTACAAAGCTTATTGTTGCCGCTGAATTTTTTTGTTTGGTTTCGTTTTTTTTTTTGCTAAATGGTATTTTTTGCTTGTTGCTGCTGTTGATATTTTTTGTTTAATTGAAATTTCAATTTCAGTTCCCGACATCGCTTTGTTTTTTTGCTTTTTGGTTACTTGCTTTGGTGGGTCGTGGAGCAATTCGCATTTCGTTGTTTACCGCTATTTGTTGTAGTAGTTGTAGCTGTAGTAGTATGGTGCATAACAGCAGTTGGTTATTGTTGTTGTTGCTGTTGCTGCTGCTGCTGTGTTGATTCCATTTAAAATTCCTTGCATTTGAGCCACATCCACATTGAGCCGTTATTGTTTTACTTACTTTCATTTAATCTTTTCGG
The DNA here is from genome assembly GCA_951828415.1 of Anomoia purmunda. NCBI lineage: Eukaryota > Metazoa > Arthropoda > Insecta > Diptera > Tephritidae > Anomoia > Anomoia purmunda. Next base: position 131,637,249 of record OX639993.1, on the reverse strand, counting down.
GGTTGGCTGCTGATGCTTGGCTCAGCCTTGTTTTGCTATATATGTACATATGTATGTATGTACAATATTTATAGATGTATATAGTATATTTTAGTATTGTGTTTTTTGTTTTTGTTCACTGCACGCCAGCGCCAACAATGCTGCGATTTGTTGCATTTATTTTATACACTTTAATACTTCGGTTATTTATTGCCGACAATTTGTATTTGCTGTACTTTTGTACTTTGTAAATTGCTTTGCCGCTCGTTTGATGTTCTATTTTATTTTTTTATTTTCATTTTTTTTTTTTTTAATTTGTTTCTTTTCGGGGAAATCCACTTCTTTTAATTCTACGCCTCGACATCGGCCAATCGCATACATTTTTCAATATTCGTTTTCGCTGCCAAGTGCAAAGAAATTAAAATTCTACTGCTGTTGTCTTTGTTGTTGTTATATTTTTTTGATTTTATTTGTTGCATAAAAGTGTTGTTTACGTGTACGCTAAATATTTGGCATCACTCGCTATTTGTATTTTTTCTGTATACTTACTGGGTTTTTTTCTTTGGCTTCCTTGGCTTTAGATGGCGGATGAACCGAACCTGAAGAACAGTTATGTAAAGCGTAGCGCTTTCAAACAATATTTTGAATTGGTCAACAAAATGTATTTATTCGAGAAGGAAATGTTTGACAGATATACCGCAAAAGGCACCTACACAGTTAACGCTGTTTTTCGCAAGAATATTCTATGCATACGAATTTCGAATCCGAAGTTGTGTAAGTAGTTTTTATCTACAAACGAGTAGTATCTAAGAAAGCTTTTTTGAGTTGAGAAGCCGGTTTTTTCTACTCTTAATAATTAGATAGAAAATAGTTTCTTAGCGACTATAGCTTCAATACGAAAAGTCCCGGGAATTGGCAAATAAAATACAACATATTTATTGTTCATGTAGGTTTTTTTAAAGCATTTAAAATGAACCCCTTCCGAAATAATACACTTTCTGCCAACAAAGAATCTAATTTTAACATTTTTTTGACACGGAATGAGCTTGTTCTTTGAAAGCGGCGGCGACTTCCGTAAAATAACTTGTTCTATCTATCGATAGTGGCTGCCGTTATTAACATCAAAAACTATAAAAAAAATGTTTTTTTTTTTAAAAATGGTCATCGCTCGACAGGCAGTAGCCAACCACCGTGTGTATTTCTGCTATGAACAAAATTCTCACATAAATTATTTGCCGTTCGGAGTCGGCGTCTTACAACATTAAGATAGATACCACAAACTATAGAAGTTCGGCCAACAATCAAGAATCATCACCATCGATTTAAAATATTATGTAGAACTTGGGCATTTATTTTAGTCAATTTTTAAATATTTTCCCGTTTGGTGAATTTTTTTAAGTATATTTAATCTTTTAAACAAAACTATTCGATTTTGATATATATATAACACATTTAATGAAGACTTGTTAAACGTGTGAATATTGAATTTAAATAAAAATAACTAATTAGTTTAAATAGCGTCCTAAAGATCCTCTCCTCCAGCAGGCTTCTTTCAGGTCTTAAGTCCTTCGCAAACGTCAACTTGCCGTATTTCTTGTGCGGCAGTCTCAGTTTCCATTTTACACGATTGTGCGTCTTCCTTTGTCCAATCTTTCGATTATTTGGGCATTGTGTCTTGATTGGGGTCTCCTGAGCAGATGTGCGTTGCAGTTTAAGCCAATACCCTTGCGATCGGACTACTGCTGATCGTTGTAGCAGTTTCATCGCCTTGAGGGCCTTAATGCATGGTGTCGGTGGTAAAGCCCACATTAGACGCAAAAGTCATAATGAATCTCGATCGGCAAATAGAAGAACAGACAGAGACGCGCGAAGTATGTGAATACATCATTTAAACTGAAAGTTTAGAACCTCAATATAAATGATTTTTTGCGCGAAGAATGCTCCGTTGGAATGAAGCACAGTTAGACGAGTGAGCGCTCGATAATCGAATTTTGTGTGGATATCTCCATGGCACGTATTTGGCTATTAGACCGTAGTAAGCTTTCCGCTTCGTCGAAGCCGTCGTCACTCGGTGGCTGGGTGCGAATCTTACTTAATAACGACAAGGTCGCCTGGTTGACCTGGACCGCGTTGTGGACATTTACACTAATATCGTTTCTGAAGAAGCGACTGATCTTTCTTCCCGTGGTTTACTAAATGCAGGTCTATCGTGTTAGATTTGATAATATCCGTTAGCAGTCCACCTTTCATGAAGAGGCGCGGGTTAAGCGCTGTGAAGGGGGTACGGATCTGGGATAGCGCAGACAGAGATTTCGACTTTAGGGATAGCTCAATTCAAACCGAAAGCGTCGAGAATTCTTTGAATGTAAACTTGTCGGATGCAAGAGTTTTCCTTAGGCTTATTGCAAAACTAGAAAATCTACGTCGGTTAGATCAAAACAGATAAATTGGATTTGAAATACCCCTGCAACATCTACTCCGGTTGTGAAATACGGGAATTGAAAATTGATTTTAAATCATCCACATTTAACATTATAATATTCTTGTCAATTGGAGAATTATACGCGTTTTTGCAAGAAGCAGCAGCAAATGTTAAAACTTGAAATACAGCTGGAAGAACTTTAATTTTTGTAAAGGGAATTATTGAGAACCTTTCGTTATATCTCAAAGCGAAAGGCGTCAATTTGTTATTAATCCGTTAAGGTCCGCCTTTATCCACTAGGAGCCTGGGAACAAAAAAGGGATTTTTAATTGAAATTAAATTGGCAACTGTCTTTGGCATATAGCCTATAAATTAATCCAGGGTGCATGATATTTATGTGTTAAATTTTATACCAACCTATCCAGCCGTTTGGGCCTGAAAAGATTACAACAAACTTACCCACTCCGTCGCACTCCGGGTAAAAAACCCCCGCGCTATAAACTCAGCCGCCAGCTAATGCCGCGTGATACCCAAGGAAATTGTTACCTTCTTAACTTGGATTTGATGCACATCAAAAACTTATTAAACCAAAAATTTGTCAATGAAATGATTTCCAATTTGTGTATGCAATTTGCAAAATATTTGTCTAAAAGGCGAATCGCATTTAAAAAACAAACCGATTCTTATTCCTTAAACTTTAATTGTACTCAAATTATGTATATCTAATCTGTTATTTCATTTCATTGCAGTCGAATACATTTCAGAGTCACAAGAAACGTTACATGCGATGCGACGGGTAAGTAAAGCCAATGACATCTTTAGTTACATATATATGTATATATAAATATTTATCAGTATAGGGTTGGGTTGTCTAAAAAGTTCAGTAACTTTTAACAAAACTAAAATTTGGTATATTGCGCGATTGCGGGATGTGGTTGAATTTATACAGATTTACTTTATATTTTGCATTCAATACTAAATTTGTTTACTTCTAAAAGTGAGATAATATTATTTGAAGTGAATCAGGTAGCATTAATACTTACTTTAAAATTCAAATTGTTAAAAACAACGGCGAATGCCATTAAATTTAGTTACAGGAAAATGGTTCTGTACATCGAAATCCTGTAAATGAGAGCGATTTTGGAGAGTTGTGAAGAGAATCAAGTTGCAAAATCTTACCCGAACTTTTTCTTCGGGTAAAATAATGAAAAATGTCAAACGATCAGTTGTTGCACAAAAGTAAACAGAAATTGTATGTTGTCAAGTTAATGTGAAAAATATTAATGTAAATTTTATTAATTTTACAGTATTTGAACGGAACTAAATTTATTTTTAATTTAAAAGAAACTGTTCGGTGTTTCTACCGGACAATTTTGTGTTGTGTTCCCGTACTTTTTGGTTGTTATTCTCATTTTAATCTCCCTCTAGAGAGTAATTTTGTTATTTAACATTTTTTCCTGCATTTTAGAGAATTACGGAGTCGTTACTTTTAACGGTTCTGTTAGGAAAGTATGAGTAGATGTCATTTTATGGTTGCTTTTGTTTTTCTTTAACTTTTCGGTTCAAATTTTTTGTAAATGAAAGTTTTCATCCGACTGTAATTTATTAAGCTCGAGGTTAGGTTTTTATAAGGGAATAATATGTGAAAACAATGATTTTTCAAAGTGGTAGCTGCTATTTCGAAGATCACCACATCTCCTCATCAAATTTCTTTCTTTCTAAACTTTACCAGGGGTTGAACCATGCTACACGGAGTTGCTAGGCGCGCACGATAAAAATGAAAACCTACCTTCGAGCCAAATAAATTACAGTCGTTTTCGAACATATGAGGCCAAAAATAATAATAATTGAAAGCTGTGATAGTTTTATATTTTTCTGCAAATTTTCGTTCGCGAAGTCGATCCGCAAATGGGAAAATTTCCGCTAAAGTTTAGCAAATAATTTTATTGCAAGCTGGCAGAGTTTTTTAATACAATAAAATGCAAGATTCTGTATCGCAGGGTGAACCACAAGAGGACAGGGAGACAGGAGTCAGGGAAGATAACGGTGGCGCTGACAATGAGATTGAAGCCGAGCCGACTACTGAACTAACAGTGAAAACGACATCGGACGATAATGAAGATAACAATGTCGACGCCGATATGGAAGCAGTAGACGTCGTCGAAGCAACACGTGACATGCTGTAAACTTTTTGCTCCAAATCGTTTTTGTTTAAATGTAGAAATAGGTATTTGAATAAATCTTCCAATAAATCTTCTTACGAACCAGCACGAACAAGACAGGCAAGACGTATACAAACTGACTTGCGAATGCCAATACACCGACATAGGATAGACGGGCCGTAAAATAAGAACAAGATTTCGCGAACACATACAGGACTATAACAGAAATATATAAAAATTCACTGCAATACTTGGGTCTAACTTTGCAAACATTAAGAAAACAGCTGAAATGCTGGATGTGCAACAGAAAGGACACCGCTTGAACGAACTTGAGAATATGGAAATGTGCAAACAGAGAAAACATTTGACGGAAGAACAATAAACGAACAAACAAACACAAAGTCAGACGTCATACTTGAACTCTTAAAACTTGTTTATCAAAAATGAAATAGGAACTTAGGTAGATCAACGATCAACCAACACAAAATATCCCTTTACCTACCCAAACACACCAAAGACACGACCGCGAAATAACCCAAAAATTTGTATAATATATACGCGCAAATAGAGTGTTCGTGTTTCTACAAAATTCAGTGTGCAAAGTGCAATGAACTATTGAGTCAGTCGCCACTCGTTCAAAATGCATTTGCAGTTGATAACTACTTTTATGGATAGTATTTCCGATTCAAAAAATGTACTTTAATGGATTTTTCGAAAAAAAAAATTTTAATTTAATATCGACAATTAATGTTGTTTGCCATTTTATTTTCTAAAATTTATTACCGCTAATGTAATCGACCGATTCCAACAATTCCACCGGAAATAGAAACGGAAACTCATTGACAGAGATTTTTTTCGATCGAAAAAGTTATGAATAAACGAATTTTTCATTATTTTGTTTATAACAAATTAAAAAACAATCGTCTTCTACGCCATGTATCGATTTGGAAGGCCTCATCTTTTTCCGAAGCATTTCCCGTTGAAAAAAAAAATGGCCCGCGCTTAAAATCAAAGTTGTTTTAACTAGCTCGGACTTGTCGCGTTCTGCGCGACATCGCTCATCACCGAACTCATTGGATACCATTCAATTTGCACTTGCTCGCGAACGACATTATTGACAACTGTAACGTAGTAACGACAGCATTTTCATAACGAGAGCCCTAATAACTTACCAACATCGCAGTCTGTGATCAGTGAAATTGATGGTCTTCGTAGTTTCGATTGAGGGCGCATTGCAAACTCAAGTATACCTCGTGGCAGTATTTTAGGGTGTCTACATTTTATTTTATTTATTAGTGATATTAGTAGCTGTTTTTCTTTTTCAAACTACCTCTTGTATGCCGATGGTTTGAAAATAATATCTGCAATAACAAGCGCAGACGATGTTCTTAGGCTTCAATCTTTGTTGGTGCCGTTGCTCCGGTATCTCTTTTATATCAACAAATGCTTTCAATTCGCTTTTGGCAAATTCTCAACGTTTTTAGTCATATTACTGTGTTGAAGATAGTATACTTCAATCTCTTACTGAGGTCAAAGATCTAGGTGTGATTTTTATTTCACGTTTTTCACTTCGTAGTCACATTAATTTTATTATATCGTATTCCTACTGTATTTCAGGTTTTGAGAGTTTCACCTCTCAGTTCTAATTTTTCAGATCCTTGCACTCTAAAATTAGCATTCACTGCTTTCGTTCGTTCTAGGTTGGAATATACAATTTTTATTCGAAGGCCTTACTACCAATTTGCAGTCGATAGAAGTGAACACTCGTGCAAAAGCTGTTTCTTAAATTTGCTCTCAGGTCGTTGAAATTTTCCAATCCGGTCAATTCGTACAAATCGCGTTTGCTTCTAATCAATTTAAAGTCTCTAGAGAGTACTAGGTCGATAATCTCTCTGACTTTTGTACATTCTTTAATTAAAGGAGAATTTGATTGTTCATCTCTATTGCAAAACATTAATTTTCATATTCCAGGAAAGACTTACATACGTAGTGTCTCCTATCCTTTTTATCCGAATGTGCCTAACACGAATTATGTGCGTAATGCCCTATCCCTCGAGCTTCGTAAATATAATGAGAACTCAAATTCTGTTTCGCTTGACTTTGCGCTTTCAAGAATAATAAAAAACTAAATAATTTAATTTGTATTTTAACTAATACTATGCCACTAATACTATAAGTTTATATATGTAGTCTTAAAAAGTTTGTAAGAACAACTATGGTTTAAAATGATATGGAATATATAAATAAGTTAATACACAGCCGCAATCAGAATGGACCAAATTGAAGTGATATCGGCTCTTGCAATAGGAACGCACAAAAGTTTATTTTAAATAAAATAAAAACGGTTTGGGATATGAATTAAATTCTTTATTCCTGTGAAAGTACATTCGATGCCATTATGTATGGAACTCGATATCTTTTGCATGGGCACCACGGGCACGCTTGCAGAAGTCCAGACCCTGAACCCAATTTTCGACGGTTTTCAAGCATAAATCGCCCGATACTGCTGCAATTTCACGTTCGATATTCGTACGAAGTTCATCAATCGTCGCTGGCTTGTTGGTATAGACCATAGACTTGACGTAGCCTCATAGGATATAGTCTAACGGCGTCAAATCGCACGACCGAGGCGGCCAATTGACTGGGCCATTTCGTGAGACAACACGTTCGCCAAAATGGGTTTTCAATAAATCGATTGCGACATTCGCTGTGTGGCTTGTGGCGCCGTCCTCTTGGAATCACATATTGTCCAAGTCCATATCATCCAATTCGGGCCAAAAATATTCGGTTATCATCGAGCGGTAGCGATTCCCATTCACAGTAACGTGCCGGTCTTGATCATCACGGAAGAAGTACGGCCCAATGACGCCGCCGGCCCATAAACCGCACCAAACCGTAATTTTTTCGGGATGCAATGTTGACTCCGAAATTCGGTAGTCAATTTTAATCATTTCAACTCGTTGTGTATTTTTCCATGATGAAATGGCAAACCTTACTGAAGAGGATTGTCAAAAGAGCGGGAAAAAATATGACGTCGTTTGCTGTCACTATCGGTCTACTTTGGGGCGTTCCTATTGAAAACCCCTTTACAAGTGGCATCACCTAAGCAAATTCGTAATTTCTAAGCAAAGTAAGACTAGAATGAATTTAACGTTAGGTCTAATTTGAATCCAATATCATCAAATTTGTTCCAGGGATATTCGGCTCTGAAAAGGTTTTATTTGTACTTCAATCTACGGTAGGAGCGATGGGGTGGTACAAATTCTCGAACACTAAAAAATTAACGGCCACGGTCTGAGAACCGAACGATTTGAAATCGTACGATTTGGCAAACATTTTGAATCATACCTTTTGAGACGTCTGCATATTTTATATGAAAACTAAAAAATAAACATCAGTTATAAAATATAAATAGCTTTAATGCAATAGTTAAATATTTTGGCTAAAAGTCTTGAAAATAATATTTTAAGACGAGTCGATTTAAAATTTTTCGAACCACGTAATATGCCTGAAGACTTAAACTCTATTGGCATTCGAACCTTTCAACATTTCCCAAATCAAACCATTGTTTCTTTATTTGGGAAATAAGCGAGACGAAATGTGAGCTAACTACGCCTCAAGCCAACCACGCCTACCTACGATGTGGAGATAAATAGTCCGCGAAATACAACCGAATTTAGCCTAATGTTGCTACTCAAATTCGTATAGGATCTCTTAAGTGTAAAACCATAAATTGTGTTTTGTAAAAATTAGCCTTTAATTATGAAAACTGTGCATTGACATTTAATGATATTGGGAAATATAAAAAAGTTTGATTTTAATTTTAACCCTTCGTTGGTGTGGTGACTAAAAGTTCCTTGAGTGGTGTGGTGGGGTATGACATACCCCATGCCTATCAATTTCAAATAAATACCAAATTCCAATAATAGCAATATTTTGTGGTGATTTATTATTCTTCAACTAATTTTTAAAAAGTGTTAATTTGAAAACATAACAATTTTTCCTTCGTATACAATATTATAGCCATAAAAAAAGACAATATAAATTATTCCAAAAAGTGAGGTTCCAGTTTTCTGAAACATAATTTTTTTTGTATTTAAACAATTTCAAAACTGTTTTTACATTTCAAAAGTAAAAATAACATTTATTTAAAGGAAAGAAAATTCACTGTAATGCATTAATTACATAAAAAGTTATGGCGATCGAATATGATACCCCAGCCCACTTTGAAAGGCTGTCCCATGGAACAGAAATATCTGGGGTATGTAAAACGTGGCAGATCTCCTGTATTTGAATGTTAATGAAAGCTATTGGGAGCGATAACGTATTCCTTAAACAAAAACATATATATATTTAAGGAAATACATGTGCTGGGGTATGACATACCCCACCACACCTCCGAAGGGTTAATAAAAGTATCCGATGCGCATAGAGTAATTTTATTAACAAATAATGATTATATTTAAAAACAACACGTCGATTTATCATAAATTTTAACACCCCCTATACCCACTTTTAAAATATATGGCTCATGTATGCTTTAAAATTATAAGTGAGGAAAATAATTCATAGACAGATAAAAACACATTCGTTTTAAATTATAAATTCTCATCACAATTTATTTACTATATATAGAAAAACGAAGAGGGAGACGCCGGGGCATTGCAACAAGTGGGCCGTACCGAAGCTGGTTTCATACGAAAAATAACCAAATTTACAGTATTTGCAACGCTCGTCCAATGGCTAGTACATCGACCAGAAGCAAGTGACATACAAATACAAAAAGCTAAATCATTTATTAGAGCAGTGAAGACGAAAAAGAATCTTACCGAAAAAGAAAAATACTATCTGAAGATATGTGAATGTAAGTATGTCTTCACAAACACAGCGTACGCTAAAGGCAATAAACTATTAATGCGATGATTTAAGCAACGCCATTACGAAAGCAATTAGAGTTATAGCAGGAAAGCAAAACTTCCCATTCGAGTACCATACTTCCTAAATCACATAATTTCAATCAATTTCACATTAAAAACGCATCATGAATATAACGGGAAAATGTCAATTTAATATGCACTCATAAAGATATTCAATTCACTGTACATACATACATATATCAAAAGTGAATAGAAGTGGTGGGACATGGCGGATGATGGGTATGCTCGCCTTGACCACCTCTAACCGCCACGCATATAAAAGATACACGTAAAATATTCACAAATAAATTTTATTTCACTACTCTTCGCCGCTTTAATGGTGGCAATCATTGCTGACACTTATCACAAAATCTGATTTCTATGCGGATGATACGATGATATAATGAAAATTGTGCTTAAATTATTCTTCGACTGACAGCATTATATTATATACTTATTTGAATGAGCCAATGAATGGACCACTGATCCAGCTACTTAACTATAGCATTTATTTGGTAATATTAAAAAGTGCTAAAGACAAAAACAAACAACTCATTTGGTACTCGAATAAAGTAATGTCCTTCAAATTGAATTCAATTTTTCGCTGCCACTACTGCTATTGCTATGAGTGGGGCTTTTAAAATTTGAATTGTGAGATTATTCGTACGATTATTTCCTTTTAATAAGCTGAAAGAAAAAATGAGGGTGTATACAAAACAAAAAAAGAAAACGAAATTAGAACGAAAGGTCGATGACTGTAAAATATTGATGGCGCTCATGAACTACTCTTTCCACTTGGCATTGAGTTGAAATAGATGTAACTCCAATCAGTAAAGCATACTGAAAATATGCAGGGTTTTTTAAATGATTATAGAATGAAAATTTTGCAATATACATATATATCTAAGATAAGTTTGACACAGGCACCGAGTTCAATGGGAGCATACCCATCAAGGTTTCGGCACTTTTATTAGTCGTATAAGTGGCGTAGATATTGTTGTTGGTGTATTATTAGCGAACACTATTTTTCACTTTGCTTAAGAGAGGAATCTATTTCCTTACATTCGAGTATATAGATGCAAGCGATAATAATGTCACGCAAATATTTTCACACCTACATTTATATTACGTTATGCATACATAGTTATCATATTCTAACTTAGTATATTTCTTGTTTTTTTTCTTCTTTTTGACTCCTAAGTGCTTGTACGTGCCGAACAACAGGATGGTTTGCCCACATGGCGTGAATTAGTAGGTGATCGGATACTTATTGAATTTGAAATGAAATTTCGTGTGAATTTATCCAGAGGTAAGTATTAATGTTACACTGCAGCGAATGCTTAAAAATTCTGTTTAACCTACATTTCTCTTAATTTGCTGAAATTTAAAAATTATCTACATTAAATATTTTTGAAGTATGCATTGATGTTACGTATACGCCACCCTTTATTTATACCAGTTGCGTAGTTCAAGTTCCCATAAGCTCATATATATTTTCAATTTGAGATAAGTCCGATTTTCTATCCAAAGTCCTGTTTCGCAAATATTGTTATACATTCTTTGTTTTTTTTCATCGTATATGAATGTACACTTTGTTTATCTATAAAAAATCGTTTCCTATTTGTAGGCAAAAATATGTTGACGTTTATTAAAATTAGCACTTGTGAATGAAGTGTTGCAATCAATTCTGCGTATTTTTTAGTACCTGTAATTCAATGTTTTGGGAATTTCATATTTAGTGCAAATAACTTCTGTTTACTGCAAAGTATTGCTTTTGTCTTTTTTGAAGCCAAAGTTCTTTAGCGGCATGAACTTTGTTTTTTACATCACGTAATGCAGGTCACGTTGCTGTCGCGTAACGAACGCCGGGTCGATATCGCGTAACGTAGGTTGACGCTTATATGAGAAAAACGAGCGTACATACTGAGGTAGCGTCATATCAGTGTTTATGTATGTATTTTCGAACAAGATCTTTCGGGACTTTTTCAGAACATTTCAGTCGCTCGGGACAACTATTATTACTTCTACTAGTGCTTCTACTATTACTACTTATTATCACTACTACTACTAACTACTACCATTAATATCTACTACTCCAATCACTACGACTACTACTGTTGCTACTAATGCTACTACTAATTACTACTACTATCTTCCTTAACTTCTACTACTATATTAACTAATGCTATTCCTAATTACTACTACTATTTTTAGTGATGCTACTACTAAGTACTACTACAATTTTTACCAATTTCTACTACTATTTTTACTAATGCTACTACTAACCCCGGCTACTCTGTTTACTAATTTCTAGTGGTATTTTTTTTTATTCTACTTCTAATTACTAAGCTATTTTTATTAATTTTCACTACTATTTTTAATGATGCTGTTTCTAGTTGCTACTACTATTTTTACTAGTGCTACTTCTCATTACTACTACTATCTCTACTATCTTTTACTACTACTATTAATTATATCTATTATAAATTACTTCTAGTATTTTTAGTAATGCTACTAATAAGTACTACTACTATTTTTAAAAAATATATGCTATTTGTACTCATGCTACTACTAACTACTGCTACTCTTTTTATTAATTTCTAGTTATATTTTTTAATTCTACCACTAAGTACTAATACTATTTTTATTAATTTCCACTATTTTAAATGATGCTGATATTCCAAATTACTACTAGTATTTGTAGTAATGATACCACTAAGTACTACTACTATTTTACCAATTTCTACTACTATTTTTACTAATGCTACTACTACTAACCCCGGCTACTCTGTTTATTAATTTCTAGTGGTATTTTTTTTTATTCTACTTTAATACTAGGCCATTTTTATTAATTTCCACTACTATTTTAAATGATGCTGTTTCAAGTTGCTAGTACTATTTTTACTAGTGCTACTTCTCATTACTACTACTATCTCTACTATCTTTTACAACTACTATTAATTATATTATAAATTACTTCTAGTATTTTTAGTAATGCTACTAATAAGTACTACTACTATTTTTAAAAAATGTATGCTATTTGTACTCATGCTACTACTAACTACTGCTACTCTTTTTATTAATTTCTAGTTATATTTTTTTATTCTACCACTAACTACTACCATTTTTATTAATTCCCACTATTTTAGATGATGCTGATATTCCAAATTACTACTAGTATTTGTAGTAATGCTACCACTAAGTACTACTACTATTTTTAAATAATGTCTGCTACTATTTTTACTAATGCTACTACTAACTACTGCTAATGTTTTTACCAACTTCTATTTTTACTGCTTCTTTGTTTAGTAATGCCACTACTAAGTACTCCTAACCACAATTACTCTTACTATTACCACAACTATTACTAATGCTACTTACTCTAACAACTACTACCACTAGGACTACCATATTTAACTCTTTATCCCCTCATGAAGTCGGCAAAAAGGTTCCTATTCTGGCCCACGCTTTTCGGTTGACGTGTGTTTTTTAACTTTATTTATGTTTATACAACAAATTTAATGCAATAAATACTATTATAAAGTATTTATATTGGAAAATAGTGAGTACGTATTTTTTGTATTTTTTAAGCAAACGGTTTTTTTTAATAAATAATCTGGATATTGCCAACAATGATATATGTATTTGCCGTTTGGTGGGAAGAGGCTAGTAGAGAGGGAGCACGAGGATGTTAGTAAATTTTTTGGTGTAGAAGTGGCTATGTTTAACCTTTCAATAAGCAATTCAGAGACTTTTTTGTCGACTTTTTGAGAACTCGCTCGTATTTTTAGCCACAGCAGCTGTGAATATGGCGTCTACGTCATTGCTGAAACCTGGATTAATTGTTATTTTTTTATGCAGACTTTTTTCAACAAGCTATTTCAAACTTTCTGTAAAGATAAGGATGCAAAAAAAAGTTGTTCTAAAGATGTGGTGGTGTTTTAGTTCCTGTTAGAGGTAGCTTTCACTCGCCAACTGTTGTTGTCATAAATTACGATACTCTATTTGATCAACCCTGCTTATATATTATATTAAAAGTCGAAGCATAGTAGTTTGAAGTCATTATATACTGCTCATATATGTAGATAATATAATAAACTTATTTGAAAGTAACGAAAGCATTTGACGTAACTTCCACCTCAACAAAATTTGTTGGTTTAGCTTAGCAAATAACTTAATTCTAAATCAACTAATGTAAATACCTCTAACGAGATTAATTTTTAAAAAGGCTTTTCAGTATATATTTAATCCAAATTAACTCAATCTCCAACAGCTTAGTAATATCTTTTATGCAAATTTATTTTTCATTCAATTCTAGTGCAATTAAGAGTGTAACTGAAAATTAAGATTGGTTTTTTTATTTCCTACAGATGGTGCGCTGTTTTTTTTCCATATTAAAAAGTTTTAGCACAAATTGTGAAAAAGCTTAAGCAAAAAAAAAATATTAATATCAACTCACGTCCTCTAGCTTATAGCCATTACGGCAGAGACTAAACTAAAGATGAGCCAAGCCAGTGTTTGCAATAATAGGAAGATGAAAATGCAAGAACAGTAAACACAGTTCGATCCATGCAAGAAGTCGGATGACGAAATATGATTTCCGAAAAAGCTATAACTTCTACCATTGTTGTTTTTTCTTTAATAGTTCCTATGCCAAATGACTTTAAGCTCATACAAATTATTGTTAATATGTACAAATAATAGGCCGAAAAATTAAATTAATATTAAAAATCAATGGTAATTTTAAGCCGCTTTAAACCTGCAGTTTATTGCACTTAAGTTTTTTTCTTAAATTGTGATTTGAAAAAAAAAACAATAAATTATGTATTAAATCATTCAATTAAATAGGGAAAAATAAATAGCTAAAACTTTTTTTTTTGATATTTTTTTGTTGATAATTTTGAATATTTATAAGAACTCTTTCTCTAGGATTTTAATGGACTTTCTTTTTCTTTATAGAAATATTCGAGATAATGTTCGAGGGTCAGCAATTTGAACATTTCGGCTATTTGCTACCGAATGTACTGCGCACTGGCATCATGAAAAAGGAGATGCTCTTCAATGACTACGAGGCTGTGACCAGCATTATCGATAGATACAATGAAATAATTGATGGACTAGTCCTATCCGAGGTGAGTTTGAAAAGAGGCAAACTTTCCTGTTCGTTCGCGAAGTGAGCGCAGGTGGTGGCAAAGCAGACAACAAATTTGTGTGAAAAAATAACTAATGACTATTAATCGTCATTGAGTGCAGGCGTATTATTTGGTGGTAAAATTTTTCAAATTTTTTTGATATCAATGCGATGTAAAATGTCAATGCTAATTTCGATAGGTTTTTCTATATCCCAATATTCATATATAAAAGAACGTAGGCTTCAGAATCCCGGTGTTCACTATAATAATTTATAGCAACCGAATCACCACTTGCATCTCTCCCACCATTATTTATTTTTCTACCCGAGTAAAAGCATAATGTGCTTGCATTTCTAAATTTGATTTGACCTTTACATTTAGTTTATGTTGTATACTTATGTATATACCTACATAATGTTACCGGAACATGAAAAGTCCTAATGTATTCTTATTCGACTTGTTAATATTCTTGTCCGTCTTCGATGAATTCAGGAGATGACTGAGCTAGATAATATAGTAACACCGCGTAGTTATTTATCTAATCAGGTTGAAGCAACAAAACGATTTTTTTGAAGTTTTCTTGCATAGGCTACTCTGCATTATTTCCGCTTTAGTTGTAGAAAATCTTTTGCAGCGCACAGGCGGCTGAAGGCAGGAAGTAGATAGGTAGGCAAAACCCCAAAAAAATGTTTTCAAACAACACTGCATTCAAATATTCTGAGAAGTCTAATAAATATATTCCTCTACTCGCTAAATAGTAGGCAATAGTTTCTAAACGGGACCCTTTCAGTTGTGAACTTCTGCATTTATCTGAGTCCGTGGCCACCAATGCAAGAAAGGTTTCGACAGATTGTACATTTTTTAACAGTGAAAATTGTTAGCTTTGAGTGCGTTGTATTAAAATTCGACGATTTTTAATTTTGAACAGCTTAATTATCAATTTGGGTAATTAGCAATAGACGTATTTCCGAAAAAATTTTTTTTAACACAAACCCCCTATACATGTCTGTTAATACACAATAAGAACTTCATAAAAAAAATTTGAGGAGATTTGGAGAGGATGAACATTTTTTTTTGGTCCAAACAATTGAGTTATCCCAATTGAACGACTATTTCCTTTATATGTAGTCACTAATTCGGGGTATTATTTTGGTGTACAGCGGTCCATGATTAAAATGTACTGATTGGGAGTATTCAAAACGGGTCTAAGAAAGTAAATTGGTTAGCAAATGGCGACAGTATTCAACGTTTATCTACCGAAGGAACATCCATAAGACTTACCCTATAGCTTACGCTGCAATTGTTTTACATCGAATTAGCTTTGCAGATTTTAATAAACATTTTTAATATGTGCCCATAATTATGAAAGTAACCAAAGCCATAGATATATTTCTTGTGTCGAGATATTTAATGAATTGCATTTGTACGAATTTAAAAAAAATTAACATTATAAGATATTTTAATTTATAATATTGTTAATAGAAATTTATTATGAATTTTGTCTGAATTTTATACGAAAATGTTATTTTTAAAACTTGAATTGATTTAGACCATTTCTAAAATGAACTGAATGCCCTACAAATGACTTAGAGCAATAAAGAACGATGAGTTTTATTTGAAACAATAACTTTAATAAAATAATTCAGGAACATGTATTAATAATTTACAAAAAAAAATTATTATTTCGAGGTTTTAAGATTCTTAAAAAGTTCCTGAAAACCTGGAGGGACGAATGATGGTCGTAAACATATAATATCTTTAGGTTTTTCTACCTTTACTGATCTAATAGTGGTGTATAATGAAAGTAATTTAATATTTCCGTATATTTTTGATCTTCATATTTTAGGTGAGGAGGGTTTTAGAGAACATTTTACAAGGTTTATTTGAAACTTATCCATTGAGCTTGCAGTCAATGACAGATTCGCCCGCGATATTTTTTACTCTTCTTGTTATTGATTCTTTCTAGAGATTTCGCTGGATTAAAATCACGCATCGACATTCGGTTTATCGAAAATTTATTTCTTCTACCACACTTTTCTACCAAGTCATAATAATGTTCAGAATTGTATGCATAATTTGCTTCTTTTATTTGCATTTCTCTCAAACCAAAATCACGGCCATTTGGTAGAAAGGTATAACCCGATACTAAAAATTTGTAGTCAACTGTGACTTAGACCAGTTTTATAACTAAAAATGAATTCCGTATAACGTTGAAATTAGAACCACTATCTAAAGAACCATTTTTCATGATATCGCAAGAATTGCATTGAATAAATTTAGTTTAAATTAATGTGGTGTGAAATAAGTAATAAAAATACTTTTGAAGTACTTCTTTAGCGGCAATGATTTTTTACATCGCGTAACGAAAGTCATGTCGGAATCGCTTTACTAATTTCTACCACTACTACTAATTACTAATTTCAACCACTACTTTTACTAATTTCTAGCACTATTTCTACTTAAATCTACTACTATTTTTATTAATTTCTGCCGCTATTTTTACTATTGCTACTTGTAATTTCTACCACTATTGTTACTCATTTTTACCACTATTTTTTCTAATTCCTTCCGCTATTTTTATTATTTTCAACCACTATTTTCTTTACGACTACTTTTCCTAATTGTACTAATAATTTCTACCACTATTTTTACTAATGCTACTACTAATTACTGCGACCTCCTTTAATAATTTCTACTACCACCAAGAAGTTTTACTTCTGGCTCGCGCAGTTAGGCGCACGCGTGTTTTTTCTTTTTAACTTTAACTTCCAAAATAATAGGCACTCAGATAGTGCTGTACTTTTAATTGACTCAAAGCAACTCTCAGTCGAATAAAAAGGAAATTACTTCATCTACCTTCATAATAGAGAAAACAACGAATTTTTGTTCAACAGCAGTGGAGTCCAAATTAAATAAACCCATTTTTTTTTATTTTAACTATTAATTACTACTAAAAAATTTCTCAAACTTATTCTTAATTATAATCAAACAATTTAAAAGTTTTTTAGTTTTCTCATACTCTCGCTAATTTTTTAACCTCTTCTATGTCTCACCACATATTTATTTGTATGTTTTATGTTTGCATTTATGTGTAGGTGAATTTCCTACGTGATCACCTCTATGAAACCGAGATCGTCATACAAACTGGCATCGGACGTTATACCTGGCAATCGTTTAATATTCTAAAATATTGCGATTCTGTTAACACTTTGATACGAAAACTCACCTCAATTGTATCGCAAATAAATTTCATTCGCTTGGATATAAAAAGTCGTATCGATCGTATCAAGCATTTCAATCTCTTCGATATACACGATCGTACTGGTATCGATCGCATGTACAAACCGCGAGATGTGCAATTTACAGCTGAGTCCAATGAATCCACAACTCAAACTCAACAGGGTCAAACTTCCGTTGCTCAAAGGAATGATAGCGACATTCATTCTGCTGCACAAGTCAAGATTATACATTTGAAAGAAGAGGAGGCAGAACTGACACAACATGAAAGGGAATGCGGCAAGGATATGTATCATTTTCAAGGATACTTTGAGAAATTAGAACAATCGCGTAATGAAAAATGTGCGTATATGAAGAAGCTATACGACTCGATTGGACCGGTGTTAGTTAAGTTGGAGAGCCTAGTTTTGGGCACTTTCACTGGACGTTCGGAGAAGATGCGTGGTTACTACACCTATTGGGAGCAGATGACCTATCAGTGTATATTGGAGTAAGTTGAACTGAAAAGCAAATATTGAGTTTTTTTTTAATTTTATTTCGTAAATATTACTTTTTATAGCAACGCTTATCGCAATCTCAAATGTTACATTGAACGTTTATTGGGTGATGTGTCAATGTTCGAAGTAAATGCAGTGATGCTAATGTCAGAAATCGTTTTGGAACCAACAGCTTCGGAGATGCAAAATATAATGCTGCAATCGGCAAAGGACTATTTAGAAAGGTGAGTTAAAATGAGTGAGTTAAATGTTGTGAGTTAAATGCTCAATTTTCAATACAAATTTCAAATATTTTCTAGGGTCCACATGTACACTCGTTGGATGGATGGCACTTGCTTACCTTGCGCACCAATCAACGACGAATATGGTGATAAATATATATTCACATTTTACGAAGATGTCATGAAGGTGAGATCACTTAATATTGAATATTTTTATAATACAGCTCAAATTTTAACACTTAAAAAAAAAAAAAAAAAACGAACTCTCACGAAAGGTCCGCGACATCAGCCATTTGGTCGTGCGCGTTCAAGAAGTCGCCAACGCTTTGGTGTACGAATGTAAAGCCGTTATTTCAAAGTAAGTGGAGAGAGACTATTTACTAAAATGCTTCTGAGATTCTGGCAAAACTATATATGCAATCTCTCTCTCGCTCTCTCCCTCTCTTTCTTATAGATTCAAGCAATATTTCTACTTGTGGGCCTTTGATAAGCGCGCCATTGCTGAAAAGTTTATTAATCGTGGCATGCCACTTGTGACGCTCGATGAGAAATTTACATTTTTCGCTAACATCATTGAGGAGATACAATTGATGCCACCCTATTGGAATATTAAAAGCATACGCATAAACCTGAAGAAACTAATGGATGGGATATGTCAGCATGCCCAGCAATGGCGGGCAACTCTTGGCGAGCTGCTGGCTAAGAGAGCGGCGGAAAATATTTTAAATTTGCGAAATGAAATCAAAGTAAGTAACTGAGATTGATTGATGATGGGGTGAATTGGGTTCAAGGGGTCGCCGTATTGAACATGTCCGTTGTGCGTCTGTTGTGGAGAAAGACGCGATTGACATGACGTTTAAAATTTAGCGGTGCGTCGCACCTTTTGCTTAGCTAAAGAAGAACACTGTAATTGGAATTCATTGCATTCATTTTGTTGTGCTGCGATACTTTTTGAAAATTGCCTGGCAGTTCTATATACCGGCATACGTTGCCAATGTGGCATTCTATATATAAATGTCAGTTTCACATAAATATATCCACAACGGAGGCAAAGTTCTCATTCTGACGCACGGATGCGTAAGTGGCTATGTGTGGTAGATAAAAGCTGGAAAAATGATCATAAAATGCAGAACTTACAACACTAGAATATTGACACTTGGGCGAGTATGGTATGCTACTTCAAAATTAAGATGAAAGCACAACGTTGGCAAATTTCAAGCACTCATTGTGAGCGGAAGGGGTGTGGAGCACAATTTTGCTTGTTTTTTATTGTACTTTTTTTGCATAAAAAAATATGTTTTACATTTAAAAATTTATTTAGACAGAGTGTGTATAGTTGAGTTTAAATCTATTCTCGATTGTCCTTTAACATATCCAAGGCAAAATATATAATTTTTTTTCTTGTGCATAAGTTGTTTACAAACCCAATTTGTATTTCTTAATGAATTGCCCTTTGCGTATATAACCAAAAAACTTCGCACATTGTCCGCGCCGAGACGAACAGTTTAACACTCATATGTTAAAATAATTTAACTAAATTTGATTTTTAAAAAAGGTGGCAACTATCCTGAAAATACACCTATTAACTTTCTCTTTGGAAAGAAATGCTTTTTCACACATAGTTTGCTATTTCATTTAACTCGTTTTGGAATTTTCAAGCAGATTGGAATTTTCAAGCAGCTGGTAACCTTTTTCAAAATATAGCTAGCTATAAACCTTCTCATTAGCAAAACTAACCGTTTGACACCCATGTTTTACTATTTCATATAACTTGTGATAATTTTTTAAAATTTACCTTTTCTAAGAGGTGGCCACCCTCCATATGCTAAAAACTTTCTCCTCCGCGAAACGAACTGTTTGATAGTCAGATTCAGATTTTATAACTTGTGTATAACTGAATAAAATTCAAATTTTCACACAGGAGGCAACCCTCTCCAAACCTTAAGTATGAACCTTTGGCTCGCCGAGACGAACTGTTCGACACACATAAATTAATATTTCAAATAACTCTCGTATAATTTAATTATATTCGACTTTTCAATCAGGTGGCAACACCCTTCAAAACAAAACTAGCTAAAAACCTTCTTCTCAGCGAAACAAACCTTTTTGTGTATAATTTAATAAAGTTTTAGTTTCAAAAATGTGGCATCCCTCTACAAAATAAGTATGTGAACTTTCCTCCTCCTTGAGTCAAACCGTTTTGACACCCTTTTTTAATATTCCATATAAATTTTGTATAATATAATCAAATTTTACTTTTCAAACAGGTGGCAACCCTTATAAAGGTTAGCTTTGATAGTTCATTTCTAGACCAACCACTTGACACTCATATTTCATATAAATTGGGTATATTTTAATTTAATTTGACTTTTCAAACAGGTGGCAACCCCTATAAAGGTTAGCTTTGAATTTTTATTTCGAGACCAACCGCTTGACACTCATATTTCATACAAATTGAGTATATTTAAATTAAATTTGACTTTTCAAACGACTTAACTTGACTTACGACATATTTCGATACCTACCAAATAACCATTTAAAATTTCATAAAATTCTGTCGACTCCGAACGGCGAATGTTTTTTTGTGAGAAGTTTTTTTTCATGACAGAAATATCTGCCTGCCGAGGGGCGGTCGCTATTAGAAAAAACTTTTCTATAAGTTTTTTGTTTTACTTGCCCCGACCAGGATTTGAACCCGGGACCCAACGAATGAAGCGCGATATATAAAAGAAAAATAGTGTCCCTTTGGGGAATTATATATCCTTCTCCCACGCGGCAATCAGATTCTTACTACAAATACCTTCAAACATGTACTAAAATATATGCAAAATTGTATCAGAAAATAATATTATAACTATGAAATAAAAAATCGTAAATATCCCCTATTTTTTCAAGACCCAAGTGGATATAACCCCTTAATTACTTTGATCGCTCGTAGGAAAAATTATCCTTTTTTCCAGGTAAAGATAACGAAGTTCCGATTTTACGGAATACTTTTACCTGCGGTTTCCTTCCGCATGGCGATCGGTTTCTCTTTGTGTATTCTCATTCAATAGAAACGGAAATAAATTTATATTTAATTTTTTGGTAGGTGGCAGTAACAATTCGTTTAAAACAAACCTTTTAAAGCTTTCTCCTTTGACACCCATATTGTGATATTTCATTTTACTTATTAATCAAATTTTAAAAAATTTCGTAAAGGTGGGTTACAATCCTTTTCAAAAACATTTGCAAAATCAAATTTTCGTCTGATAACAGCATTTTAGGTATCTTATTAATTTCATTTAATTACCTTTTTTCTGCTAGTGAAAATATTTTCTAATCAAACCTCTCTTCAATCTCTTTTCTTTGACACGCAATTTACAATATTTGAATACAATAATTAAATTAAATTTAACTATGGTTCGTGTTACACGTTTTTCCAAATCCGTTTTGTTGTTTCGGCGAGAAAAGGCATGCTCAATCACTCACAAATCTTCACACTTGTTCAAGTTATATTACAAGAATTTCTGACCTACTAATGAACTAATATTATCGGTCAGTTTCGATTTACAACAGAATATTTTTACCAGACGATTGCCCGCCGATTAGCTGCTAACCAAACAAAACCTGGCATCTAACACATGTAAAGTCATAGCTAAAATCATTTGTAATTTACACGAATATTTTTATTTATATGGAATATATAGGGCTTGCTATTATTTGCAATTTGCAAATTTCTTTGAAAAGTATGCCTATTTTTTGTCATTGTATATTAGTTACAGAATTATTTTTAATTAAAAAAATAGCAAGCAAATTCTGCGACAAAACAAAAATCAGCTAGTTTATCTGATTTTTTCATGCAATTTTTGTGAACTCTTTCCAAAATTGTTCAGAATGGTCGACCTAATCGGAAATACGCTAATCAGACTTTGGTGAAAACGAAATCCGTCGGTTAGCCACCGATTAAGAAAAACTGACATCTGACAGCTCTGTGAAAACATAGCAAAAATTAATTTATTGTAGTTTATATGTAAATTAAATTATTATCGTCGGGGAGCTGCTCAGCCAAAGTTATCCTCTGTGTTGGTAAAGTTTGTTAAACGGCAAAAACAGTATTCCAAAATAAAACCATTGCACAAATAGCAATCGAATGCCACAACCGATTCAAATTTATATCAGGTGGGGTATTAAGCGTGCAAAAACAAAAATGTACACTAAAAAATTATACCCCCATTGGCAATAAAAATTGCAACAAATATATTTTGATATTTAGTTCACCAAGCGAATTTAATCAGCTGTTTGGTTACCACCAATTTATATTTATGTATTCATCTTGACCATAAAATAATAAAAATTAGTCGTGTAGTCTCCTTTCGCCTATTGGCAATGCAACTTTTGTGAACTCTTCTCTAAGTGATTCTTAATGATCGACTTAATCGAGATAGGGTCATCAAACCGTGGTGAAAACGAAATTGTCGATTCTAGATATCAGCGACTAACCAATGGGTTATTTGAAGAAATTTAACCAGTCTTATTGTTCGCGGTAAAAATTAAAGAAGCTTGACTTAAAAAAAATCTGCAAATAAAACAAAAAGTACAAAAAAGTGCAAACCTTTATAGAACATTAGATATATGTATCATACTTTTTAGGAACATATTATAAACTTGAGTCCAACGCAGTGCATATCTCATAAAAACTATCTCATGCTTCATGCGTAGATTCCAAGTGCCTCAACTCTTCTTCTGCTAAGGAAAAATTTTCGCGAAAAATATAACTTTTAAAGCGGCAAATGATCTTAGCCTTCCAACGATCTCGATGAACTGCATCCGGCTTTCCGAATTTTAATGGTATTACTTTTGGGTTGTCCAATAAATAACAGCGCTGGTTCTAATAATGCTTCATAATCTTTGCAGTAGTACTTATTCTCCAGTTGCTCATATATAAATTTTTCCTTAGTAATAAAAGTTTTAGCCCCCGCATTCAGATGTGGGCTCAGTAATTTATAGATATTTCAAGAAGTAATGAACGTAATAGTCTCTATAATAACTCTATTTGTTTGTCTAAAATAGATTAGTGTTAAAACATTGAAAATACAGTTTTTTTTTTTAATTTTAATGTTTGGATTTTTTATCGTTTTTTAAAATGTTAGCCTAATATACTTACAACAATCTAGGGGTCAAATACAAAACTTAACTTATCGAGAATGTTCAGCGACCTTCAAAACATATAAAGGGTGGTTAAATTTTAAGTGCCGATGTTGATTTTGAATAAACACAAATTATGTTGGAAATGATTGTAATTTCTTTTTATTATGATAATATGGTGTGGTTCAATTATGTATGGAACAAAATATCGGTCAAATGTCCGCCGCGACCTCGGCGGCTCACCTCCATTCGATGGTCCAAATTTTCGTTGACGCTGAGGTATAATTGAGGTTCTATGCCGTTAATGTGCCAAATTATCTCATCCTTTAGCTCTTGAATTGTTGCTGGCTTATCGACGTACACCTTTTCTTTCAAATAACCCCAAAGAAAGTAGTCCAACGGTGTCAAATCACATGATATTGGTGGCCAATTGACATCGCCACTACGTGAGATAACACGGCCATTGAACTTGTTGGATTATCATTCGCCCAAATGCGGCAATTCTGCTTATTGACGAATCCACTGAGGTGAAAATGTGCCTCATCACTGAAGATGATTTTCTTCGAATGCATTTTGATTTGAACGCCCATTTTCATAATAAGCCTGAATAACTTTAACACATTGCTCGATTGTTTATCTTTCCATGCTCAAATTGAATTAGTCTGAAATTGAGAAATGTCAAATGAAATGCAGAAAAAAACTTGACGTTTAGGTGTGGTTCACATTCAACATCGGCCCTTAAAATTTAACCACTCTTTACTAAGATGCTTAAAAACTGGAGGGACAAAACGTCCACACAATACCCCTATATATTAGGATTTTGTATGGAAAGTAAAAAATCGTGCGCATCAAAAAAGAAATGCTTTCGCTTTTTTGGGTCAATCTACTATATTTACATAATTACTCTGAAGCAAAATAATAAAAACAGTAGCACTAAAACTTTTTTGCTTTACAAACGGTCGATGATTTTGTTATTTTTGTCCAATCGAAATATAATTTAAAGTCAATGCATTCATAAATTTATTACTTTTACTGTTATGTTGTTGAAAAAGAGTTCAACTCTGAGTTATTCTTAAATAGCTACTCAAGGTAATGCACATATACAACCTCGCACTGCCAATGTTACGTATTTACTAATTTCTAGAATTAAAAATCTCATTATTTCTAATATATATTATGGATCTTTGTTTCACTTTTTTAACTTTTTCAGGAGCTTCGTTTTAACTTGGATAAGACTACCAAAGAATTAGCTGATTTTAAATTAGTAATGCAAACGATTTCTACAATTCAAACAAAAACGCTCACGTACGAGCAGCGTATCCATGAGCTACAGGAAACCTACACGGTGCTAGCCGAGCACAGCATCAAGGTAAGAAGCGGCGGAGGTGTCAGATCACGTCTTCATATTTAGCTAAGGTATTTTATTTGTCATACAATCAATACTACGTACAAGTAGTGTTCAGATTTGTATTTAAACAATTTAAACAAATTAAGTAATTAAGACGTGCCAAAGTGAAGCAGATCGAAAGATTAGATTTTATTAAACGCGGAAGGGCCAATGTAAATAATTCTGATGTATGGCTATTGGGGGAAAAAAAACAATGTATGTAGCAATTTTGAAAGTGGGCGTGTCTCAGCTGCTGCGAATAAAAAATACTGGTTTCAACTCTACCAAACTTAGTACACACAGAGTGCCTTAAATATATAACCTGTTCCTGGAAGAAGGACATTGGCATAAGTAAAACATAAAACAGTACCGTACCTGGAATAAAGTTATAGTAAACGCTGTACAATGCCCAGTGCAATGAAGTGCAATAGAATTTAAATAGGCCGGTAATCCGAAATCGGATTGCACATAAGTCCTGCGAAGGGTGGAAGGAATAAGGGATAGGGAAAAGGTAAATGGGACTTTATTTCTCCTCGACAAAATCTTCCAGACTATTTTATGATTCTGAGAAGCTTGTCGAGGGATGGAAAATTACGTTTTCCATTCTTAATACATCTAACCCAAATATACTCCTACGCCTAGCACCAGCAGGACAGAAATAATGGAAATGCTTAGTGCTATTCTCATCCTCCAAGTAAGATGTGCACATCGGCCATCAATGATACCTATCATGATCATGTGTTGAGCTCATGGATTGTAACCTGTGACCTAACCAGGACTTGTAACTCTCCGCTGTTCTCTTTGCAGAAAAGCTTACGGTATACTTTCTACTAAAAGACACTATCGGTATCAGTTTATCTCTTTCGGTCAAAAACAAAGGGTATTCCACTGACAAAATTCCAAAAAACTTCATGTATCCGAATTTCTCATCGTCACACCACAATTCACATAGTTTTCATTGTCTGCTCCTTAGATCGTTAAATCAAGGGTAGCATGTCCAACAAGGCATTATCGTCGATTTACGATAGTTCTATAGCAGGATTGGTCTGATTAGAGATATGTACATCCAAAGTACCACAACTGGTCTAAGACCCCAAGCCTTACTAAAGGTTCTCCGATACTGTGCAACAACTTTTAATGCTCGATTTATCTTCTGTTCTACATGGGCTTTCCAAGTAATTTTTCTATCAGTCGTCACACTCAGCAATTTCACTTGCTCGGAAAATCTTACATTTATGCCCCCCAACATTGGAAGACCTACAAATTTTCCTTACCTCGAAGACAACACCACTGTTGTCTTGCTGGGGTTGACAGAAAGGCCATGCTTAGCGCACCATGCATCGATCCATATCAATAGTTTTCACAGACCACCCAGAAGACCTTCCTGATGCTAATCCACAAACTTCGTTTCCCGGTTTGGGAATGAAGACTACGCTAACTTTTCTTCAAAGCGTGGGAACATGACGAAACACCAGACAAGCTCTAAATACTCTTATTAAGGCTCTAATGAGCTTGTCCCCTCCACACTTTAGCATTTTCGGATACAGCTCATCAGGGGCCAGTGACTTAAGGTCATCGGAATAGGATATAGAAAACATCATCGCGATACAATGTACTACTTTAGTCTAATGGACAGTCTCGTTGCTTTATCAGCCCCCATGTCTCTGCTGCTTTAGAAATTAACCTACTGTCCGGAAAGTGGGTTTCTAGGAGAGTTTTGTAGGTCTCTAACACCGACGTAGTGTAAGATCCATCAGACCTTTTGAGAGAGTCCATTCTAGCGAATGAACTACAGGTGGATGGTTGAGTTTGATCTGACGCCTGATCTGTTACGTCCCCGTTGCCGTTTTGGTATAGAGGCAGAAGTCGAAGAGAGTATGTTCGTCTTGGCTATTACCGGAGCTACTTTCAACGATTGCCTCCACCTCTTCAGTTGCTTTGCGATCAATTCTCCACCCGGCTTTTAATCACCTGATTTGCACCAGGTTTACTTGCTGTTGGTTCTGCTAGTGCCACCTGTGTCCGACTTGAAATAGAAGAAGAATATTTAACATCTTTGCAGTTTTTCAACCGTTGTCGCATCAGCTTGCTTGTATGCCAAATCTTCCTCCACCGCATTCAATACTAATGGAACTACCAAGACCCTCTTGGATGCCTCCAAATGCCATTCGGGGCAACCTAGCCTGGCTGTACTTCAAAAAGTAGCCCGACACAAGGGAGTGCAGTGCTATTGGTCAGTACAAGTAATTTCGCCCGTTGATAAAGTCTGATTAGTGATTCGATTAAACTCTTTTACCGCGACAAGGTGGCTGCCTTCGCAGATGGCAATGTATTTACATTACTGGTATCCTAATGAATCAATGGTTGCTGCAGTTTACCGTGAAATTTGTTTTGAAAATATTTAAATAGCGTGACAGCGGCAACAATATCTACCCTCACACCTAAACCCCAATACCACTTTAACCAAAATTCTGGTGACAATTTAGGTTCACTTCTCAAAAGACTCAACGAGTAGCACATCGAATAAATTAACCAACGAACGTCGCCACACTTGCGTAAAGATTTCATATTTTGCGGCACATCAGTTAAAAGCCACAACGTACCGCATAGTTGCCCAAAGCGAAAGCCCAGTTACACGCTATTGGCCGAAAGCATTTGAATTTGAATAAAACGAAAAAATCACGTGTCAGCATGTGTGCCAACAAACGTCCCACCCCCTTCCCCTACCCACCCACAAACCGGAAGGGCTAGAGAGAATTTGAATCACTCATATCCCCGCCATCGTCTAACTATTTTATGCAACAGTGCAACTGCCTTGTTGGAATCTAACTCAGTGAAACTACAAAAGCTCTGCATTGTTTGCTTGCGTGTGTTTGTGTAAGCTCATTCTGAAATTGGTAGCCACCCGCCTTGACGAACAACAAGTGCTGCTGTAACAACACACAACTTTTTTTTATATTTTTCGTATATTCAAATAAGGATTTTACGAAAATCATTCTAAAAGTCGTTCTAGTATTTACAAAAGGAGTCAGCGCTAGAAACTCCGGGTAGTATAGCTGGACATCAACCTATGGACTGACCACTGAGCGGTGGCTACCTAAAATTCACATATACAGCATACATACATATTTATGTGTCCTTACCCTGTGGGAAAAAATAGGCGGCCCAAAAAAATATTTAGAAAAATTTTAAAAGTAGTAGGAAGTCAACTGCTTTGAAACCAATGCATCTTAATTTAATTGTGTTGATCTAACTTCCATTTAGTACATGTATTTGTATATAGCTATATATATATGTATATGTATTAACCGTAGAACAGTCTTTAATTTTTACGACGTAAACAACCTTAGGGTCGTTTTTGACCCTGACTATTTTATTATGAATGCAAAAATCATACAAAGTTTTATTTATAAAAGAAAAGTTTAAAACTCATATTTTTATTCAATAATAAGGGAAACAATTTTTTAATAATTTTTTAACCGTAGAACAGTCTTTAATTTTTACGACGTAAACAACCTTAGGGTCGTTTTTGACCCTGACTATTTTATTATGAATGCAAAAATCATACAAAGTTTTATTTATAAAAGAAAAGTTTAAAACTCATATTTTTATTCAATAATAAGGGAAACAATTTTTTAATAATTTTTTAAACACTGTACACAAATATTTATATTGTGAACATTTTTGCAAACATTTTGTTCGCATATGCAGCAGACTAATTCAAACTTGTTTTCTTTTGTGTCCGCTTTTTCTTGGACACACATTGTACATCTTCCACGTTTTTTAATTTGTGGTGGTATTGTTAAAGGTTGTCTAGATGATGGGCCAGCAGAAAAATTTACGGCTGGTGAGTCGGCATCAATTATTTTTCGTTTTAGTGACTGAGAAAACTTATTTCGTGTGCCTCTTGGTCTATGCTTCATATATTCCACTGCTAAATTTATACCAAGATGCTTATCTAAAAACTCATGATTACATTCTTTATATATAATATAAGCATTGAGCGCAGAAATATCCACTATGTTGGCAAAAACACACATCGGCCAGCGTTTTGTTTTTCGTTTGCAACTGTAACCTGATAACATTTTGTCAGCATTGTCAACACCGCCCTTCGTTTCGTTGTAATATTTTATTATTGCTGGAAGCTTTTTGGGTTCAGGCCCAACATCAGGTGAGTGGTGTAATGTACTCTGAACAATTGTGCATTTATTTTTATGGCTGATATACGAAACCAATGTAGTGTTTGTTGCAAAGGCAAAAGAGGAGGAAAAAAGAGGTTGGTTCTTTTCCAACAAGAGTTTAGGTGGAATACTCCGCTTATTTTTTCGCAACGTTCCAACCATTGTCAATTTTTTTTCCAACAGTTTTTGACCTAATTCATATGACGAAAAGAAATTGTCGTTATATTGTGGCCTTTTAAATCCCGAATCAAATCTAATACTACGCGTTGGCCCTGGTTACGCTCCGGTAAAGCACCCGTCGATCTTCCCAAGTAGGGCTGTATGTTCCATACGTAAGAAGTTTTAGCACACGCAAGCATCCAAAATTTTAATCCATACCTTTCAGGTTTGCTCGGCATGTACTGCCTAAATGCGCAACGGCCATGAAAACCCAACAATTGTTCATCAATAGTGACGCATTCACCAGGGTTATAAAAATTTGGAAGCAAATCAACCCATTTTTCCCACAATTCACGAATCGGTGCGAATTTATCATTTGAGGAGAGTTGATTTCTTCTGCGATTAGCTGTGTCGTCAAACCTAAGGACTTTTGTTACATACAGAAATGTGCGTAGGGACATAATACTTCTAAATATCGGCCGACCATAATCTTCATCAAACAAATCTTCCACACGTTCATTCTTCGATCTGTGAAAATTAGTACTCAAGTGAATCAAAATAATTTACGCATGAAATAACTTACAAGGTTATTATTGGCAGGTGACACATTCATACATACAATTTCAATGAATATATTCCGTTAGGTCTGAACAATTTCTACACTTGCTCGAATAAACTGAAAGAAAATTATTATACATATATAAATAAATATTAGGGGGTTTCACACGCAATGTTGTTATTCGGTATTCGTTATTTGTTAAATTTTTACACGAAATTTGGTTTTGTAAATTTTACAGAATGCCGGCATTATACAAACAAATACGTGTAAAAATTTAACGAATAACGAATACCAAATAACAAAGTTGCGTGTGAAAACCCCTATTATATTTTTCCATTTTGAAAATATCATGCTATCATCTATAATACATAAAACATGACATGATCATATGTATACATATAAAAACTATTGTCGGTCGAAAACGACCCTAAGATCGATAGAGCTCAAGTCAATATTTAGTTAAAATATTTTGTCAAAATATTGCTTTTATTAAACTTTTTCAATGCTTTACCCACCCAGCAACAAAGTCACAGAGTATTGGATAAATATATTAAATCTGAAGTAGTTAGTTTGTAGCTTAAAATGTAAGTTTGATCGAAAACGACCCCAAGACTGTTCTACGGTTAAGCCGTATCACGCTATATGAAGGGGGAAGATTCAAGCGCTTGCCAGTTTTATTTGAGCTCTTCTGAATGTCGAGAATAATTTTGAAAGTAACTAAATCCCGTTTTTTGCTACAACTTTCTTATTTTATGTCCGATTTTTAAAATATTTTTGTCGCTGAAAAGGCCCCGCTCAGGACTATGTTTGGTCTGTAAAAGAGGTCGAAATCTCTCCAATAATTATAGACTTTGCTAAAAAAAAGTGTTAGGATGTATTCAAATACAAAAAAAAAAGTTTTAATATTTGTAGTATTTTGTATGGAAACAGCTCAGTCATTGAAAAATGTTGGTACACTTGATTGGTTGTAACTCAGTTCAGAAAACAATTTCGAATAATTGAGAGCATTTCTGTGTTGCTAAGCAAGCAAGAAATTTAATATCAAAAATTAAATTTCTTAAAAGTGTGAATTATACCGCAGAAGCGATCGCAGCTGCAAAAAATGTTTTTTGCAAATCGCGACATAATACAATACTTAATTAATTGAAACAAAATGGCGTTTTGGAACGCTCGAATATTCCAGTATTTAGCAGACTTACAATTCGTAAATATATAAACGAAGTTATCGAAAAATATTACTTTGTTACAAAATCCCTAACTAAATATTTAGACGAGGAGTCGAATATTTTGGATATCTATAAATATGTGTAGATTTGGTGAAAATATGCAACTGTAGTGGCATTGGGAGAATATCAATTAAGAATTTTTTTCAGACCAATGCGGTTAAAGGCAGTTACATATTTCTCCACGGAAATATCAACTTTCATAGCAATTCCTACTGAAAATGATAGACTTCAAAAATTAGCAATTGCTGAGTGAAGGGTTTTGCTGGATTTTAAAAACGTTATAACCCTTTTGTTTGTGAATAAAATCCAGCACTTTTTTAGTTAGCAAATACCTCATAATCTTTGGAAGCTTTAGATCTATAGTAAAAAAATAAAAAATAAAACTACAGGCAGTATTTCCAAAATTAGTGAAAGTACAAAATAAAACGGCCTTTAAGGCCCAAACCTTTCAAGAGCCAAATATAGTACTGAGCGGAAAAATCACGATTTCAAAAATCGGACACCAAATAAAAAAATTATAACAAAAAAACACAATTTTATAATGTTAAAAAAACTTTACATTCCAAATATTTTGTCGTGCTAAGTGTTCAAATAAAACCAACACATGTTGAAATTTTTTCGTGATACACCTTAACATATGTACATATGAGCCTACATACATATGTAATTGTATTGTTATAATTTGTCTGTGGTAAAATATTTGTTCAATAAATTATATGTTTATTTTTATAAAAACTTAATTTGTTTTATTGATTATTATTTTTATAGATAAAGACTAGCTATATATATTTGACATCACTATACTTTTTTTTTAGCGTTCTAGTAAATTCTGCCAAAATCAAAACAAACCTAATACGATTTAAATAAAAGTTTCAAGCTTCATAGTTCGGAAAAATTAAAAAAAATTCTCAATTTATTTCGTGCATTCAGTTATGTTGCGTATTAAGGTTCCAAGTTGCAGTTAGTTTTGTATTGATGCGAAATATATACATAGTATATACAGTTAGTAAAATAGTTGGTGAAAAACTACTTTTTAAATTGCTTCTAAAGTAATGCTATTTCCGGCCGGGTATCTACATACATACAACAGTGTGTTTGTAAAATAGACCAGCGGCTTGCAGCTCACATACTGCTATTTGCATGCACATACACTGTGTGTGTATAAGTACATTTGGATATACATACATATGTATGTGTATATATCGAGCCCTAACCGCGAAAATAATGTATGCGACATTTTTTTCGATATTTACTTTTTGATGCAGCATTGTTCTGAAACTCCCAATACATCTTCCGGTAAAATATGATATCTCTAGTTGGCATTGGCATAGTTACCGAGATATACGACTTTGAATTTTATCATAAGTGACACCCGCCTATTTATTTTTTTAAATAGCAGAAGTTATTCAAAGAAAATCACTATTATTTGAATCGGAATATAATTTTAATTAATTCATTAATAGGAGTATAAGTTAAGCTAGCAATCCTACGAATTAATTATTCATTTAATAAATATTGCATTTACATCTGTATTTAGTCGCCTTTCACTCATGAGAAACCGCAGATAACACTGTGCTTTACAAAAAAAAAAAAATTACATACACTTTTCAAGTGACATAGTGCATGTCGTTGGTCTAGTCGAGTACATCTCAAGACGATGTTTGAGAAAATTCTTACACCCAAAAATTTTTGACTTAGATATTGTTAAAACCCGGCTTTTCGTGTTTTCGAGCATTTGGACATTTCTAATTTGAAGTCCACTGAGCCCATTTGGAAACGTCAATAATTACGCTTTTACAATATATAAATCGTGATACGTAAGCACCAAAAATTAAAGAAGATTTTTCGCCCATAATAAAAAACTTGTTGATAACTTTTTTCTTTCTCAAATTCAATGCAATTTCCTGATCACTATCCACAAATAAGAAATAAATTCTTAAGTGTGAATATTTTTGAAGCTCAGTCAATTGTGAAGAGAAGGAGTGTTCATTCATCCAAATCTGTAGAAAATTAAGGAACTTAGGAATTTTGTTTCTGCGAAAGAAATTTCCCGATAACGCGACTACTTCGTCTGAAAAAAACAACCATGTGGAAAACATTATTTTTGATCTGATGGGTTGACTGTATTTATCAAATATTTGCGCGGGTACTGAAGCTAAATTCAAATTATATTTTACCGTGTAATTTTTCCGCAGACGCAGTGTTGAAAAAGAGCGTTCATTCGTTTGTCGATGTTATCACTGGTAGAGTGGTCATTATAAGCAAGATTTGATGAATATTAGGGAAAGCAATAGAATTGTGGACATTTTTATCCAAAGTGTTTTTCAAATAACTTGCATGCTTGTTTGTTTATCTAAGGTTGGAGTTTTCGATGGAAAAAGATGTACGAAATTCGAAATAATAATCTTCAATGTCGTTAGTCTCCACATTGTCCCGATGAGTCTGACGAGAAGTTATTCTGGGTATTCACGAACGCAAAACAGATTTTTTTGTAATACTTTATTATTACAAGACCGGAAAAGAAATATCAGAGGAGTTGGTCTAAAACATTTTTTTTGTTTGATTTTGATCCTAAAGTGTTCCATGAGTATTTTTGCGGTGTATGGCTGTAATGAGATTTGTACAGCGAAATATCTGCTTACATTAGATAAAATAACAACGAAGGAATTGTGATAGCTGTGCCGGGCAAAATCACAACAAAGTCATACTATCAATGACAGCTTATTTTATTAAACCTGCATTTATTGAAATTATTATTGCTTGATGCCAATGGATTGTATTCACGGCATAATAGAGTCATTCATTCGAGACCTCACTGTATGGGCTCCTAATGAATGGCCCACAGTTATTCGTAGTGTCAGAACAAACCCTTTTGAATAAGAAACCACCTGATACGCGCGGATCAGATAAAAATCTATCCATCGATATCTCATTGAGTTCTTTCAACAAAAGCAAAACCTCTGCGGCTTTTTACAACAAAACCTTCTTAGCATACAACTGATATTTTTTACTATACTGATGGCTCCTTACTCGATGAATCACCGTCTTATGCTGTCATTGAACAAAGGAAGGATGGAACTTTTCATCAAGTCCATCAAGCTCTTCTGCCACCATACGCTGGTATTTTTAACGCTGAGCCAACAGCAATTAAGTTTGCTGTTCACCACGCAACTAAAACCAACAAACGGGCAGTAATTTTCTCGGACAGCTTGAGTGTGCTAAAATCGCTAATGGACAGGGGCAGTGAAGCGCACAGATTTGTTGTGGGGACAATTAAAAAACAGAACGAAATTAAGTTGACATGGATATCAGTACCAATGGGAATAACAGGCAATGAGCTAGCAGACAAATCTGCTAAACAAGCTTTTAGTATTCCACTTGTAGCAGAGATCAACTGTCATGACGAGTTTTCATAGATCGCATCTCAGCTCATCAAGAGACAGATCGTGGCAATCGTCTAACTGTTTTTTAAGGACCCACAACGTTAGATATTTTCGTAAAAACTATCATAGGAAGCTTTCGCGTGAGCAATGTATAACAATAGCCAGAATGAGAGTAGGTGTGGCAAAAAATGGCCCTGTAGCCGAGCCTCCAAATATATTTTATAAATTGATTTATAAAATATAATTTTAATAAATAAATAATAATGAATGTGTGTCATTAAAGTAGTCAGATATCTGAAATTGGCAGAAATTTTCTGATCATCTTTTACAAAAAAAAGTAAATTCGAAAAAAGCACATTTGCAGTTAAATACAGGTTTTTTAAAAAAAGTGATAATTATTAAGTGTACTAAAAAGAAAATAAAATAAGCTTTTCAAAGCAAAATTAATTGTGTTTGTGGAAACCTAGTTCACGTATGCGGGATATTTTTATGAGACTGCATTTAATAGAAATATTCCAAACAGATTAGCAAAAAAAAAACAAAAAATCCTATCTTCTGTAAAATTTGCTTTTTGGCGCTTACGTTATTTTCTCGTTTAGGGCTCCGAGATATTTACGTAGTATAAGAGATTGTGTGTGTGTATTTTCGCACGACTTTAGTTTCCCGAATTTTGCAATCACTTCTTGACTCTCCTCCAAAAAAAGAAAAAAAAAAAAAATCAATGTGTCCGTGAAGCTGTTGCCATGCTACCTCTAACTATCCACATGTGTAGTATGCATATATGTGTGCGTGCATGTACAATATTACGTAAATTTCCATACCTTTCGACAGTGCCCCATTTTACGTTGCCTTTGCATCCAGCTCGTGTCATTCATTTATTGATGGCCTTTGGTTGGTCCGACCGTAGTCTGAGGTTTCATTATAAGAATGTTGGAGTAGAGGCACGAATGCCATACACTGCCATGCCGTCCTAGGTACTTGCATCGCATCCGCTTTGGCAACATGCTCGCCGCGCCGATTCAACAGACGGAATTAACTTGCATTTTATAGAAATTAATGTCCAAAGCTTCGAATAAACTGGGCAAAAAGAAAATGTTGTTGGCCAATGAACAAACTGGCTAAAAGGTTGGAATATACCTTTTTTCTTTGTGTTTGAAATGCATAAATGTTTTTGAATTTATATTTCGAAGTAAGAGTACATACATATGTAGGTCGTGATTTTAATGCTTTTATAAGGGCAATACAAAAATAATTCAGAATATTGCAAAATATGGAATTTCCATTGAGTTTATTTATGAGATGAGTGCCTTAAGTTTAGTTTATGTTCAATGCAATATATAAAGGTATACTCGTATTCAATACACATACTTACGTGAATATTTGAAAAACTTTATTTGGTTTTTAAATTTTCTTCAGAGAACTATAGAATGCTCGCTTTTAAAGAGTAGTGCATATGCAACATTTAGTTAAGTTTATTAAATTTTTAAGTGCATATGATAACAGAAAAAGAAACAATTTCAAAATGTCTTATAGTTTATTAATTTACATACAGACTAGTTAATACCCGCGTATTGGGTTAACCCTCATCCTGAACTTTGGGCAAATTTTGCCCAATTGCATGTTCAAAGTTAGTTATTTCGGGCTTTTTTTTTTAATATCAAAGTGAAGCTTTAAACAGTTATTTATTTACTGATATTTAGCTATATACCGGAAATAAGAACTTTACCCAGGAGAACCTCTACAAGAAAAATACCAAATCTTGTATTTTGGGCAAATTTTGCCCAATGTATTTAACAATGGTTTTGTGCACAAAAAACAGCAAGAACGAATATGTTTTTTGCAATTTCTAGAAAAATGCTTGCATAGTGCCGTGCTGTGCAACCTCTAGAGAGCAACGCATTTGTATTAGAAACAAGCTTTTATTTTCTGCTGTTGTTGCTTTGCCTACGTGTAGTGTTTGACAGCACGGGCATAGTACGATGTTATGCAAGTGCGATCACGATCAACCGTTATTAGTTTAGAGTATGAGTAAGTTTATTTGAATGAATAGAAAGCGAATAACAGACGGCATATGGCAGTAAGATTTTGTTCTCCGCGAGTGCCTAGTCGTTGTGTGTTACGAATTGTGAAATTGTAACCGAAGTAAAGACAATTAGTACGAGTAAAAGCATGCATATAAAATGTCGAAAAAGGTAACTAGCCATATAATACATGTGTATGTATGTACATACAACCGTTCCAAATTACATAAAGGCTCTAATTGCATTACCCGTAGTTGGAAGTACTAAAGCGTTGGCAAATAGAAGAGGTATTGGGGTAGGCCGATCTAAACAGGGTTAGATCGCCGAAACAACAACGTTCTAGCCGCTACAACAACAACAACAACAACAGAAGAGATATTGGGTGAATCAGATGCTGAGTCTGAAATTAATTCCGAAGTCGACATATCACAAGGAGAAAGTATTTGCTCAATTGAGCAACCACTTTCAAGTCCGGCAGAACAAAGAGAAGAAAATTCCACCTTTATCTCAAAAGACAAAAAGCACGTTTGGAAATGATAAACCCAATAAATCGGTGATGGGTAGGAATAGGGCGGAAAATGTGATTAATGCTATTTCAGGACCAACACGATACGCTATTTCTCGCGATACTGATATAAAGTTTTCTTTCCATTTATTCATGACAACAGAAATGCAGAACATAATCATAGAAATGTCAAATATTGGAGGTAAACATTATTTGTTTTCACATATAAATTTATGTTTGATAAAATATTATTAATTATAACAGGCAACAACATTTTTGCAGAGGCTTGAAAAGAAGTAAATCACACCTCTTTGAATGCTTATTTCGGATTACTGGGATGCTTACTGGGGTTTATCGCTCCTGTGGTGAAGCATTGGAATGTTTATGGTACGATGTGAAAGGAAGACCTATATTTAAGTCAACAATGTCATTGCGTAGATTCCAAAATATTAATCGAACGTTATGGGATAAAGGGTCGCAAAACTTTAAAAAGATGTATAATCCACTTGAATGTGTGACAGTAGATGAGCAGCTTGTGGCTTTTCGCGGAAAATGTCCATTTAAGCAGTACATCCCTGCAAAACCGGCGAAATATGGGATCAAAGTTTGGGCTTTGTGTGATTCCACCACCAACTTTGCCTGAGCTATGCAAATATATACGGGAAGAGACCGTAATTGCGCACCAGAAAAAAATCAAGGTATGCGCGTCGTACTCGACCTTACAGAGGGTCTAAAAGGCCACAATATAACTTGTGACAGCTTTTCTACCACATGCGATCTTGCTGCTGAACTTTTGAAAAATAAGCTAACAATTGTTGGAACGGTTCGTAAAAATAAGAAATTTTTACCTCCACGTATTTTAGATATGAAAAAGAAACCGGCTTTTCATTCCCAATTCTTATATGAATATACGAAATCAATTGCACTTGTTTCCTGTGTACCAAAAAAGTATCGTTGCGTATATCTCAGCAGCACACTTCATCAAGATGCGAAAATTCAATATAGGTGTTTGGAAAAACCAGATATAATTGATTATTACAACAAAACAAAAGCGGGCGTAGACACACTAGACCAACTTGTCGGGACATATACCTGTAAGAGAAAGACCAATAGATGACCAGTAGCTCTCTTTGCTAATATGCTAGACGTTTCTGCTTGCAATGCTTTTGTAATCTGGACGGCTGTAAATCCTGAATGGAACAAAAAAAAAACATTTCCGTCGCAGACTTTTCCTGGAACAATTGGGATTCGATCTTTTGGAAAATGAAAAGATGGAAAGAACATCTCAGCCACATAGTTGCAAGGAAACTTGCGCAGCCACAAAAAGAAAATACTGCGAGGAAAGCGCTATGTCGTTTTTGTGAAAATCGATCAAATAGCTCTAAATACAACACGAAATGTAACAACTGTAACTCATTTGTTTGTAAAAGTCATTCACAAACAGTAATCACATGTAATACTTGTGCAGAAATGCAATCAAATTGCATTGGACAAAATTTTACCAAAATACAGGATTGGTTACTTTTTTTATTACAGGATGAGGGTTAAAGCTAAATAGGTAGTTGCGCTGAGTTTAATAACAACGCCCCATAGTCACAGTAAAGATGAAGTCGACTCTTCAAGAGGATAATTACCAAAAAAAAAAGAAATGGCTTGTTTAATATCAATATCGGACTACAAACACGGATTTTCTAATTTACTCGATTCTAGCCCACTTAGCGCATCCATTTTTCATAAAAGTATTTGTTATCGTATGCTCTACGATTTTACGATGTGACGCAATTCAAACATACATATGTACATATGTATGTACCATGACATATCGAGCCATATTTGCGAAAATAACGTAAGCGCCAAAAAGCAAATTTTACAGGAGACAGTATTTTCTAATTATTTTCGATTTCGTTAGGTGAATTACATTGAAATATTTTATATATTATTTTATATGTAGCCTATTTTAGGTCTCATATAAATAATATACATATCCGTTTCAAGGTAACATTTGTGCAAATTACACTTTTTTGGCGCTTACGTTATTTTCGCTACTCGCCTTTGGGAAGCTAAGCTAAAAAAATGTCGTTTACGTTAAATGATTTTTATACAATTGTATTGTTGTTTTTTTTAAATGTATTTTTTTTTAAATTTATTTTGATCAATTTTACATAATCTGTTATAAAAGTAATAACATATGTAAGCTTACAGACTGTAATGCAGAAATGAAATTAATTTTGTTTTAATCATCTTCGTCGGTTTCATTTAAAGTGTCTCTGACTGCTTTTGATGTCTTAAGGCTACAATATTCCTCATGAAATTGGCTTGGAATACTTTTTTTTCACAAAGTGATTTTAAATCATTACACTTTTTTAAAGATATTTTTAATTCTGCAAAATATTAACGACTTGAATGTTGTTGAAAACGCATAATAATACTTTTTTCGGGGCTGTTTTCAAAATACCCGTATTTTAATTTAAAGCTTTCTTTTTCTAAAAATTGCTGACCGCAGCAAGCTTAAATTTAGTTTATCACCTTTTAATCTCAGCACATTAGAAAGTAATTTCCAATTTAAAAAATCTGAATATTTTAGCGGTATGCATTCATATGCGAAAGGGTTGGTTCTTGCACTTCTAATAATTGTATGCCTCTCACTCGTAGCCCACACTGTTCTACTCCGAGTAAACGATTCTATTGTGCTATGCACTGAGTCAACAGGCATCATTGTATGACCTGGCAACAAATATGTAATCTTAATAGATTCAACATATGTCGATAAATTTAAAAAATAAGCAATCATGGTCAATATGGCCTTATTACGATTTTGTCCTGCGCAACTATCGCAATAAAAACTTATTTCCTTAGAAGTTTTTCTTTCATCTAAAATTAAAAGGTATTTATAAATGGCTGTGCAAATTTCATTGCATCCACGATTTCAATTTTTTTTCACCCCATAAAAAGCAATATCCATTTCTGGTGCCATTTTCATAAATACTCAAATTGTAAAATGCATATTTTCTGGCATAAAATAGTGTAATATTTTTACTATGTGAAGTATTTAATACTTTTTGCAGATCAAAACTGGCCCACAGAAACAAATTATTTTTTCTTTTATTTTTGTTTGATCTTTCAAGAAAATGCTTTTGATTTCATCTTTGCCTCTTAGATGGTTCTTAAATTCTTCCGATTCAACAACGGTGTCTTTAGCTTGATCGCATTTACTGCATCTGTCCTTTTTTGGCAAATGAAATCCAATATGGAAATGATTTTTGAAAATTTTGCGAAACACTTGTAAAGACAATGAAGAGTTCAATAGATCTTTATCTTTTAAATGTTCAATATAACATTTATATAAAATTGAAACATTGCAAAATTACTTAGGCAAATATAGTTTATTGCTCTTATTGCGGCAATAGTGGGATGCTACAGCTGGTAATGCCTCGATATATTTTTTTAAAATCCCAACTTTTCTCTCATCTGATTTATTATGCGGACAT
This sequence comes from Anomoia purmunda, assembly GCA_951828415.1. Taxonomy (NCBI): domain Eukaryota; kingdom Metazoa; phylum Arthropoda; class Insecta; order Diptera; family Tephritidae; genus Anomoia; species Anomoia purmunda. Next base: position 131,596,647 of record OX639993.1, on the reverse strand, counting down.
TTTTTTCGGTTTTTAGCATTTGTTGTCCTCAAATTTAGCATTAGGCTCCTCATCATTTGTTGTGAAATATTTAAGGTTTTTAAAATGAATTGTTGACAAACTTTTAAATTAATTTCGCCAAAATTTATGAAATACGCATAACTTAACTGTCGTCTACTGTTCTGTACTCTCTGTCTTTTCACGTCCTTTTTTAAATGCATGAGGCCAACCAAGACTTTTGTTTGCTTTCACTCATTCCCCAAAAGTGTTCATTGAGGGCTTGCCGAACTTCTTCACTAACCTTAGAGTAGCAGTTATTACCGCAATTTTTATTATGACAGGGATTTATTTGGACACTTCTTGCAAATTGGATTTGTGGAATTTCGTTGCGTTTACTTTGATTTTTGTAGCCCCGTTTTTTAATGCAAATCTCCTCTTCAACTGAAACGTGATCTGTATTTGACTCGCTTTCACTATCGCTGTAAGGCACAAGTGACATTGCGATAACCTTGAACATCTTATGTAAAAATTAGCAACTGAAAACTTGTAACATACAACACTTGAGCAGACCACATTTTTCTAAGACATTGAACTAACACAGAAAATCTTTATGCATAAATAACAATAAGTAATTTTTGCTTACTTTAGTGTAATAATTTATAAATATTTACATATATGTACATATAATATACCACCAACCAGTCAGTATATATATATATATATATATACGTACTGTACTGTATATAGTAGAACCAGTCACTTTAAAATCAGAAACTACACAAAAGAAAAAATTTGCCAAGAATCAACTGAGTGATAAGATCAGCGGAACTTTTTTGGTCTCCTTTTATTTCTAATTCTGTTTCTCTTAATCTTAATTCGGACATTTCTTTTCACTTACAATTTTTGATTTTGTTTCGCTTACGTTATTTTCGCGGCCACAACAAAGGCGTGTGTCGCTTACGTTATAATTGACAGGCCGATATCTTTGTAAATATATACAATTAACTTTTGATATTTTTGGCGCTGATGCGGTTAGTGTTTGTGTACACATTTGCATAAAAAAACAAAATTCGAGAAAATGTCGCTTACGTTATTTTCGCAAATAGGGCTCGATATGATAATGAGTTGATGTCAGTAACATAACCACACTTTTTTCGGCAGTTCTCTTGCGGTACTTGAAGGTATTCAAAGGGCATACATTTAGGGCAATAATTGTCATAATTTTTTTTATTACTAGTATTTTAAGCAACGTGGCATTTCGCTACACCCTTCTGTTAGAGAGAATTTAGAGATATCTTAATTTCAGCGCCAATTAAAAATACTAAAATTTTAATTTTTATATGTGGCGAACACGTAATTTGATTTTGACACAAATTTAACGAATATACAGTTTTCAGAAATATCTCGATTTCACCGCTACTGACCTTGTCCTGCTTGCATTTATTAATTTATCGCCCTTTGTTTATGTAACCAAAAATCGCCTTATGATTTCTCTCACATAAAACTTGTGTATACTTTAATTAAATTTGATTTTTCATATAGATGGCAACCCGCTGTAAAATATAATATGTATGTATGTACCCTAATCTCGCCGAGAAGAAGCGATTGATACTCATATTTTAGTATTTTATATACTTGTGTATAATTTAATTAAAATTAGGTTTTCGCACAGTTGGTAACTTTCTTCAAAATATGCCTACAAACTTTCTCCTATCGAACTATGTGGCACACATATTTTAACACTTCGTATAACTTGTGTATAGTATAATTAAATTTGGGTCATCCAGCAGGAGAGTGTTCAATAAGCCATATCACGTTGTATGAAGGGGGAAAAAAGTTTAGTGAATATCAGTTTTATTAGAACTCTTAAGTTGATAAAAATAGCTAAATCGCGTTTTTACATCTAAGATGAAATGCCCAATTTTTTACATTCCTAATTCGCCGAAAAGAACCCGCGCAGAAATTTATTTGAGTTTTAAAAAGTGGAAGTTACGCTCTCGGAAAAAAACTTTTTTGGCTTTATTGACAAGCAAAAAGATGTAATATTTTTCATGTTTATGTGGCAGCTTACTGTTTTGATTTTTCTTTTATTTAACTTTTCATAATCTAAATTAGCGTATTTTGTATGGATATAACCAGACCAAAGAAAAATTTTGGTACACTTGGTTTGTTGTAAATCGGTTTAGAAAAAATTTCGAATGGTTGAGCGAGTTTTTGCGTTGTTTGCTTAACTTGAATCAAAAATTTAATATCACAAATTTATTTTCTTATAAGTGTGAAATTTTACTGTAGAAACAATCGCAGCTTTAAAAAAGGCTTTTTGAATCGAAGGGTCTATTCAGCAAGCGGGACGTAATACAATAATTAATTTATTTTAACATTTTATATGTGGCCTTAAATTACCAATTAATTTTTTACTCAACAGAGTTAATTAAAAAAACTCAACAACATTTTGAGAAAGCCAAAAATTCCAGTATTAGGCAGACTTGCAATTCGTAAATATATAAACGTAGTTATTGAAAAATATTATTTTGTTACAAAAAAAAACCCAATTATATATAAAAATTAGCAATGTAGTCGTCTATTCCAGATCTCTCTACGTAAATGCGGGATAGATTTGGGTAAAATATGGAACTGTGCGGCAAAACGAAATTGTCCTGAATTTCAAGGAAATTTCCTTTAGACCAATGCGATACATATTTCCTCGTGGAAATATCATCTCCAGTTTCAATTCCTACGTGGAAATGACAGACTGGACTAGATTTCAAAATACTAAGCCACCATTTTTGTAAGGAGAACTGCCAGAACTATTCAAATTACAGGAAAGCGCTGCGTTGTATAAAAATACCTGCTAAACTAAGCAGGCGGATACGATGCAACTTTCTCGACTCACACAAAGACTTGGACTAATTGTTCATCAAAGCGCCAAAGTTAGCAATTGCTGAGTGAAGGGGTTTGCTGGACTTTTAAAACATTATAACTTTTTTGTTTGTGAATAAATTCTAACACTTTTTCAGCAAAATCCTCATAGCTTCCCGTGGCCTTTAAATTTATAGTATAAAAATAAAAAAATTACGGGTAGTAATTCCAAAATTAATGAAGGTACAAATTAAAACGGCATTTAAGGCAAAACCCTTTTAAGGGCCTGATATCGTTCTGCAAGATGCCTTTTCTGTGGTATAAAAATTTAAAAAATCGGATTTTAAATAAAAGATTATAACAAAAAACGCGCCTTAGTTGTTTTTAGCGGGTGCGCAAAAAAAAATAATTTTTTTTTCGACACAAATGTTCAATTAAAACTGACAAACGCTAAAATTGAATGAACTATGCATATCATCATTCGTTCTAAATATTAACTCCAGGGTATGTTACTTACATATTTATTTATTTATGTCTAATTAATATACGCAGGCTCTTGAGACTGAAGTCCTAAAAAAATATTTAATTAATTACAACTCAACTTTTTTTTTTGTTTGCAATTTAAATCTAAGTACCGATTTAGAATAAAATAAATTTATATCTAAAAAATTTGTGAAGAAGTTAAGCTCAGACAGAGTTCTATTTGTTGGAACAATCGCACCATAAAGTATGATATGTCAGCCTATATGTAAAGTGACACTGAAGATGACACAATGCCGAAACCGGTTTATCCCCAAACCAAATTTGACAAGGCCTGACAGAAAATCGTTCCAATATACATCAACTTTTCACCCTGTAGAAAAAACATCTTCATAAGTAGCAAGATGTCATCGTATATGTTGTTTCACAAAAGGAGCATCCGTATTAGATTCTTGGGGCACACCGGGCGACACGATTTGGCAGACAAAGAGCTAACGCATCATGTTATATATAGCTAACACTTCCAGCGTGTGGAAAGCGCGGAATATTTCCCTTCAGTTAGCACTGCTGAGTTCAGGTTTAGCATTTAACGTGATCACTAGGCAGTACTCACACAGTAGGCACATAAATTGTCATATTTCTCTGAAATCAACATGTTTTGGGACCTCGCTTTATTGGCTAAATTATAAATAACGAAATGTCTTTATATTTATTTGTAAAGTTTTTAAGAGCACGTGCCATTTTATTTGTTTACTCATATTAATTCATATATGTATGTATGTATATTTTTATCTTTCCATCCTCAACATGCTGCATGCATTGTGGATCTACGTACAAAATTGCATTTACTTCAATTTTACAACAACATGTGCCAAACATACAACGTTGCCCCACTTTGCCTGTCTCCCATCGCCGACCAACCGAAATGCCAACAACGCCAATCTCGTTGGTACTACTCCCTGCCAACCACAAACCAATACCATTATAAATTTTATATTATTCCTTGGCAAATACGACGTTGCATGCAATTATTTATTGTTATTGTTATTGTTGTTCCTGATGCCGCTACTGCTACTGTCCGGTTGTGATAAATAGTTCAACTTCGATGATTTGCTGATGGCTCATCACCTGGAGAAACGTTGGAATCGTCTGTTCCGTTCATCTCTCTTTCGGATGGACAAGGTGCAACCAATTAAGCAGAAATTCGCCGATATGACATCCGTTGAAATATCAACCTTCTGGGATGAGGTAAGATTTTGACAACTCATTTGAATATCTACATACATACAGCTGTATGAACTACAATAACTGTATTTATATAATATATTTACGTACATATTATATTTACATATTTACATAAATACATATATGTTTCTGTCTATCTATGTATAAGGTATCTAGCAATTATTTGATATGAGTTAGTTTTGTTTTAAAGGGATAAAGCTGGAGTAGTTTTCACTTTGCTTTATAATCTTCTAATTGAGCAACAAAAATACCCAAAATATATATGATATTTACTATATAAATAATTGCATATATTAGAGTTATCATGAATCCGTGTATATGCTATTGCATTTTGCAATTGTGGATTCTATGGTGATTCCTGTGGAATTCTATTAGAAAAATACATGCACTTTACTATGAAAACAACATACGAAAGATGCAAGGATATACATATATTGTACAACGAATCTGCAATACTCCAATTGTTTCATTGTGTCAAATTACGCAATTCTCTTTTTTCACTGTTAAAAATTTGGTATCTGCCTTTTCGTTCGAAAATGAGTTAAATTTATCTACTACTCATGTAGTTAAATTTGTCACCACCGCTTGAACCGACGATCCTTTTTAAGAAAAACTCATCTATGTGTATACCCACGTTCTTTGTCAGGACTAGGCTAACTTTTGATTTAATATTCCTCTCAGAATAACGTTTATATCTATGTACATGTGTAGATGAATTGTTTAATATTGATTGTATACTTCATTTTCATAATAATAATATAATTATTACAAAACTATTTTTTTTAGTGCAATCTGTATATATATATACCTATATATATATATCTGCATATAAAGGAATGTAACTACGTAAAGTATCAAAATTAAGCAATGTTTAAGTATTGAAACCGTATATATGTACATGTGAATGTTACTGTACAGTTAAATACCTCGAGTAATTTATTGTAAACTGATAGTTGAGAGTTTCGGTTCAAAAGCCAATATAGGCTTTGGAGTTTTAGACCGCGCTTGCGCTTGGTGAAGATGTGAATTGTCCAAGTTAATCTTTTGTCGAGGTGCATATCAAGATATTATTTGATCTCGCTGTTTTGAGGTATATTAATGTCCCGATTGAGGGTGAAAGTCGCCTGAACCGATTTAGTTTCATTGGACTTTAATCACCATTTTTTTAACTAGTCAACGATCTGGTTAAGACCTTCTTGAAGTTTGAGATAAGCCAAATGCGAAGAAGTATCCTCTGCTTTAATAGTCCTTGGGTTATAGGCAGATCGTTTGTATGTGTAGAGTAGGTATAGTAATGGGGGACATGATGCTACCTTGTGGTACACCAACAAAGCTCTCATGGAGTTCAGTCAATTCTTCGCCTTGTTTAATATAAAAGTAGCGGTTATTCAGATAGGATTTCATAAATATGTAGAAGTTGGTCGGTAGGCTGAATTTTATTTCATATAGGGTAGTAGGTCATCATACCAAACACGACCAAATGCTTCCGATATATCGAGGCAGGCAGCTGTACATTTTTTTTGCTCAACAAGTTTTTGAACTTGTTCGATTGTGCTGTGGGTTATTCTAAATCTAAATTGATGACTGGATATTGGTTTTCGGTATTCTACTTATATGTTGAAGCAAAGTTGTGAAAAAAGGGTCATTCCATAATCATTGAGAGAATGGGTAGTAGCCTAATATGCCGAGATGATACGACTTTATCAGCACTTTTTCCGGGTTTTAGTATAATTTTTACGTGTGGAACTATCCACTGGGGAGGTTTGAAGCCAATTGCCAAAACTGCATTAAACAGATAAGTTAAAATTGGATGCCCATCTGAGGTAGTTGTTTAAGTAATTGCATAAGAATTAAGTCATAGCCAGGGACCTTTTTTGATTTTGGCCTTTCAATCTCTGTTTTTGCTTTCGATTAGGAAAACTTTCGTATTGTGTCCATTTGATAGGTTGTTACCTTTTCTGAATCACATTTTACCCACTTATTGTTTTTGACTCTTATGGTTGATTGTTAAAGCATTAAGTCGCTTCTTATTTTAAGGGTATCAAGTCTATTGCCACTTTTTCCTTTGCAGTCGCTTTTCCCTCAGCTTAGCTTTTACAGCTATGGAAATTGGGGTAATTTTTAGCTTGCTAAGGATAGGAGTTGATTGGAGTTGGATACAATTGTTAAAATGTCGAAAAGAGTTTCAATCTGTTTTCCGATTATATAGACTGCATTGAGACCATGCCAACGAACGCATCCAAGTTACTCGTTATTTTAGTAGTGTGGGGTGGTGGTGCTCTTTGTGGTCCTCTTTTCCCACGGTGTTTAACAAATTTTTTAAAACAGTTGGTAAACAAATCTTCGGTATACCATTTCGCAGTTATCGTTAGACCCCGCTTCAGGAGAATATCTGCTACGATATTTGATCGGATAAAGTAAGCTTGTATCATAATTTTTGTTGCTTAGCTTTTACAGGTGCGTTGGTTTCTATTGGGCTCCATACCATGGACTGCTATTTAGTTTCCGGTTGGTATTTATAGAACCAAGATTTGTCCCCAGTAATGATTTTACTACAGTTGCTGAACTACCTATTTTTGTTTTTTTTTTTTGATTTAGGTAAAAATTTGGTGAAATGCGCTCGAGCCTCGACGAAAATAGAAGAAAATTACAAGGCAAATTCGATTGATCTTCGTCTGATCCATCCCAAGCTATTTTGCGTTTTCCCGTCTCTATTTTAACCGATCGTTTTGAAATTTAGAAAGAGATCTCGTAAAACAATTCCAAAAGTTTTCGTATTTTTTGTTTTTGTTTTAAGGTCTTAAAAGTCATTAACTAAGCGAAGTTTTGTTAGTCCCTTCGTATTTTAGAAGAGTGTTAGTTATTATAAATTTTCTTTTTTAGAAAAGGTTGCCACAAAAATTGAGCTTGGCATGATATGTGTGCGTCCACGTGAAAAGGGCCCACTTCGGCGGTATTGAAGTTATGCATATAGGCGTCTTCCTGGTTGATTTCCGAACATTTTGAGATAAATTAGACCATCCTTACTGAAGAATTGAGGGAAATATAGAACTTTGAAGGTGAATATCCGAAAAATGACTTATTGAGAAAAATCAATTTGAAGTTGAAAGTTGTCCCTTGTGGGCTATTTTCTTTTTTTTTCAAAAAATAAAATTTATAACTTCTATTGTAGCTAGTTAGCTAAATTTGGTGTCATACGACGCGTAAATGTATATAGTTTCATAATAAAGCATAATAAAAAATTACAAAATTCGATCCATGTATCGAAAAATCTATATATCTCGAAAATTAGATGCGACAATGTGGGCCCTTTTCACGTGGACGCACACATATGTTAATTTTTTCTAAAATTAACAGTAAAATGTACCTTTGATTAATACCTTTCGCATTCGGTTTACAACAAAACAGAAATATTTTAGTAAGCCTATAAATTCAATTAAAACAATATTTATAAACAGGTGATAAAACTCTTTAAACACATTTTCATGAATAATTTTTGCATGTCTTGTTCCTTTGAAATTTCCGCAAAATTTTCTTTTAACTTAATAATTTCGTTTAGTTTACTATTTTAAGTAAGTGGCAATTCCTCCAAAGTTCTTTTCAAAATAAAGTTTCCTAAAACCTCCTTCGTGTTATGCCCATATTCCAATATCTGATTTGACTTATAATTTTCATAAATTTTTAAAACAGGTGGCAACCCACTCTAAAAATATTTTTGAAAATTAAGCTTTCTCTAAACTTTTAGTTTGGCACTCATTTTGCAAAACATCATTTATTTTTAACTTAATATGCATTTGAACAGGTGGCAACCTACCTTTAAAACATTTGGAAAATTAAGCTTTATTAAATCCCTTTCATTTAATATCTATATCACAATAATTAATTTCACTCATTGCTTTAATTGGATTTAAACTTTTATATAGCCGGCAACTCCCTTTAAAAAATCGTTTCAATGATAACCCATGTAACGGAACATAAACATATGCTCCAAATCTTAACCAGATCTATTCAGTCGTCATATAGCAATATGTAATTTTAATTATTTATTTAATTACCTATAACTTTTTTAGCAGCTGGCAACTTTTCATATTAGGATTATGCAAACGAACCACCAATTAAATTTTCCTAAGGTTATTTCTATCAAATTTTAGCAGTATTTGCGACTGTTCCAATTTTTTGTAAAATAAAATGTCCCTGCAATTCCCCAATCGCTGCCGGATTGTTTATATAAACTTTGACTTTGCATAACCGTATAGAAAAAGTCTATATCTGTCATATTAGAAGAGCTCAGTCGCCTATTTACCTACCGTGAAATTTTAGTGTCTACCCAAATCCATAGTTTTGCGCGCTGTGTGTCAAGTTGTTCCATTTCATTGGAACTAAATGTCATCGAGAATAAAAAGTTGAATTTTCGAAAGCAAAAAGTCCATTTTGTCATGCCCGGTATAATTTTGCATGAAATATAGACAAATGATTCCACCATCTCATAAACCACACCAAATCACCGTGGATGTGGTCTATTTGGCCTTGTGGTAACCAGTAATGAAAAATGTATCTAAATGTGTAGTTCGTAAAATGCTCAACAATCTATCATAAAATCTGTATCGCTAAATTAATCCCCCGATATATACAGTTATACGTGTAAAAGCGAAACAGAATGGTCATTGTGGAGAATCTGCTTAGAATAGGTCTTTTATGACTGAGTTTCAAACACGGTATAATACTCATATAATTTATTTTTAGAAGACATTCTGATGAAGTCGATTTTCTATCCCAGTACTCTTATTATACATAGTATCTATAATATAATATATACCCAAGTGTGTCCCACTGCGATAGCTTGAATTAAAGCTGGTCCTTTCCGAATATTGGACAGAGCTTCCAATTCTACCTGCTGTCAAAATGTTAACTATTTATGTGCGCGTATATCTCATATGTTTGATTCGAAAGCCATTCGTCGGTGTGATATATTTTCCTCATCCGTAGTATTCACGTCCCATATCTCATTCTTTTTCGCTTGTATTCGCATTTTCATTTATTTCATTTGCACACTTTTCCTGTTGTTTTTGTTACTCCATTATTGCTTCCGTTTTCAATGCGAATTTAATTGGATTTTCTCTACCGCCACCATTTTAAACGAATATTCAAGGAGCGTGTACAGTGGATTCTCTCCACATAAATGTATGCAGCACGTCTGCCATCTGCCACCCATCACCACCGATGGCTGACTGGCGGCCGGGTGGGTGCACGCACGATCGCACGCTTCACAGCTACTGTGGCTGCTGTTGGCACTATTATTGTCTATTATATTGCAGTAAGCACTTGCATGGCGCGCGACAACAATGGTTCGGATTCCACCAGCTAACCCACTCACTACCTGCCGCACCGCACGGCATCCTACCATCCCGCCATTGCGCCATGTATGTCTGTATATATAAAGCAACGCATTTGCTTGCTGCTTGCATCCTGTCGCTCTCATTTGCTTCACATCCTTCTATCGACAACGCGCTGTCAGTCTTCCGTCTGCCTTCGCTCGTCCATTGGCATTATGCGTTTTACGTTTTCACTTCACCACTTTTGTCTTCCGTCATGCATTTTATGTGCTTCATTCGTTTCGTATGCGCATCCGGGCAGGCGCATCTCTTATTCTTCTAAATCTGCTACAGCTGCTCCTTCTTCTTCATCATCATTTGCCTGCACAACAACGGCAACAAACCGAGAAAACGAATTAAATTGAAGTGTTTATTATACGAATTAAAACCGACAATAAGCCGTTGGCTGTTGCTGTTGTTATGGCTTCTTTTATAATCGCATATACGCCGACAGTGGGAGGATATGGTCACCATGGCTGATTTTATGCCATCAAATTTAGATTTTAGTATTGTCGTAGTCCCACATAAAAAGAGTAAACATGCAATTTCCTAAGAACGAATTTATGGAGGTTTTTGTAGAGCTTGCGCGACTTAGAGTTAGTTAGAGGCAATGGCAAATCAGCCGGAGACTTGCTCAATGATTTTTATTTGAAAAGTTCATTATTAATATAATACTCATGCAACTATTTAGGATTTCGGTGAAGTAGGTGAAAATTTATTCCTTTTGGCTTGCGGAAATAATAGTATTATTTTTAATTTTCAATTTAAAAAGTCGTTCGGAAAGAATTTCTCTGTTTAACATTTAACGATGATTGACGAAATCATGCGGAGAGAGAAATGCTACATGTATAAGGATTAAAGCAACTTACTCGTTGCAACAAGAACTACATAAGGCGGCATTGATTTATATTTCTTCAGTTTTATTTAAAAAATCAAATTTGATCATTATATTTTGAGTTTTATGTTTTGCTCAGAAATAATCGTTATTTCTTGATTTTTATTTTTTGCTTAAGGAATAATCGTTATTTGTTGAGTTTTATTTATCGCTCAGATAATAAAACTTATTCATAATTCCCTTTGCACAACCCAATTTTTATTTTCTGATCCAGAAGTGAAACTAAAGGAATAACAATTATTTTCTGAGCAATAAATAGAACTCAACAAATAACGATAAAAAGTATTTTTTAAGCTAAAAGTCATAATAGCTAGGATTCCTGCTAATGCTAATCTTATATAATTTGAAATTGTCTGATTTGTTCCGAAAAAGTCAGCAATTAATTATTTTGACCGACATATTTTTTAATCAGCAATCAGCAGCTACATTTTAACTTTTGTTTTACCGGTCAAAAAATAAAATTATATTGAAAAATAAAACTTAAACTTCTACTTTTTTCGGTAAAAAATAATAGTTGAGATCTGAGTTTTTTCGGTCAAGAAAAAACTGTTAAAATATTGCATTGATTTGTTCGGCCAAAAGTAGCAGTTTACACATTCAAAAATACAATATGTTTTAATTTAAAAAAAAAGGAAACACGTGCTTTTAATTGCAGTTTTCCATCCCTTATCTTTTCCTTCATAGATATTGATGTGCTTAATTTTCCTAATTTAAATTGCAAGACATTCTCCTTTTCCAGAAATGGCCAAAAAGTTCTATCAGCAATGCCATTACAGTTATCATTATCATTATCATTATCATATCATTATCATTATCATTATCATTATCATTATCATAATCATTATCATTATCATTATCATTATTATTATCATTATTATTATCATTATCATTATCATTATCATTATCATTTTAATTATCATTATCATTATCATTATCATTATCATTATCATTATTATTATCATTATTATTATCATTATCATTATCATTATCATTATCATTATCATTATCATTATCATTATCATTATCATTATCATTATCATTTTAATTATCATTATCATTATCATTATCATTATCATTATCATTATTATTATCATTATCAATATCATTATTAATATCATTATCAATATCATTATCATTATCATTATCATTATCATTATCATTATCATTATCATTATCATTATCATTATCATTACCATTATCATTATCATTATCATTATCATTATCATTATCATTATCATTATCATTATCATTATCATTATCATTATCATTCTCATTATCATTATCATTATCATTATTATTATCATTATCATTATCATTATCATTATCATTATCATTATCATGATCATTATCATTATCATTATCATTATCATTATCATTATCATTATCATTATCATTATCATTATCATTATCATTATCACTATCATTATCATTATCATTATCATTATCATTATCATTATCATTATCATTATCTTTATCATGATCGTTATCTTTAGCAATATAAATTTAATTGGCAGATTGCTCAGATATCAGGTTTTGCCTCAAAAATATTTATTTTATTGCATTTGGGTTTACATATATGAGAAATAAAAATAGTTTTTTAACTGAATCGGTTTACGCTAAAAATGCAATTATAAACCAAAGCTCGAATTTTGTATATTTTTTTTTAAAGGTACGAAATTTCGGTAAAGCCCAAGATAGAACTTTATTTATTTGTTGTCTCTGAGTTTCCTTCACATACATGTTGTTATTTGTTTTTAAAGGGAACACTTACAGAATAGAAGATTAACTCCATTCAAGTAAAAATATTTTCTATCAAGAGACATTTTATTCGGCTGTTTCTCTATGAATGGTGCCAAACGGGAGATGATTAATTTGCGCCCTATTCTTTTTGTATTACTTGCCAAAAAAGTGTTCCTTTTTTATTCCACTATAAAAGTCCATTCATTCCTTTGTAAACTAAATTCAATCTCCCCTTCAAAAGCAAATTCAATGATTTTAATCTAAGCCTCCATAGTTTTCTATAACCAAGCAACAATAGCGAGGCTATAGCAGGGCAAACAATAGTCTTAAGCAAATACATAGCTCTCTCCCTTCAACAATTATTTGCACTGCAGCAGCTCATTTTAGAATTTTGATTCATTCGTACTTATTTGTTTTTAAACTAACTCACTAATTCACTAACTCAACTCATTTGCATTTGCGCGCACTTTTGACCGCGTTTCATATTAATCCTACACTAGCTGGAGGAATTCATCAAGGACTTTGAGGGAGAATGGTCCCGGGTCGGTGGGTACTGACATGGACAAAGGCAGCAAACTGATGGATACCTACGGTGCCAAATTGAATTCATACGAGGAGCGGGCGCATTGAATTGTGTAAGTACTCAAACCGAATGAATGTTCAGCGTTAATTTGGTCAAACGAAAATTTCACAAAATCATCGGTTTCCGTATTTTCCATTCATTTTTTTATATATGTATGTATGTATATATTAACTATGCATTTTCGCCAAAACGTAGTAACTGTGCTACGAGTATGCTGATGACGACTCGCTGGCTCATTATTATCGTATTGACTAACTTTGCTTTGCATTTGTTATTATTGTGTTAACAAAGTTTTACTTTTTCTCATCCTCAATGGACCTACACCAATTGCATTGGACAATTGATGTACGCTCGCGCCTTCCGTCGCGTCTGCCGTGACGACGGCTGGTACCTAACAATCGTCTCCTCTACGCTTACACAGCCAATGCGGAGAAACTTTTCGATATGCCGATGGCCGATTACAATGACTTCTCAAGAATCAAGTCAGACTACGAAGGCATGATATTGGTAAGTCAGCGCATCATTCAATCAGCCAATCAAGCAACTACAGCTCAGCAGCTTGATTCTCTAAGGAGTTACCTATTGCCTACCTGATTTGCCTAGTGTGCGGAGGTCAGGCTAACAAACAAACAATTTAATTTTTTAATTAATTAGTTTTGTGCCACTTTGCTGTTGGACCGGCAGGCTAGAGTAAACGGCCACTTCGAATTGTAGCCTGTTGGGCGGCGTAGCTCATCAAAATAGTTGACTTCGTTGTTTCTTTACTCACTTTACACTTTTGGTAACTTTAATTGAATCTCCTTGCACCTGCAATTGTTTTTGTATTTACAGATCTACAAGCTATACAAGGCATATAAGACGGGCAGAGAAATTTGGTCCAAAACACTATGGGCCGATTTGGATCCGCAAATACTAACGGAGGGCATCGAAAGTTATCTGAAAGAGTTTCGCAAACTACCGAAACAGGTGTGTATGTACGACGTAGTCAGTAAATTTTGACTTCACTCTTGAAAGTTTCCTAATTAGTTTACTTGAATGGTTTTGCAACTGGATTAGTCTGGTTGTTTAGCAGCAGTGGCGCACACAGAAAAATATTTTGGGGGGAGGAGATAAGCGCCAATTTAATTAAACAAAAAAAAGTAAATTAATTTCAACATAGTTCTACAGTTTTAAGATTTTGGAAGTGGCTTGAAACCCTGAACCCCCAACCCACTCTTATAACGACATACAGGGTTGCGCGCATGGAGATTGTGTTGGTGCACTCTAAATTTTATTTTAGATTAAGGCTACATAGTATGTTGTAATTTTACGTTACTTGAAATTAAGAGTGCTGTAACAAACTGAGACCTAAAAACGGAGAACGTGTCAGCTGACACCAGGCCATGCGCAAGATTTGCGCTCGTCCAATACTGCGTTTACACCTACTTTTATGTATCGATGAATAATAAGTGCAACCAATCCGTTTCGTCGCTTTTCACTCCTTGCCGGCCGCAGATCATCTTCCAGTAGAAGTAGTGTTGAAAGAAGGCATTCATTCGTCGTTACTGCTAGAGTAGACTTGATGAGCATTGTCTTTTGTTATATTTCCCTTCGCTATGGTTAGAGGTATACCCACTTCGATACTGGTTGTTACTTCATCTTCTGCTGATCCGTACCATGCTAGCTCACCGGCTTTTTCGTTACCTTCGATTCGTTTATGCCCGGGAACCCAGATGACAGGTCGGTTCCAGATTGGTGGTTAAGGAGAGAATTAGTTTACAAATACCGACTACTTTAAGCTATCGATAAATATGGTTTTCTTACACGTTATGTTCCTGTCTTCAAACGATTTACAGGCCTGCCAAATAGATACCATCCCGAACTATAGACTCCATCTCGGAACTGTCGGTTAATATTTTTTTTTGTCACTATCGGCGAGACCCTCACCCCTCTTCCGTGCATTCCTGCTTGGAAACGAATCCTTAATTCTCTACTCAAACTCGAATTTTCGAGGAGTGCAATACGGTTTGTGGCCTGGGTATGGATCCGCCCAGCGCCCACATACCCTGAGCCTGAGTTATATCTGTAAAGACGTGCATAACTCAATTGGAAGCAGGTTTAAAATGGAACCCAAAGCCGCCGAGGGACAGATGCGGCAGGTTCCTGTGGCACCAACACACGCAGTGGGTGGAAATTTCTGCAGACGTGCGAGGTTTTACATCTTCCGGAAAGACTCCCACCACACAACAGAGTCATAGTTCAATATGAACGAACAAAAGTTTTTTTTTTAAATAAAACAAGAACGGTTTGGGATATGAATTAAATTCTTTATTCGTGTGAAAGTACATTCGATGTCATTATGTATAGAATTCGACTTCTTTTGCATGGGCACCACGGGCACGCTTGTAGAAGTCCAGATGCTGAACCCAATTTTCGACGGTTTTCAAGCATAAATCAGCCGATACTGCTGCAATTTCACGTTCGATATTCGTACGCATAGACCATAGGCTTGACTTAGCCCCACAGGAAATAGTCTAACGGCGTCAAATTGCACGACCGAGGCGGCCAATTGACTGGGCCATTTCGTGAGATAACACGTTCGCCAAACTTGGTTTTGAATAAATCGATTGTGACATTCGCTGTGTGGCTTGTAGCGCCATTCTGTTGGAACCACATATTGTCCAAGTCCATATCATCCAATTCGGACCAAAAATATTCGGTTATCATTGAGCGGTAGCGATTCCCATTCACAGTAACGTGCCGGTCTTGATCATCACGGAAGAAGTACGGCCCAATGACGCCGCCGGCCCATAAACCGCACCAAGCCGTAATTTTTTTGGGATGCAATGTTGACTCATGGAGTACGTGTGGATTGCTGCCTGTCCAATAACGCATATTATGCTTATTGACGAAGCCATTCAGCCAGAAATGACGACGACCATAAATTGGACGTAGCGCTCTTAAAGTTGAGGCCATTGACTCCGAATTTCGGTAGTAAATTTTAATAATTTCGACTCGTTGTTGGATCGTATATTTTTCCATGATGAAATGGCAAACCTTACTGAAGTGAAATGTCAAAAGACCGGGAAAAGTATGGCATCGTTTGCTGTCCCTATCGGTCTACTTTTGTAACGTCCCTATTGAAAACCCCTTTAGTTAGTAGAGTCAGTACCTTCAGAGCGTAGCGTTGCTAGAGCGTAGCGTTGCTCAGGTGGATGGCGAAAAATATTTAAAAATAAAAAAATGTAGTTCATATAACATTTACATTTTTTTTAGTTGTATGATCTTTGTAGCCGGGAAATTGTTAGAGTGTAGATTTTTTTATATTTTTTACAACAAAACGTACTCTAGCGGCCGTTTTTGGTTAAAATAAATTGCCAATTCAGATTTATCTTATACATGAACCCCCAAAAACATATTTTTGTGGTAAAAATATTAACATCAATTTTAATTCTTTTAAATACATCTCCATGGCCACCAACTTTAAAATAAATGAAAATTGCCAAAAAACGCCAACCTAGGAAAACTGAGTAATTGCTTTTCTAAATATGATCCAGGCTTTCAGAAGAAGTATAATCCAAGAATTTTTTTTTTTTTAAATTCACGTCAGTCAACCTTTTTTCTAGTTTTTCAACAAATTCAGTGTCCTTAAGGTATGGCGGACATTCCATTCCTCTCAAATCTAAATCTCTTCATATGTATCTAAATAAAATTTATTTTCGAGCTGCTAATCAGATTACCCTTTATATTTACATACATATATATAGATTTTATGTGCAACCTGCGAAGTAAGGTTGATTTGACTGCAGTGAAGTACGTTGCTCCTCTTGCATCGACTGCCCTTCGAGCTTATTGGTTTATTTTGCTGTATTTTTTCGTCGTACCAACGTAGACGCCGAACTTTAGCCTAAGCATTTTGCTGATCTTGTTGTTTCCATGTTGTTGTCTCTTATTTTTGCTTTTGCAGGTGTTACGCGTTGGCTTTGTAAATTTACCAAAAAAAAAAAAAAAAAAAAAAAATCCACATTCACCGAAACAGCAGCATTGGCGGCGGCAGCTACGCAGTGACACAATTTCTACTTTCTGCTGATTATGACAAATTGATTTATTTACTTGCCTAACAAGTTTTATGGCACTTTGCTAGCAGTTTCCGCTTGAACTTCCTGCACTTTGTTGTAAGACGGCGGAAATATTTTTTTAATTGCACAAGCCAAACAAATTTCGAAGTCATAAAATTTCTATTATGCATAAATTTTAGCAAGTCGAAAGTTTTTTTTCCATGCGAATGATATGAATAGTTCTGACTTTGGATATTGCCACATGACTGCATTTTGAAGTGGTAGGAAAGCAATAGGTGCAGACTCTTTTGTGTGAGCGCGTTTGTAACATAGAGAAGAGTTTGACATCATCTCAACGGAAACTAAAGAGATATATGTAGAGTTTTTTTTTTTTAGTTATGCGCTTTTAATATTTTAATAGAAAACCCCATTTAGAAAGCTAAGCTCTTTGGAACGCGTTATGTTGCAAAAGAGGTATAGACCGAGTTGATGGTGTATGAGGTTTTTTCTTATAACACTTTGATAAATCAATTCGCTTATTCAGAAGATCGCTGTAACTACGATTCTTCTATGTTTATCATGCTTTGTCTGGGCAATATCAACATTGTGCTTTATCAGCTGCACTTTGCCTTATAAAATCCGCTGGGCTACAATAAAATACTCTGAATAAAGAGAATTAAAGCAATACCCGACGTTGAAAACAATGAGTTTTAGATTTTGACCATGACATAGAAAAGCTTTGGTAACAGCCAATCATGTCAAAAATAATGAAAATTTTATTTCGCTTACTTAGGAGTAGCTTTTAAAAATCGACTGTCCCAGTTTTTAACCAATAGGGACGAGGGTTACTATGAGAGTGGCATTCACAAATCACTGTCACAAAAAATTGTGAAAATTAAGTGGTAGATTTTCAGTAGGTTAATGTCACTTTCGTATCGCATCGCTTTCAGTACAATTATCGCTTATGGTATCGCGTATGTTATCACTCGAATGAGCACAGCGCCTAAGGACGTAATCAGGGACCTAAATTAATGATTTCTTTTTAAAGTTCAAAAAAAAAAATAAAAGGTTCCAGGTTGCATATCTTTTCATTAGAGATCTTTTTAATCGACTAGTCGACTAATCGGTTAATCGTTTAGCAAAAGCTGTTTAAAAAAATAGTTGACTTCATCTAATCGACTAAGCGTTTCCTTTCGACTTTTTCGAGGGAGAACTAGTCCACTACACGTTCTTTTAATTTTTTTAACGAGTTGTTTTCTTTCAATAAAATTTTGTGTTTTATGTGTATTTAAATGTTTGGGAATATTAATAAAACTCGTTAGTTGATTTTCAGACTACTCAATACTGAGCGGTTAGTTGAAAGTGAATGGTTAATCGAATGGTTGCTATTCGACTATCAACCATCAAAATATTTGCTAATCGACTAGTCGATTAGTCGACTAGTCGGATAGTTAACTCGTCGGATAGTCGATTTTAAGCAAGAGCTCTACTTTTGATCCACTTTCGACTTAAAAATTATTGAGCGATATCTCCAATAACTATAATTACTAATTACTTTTAGAATTTTTTTCGATCCCTTAGAAAAATTAATCATATGTCGAGTTCTATTTTTTTCGTCACAAACAAAATGCTTTTTTTGAGTTTAATTTTTTCGTTTTAAAAGAATGATTACTATTAATCAAAAGTGATCATCATTTAATTAGTTAAATTTTTTTGGTCAGAAAAAATAATTTTTTTGTCTCATTTTGTTCGTCAAAAATAATCATTACTTTTGTTGCATTTTTTTGCTCACTTGTTGAGCGTTTAATTATCTCGGAAAGAAAAATTCAAGTTTCAGTTCTATTGTTGGTTTTTTTTTTTGTTTTCTGCAAAACGTAAAACTCAAAACGCCACACCATTTTTCTAACTAGCACTTCGTTGTTGAGTTTTAGTTTTCTATGCCATCGTCAACACATGCACTCAAAAACTACAACCCAAAAATGTTTTTTTTTTTTGATAGAACTCATAATGATTACGTTCCCTGTTTTTAATGCGCTGTTTCAGGATATAAATATGTTTTTTTTTTGGTTCCCACTACCGTCGAGCAAAAATTTGTATATGTATGTCAATAGTGTAATAAAAAAGTGCTGAAACCATGAATTTTGGAAATTTTCTCCAACTCCATCCACAAAAATGTATAGTAACAGGATATATGATGATCATATTCGTACTCGAAAGATTATTTTTCACGAGCTTCTCCCAAAATAGTTCCAGAGCAGATACTTTTTTCAAGCGCCAAAAGCAAGCACTCGCGTCTGAGTTTTACTCATTGTAATAAGTTTTTGTTGACCAGTTATTGGCGTCAATAACGAAATACTAGTAATCGGAATAAACTTTATTTAATTTCCAACGTGATCTACTGAGAACTCAATATATTTGGTCTACCTCTTTACAGATAATTTATATTCGTTTCAGAAAATCCTTTTCTTTTTGAGCCTCCCAAAATATTTGCACAGCCGCTATCACCTCGTTGTTGTCTTTTTATATGCTACTTAAATCGGTGAAAGGGATCAAATTCGCCTTGGGTCAGTAGTGGGGAATAAGGTGGATGCTCTCTCAATTCGAGACCTACCTCACGATTGGCGGTCTTCGTAACTTTGGCTTTGTGTGCTGAATTCGCATTGACTTGGTAAAGACTCGCCTCTTTTATTTAAATGGAAGCAGTCTCCAAGGGTAGCTTCGTATTGAGGCGAGTTTCAGTGGTTCGGTGGTTCGGTTCAGTGGTTAAATATCACATAGAAAAACGTACAAGACCGCGGTTCAGCTCGGTTCAAATGGTTAAATTTTTTGTAGACTAAGTGACACAAATATCACAAAAATATGGCAAATGCTATAAAAAACAAAAATTATTCACACATACATATGTATCAAAACTTTGTTTATAAAATAATAATTATTTCAAGAACCCTTTGATATTGAACTGTTTTCCGTAATTGATAAGGTGAAGTCAGAAATCGTTAAAATTGTAACTAAAATTAAAAAAAAAGAAACGAATCTAAATAGGTAAATATAACACTACGGTTCCACTCTCATACCTAAACCGATAACCGAACCAACATCAGCTGTTGACGACCATCAACGACGTCAAATTCCACCATGTTTGTTTTTCCAGCCAGAGGCCAGCTGACAGCGTTAACACCGAATGTGAAAGTTAATAAATTGTGTAAGAAACAATTTAAACCCTATAATAATCGTCACATAGCAAAGAAAAAAAAATCGTTATATTTTAAAATAAAATGAAAAGCAGGCGATTACGATGATCATATCGTCTGAGCGAAAGGGGTCGGTTCATCCAATGCAGAGTGCGTGCGACGTAATGGCAGATAAGATAAAAACTCAACACCGAAAATTTCGAAATTATGACTTAACGCAAAACCAAAATTTAAATAAAAATTTCGAAATTTTTGGTATTGAGTTTTTATCTTCTTTACAATTATGACACACACTAAGCTATAACTTCATGGGTAGTCCCATGTTTATTTAACTTTTATGATTTTTTCATTTATAAAAAAAAATATGCAACCCCAAATTTGCAACTTTATACAAAAATTAAGAATTATTCATAAATTAAAAAAAAAATAAAATTCATCAAAGTATGCAATTTTATAGTCCATTCAATTTTAAAATAAATTGCAAGTTTGAAGTGTCTTAAAATTTACGTTAATTTCAATTTAAACTCATTTCTGAAGACAACAATACACACAACCAAACTCCAACTCTTATTTCCATCAACTGTCTTTTATTTATCTCTCAATTTATTTCAGTACTGCCAATAAACTTTTCTTCCTAAAATATTCTTATTGCAACACGCGTGTTGCTATATCTTCATATTTGACACAACTAATTAAATTCATATTTAAGACTTAACATTATCATCAAACAACAAAATTTTAGCGGTTTTTCGACTTTATTGTTAAGCAAAGTTATGTATTATAAAACTTGAAAAATTTTTTAATAGTTGATTTTGAACCAGAGCGAGCTATCTTCTTGAGAGTTTAATCGTTTTCAGTGATCGCATTTTCACAGATTTTATGAAAATTCAGACTATGATGGATTCTGTCCCGATCATAACTTTAAAGTAACAGCTCGTGAAGTAAGCGCTGCATTTTCATTTGGTACACTTGCAAAAGAACGCCCCAACTCCAACAAAATTGTCTTTAGTTGGAAAAGCAAACCTGTTAGCATCTTTCATGAAGCATGAGATTAGTTTAGTGCTATTTAAGAACGTAAAAGAGGTGTGCTGGCAAATTTTTGGTTTATGTAGTTATATATTTATAAAAACTTTGCAAATAAACCCAGATTAGGTGATAAACTGGAATCTCCCATGTATTTTCTTACGGCTCATTCACAATAGCGCAGTTTTTTTTTACTTCCCAACACTACATCTTAGGTCGGCTATCATTTTACCGAGTTGGCTCAACTCGCATATTTTTCTGAGTTGGTGTTGTTGCTTTACTTGTTATTTCTTATCCTACCTCGTGTTTTTTTGCCAATCGGGTACAAAGAAACGGGCCTTTAGCATGGCTTTCAGATACTCAGAAATTCACTAGTCCAAACACATAGCGTGTTACTTGATTAAAAACAACTGCCATTTTGTGCACAGATGGAGAACTCAATTCACTGTAGATTAGGTCTGAATAGCAGATAATTGGTAATATTAATTGTACTACACGCTTGCTCCGTAATTTAGTTTTAACCGGAGTAAAATTTGCACACATTCTTAAATTCCGTAAGATATAATACACTTTGCCCATGGTGGAGTTTACGGGTTCGTCACTGACAAGACTAGAACTGTTAACAAACCCAATATTTGGGACCTTTGGGACGCATTTAAGACCTGGATGCTGGCAAATATTAAAAATATCAATCACAAATAAGCTAAATAATAACGGTCCCAAGATAGAAACCTTGCGGCTCACCCATTAGCAGTGTTTTTAAGGCAAGCAAATTGTCTACCATTTTCACACGCCGAGTTTTACCTACCTAATAGCTTCTGATTAGAAGCACTCCAAAAGCCCAAATCTAAACTCGTTTTTTTTTTTAATTTTTACCAAAGTAAGTTATGGTACACAGAGTCAAAAGCTTTGGAAAAGCCAAGTGGGCAAAATAACGTCAGTTGGTTTTGGCGTAGAATACGTCTTACCTTACGGTATGGGCACCAATGTCAGGTTTTTATTGTTGTAATCTCTATTTCTTTAATTATAAGGAAACGGCTCGATTAATTTTTTTTTTTTTTTTGTAGTCAAATGAAGATGTTAGCTTTCGTTTGACATACATTTCATGTTGGTTGATATCTTCCTAATATTTAAATTTCTCAAATGAAAATTGTATAAACACACGCACACAAATATGTGTGTGGTGTTTGGTTGAGTGTTTGCTGTTGGGCGATATAAATGTACTCGTGCAGCCCTTTCTTTATATTGCATAATTTTAGGCGGGCAAGTTAAAGTAGAGTAAAAGAAGAGAAAATGCTGCCAAGCACTGCAAAAAAAATAATAAAATTGATTCGCGTATGTTATTTATCATTTATCTTTACTATTGATAACAGCCATTGACTTCGTTTTTGCGAGAAATTTAATTGATAATTTAAAAACATTTTTATCCTATTTTTCCTATCATAAGCTTATGTATATCATCCAAAGTAACTATCAAATAAAGAAAATCATTTGCTTGTATTATTTATCATTTATTGTTACATATGTTTTCTGTCTTATCGGATGGCGTATTCTACGTTAAACTTAATGGCCATGTCTCTGACACAGCCTGCTTCTTTTTTGTGATTTTAATAAAGCCGTGGAGTAGCTGCTCAAAAGCTAGACTGAGGTGGTGAAAATAAACTAAGTTCGATTAAATGACCATAAATTTAAAGGCTTTAGGGAGTGCAAGTGGAGTGCTCATAGGACGGAAATCTGTTCCACAGTTGCAACCTTCCACATTTCAGGGAAACACGAAGTAGGTAGTTATACTGCGATTGTTAACATAAGTGAGAGTTGACAAGATGCCCCTTTTCCCATATATAATACTACTTTTTACCTTTTTTATTAGAGCACAGATTGCCGAAACATACGCTCTAAATAGTCTTAAAATATCCTGTTTTGAAAAATTCAGTTTCTCCTGTACAGAACTTAGTCCGCAACAATCCGGCCAGGTAATGCAGGATGGGTCATTTAACAAGTCATTAAAATTTAATAACCGATATTCAGGGTAGTTAAATTGACAAACTACTTTACTATAATGTTCAAGATTAATATTAAACGCACAGAAGATTAAATCATGGTCAGATATAAACGAAAGTTTATTTATTTTCCCCACTATTTGCAATTTTATTCCGAATTCTCCAAACTAATTATGGAGTTTTAAAATGTAGTCCCAAATGTTCAAACGAATAAACTTACATTCCCCGTCCACACAAAACGCATGCTAGGCAAGGGAATTAAAGCATTTTGCCAATGTCGCATACCTAGTATAGATTTTTAGTTGCTCTCAATCAATTTCATCCATAAAATGTGGCCTTTCATGTTGTTTATATAGCCGCTAAGGTCGAATTTGTTCAGCTGTTGTTTCTCGCATTGCACACCATCCCTGAGTAACAAAACTGCACAACGGCCGATATCTACATCGATATGGTCGTGGTATGCTTAGCGGTGTCAACGTGAATTATGACAACTCTAACCAGTCACCACCATCCACCACCATTGTCATATGTTGCATATACAAGAGGTGCAATCAATGTGTCCCCACGGTGAGTTGTTTGCAAAATTTCATACAACTCGTGGGCGTAATAAATCTCATTTCGAAGGCTACAGTGCTGCATTCAAAAAACCGCCAATAACGCAACCGTCGCGCGCGCGGGACAGGCAGTTGGTGTGACGGAAGTGCTGGAAATGTTAATTTAGGTATACAATTGGCTAAATATGTGCCCCCATGTGTGATATGTGCGGGATTTGTTCGATACATATGTTAGTGATCATATGAAAAAGCAGTGGGCCGCTGGTCCACTGGATGATATGTAACTGGGTGTGACGCCTCGTTGCGATGGTGGCGCTAACAGAAATAGCAACAACAACACAAGCTACTGCAATAGCAGCGGCAGCGGTCAACCGCAACATGTCAAACATTACAAATGTGGCGGTCACCATTTCGCGCCTGACTGGCCGCCCGCCACACGTACAGCCGGTCACCAGGGGCAATAGAGTTAAATATTTCGACTGCTACTGCATTTTTTGATTATTTTAATGTTGTTCAAATTGATTTACATTTTAGTTGCGGTTAGCTCGTGTGGATGGAAGTGAAATGCAGTAGCTATTGGCGTTCACTCTCTCTCTAGCTAATCGGGATAAATAGCTTGAGAGTGTGTGGAGTGTAGAACGAGGTGTGAGACTTCTGTGAACTGCCGCCAGTGATAAGCTCCGGCATGTTGATTATTTATTGGCTATGTAGCAGTGGCCTAATTTAGTGCGGCTAATAACAAGCCAAGCTCAAGCGCTCGGCGATGTGATGTACGCGCAGGGCAGAGCAATTTGTAATTGTCCATTTGGAGATTGGTTGGTATAATTGAAATATGCAATCAGACAAAAAGGCATGCGAATGCAAATTTGGAGGGACTTTTAATTTACATAAAAAATATTTCGAATGAGTGTACTCAATAAATTTAATGGGATACACTTCTTAGGTATCCGTAATTTAATATTTTTTCTCTCTCATAAATTTAAGTATATTATTATTTAAATAATTGTTATTACTTAAATAATAATTATTATTATTACATTATATTATATTCTATTATATTATAATAATTATTATTTAAATAAAGAGGAAAAAATAGCTGGATGCTCTATAACAAATCTAAAAGAACAGGTTTCTGGCAACCTTTCAAGGATGCACACAAAATTTTCAATATGGCCATAAAGAAGGATCAACGAGAATATTGGCAAAACTTCTGCAACAATATTGAAAAATGCTCTGAGGCCAACAGGCTGCGAAAAATACCTGAACTATGAGCTCTACCCAGAAGCCTAACGGTGACTGGATATCATCTTGTATCGAAATGCTGGAGATACTCAGAAGCACCCATTTCCCAGGGTGCTCAGATGACATCTCTAACACTCCGAAAGACCATGAGACCTACTCTTCCCTAGGAAACTCTATAAAGAGAAAATATAAAATCCTCCTTTCAAACCATCCTCATTAAACCGGGCTGCAATCATTGTCCCATCCGATGTCAAGTATCTTGAAGTTATTCTACACAGGAAGTTCGAATGGAAGCGAAACATCGAAGACCGCTCCAGGAAGGCCATCACCGCCTTTTACGCCTGCAAGGCATTTATAGAAAAAAAAGGGGAATGGAACCACACATAGTACACTGGATGTACACGCCAGTGATAAGATCTATTCTCTTCTATGGTGTTAGCGTCTAGTGACCAACGCTAAGCAAAACCTTGCCAAAAGCCAAGATAAAACAAGTACAGCGCATTGCTTCCATGCTGCTCACGCAAGCGATACCTTCTACAACTATTAAATCTCTCTAAGTAATTTGAAATGTTCCACCGGTGGGTCATATGGTACATTTATGGCCGGCTGTAGTGCCGCCGGGCTTAAAGCGATCCAACCGTGGATAGAGCTAAAGTACGGGCATACAAAGGTCCTGGAAGCTCTTCCAAATACGCTAAAAAAGAAAGTTTACACTACTCCTCAACGCTGCATGGACAATAAAGTCTCCATAAGAATCTCACAGAGGAATAAATGGGAAGATGCTATAGACCTAGACCTAGGGTCGACGGCTGTCTTTACAGATGTATCCAAACTCAACGAAAGAGTGGGCAGCGGAATTCACTTCAACGAATTAGAGGTGGGCCTCAGCTTTCGCTTACCGGACCACTATAGCGTTTTTCAGGCAATGCCATAATGGAGGCTGCTCGATGTCTGACAGTGTCCGCTTCTTCAGATAGACCTGCCACTATATACTCTGACAGTCAAGCAGCTAGTAAGTCTCCTAATTCTCACAAAACAACGTCCAAAGTTGCATTAAATGCAGAAATTCCTCCAATCTGCTCACGTGTAAGCGTTACGTGACTGTAATATGGGTCCCTGAGCACAGTGGTATTCCCGGCAATTGCGCAGCATACGAGTTGGCAAGGAAAGGGATTAAATTACCTATGATAAATGGTGATCTAGAAACGGGCATGCCTTTAACCTTCTGGAAATACAGTTTAAAGACAAAACTCATCGAGAAGGTGAATATCAGTTGGGCCATAGAACCCACTTGTCAGATTGCCAGACAAGTTTGGCCAAAGGTTAACGTAATACGATCCAAAGCACTGGTTCGCCTAGACCGACCATCCATCAGACTAATGGTTACGGTAATACCCGGACACTGCCTTATAGGCACACACAGGAAGAGATTGGGATCCCTAACTAACGAGTTCTGCCGAAGTTGCAGGAACGAGGAGGAAATGGAGTGCACTCGAACACTATCTCTGTCACTGCCCCGCCTTGGCCACGGCTCGACACCAATTTCTAAATGGTTACTTCCTTGATTTTTTGGCCGACCTGTGCTCAGCAAGCATTCCCGATCTTCTGTGCTATGTAAGGCGCACTCGGTGCATCACCTTTTAAAGGAGGGAAGAAGAAACGCATGGCTCCCGCCAGCGATATCATAACGGGCTTTGTCAGCCTACGTGTACATCTGTTAAGAATTCTTTTGACCAGTGTAAATTAGATAAGTTAAAATCACCTAAAACACATACTCGTAAATGATTATATCCTATCTTATGTCGCACTCCTTTCCTCGCTTTTGTTTGGCGTTTTTATGGGAAAGCAACAGTAATTTATACGGGTGGAGCTCAAAAGTAATCGGTTTAACCATGTAACTGGTTCTTCATTAACCAGTTGACGAATAGAAAGCAGCAAATATAGATGATTAGTGACTAATAATTTGTTGTCGAGTTTCAGCTATAAAAACACAGACATACATCTCTTAGGATCTTCTTACATCATATATTTTATATTCCCAAGGTTCGCATGCTACCATCCGGACAGATGCTCGAATTAAATATGAAACAATTCAAAAATACCGTACCACTTATGGTCAGCCTCAAAAATGAGGCACTACGTGAACGTCATTGGAATCAATTAATGGAGAAGACGGGTCAATATTTTGATATGGCGCCAGCACGCTTTACGCTAGAAAATATGTTTGCAATGAAATTACACGAATATCAGGTAAATATGAAATACACTTTTGCCTTCCATTGGCAACTGATAAACCTTCACATTTTTTTATATTGATGTGCATAGGAAATCGCTGAGCAAATTCTTAATAATGCCATTAAAGAATTGGCCATTGAACGTGGGGTCAAAGCAGTCGAGGATACATGGGCTACTATGACATTTAAGGTCCATAAACATTATAAAGGCAATGAAGATCGTGGTTTTACGCTTGGATCTGTGGAAGAAATTGTGCTAACGCTGGAGGACAATGCAATGAATTTGCAATCAATGGGTGCCTCACAGTAAGTGCGCATAAAATAAACGGGCCATCTGAGTTCCCTATTCCTTGTAGTTTATTTATAAATATCCGCCTGTATATTATGTACCAAGACAATGTCAATATCTTATTGTACTAAGAAGTTTACCATACCCTTTCCAAGTACATCATTTGTCAAGGCATAAGCAGAGAGGAGCAGGGGGAGCGGGCATTTAAAAGAATTTTAATTAGGATATTTAGAGAAAATTTAGGTATTCAGTCCATTCAACTAGTGCAACAAAGTGTAAGCTTCAAGTGACCAAAAATTTTCGTCGATTTTTTTTTTTATTTTTTAAAGTATAACTACCTTAGCTGTAGTGATTTTCTCGTCGCGTCATGGAATTCGCATCAGAATAGCGCAAAGAAGTCGCGGAATTAAGTATTTCGGGACCATTGTAGGATCTTTTAGTAGTTCGGGACTAGTTCACCACTGCAGCTAATACTACTACGTCTACTACTAGTACTAATTACCACTATTACTACTAAATAACTAGTAACACTACAATTTTTACTATTTCTACTACTATTTTCACTCATTTCTATTGCTATTTTTACAAATGCTACTATTGATTACTACTACTATTTGTACTACTTTCTACTACTCTTTTCACTAATTTGTGTTGCTATCTTTACAAATGCTACAATTGATTACTACAACTATTTGTACTACTTTCTACTACTCTTTTCATTAATTTAAGTTGCTATTTTTACAAATGGTACTATTGGTTATTTCTACTATTTTAACTAGTTTCTACTACTCTTTCCACTAATTTCTATTGCAATTTTTACAAATGCTACTATTGATTACTTCTACTATTTTTACTAATTGCTACTACTATTTTCACTAATTTCTATTGCTATTCTTCCAAATGCTACTATTGATTACTACTACTATTTTTACTAATTTCTACTACTATTTTCACTCATTTCTATTGCCATTTTTAGAAATGCTACTATTGATTACTACTACTAATTTTACTAATTCCTACTACTATTTTCACTAATTTCTATTGCTATTTTTACAAATGCTACTATAGATTACTACTACTATTTGTACTAATTTCTACTACTATTTTCACTAATTTCTATTGGTATTTTTACAAATGCTACTATTGATTACTACTACTATTTTTACTTCTTTCGACTACTCTTATCACTAATTTCTATTGCTATTTTATCAAATGCTGCTCGATTACTACTACTATTTTTAATAATTTCTACCACTATTGTTTTACTTATGCTACTGCTAATATTTTTACTAATTTTTACTACTATTTTTGCTAATTTCTACTACTATTTTTTCTCACGCTTAAACTCAGAAATCAAAAAAGGATGTCTTAAAATAATTCTCTTCCATATTTAACTCTATATCTCTTTGTAGAATCGATACAGAAGCTTTACCTTTCGCTCGCGTACTTAGGTACACACGTGTTTGTTTTTGTTTAATTTTGTGTTTAAGGGTATATGGTGGAAAATGCCCAAAAAGTTATCAAAAATCACCGCAGTTTTTCAGTGAGTTGATACTTGTACTTTATTATATTAAAACTGAGTTGGCCACAAAACTACATTCCCAATACTTTTCTTAGAATTCTAATGAAATATTTCAAAAAATTTCACCATCTTCGCTATGGATTACAAAACTTACCCATTGAAAGTAACTCCGATACAAGCAAGACTGCATTTCGCTTGGATTCGGCCGTCATCCGACCAACCTTCATTGAATGCCTTCTTCTAATAGCGAAATTTCCTCCAACCAGTCGTAAGAGCAATCTAATCACGAAACTTAGATCTCCTTGTAGAGGATGTAGATTTCCAGATTAATAAAGTTGTGACCTAGTTAAAGTTGATTGCTGAGAAAATTGTAGTGGAACTAAAAGTGTCAAGAACAGTAAATCGCCAAAAGTATCGTTCAAACCATCCTTCATCTGATGCTATGCAATTTTGGAAAATAACACTTCTAATTCCGTTTTTGGATTCCTTGATAAGTCCACTAGAACGAAGGTTTCCAGAAAGAAGAAAACTTGCCGGCATATTCATTATTTCTCCTTCATCCAATGAATATGTTGAAAATGACAATTTATGATTTTGAAGAGAAAGCAAAAAGCTTGGCTGAACTTTACGGCTTAGAAGGAAAAGCGAAATTGTAGTACAATCATTTTATTGATAAGGAACTTTGTGGTGAATATCTCAAAAAATTGGTTCTTTGCCACATCGTGCAAGAATTGAAGTTTTTTCCGATAACATAACTTGCTCCACAAATAGCCCTAGCTTTACCTCGTACAACTAGCTCGATCGAAAGAACCTTCAGTACTCTGAGCAAAGTGAAGACTTGGCTTCCTTCAGCTATGAAGGAAAATCATTTAAATGGTAAATTCTTAAATTGAGATTGAATTAAGCTATTAATAAAATTAGTCTTGTTAAGTTTACGTTGAATTTTACAAGGTCATGTATGCTAAGTGTTGTTGTCATTTTAATATAAGTCCCGTTTCTTTGTAACCTAGTTGCAAAATAGCACTAGGTAGGATAGCGAATTGCATGTAAAGCAACAATATCATATCCGATCTGAGAGGTAGTGTTGGGAAGTGAAAAAACTGCGCTATTGTAAATGAGCCAGAAGAAAATAAATGTAAAATTTAAGTTTAAGACCAAATTCGTTTTTATTTGCATATTATTTGTAAATATGTAACTACATTACCCTAAAAATTACCGGCACCACTATTTTTCGTTCATAAATAGCACTAAACAAATCTCATGTTTTACGAAAGATGCGAACAGGGTTGCTTTTGCAACTAAATTAAATTCTATTCGAGTTGAGCGTTCTTTTGCAACACGGGTACAAACAAACGGGCCTATAGTAAGTAGTAAATACATAAAAGTAGAACACGCGGAAATTACGGCACTTTCGAAAATTTATAACTTACCCAAAAATATTTAAATATTTTGAAATTCAAATAGTATAGTATGAGAAATTGAATTTGTATCCGTTGTATAGTTTAGTTAAAAATGCCAAGCAGGTTAGCAGCAAAACAAATGAGTTTGCACAAGTTTATAAAAAATCCGGACTTAAGTGTGCGTAAAGCTGATAAAAATGTTAAATTGCACCATTCGACCATTTCCAAAATTTTGAATCGATACACAGAAAGACTGGCAGTTGCTAGAAAGCCTGGCAGCGGAGGTGCGGTATGGTCAAACCAATCAAAGCAGTGCTCGGAGGGTTCTCAAAGCGTTTTCGCAAAATCCGAAGGTTGCATAGGGTACTGTTGCAAAATCTGTACACCAAACTGCATACAGAGAACTTTCAAAGCTTAAACAACGTCAGATCGAGACGCAAGGCAAAATCATACAGCCAAATCCTTCGGCCGGAAGCTGTATGAATCACAAATTACAAAATATAAATGCACTGTTTGGATGACGAAACCTACTGCTTTTAAAATTTCAAATATATTTTTACTGCCAAAAGTCGCCAAGATACTCCTGAAAGATTGAAAATGAAGTCCAAGAAAGCCTTTTGTTCCTGTGACCGTAAAAGCAGCCCTTTTTCCACAGTCAGGACGAGGAATGCCCAAAGTTTATTGATATGAATGCCTCGTTCTGCCATTTATTAACATCTGGCAAGATGTCACTATTCGAAGGACACATTGCTGTGATACATACAATACAAATAACATCGATTTTGTATCTCGCGACTGCAATCCAACAAATAGCGCAGACCAGCGTCCTGTTGAGGAATTTTGGTAAATCTTAAAATGAATATTGAAGACGACAGATAATCTGGTAAAAGATATTGGAGAATTTAAAACAAAATGGTTGTGGGCATCGCGTAAAGTCGACGATGCACTCGCGAAAAAGATGATGGCGCGTGTGCAACGAAAAGTTCGATCACTTACATATTGCTCTATATATAATATTTTAACATTTTAATTGTGTTTAAGCCCCAAAAGATATTACAATTAAAACAAATTTGGTTTCTAGTTTTTTTCTGGTAGTAATTTCTAAGTGTCGCAGCTTAGGTGTGTTCACCCTTTCACTCTACCATCTTAGTGTCGAAATTCTCGCTCCCCCTGCTCGAAGTTCTGCGTACGTCCTTTCCATTTGTATTTTGCGACATATGTAGATATTAAAGTGCACTCATCCCTACATACCTACATGTTATATTCATAAATGCTACCCATGTATCAATTTCACTCGAATATGCCAAAATCTCTTACGATAACCGCAAACGTTGCCAAAGCAACGCCCTAACGACGAACACAAGAAGAGTTGATATGTATTCATTTGACAGTTTCCAGCTTATTAGTTAAGACATATCATCAACTAGCTGTGACAACAAAATTTTTCTACAGTTCACTTTCCCACGACCTTTTCTTGTTCAAATTTCACCACATTGATTGCATTGACAGGTTCATCGGTCCATTTCTGGAGACTGTCAATAAATGGGAGCGCTTATTGTCCTTGATCGGTGAAATCATTGACGAGTGGCAGGTGGTGCAACGCAAATGGCTCTACCTGGAGGGAATCTTTATTGGTGGAGATATTCGTGCACAGTTGCCAGAGGAAGCGAGGAAATTCGATGATATTGATAAAGCATACCGAAGGGTAAGTACACACTTTGCGACGTACATATGTACATAGAAGTATTTATCAAGGAAATACTTAAATTCAAGCGGAAAACATACATTAAGGTGCATCACTTTCTACAATACAAACAAAAAACAAACAATAATATTTTCCAAGCGAATTATCAACACAGAAATTATTTTATGATATAAGTAGGTACTTCGCACCCCAACGCGATTTATCGCCTTCGTTGTGAATTTTGCGCTGCGGAATATTTGCGGTATTTGTTTTCATTGCGTCCAATGGAATAACTGGAGCGAATTTGTTTCCCTGCTGATCCGAATTTCGCTGGATTGTTTTTTGTTTTTTTGATGTAGAGGGGCATGAACATTCAAAACAAAAAATTTTAAAGCATAATGTATTGCAGAAAGCACTGTTTTGTTATAAGTAGTGGACGCAATATTCTCTTTTATGGGCCATTTTGTATACCAAAGATTTGGCCGTAAATAAAATGTATGATAAAAAGTCAGTGCGGGATTGTGCGAGGCCTACGGCCACGCACGGGCTGTCGTGTTATTTCGAGGTATCGTAACGTTGAACGTTGAATGACGACTATTGTATTGGTCGTCGCTGAGAATAAGTGAGTAGCAAACATTGAGCAAGCAGCTGCCCCAGAAATGCCCCCCACCTCACTACACTTCTGTTCCTCACTTTTTTACTTCAGCATACCCGCATCTATCTCTTTACCCTCACTTTTTTTTACAAATTTCTCTCTGGTTTCAATTTTGCCTGAAAACCCTACCGTATAGCGTCATTCAACGCTAAAAATTGAAAACACCTTTCTTTTGTTGCAATTATCAACTTTTGAATCTGTCTTTTTCAGATGTTTCATCGTTTCTGTTTTTTTAGATTTTTTTCCCAATATATGAAAATGCATGGGACAGATCGACACTTAAAACATTTGGATCTTAAAAAACTAACTTTTTTGATAGGATTTCGCGTGCGCTCGGACTGAAGGACGATTGATTTTAAGCACATTAAATGGAGACACAAAATGTCCACGCGAGGCCTCTAGATGTTAATATTTTTGCATCAAATTTTCAATGAATAGTTTCTATTCATAAGGGAAGCTAAAATGGAATGATCTTAAAAAAAAAAGAAGCACTCACATTTTTTTTTTGTTCAGTCTAATGTATATATGTATATACGGACTTAAGTGGGTAAATGGATGTATACATATCAACATATCTACATACATTTATATATTGTATATATACTCAGTTGTTATGCAATGCTGAATTAGAAGCACTCACTATGGAAATTTGTGGCAGTTAGTCAGAATGTTGCGAATGTGAATCGAAGGGTGTGTGGAATAGGTGAGCTATAACTCCATACGCGGATTCGTGTGTCGACAGTGTGGCGTCTTGCTACTTAACGCTAAATATAATACGCATGCAAAATATGTAATGTCGGCACACACGAAGACGATATCACATGAAAACTGAAAGCATACTCAAGCGTATTTAGGGGTCGGATGATGTTGTAAATGTTTATGCGAGTGTGTTGCCGAGGGTGAAATTACGCGAACCGCAATTGTATTGACATCTGACCGTGGCATTGTTATGAAAGCTATTTTACTTACTGCTACATATTCCTTACATACCACATAATCCCAAATAGAAGCAATATGAGCTTATAGTGTACTGAAGAATCTACGTTAGCACTAAATGGGCGTCTAAATTATTTCATGACAAATGAACCGAAAGGGTATTTATAATGGTAATGATAATAAAATCTATAGTATGGTTTAAGAAGTCAACATTAAAAACATAGAAATAAAAAATTTGGATAAAAAAATTTATTGAGGTAACCTTGAATGCGAATGGAAACGGCAATTACACTAAGTTTGTTGGATGGATAGTTTTAATTCTGTTTAATTCTGAGAAAAACTGAACATTTCTTGTGTTATGATATTTTACGAACCTAATTGCGGCTATCATGAATAAGACACAGAAGAATCGTTGGAACATTACTGGCACCCACAAAAAAAAAGTGCTTCCTGAAAGGAATGAAAAGAGTGATGACGAAATTCGTTCTCAGACAGAGAAACGACGCTTAGTAATGAGGCATCTTCAAGAACCACTGTTTAAAAATTCAAACGTGGGCGTGTCAGTCTCAGTGATGAGTTCCTCGACGTTCGTCAACTGCTCCTTTTATAGAAAAATGTGTCCACGTATTCCCTTTTCCAATCCGATTCTGTATATTTGTATATTTTTCGCCCATTTCCCAATCCTCTTTTTGGTTCAGTAATATGTCTCAATATTTATTCAAGTTATCTAATGCACGTACGGACAGACATACATGGCTTAATGTAAAGGGTCTTGCAATAAGGACGCTACAAAAGTAGACCGATAGTGACAGCAAACGACGCCATATTCTTTCCCGCTCTTTTGACATTTCTCTTCAGTAAGGTTTGCCATTTTATCATGGAAAAATATACGATCCAAAAACGAGTCGAAATTATTAAAATTTACTACCGAAATTCGGAGTCAATGGCCTCAACTTTAAGAGCGCTACGTCCAATTTATGGTCGTCGTCATTTCTGGCTGAATGGCTTCGTCAATAAGCAAAATATGCGCTATTGGACAGGCAGCAATCCACATGCAATCCATCAGTCAACATTGCATCCCGAAAAAATTACGGTTTGGTGCGGTTTATGGGCCGGCGGCGTCATTGGGCCGTACTTCTTCCGTGATGATCAAGTCCGGCACGTCACCGCTACCGCTTAATGATAACCGAATATTTTTGGCCCGAATTGGATGATATGGACTTGGGCAATATGACAATATGTGGTTCCAACAGGACGGCGCCACAAGCCACACGGCGAATGTCACAATCGATTTATTGAAAACCAAGTTTGGTGAACGTAGTATCTCACGAAATGGCCTAGTCAATTGGCCGCCTCGGTCGTGCGATTTGACGCCGTTAGACTATTTCCTGTGGGGCTACGTCAAGTCTATGGTCTATGCCAACAAGCCAGCGACGATTGATGAAATATCGAACGTGAAATTGAAGCAGTATCGGCCGACAATTGGGTTCAGCGTCTGGACTCAGCAAGCGTGCCCGTGGTGCCCATGCAAAAGAAATCGAATTCCGTACATAATGCCATCGAATGTACTTTCACAGGAATAGAGAATTTAATTCATATCCCAAACCGTTTTTGTTTTATTTAAAAAAAAACTTTTGCGTTCCTCATCATCGATCATCATTCCATCGTCTGCGGTGTTCGTCATAAAGACTAAGGGCCCAAAAATATTTCGTATAATACTTCCCTCGAACACTCCACAGGCCATCCCATCTGATGTTGCCAGTGTCCTTGGTCTTGCGGAATCCAATAGCATGGGCATGGTGAGGAACTTATAGAGCGTGGTTTTCGTTCGTCGAGAGAGAGCTTTGCTGCTCATTTGCCTACTTAGCCCAAAGAAGCACTTGTTGACAACAGAGATTCTACGTTGGATTCCGAGGGTGGGAGTGTTGTTGGTGTTAGTGTTTAAGATAAACACAGGAATTTATCGCGTCCTTTAAACGTTCCGTAAGTCGCCGCACTTTTTGGTAATATTTTCAGGCGCTTTTTCTGACGGCTAACATCTCACGGTCTTCGCACCCACGTAATTTGGCCTTTTTCTTCTTTCTGCGAGCAATACGTCTCTCTTCCTTTCTCAACTCCCGGTAGCGCTCCCATACAGCAGCATTTTTACTTTCCGTAACGGCGCGGCATTCCTTAACGTACCAGTTGTTTTTTCGGGGTCGCTGAACTCCAATACAGACGCCCTCATGCAGCCGGACCTACTGGCGAACAGACCCTGCTGACTTTAGTGGACCCGTAAACCGAGTATGTTGGAGTGGTCCCACTAAAGCTCCCTCTCTTTCTGCCGTGAACCAAGGATCCATATGGCTTGTTTACCGCACCTCGCACATGAGGCGCTAAAATTTTCTTTAAACCAAGCTTGACAAGGGATGACGGAAAATCGTTCCAGTATACATCATCTTTTCACCCTGTCGAAAGAACAGAAGATCAAAAAGAAAATAATTATTAATTAATTCTGGTTAAAAAAAAATAAAATCATAAAATAACACATTGACCAGAATTCAATTGTATGAATTAAAAAATAATACGTATAAAAATGAAAAATAATGTGTACCTTTTTTTAACTTTTTGGTAAAATGTTAGAAAATAACAATTTGAAGCTAATTGTATAGAAAAGCCTCATAACAGATATGGCCCATGATTTATTTATTTTAAAGGAAAAAATACCAAAATATTCAAACTGAAAAAAGACGAAAATCTATTTGCATGACATGTGTCTTTTCAGTTTGAAAGTGTTCAATGCGATGGCGACAGACGAAGAGGAATGTTTCCTCTACTTTGAAAAAGCCATGTGAAGAAAGCCAACCTGGGGTCTCTACCTGAGGCCAGTTAGCAAAACAGATGATCGATTGCCGCGCGATCCCACAAGAGTTGGTTCTATGAAACCGAAACGACCCGGATTTATATACAGCTAAGGTCTCTCACTTTATTAGCATTACCCAAAATTTTATGGAGAATGTTTTACGCTGTTACAACAACAAAAACGACAGCGATTATCGCGCTATGTTGAATAATGATAAAATCGCCCAGGCGAAGTATTGTTGGATTTGTACTTATATTTAGTCTGTGATGTATGCCCAATTTAACTTGTCTCTGTTAAGTACTGCCTCTACTTTGGGTACGTCATTAAAATTATATTTTTTCTTAAGAAAAATCATCGCATCGACAAATTCCGCTAATGCAAATTTATCTTTGAACCAGGGACCGTAATGGTAATATTTTTATAAAAGATATTGTGAGTTCATCGTTATTTTATGATTTTTATTTATTTTTTCGATTTAAAATAATCACTATTATTAAGTTTTTATTTTTGATCGCTATTTTTTGATTTTAAATTTTTCTACTAAGTTATTTTTATATTTTCGGCCAAAAATATTCGTGATTTTATGATTTTTGAATCGGCGGCGATGACATCTAATATGTTTTACGATCGAAAAAAATATCACAGAATATCGATCAAGTATAATCGAAAAATTTTAAATCCAAGAACGATTATTTTGGATTAAAAAAATAAAAATCACAAAATAATGACTATGAAATCACTTAAAATAAAAAATCTTTTAATTAAAAATAAGGTCAGATTTGTTTAGCATATGGTATAAAGATTAGAGCGATATATTCAAATTTTGTTTTGAACGAATCCTTGCCAGTGATTTTTTTATCCAAAAAAAACTTTTTAACTTATCCATTCAATGAGATTTTCAAACCCCTACTTGCACGTTTTCCTCTGAATTTATACGCACGCACACTAATATAAACTTTGTAGTACTAAGTAATACATACAAATAATACACAATAATACTCCATTTTGTGCTCCATTTGCCATTGTTGAAGGTAATATGAATTTTGGCCACCATTCGTCTATAAGACTCTTACTCAAGCTGATGACGTTCTTGTCGTCAACAGTTAAAAAAAAAAACAACAACGACAATAACAATGCATATACAACTGTCACAATGTCTTAAACTGAAATATCATTCATATATTAACCATTTGCCAAGTATTCTGATATTACATTTGGTCTGTTTACCGAGTTTGCTTACTTGCCACTTACTTTGGCCACATTTGCAACATTTGCCACAATCACTCCACATTTGCGTGATTTATTTACTTTGATTTCATTTAATTCCATTTCATACCCTCCACTTTGTGCATGGCCTTTCACCAAGCCTTACACAAATACGACTATACATACATAGTACCTATAAGACTCTCTCACAATACCACTGTGTGTGTGTTTTGCTACATTTTTTTGAATTTTCTTTTTTGTGTTTTCCATTTCGTTTCACAGATTATGGTTGACTGTGCCAAGAATCCATTGGTTGTGCCGCTGTGTTCGGTGCCTGGCCGTTTGCCCGAAATTCAAGGACTCGGCATCGGTTTGGAGAACTGTCAGAAGTCATTAAACGAATATTTGGAATCGAAGAGACGTATATTTCCGCGCTTTTACTTCATTTCCACGGATGAGTTACTCTCGATTTTGGGCAGCAGTGATCCATCGGCTGTGCAAAATCACATTATCAAGGTATGAGAATATAAACATAATAGGTACATAAATAGTTTTGTTGTGTGTGTGTACATATGGTTCACACGCTTGTATGCATTTGCAAATGTAAATTCAAAATTACGTATACGCCATGGTTTATTTGGAAGGGATTGAAAAGGTATAATAAAGTAAAAGGTACAATAAAATCCATACAAAAGCGGTATTTCTCGCTGAAAATTCTAGAATAACACAATTATGGAATTACATTTTTTTTTGTTGTTTTGCAAACATTTTGTAAATGGATTTATATTAGATTACTAAATACTAAGGCTCACCTATATTATTTGGTATACAGGTACATTGCTCACATTTCAATAAGTGTATACCAGATTAAGTTTTGTCTTAAAAGTCTCTCGTGAGTTAGAGAATAGGTTTAAATTTATACAACCTTGATTCAACTACCCTACACAACATGCAAACGGGGTTCAAGGCTAAAATTCTTTCTGTGATGAGGTATTTGGAATGCGGAGTCTAAGGTTAAGAGTAGGGCAATTGAAAAGTAAAAGGTGTTTCTTAAGTCATGTGGTTTTCAAGAAAAAATAAAACACATCAAATTAAATGTTATGGCCAAGATTTTATATTTTTCCGAAAAGGAAAGCGTTTGTCATAATCTTTTAAAAATGATTACGGCCTAGTGACCGCCCCGACTG
This sequence comes from Anomoia purmunda, assembly GCA_951828415.1. NCBI lineage: Eukaryota > Metazoa > Arthropoda > Insecta > Diptera > Tephritidae > Anomoia > Anomoia purmunda. Next base: position 131,557,492 of record OX639993.1, on the reverse strand, counting down.
GCTCGAATAAATTACAGCCGAGAGGTCCAATTTCCTACCATTTTTTGCAGCAATTGCGGTCGTATGTCAGCAATAATGCTCCGAATATTCTCTTACAAAGCGTCGATCGTCTTGGGCTTATCTGCGTAGGCAAGCGACTTCACGTAATCCCACAAAAAATAATTCAGCGAAGTTAAATCGCACGATCTTGGAGATCACACCACAGGTCCACGGTGCGAGTTAATGCGCTCACCAAAAGTTTCCTTCAATAAATTTATTGTTATGGCATGTAGCGCCATCATGTTGGAACCGAGAGTCGTTCACATCAACATCCTCCTATTCAGGTACGAAAAAGTCATTAATCATGGCGGCTTGATTTTTGAAGAAATATGGACCAGTGATTTCCTCAGCCCATAGAGTACACCAAACAGTGACTTTTTGAGGATGCCATGCCGTCTCAACAATGGCTTGCGGATTATCAATACTCCAAATGTGACAATTTTATTTATTAACCTACCCATTCAACTAAAAGCGAGCTTAATCGCTGAACAAAATTTTCTTGCGAATATCGGGATCGGTGGCCATCTCGTTTTTGGTACATTAACCAAACGTGCAAATGGCAAACCAAACTGAGTATAAATCAAGTAAGAGCAGTCAAAAATACCAACTCCAAAAAAAGTATTGCCTCGATGAAAACTACACATCTAAAAAAGCCACCCTTTATTAGCTCCAGTAAGAAGTGGTATTCGTCTCTTATAAACATAACGGGGTTTTTTTTTTGACATTTCTAATGTTAACAATGCTAACAAAAGGCACCTACTTTTATATTTGGGCAAACCACAATGCCAACGAAGGGAATGAATGGCAAATTTTGAGAAATGTTTTTGCACCTTCTAAATTATTAAAGAGGAAACGGATCTCAGATGATGCTGCAATACTCGAACTTTGATCTGGCAAGAGAAAAATACAAATTCTTTAGCATAAAAATAACCTGGATTTCCTTTGAATCCGCGACTATGAAGCCGACCATAGTCCTAGACTTGGCAAACATAAAGTATATAAATATGTTTAGAAAACGACATTTTTGGGGCAAATATGTATGACTTCCAAATAATTATTTTCATAAATTTTTTGAGAGTAGTATTGCCCAACTTGTAATCCAAATTGGTGGCAATTTTGTGTCTACTGAATAACAAGTTTCCAACCTTGTTAAATCCCCTTACTGCCATTAGACTAAATTCAGTTTGAAAATGGGCACATCCCCATATCGCCCACAGTTCAATAATGGCCGAGCTCACGGAACTGCCTACAATAACGGACTACGCGCAAACACTGGCTCGGCCGAAACCAAATTCATGTCTCTTCTGTCCGAAAGGGAAGAGTAGATGCTGAAGGCAGTAAGGAAAAGCGGAATCGTCCAGATTTACACGGATGGGTCTAAGCTTGACGCAGGAGTTGATGGTGTGGTCTTTTCGAAACAATTCGGCATAAGTTTCAGTTTCTGTCTACCGGATTACTGCAAGGTTTTTCAGGCGAAGCTGATCGCAGCTTCGAAGATCGCATCACAGGTACAGTGCAAGATGATCTAGGGTAGCTGCGGAATGCCGCTGATCTCTTAACGAGATAGCTCAGACATCCTCAACATATGGGGTAACTGTGAATCTGATAAGCTTGCGCGTCAAAACCCCACTCTGCCAGACTCTAATATCAGTAATTCACTCGCCATCCCTTTGCAAACATGTTAGCATCGCAGTTACCTAACCGGGGATTGTTTAATAGCTGCACACGCAAGACCCCCTTGGCGGAACTTCTGTAGGGGTTGCCGTGACATGGAGAAGGAGGAGACTACAAATCATCTTCTCTGCCGCTGTCCAGCACTACCTATAAGGAGAGCTCAGGCTATGGGTAGCTCCTTCCTTAATGAGTTGGCGATCTGAGGTCAGTCGGAGTTAGGGATCTGACGAGATTAAGACTACAAATTGGTTAGGGGAACAGGGGTCCCTTAATAGCCACAATGCGGTACCACAATAGACCATGGGCTTATGATGTGTTTAGTTTCGTTTGTCTGCAAATGAAAGTTTTTGTTTTTTCTCATTTAGAGTTTCACACATATTTTGTAGTATATATATATGTTTATATATACATATTTATGCAATAGTACTTACTTTAAATGCCCAATTGAATTTTTGCTTATAATATTTACTTACTTACTTAATTGGCGCTATAACCGTTTAAGCGATTTTGGCCGAAGTTGTCCTACAATTTTTGGTGTGCATCTTATTGTTGTAACACAAATGAAGGAACCTACTGTTTAACGCCGACTCCGAACGACGAAATGTTTTTGGTGAGAAGTTTGTTTTCATGGCAGAAATGCAGGCTTGCTATTGTTATTAGAAAAACGTTTTCTATAATTTTTGATGTTACTTGCCGCGGCCAGCATTTGAACCCGGGACCCACCGGATGAAGCGCGCACACGCTACACACTCCGCTACGGCGGTAACAGCAATAAGTAGAAATTTTTGGAATACGAATGGCGACTTGCAATTGTGTCGACATTTTTGACGTTTACGCTGAATGAGTTACGTTCACTGAACTTATAATACCAAATTACGATATATGGGGATACGTTCACATTTCGTGTAATACCAAATATTCACTTTTACGTGACGAGTAGCTTATTTCAAGGATTTCATTATAAAAATGTGAAGCGAAAAGAGCTTAAATGCAACAGAAAATTTAAAAGATATTACAAATTTAACAAACAGTTAACACATTTTGTAGATTCACTTTTTCAGTTGAATATCTGCCAAAAACTTTTTATTTCGGCGCATCAGCCAGATTGTTTATTTGATGTAATATAAAATTTTACATGGGTTTGAATCCGCTGATTATGATAAGTGCCCCAAATTTTTCCAGATTTTGAGATACATGGAAAAAATACGCAAATTTTCGTATCTAAAACATTTACATTCGAATAGATTTTCCAGTTGCTAAAGCTATTTGTATGCCAAAACTGGTTCAAAAAGTCAATAAAATTTCATACTTTGTCAAGTTATATTTTGCTATAACAACAGCATTTAGATAAGCTTGACACAACATTAACCTAGAGACAATCAGCACCTTCACCATGCCCCACGCACTAATAGTGGCCTCCCCTTGTGTTTTTTGCGCTTCTCTGAAAAATTGCAAATGTCACGAAAAAGCAAAATCGTTTTGCGAGGCAACCGCAGAAGTATTATTTCGCGCCAAAATATATTATTATTTGTAATAAAAATAGATACACGTATTTTTATTTTGAAAACAGAGTTAGAAGTTTTTTTTAATAAAATGTGATATCAATTCTTGTAGTTTTGTGATATGTTATTATTTTAATATATAATTACTCTTATATTACTGAAGAATGATCCTGTCTTGGACAGTTAGAATGGCGCTAGTGCCCAAAAATATGGTATCGGAAAGGGACTGAATTAATGTAAATGTTGATACTAGACGTTTTAGGCATTGTTTTGGTTTAAAACTCTTTACGAAGTGGTTTCTGGAGGTTTCCAAAAAAAATTCAATAGTAACTGAAATATCGCGGTTTTTTGATTTTCAAAAAAATACCGTTATGTGGGCGTGGTTATTATCCGATGTCGCCCATTTGAAATACCAAAGCGCCTTGGCTTCAGGCCAATGTGTATACTAAGTTTCGTAAGATAGTTCAATATTTAATCGAGTTATCCAACTGACGGACGAACAGTCATGGCTTAATCAAATTCACTATTAGTTCTAATAATTTTGATATATATATGTCTATATCTATCTCGGTTGCTTTATGCTGTTACTAACAATCGCTAGGTGAACAAAGTTATATTACCCTGCAATGGGATTCACTTACTTTAAACGATTCGACAATCGCAATTTTTCTCGACAACATTTGTCGTTTGCAGGAACGATTGTGCGATCCACTATCACATTCTTAATGACACATATTAGCTGTCGTTTTGAATTTATTTAAAGTGATACAAAGTGGCAACTCTGTGAAATATAAAAATAAACCAAACGCACAAAGAGGAATAGAAAAAAAAACAATGAATTCGCGGGATGCCGAATATAAATCGGAGCGCTTTTTTATTATATTTGATTAACGTGAATTAAAAAACTAAGTTATTTCCACCTACAAATATATATATACTGGTTTTTATAATATGTTTAATTGTAGCGGAATTTCGAGCTCTCCTCTGGGAGATTTGGCAATGGAGCTATCACTACTCCAAGGAATAACCGGAATCACCTGCAAATAGTTTTTGAAATAGTTTTAACCCTTAAATGTCTACTGCATCTTTAAAGATACAACCATTAAATATCACCAATATTCAATATTAATGATCTAAAGACATTAATACACATGTCACTGCGTGCAGAAAATATATACACTTCATAAAGGGTAATACTTTTACTAAATTTGTTACAACTGAAGACAAATTTGATAAGCAAAGTAAAAAAATTTTTTGTTTGTTAAATAAAATAAATTATTACTTTTGTATTGTAAAATATCCACAACTATTTGCATTCTAGACCCGAAAATTTTTATACTGGTTCCGAAAGGAATTTTGTAACGATATTTTTTGACTTGAGTTCATTTTACGCCGCACTGCTGCATACGAGTGAATATAATGGTTGTATCTTTAAAGATACACTGGGCATTGCCGCTTACTTTTCATTTGATAAACAGTCATATGTATTTGAAATAGAAAAGCACGTTAATTGCAATTATAACATCATTTGAGCTAAGAACGCTGATGAGTTAAGACGTTTACTGTAAAGCTCGTGCACGTAAGATATATATTTTTTTAATACATTTTATAATGACCGATTATATAACAGTTGATGGACTCAAAATGTCCACTGATGATGACGTGTGTGCAATATTGTGTGATGAGATTAGTTATGAGAGTATTGATGATTTCGAGAGTGACTCTGATGATTTGATAAAGACAAAGAATGCAGACGCATCAATTCGCAATGTTGCCGTTATTGATGGCCATTTTGAGGATGAAGTAGATTTAGGAACGCCGTTACATGATTCCTTTGTGAACATGATAAATGATGACGATAATATAGGGATTGCTGGAGAAATCGGGACTTCCGCAGGGTCAGATGAACCTATCGCCATGAGGGTTTCCTCAAATTTATTTCCTACATTATTTAAAAACTTGTCTGTGGATTCTAAGTCTTCTGAATTTGACAGAATAACATGGAAAACAGGAAATATTCAGTATACCAATGCTGAATTTGGCTTTAGAGGCGATAGTACCATATCCGATAATTTGAAGGTTTGGAAACTCCCTTTCAGGTCTGGTCATTCCATTGGGTTTAGAGGCGATAGTACCATATCCGATAATTTGAAGGTTTTGGAAACTCCCTTTCAGGTCTGGTCATTCCTATTTCCAGAATCTTTAGAGCTCAAAATAGTTGAACAACCCAAAATTTACTCCGAACTTAATGAAGCTTTTAATTTTGATATATTCGGTTTACGTAAATTTATTGGTATCTTATTTTATATGTCTTGCTTCAATCTCCCGAGTACAAGATATTATTGGTCTGAAAATGGCAACCATTGTGTACCAATAATACGAACAACGATGACTAGGAACCGATTTGAAAAAATACGGCAAATCATTCACTTTAATGAAAAAGAAAATGCTCCATCTCGTGACGATCCAAACCGCGATAGACTATATCTCATTAGACCACTTGTTGATACCCTAAACAGAACATTCGGCAGCATACCTAAGTTAGACCGATTATGCGTTGATGAACAAATGTGTTCTTCAAAAATGAAAAATTACATGAAGCAATATTTGCCTAACAAGCCTAAGAAATGGGGGTTTAAATTATATGTCTTATGTGTCTCCACAGGGTTTGCTTATAAGTTTGAAATTTTTTCCGGAGGACCTAACATATTATTCCAGGGCGAATCAGATTTGAAGTCATCTGCAAATATTGTTGTTAGACTTTTGCGTGAGGTTCCTCGTTATCAAAATCATATAGTTTATTTTGATAACTACTATACAACTGTGCCGTTGTTAGTATATTTACGAACTCAAGGTATACTTTCAATTGGTACTATTCGTCGCAATCGCATTAAAAACTGCAAACTTCCAAATGAGAAAGTAATGTCAAAATATGAGCGTGGAACCAGCCACGAATACGTTGCTTCAATTTACGGCGTCGATGTGACATCATTGTCATGGAAGGACAACAAGATTGTTAATTTTAATTTAAGATTTACCTGCAACGTCTTCCTCCATAAAACGTTACGACAAAAAGGACAAGACATTCAAAATGATTTCCTGCCCAGAAATAATTAAAGAGTACAATCGTATGGGTCGTCATAAAATCACGATGAAAAGTCGTAAATGGACGAACAGAATGTTTTATCACTTACTGGACGTCACATGTGCTAATGCATGGATTATGTATAAAAGAATTAATAAGAATCGCCCCGGATATAAAGAAATGCGTCTTATTGAATTCAAATTAGAAGTCGCGGATTCACTATTTAGTTTCAAATCTTTTGAAGCCCCTAAACGTGGGCGCCCTAGCCTCCAGCCATTTTTAGAGGAAAACCGAATTCTTATATAGCTATTTCCAAAGACAGCCGATTGGACATGACGGATCACTGGACTACAATGGAGAAAAAAGGCAGATGTAAGTATCCAAATTGTTCGGGACAAACAAAAATGTTTTGTTCTAAATGCAAAGTAAAAAATTGTTTTTATAATTATCACCATTTTTAAGATATAATAAATCTTCTTTACCATATAAGTGTATTAATGTATGTATCATAGAGTATGTAAAAAAAAAAATAATTTTTCAAAACACTTTTGTTTAGTAAGTTATGTACCACATTTTATATTATTTTATATGAACATTTGTGAAATATGAATACATTTTTAATAAATTAATTTCTTTGCAATATAAGCCGCATTTTAATCGTTTGATTACAAAGTTTACCGCATTTGAGTATTGAAGTAAAAAATGAAGGAAGTGCCCAGTGTATCTTTAAGGATACAACCACTATTTTTTTAAAATTTCTCCGAAAGTAATTTTTTTCAAAAAATCGTCGAATAAACCACGTTCTACACATTTTTTTACATAACATAAATTTTTTACAAAAATTTGAGGCCTTGGGCATTTAAGGGTTAAATTAAATTATTTTTATTTAAGGAAACTTCCAATGTAAAACATGCCATGGTTTTCAAAATTTCCTCCAGTACCTTCTGATTGAAATTTGAGCACGATCGATGGCTAGAATGGCAATCCTAAAGCTCCACTTGGCCCATGGGGAACTTATGTCTCTTAAAATAAACATTAACACGATGTGTTCCGCGTCTTACCCTCATGGATATTGCCCATTGTTCACCTTAGGGCCGTCAATTGCGAACAAGCATAACAAAGCAACTTGAATGCAGCAAAATTAAATGAAAATTTAATATTCCAAACAAGATTATATGAGCTACATACCTAACATTCAGAAGACTGTCGAATTTAACTTTACTCAATTGCATGCAAATGAAATGAAGAATTTTTCTTTTATCGATTGAGTTTTCTTGATATTTGTGGTCAATTAGTTTTCGATAATCGACTAGCTAACGACAACAGCTGATCCGGCGATAGCGAATATCGTTAAAAAATTGCTGCCGGATAGCAATATCGTTAAAATATTCGTTAAGATGAGTTAGCCATGCGAATATCGTTAAAATAAGTTAGTGAATCGCACTATTGGGCACCAGTGCGCTCAGGTGTAAAAATGGCCGATTCAATGCATTGCAATATGGCGAAAATTTAAATTGCCCGAATTTGTAAACAGGGGGTCATTTTTGGGACTACTCTAGTGTACACATATGGCATCTCACTAACAAATTACCACTTCTTACTGTGCATTTAGTGGCATAGCATGTACAGTTAGTAGTTAGCACACACACAACTATAGAAATAAATAAATATATTCAAAGCCTACATACATACTATATGGACGGCGTCATAAAAGTTAATGTTGCTGTTTATGAACTTGTATGCGTTAATATGTTGGACATTTGTCTTTGTTTCATAATGCAGCCACATGTTGACGTTAATGTTGCCTATTTATGAGTGTGCACGTCCGAACATGCATACTACTTATTTATGTACAAACAAACATACATATGCTATACTCGTGCAATATCTATATAGTATATAGATTCGAATGCAGTGAAACTTCCATAACGCGAACAGCCTACGGAGACTGTGAGTTAATTTTACTTTTGTATATATTAAAAACTACACTCACATACATATGTAGGAAGATTTAAAATAAATGAATTGCTTTTAATTGGGTACACTGTTCTATTTATAGTCCACTAAATACATAGTTAAAAAAAGTAACAAAAACTTTCTTATTTAATGATGAGCTGACAAAGCCCATCCAACTGATAGTTACATCCTACAGAGCAAGTGACAACGACGCTATATTCTGCGGCAAAGATTTAAATTGGCTCAGTAAACCTGACAACTGTCAAGTAAGTTTTGTCAAGTCATCAGCATCTGATGAATAATTTTCATCACTTTGAATAACGATCTGACTAGTTCAAGGTTTAACTTAGCACTGCTGCTTACAAATATTATGACATGAAGGAACGTGGGCATGACAGTATCAAAGATTTCAGACTAAAAAGTCTAATGCCCTTTGTACTCATGATGTCAGAGTGCCTTCTAGGACCTTCTGCAGACATTCATATGCAATGTCGAGGTGGAGTATGGAGAGTTAGAAGTTGAGTCTACTACAATAGCCAGAACTCAATTGAGCCAACGTGACGTGGAACTATCGAGGCAGCAGAAGATCTTCGTTTGTTGTGGATGGTGGTTTGGTTTGGTGGTCAGCATTGACAGGGCTGCTAGAGTTCATGACTCACGGTGAAAGCTATTCATAGCCTGTCTGTATGCCATCAGATCCAGTGGTTGCTTGGTGACTGGATCTCGTTTTTGAGTTCACGGTGATATTCTCTGACATACCTAGCGGCTATTCAGGCACTACCTCAGTCAAATCCCAGCAAATGGATGAGATTATTCTAATATGGGTCCCCGGGCATAGGGACATTCACGATAACGAACTAGCGTATGAACTGACGCTGTATGGCTCTACAATAAGCGTATCCCACGCGGTGGACATAGGTGCCTCACAAAATTTGCGAATTTTATTATCTGAAAGCTAAACTGGAGGACCCAGGCTCAAGAGACATAGTCGAACACCTACAGTGCGAGTGCCCAGCTCTCGCAAGGGTGAGACAAAAAAAGACACTCGGTAAACCATTCCTGCATAAAATTTCGCAGTGCAGCTGGCTCTCTCTGTATGACATACTGATATTTATTAAAGCCGGATGGCTTTAGGTTGCACGAATTCGGGAATCAAAATGTAAATTTGCTAATTGCGTACCAATACAAATTTGCTAATTGCGAGTTCGGGAATCAAAATGCAAATTTGCTAATTGCGTACCACCAGGTTGGCAATCCATTTCGAAAAACTAACCAACTGCTACTTGTATTTATCGAGCTTTACTTATTGAGTTGTCGCTGAAGACGGGGATACGCCTATCGCCCTTTTCTACAGCGGTTTTCATGATTTTTTTAGCATTTAAGGAATGTATGTATGTGTAAAATTCATAGATCTAATAAACTCATTTTACACATATTACTTGGAATATATTGCGAAATTTCTAAATCAAACTTTCAAATTGTCAAAAAGCCTCTACGTATAGTTATGATAACCACTGCAGAAGTTCAAGTGAAACAAGTTTGACTGTATTCTATTTCTACTGTATTGTTTTTTGTTCCGTGCGTAACATGCGGCGATTGGCTCATTTATTGTTTTTACGTAATTTCGCAAATTCATTTAATATCATAAATGTGAATTTACTTTGGTTATTAAGTTTTTATATTTCAGAAACTGATTTACTACATCCTTCACGGTTGCAGCTTGATTCACTATTTTATTATTATTATTATTATTATCTTTTGTTCATTTAACTCACTGCTGTTGCTTTGCAATTCTTACATAAATTCGTACAAACATACATATGTATATTGTATTTTATTTCTTCTTTATTTCTTTCCCCACTCCCATTATATTGTTTAACGCGCCACACAGATGTATGACAACATTAAGTCTCTGCGTTTCTCTAAGGACAATTCGGACCAGCCCATTGTCACCGCAATGATATCCAGTGAGGGTGAGATTATGGAGTTCCGTCATAGCGGTGAGTATGACTCGCGAATACCAGTGGCTACTCAAATATAAATAAATGTTTCTCGAGCACCACTACATTAAATTATAAAATAATGGCTACGAAAGTAAAAGCGGGAGTGGGAATGCGCGGAATATTAAAATAAAGTATAAGAATATAAAAATGAAGAAATTATAGGAATAAAAATAAAAGCAACGATAGTAATAATACACTTTTCCACAAACGATTCATATAATTCCCCATTCCACATATACATAGCTTGCGCCAAGTAGCCTGGGTAGTCTCCTACGGTCTGCTTAACGATTTTTATTAAGTTCCCAATACGAGTGATTTGCTTCGATTGTCTTTGCCATTTCACACGCTTCGTTCTACTTCTCTTGTATATGTAAATACATACAATAAATATGCAGGGTGGTCCAAAAAAAAAGTGTAATTAATCACAAATAATTTTTTAATATTAAAAGGTTTTCAATCAGCACATTATTTATTTTTGCCATTTTGTAATGCATCCTACGAGACTTTTTTTATCAGATTCTAGAGCTCAAAAAAAATTTTGATATTAAAATGGTAAAAAAAAAACTTTAAGTTAAATTGAGTCATCAATCAGTCAATTTTTTAATTCAATCATTGCAGCACGAAAATTCAAATAGACAATACAAATTGTCATCTAATAACGCTCGTAATCTCAACAAAATTTATCAATAAAGTGAAGAATCTAAATAAGAGTTCCAAGCGCTGTAGCTCTTATTTTCTACTTAAAATATTTTAGAGAGCAAGAAAAATTTGGCTTCCTTTAAATTTGGATTTAGTATTCTATTATTTTTTTACCAGTATCCTCTGATTTCTTTTTCTCTTCTTGTATTTTCGGCGAATGAAAAGCGTCACAATCAAATGATTCTTGCTGCTATATCTTTTCGCAAATAATCAGAAATTTTGTTGAAGTGAAGAGGGATTTTGCTGTAGACTTATATGCTGTCTGACGAAAGAACTAAATGTGAGAAACGCGATTTCAAACTTTTTAATCTAAATCTTAAGAAACTTTTCGAAAATGCAGCGTTGAAATTTGACGTTATCTTTTTGTTTATTTTGCGGATATTTTGCCAATATAAATTGTACAAAGTACGAAAGGTTTCCAAAAATTCTGGTTAAACGACAATATTAATTTTTGAGCTCAAGATCAGTACAAGGAAAAGTTTTTTGGAAAAAAAGACAACAACAGTCAGGAGTGGAAGAAATGATAGCTATTTCGGATATCACCACATCTCTTAACCAGATTTCTTTTTTCATGACTCCACCGGCATTTTCGTTTAATAAATTCAGGCCAAAAAATAATATATGAAAATTTTGGTTAAAGGTATGAAATTTCGATGAAAATTTTTTAAATTTTTATCAAATCTTGTTCATATAAAATTTATACAATACATGCAAAAAAAAAATTTGGGAAAGATCGCCAGCAAAAAAAAAAATAAGAAACCAATGGATATTCTTAACTTCTTTAAACGAGCATTTTTTTTTATTAAAATATAATTGGGTATAAAATACAAAAAGTTTGTAACAATTCTGGTTAAAAGTGTAAAATTTCGATGAAGGTTTTTCAAATTTCTATAAACATTAAACAGCGTTAATTCGGGTGAATTCTTATTACGTACCAGATTTCTATAAAGCAAAATTTTAAAAAATTCTTGAGTGGAAGTCATTTTGAATACGATAAAAGATCAGCATGTGCTCAGTTTAGAGTAGATAAAGTTAGCAAATTATTAAATTATTTAATTATTATTCCCACTTATTTTATGCTCTGAAATTTGTTAATTTTTATTTATTGTGTCTTTTTTTATCTGGCCATATTTAATTCAATTCAAGTTACCTGCATTTAGTTAAATTAAATTTAGTTTAAATAGTTCTAGTTTAATTTTCCTAAACATACTTTAATATAATTTCAGTTGAATTCAAATAAATTAAGCTACGTAGCCCAAAAGTTTTTAAAAACTCTGATTAAAAATGTGAATTTTCAATAAAGAATTGGAATGTTTAAAAAATGTGCACAAAGCTTTGTTCTCAATAGTGTATACTCGATTTTTATTTTAAAAAAATTGGCAAAATAGCTTAACCGTGAAACCCGTTTTGGCTATGGTGAAAGAATCAACTTGGGATGGATTTATGCATCATAGTGAAATAGATCCTATTAAATTGACAAACTGAAATTTTTTCGTTTTCCTTATTTTGTTGCATCCTTTTTTATTTTGTTTCATTTTAATACTACCCACACCCAGCGGTCGCCGTTATGCTTTCAGTTTTGTTTGGTTTATTGTCAAAACCAGTTTTGACGGCTTCACCATTTTCTCTATTCAGGTGAATATCACGGTGTACTGAATACTGAAGGTGACGCCTTTAGAAGTACCGCTACTTTGGTTTTGCCGGGTTTGACAATTCTCAACTTCAACAAGACAAAGCTTTTTTCACAAATTAAGAAAAAGAGACACTTTTTTTAGTTTTTTTCGAATTTATTTATTAAATGTCTGCCTATAAATTCATATTTTACACTTTAGAACAATTAGAACACGTTTTTCAATGAAATATTGGAAGATGTTCAATTTTCTCTCCCCCGTATTCTTGTTTACTAAAGGCGAGATCTGTCATTTCACCGCGGGAAGGCGCAATCTTGTATTCTATCATTCTTGGGTGAATATCAAAAAAAAAAAAAAATCAACAACAAAACATAAACACTGGCATTCGTTGATGCAGTTAAAAAAATACAATTGTATGTATTGAAAGTAGAAGGATTGTAACCCATTTCTACAAAAACTGATTTTTTCGCCATTTAATATTTTGCTAAAATATACCCTATGTCTAGCCACTAGTGTAAGCTCCATTCAGTACTTTCGGAGAGTAGGCAAATATAAAGACAAAATATATTATGTTACACATCACATTCGGTTATTCTTGTAAGGGATTGTAATGTACAGTAATTGAAAAATTAATAAACGAAATTTACTTTAACATACTTTGATTTAATTTAACTTAATTTATGATAACAATATAATAATTCATTTAATATAATTCGATATATTTTTATTTAGTTTTTTTATATTTTATTTTGTTTTAAATTAGCTATACCGTCCTCAAAACTGTCCGGAAAACTGTCCTTCATTTTCATTACAGTTGAAAATTTTCAAAAAAACAAAAACTTAATAAACTCTATGTAACGGCCGAGGTTGTCGTCGAGTTACCAGTTACAGCCCCTTTAAATCCATTCCGTATTTTCGGAGAGTGAGTTTAGGCAGGCAGACAGACAAAAATTATCCAAATATATTGTAAGGCATCGCCTTTGGTCATTCTTTAAAGAAATTTTCAATCTACGGACATGTCAGTTTTATTATTATATAGATAATGTTTTCTTCTTCTTTCTCTTAAACTATCTTTTATTTCATTTTATTTTCCTATAGACTTCTTTATTCTTCTTCCTCATTTTCTTCTCTTTTTTCTATTTATTTATTTTATTACAATTTATATTAATTTGTGTATTTCTTTCTTTCGTTTTTTTTGTCTATTTTTGCCTTATCTGTTATTCTTTCTTTGCCTTCATGGATTTACTCTTTTTTACTTTATTCTTTTTGATTCGTTTATTTTATTTTGTTTTACTTTTTTAAACCTTTTTTTTTTGTATTTTACTTTTTACATTATTTCTTTTAGTTTAATTTTGTTTTAGTTTTTATTTGATGTTATTTTACTTTTTTCATTACTCCTTTTTTCGAACTATTTTCTTCTATTTTTTCTTTTCATTTATTTTATTGCAATTTATATTATTTTGCGTACTTTTTTTCTTTCGTTTTTTTTTTAATGTTTGCCTCATCTTTTTTCCTTTCTTTGCCCCTATGAGTTCACTCTCCTTTTATTCTAATTTTGTTTCTATTCTTCTAAATCCGTTAATTTTATTTTGTGTTACTTTTTTTTTTTACTTTTTTTCTGTATTTTACTTTTTACATTATTTATTTTAGTTGAATTTTGTTTTAGTTTTTATTTGATGTTATTTTACTTTTTTCTTTACTCCTTTTTTCGAACTATTTTCTTCTATTTTTTCTTTTCATTTATTTTATTGCAATTTATATTATTTTGCGTACTTTTTTCTTTCGTTTGTTTTTTAATGTTTGCTTCATCTATTTTCTTTAATTTGCCTCTATGAGTTCACTCTCTTTTTATTCTATTTTTTTCTATTCGAATTTAGATTCGATTATTTTATTTTGTTTTACTTAATTTTATGTTTAACTTTTTTGCTGTATTTTACTTTTTACATTATTTATTTTAGTTTAATTTTGTTTTAGTTTTTATTTGATGTTATTTTACTTTTAGTTTTTAATTTAATTTTATTTACTGTTTCTATAACAAACTTGTGTTTGGACCACCCTCATTATATTTCCACTGTTTCTCACAGCTTTTCTTGATTTGCTTGCGCAGCAGCTAAAAGATTGGCCAAATGAAATTGAACTTTTTATAGGAATAATATCTGAAAGTTTTTTTATTTGGAATTTTTTTTTATTACTTTTAATTAATAGTGGCAACGATGCGGATGTCCTTTGGTGACTTCTCCGCCCCGAGCACTGATAATTGGTGGTACTGGGCGGGCAGTAGCGCTCTTTATGCAAATCGTGCAGCAGCAGCAGCAGCAGCAGCAGCAGCTACGAAATTTCTTCTTTTACAATCAGCACCACCATTGACCGCCATTAAATGCTGAGTGTAACCCAGCGTCTGTGCACCCAGCAACATCGCTTTTCTAATTTCGCTTTCGATTTCTTGAGATGACTATCGTCACCGCTGCTTGTTATTACACTTTCGCTTTATTATAGATTGTTATTTTGTTCTGCTGCTTCCTCAGTTGTTGTAATATTATTATTTATGATTTTATAATATTTGTGGTTGCTAATATCGCCTTTATTTCCCAATTGCATACTCCTCTTCTTCCCGTGCCCAACTCGAATTAGAACTCTAACGCATTTCTCCTTAACTAATTGACGTTTTCATTTTTTGTTTTTTTTTTTTGTTTTCAGTGCGCGCAAAGGGTCGCGTTGAGAATTGGATGTGCGACGTGCTGGATGAGATGCGACGCTCAAATCGTTTCATCACCAAGCGTGCCATCTATGACTTTGGTACTGATCTGGAAATAACAAGGTAAGCTTTTGGGGGGAGGGGGAGGGGCGAATATTCAACGTGTCGAACGGTTTGGCAAATCGCAGTCAACGGAAATACGCAGCGTTGATTGCTTAGTTGGTTTTGAGGGGGACAAAGGACGCTTCGCAACTTCAAAAGTTTTTTATTACACTGTCCAATTGAGCATGACGTAAGTGCAGAAAAAATTGCTCTTCTTGTCACCAATGTTGGTGTCGCTGGCGATCTGAGGGCTGCATATACTGTCATCTTTGGTCGTGCACCGCCTGCAACATTTTATTACCAACAATGAATAATTTTGTCGTTTTGTGCGATTTACATTTTATTACCAGCGATTATGCTGAGAGTACATAATATCAGCCAGAATCCCGAAACGACAGCCTCGCGTTCACTCATCCACCAGCGAGCATACACAACGTCGTTTTTTTTTTTGGTTTCTTTCTTCACAAGTACTTACCATGAAATATATGCGGTGTGGCACTCCGCCGTTGTCCGCTACTTAAGCTCTTCCACATTTTAACGATGCCTTTATTTCAATTGCACACCATTTATTTATGCATTTTTATTTCTTACTATTCTTTGCAGACCTGATTGGATGATGAACTACCAAGGCATGGTGGGGCTCGCCGCCTCCCTTGTTTGGTGGACAGCCGAAGTAGAGGAAGCTTTCGATCAGGCAATGAACCATCACAATATGCGCGCTATGAAGGATTTTCTCGAAAAGCAAAATCATCAAATCGAAGAGCTGGTCATTAAGGTGCGCTCAAATTTGACCCGCAACGATCGTCTCAAATTCAAAACCATCACTACAGTCGATGTTCATGCACGCGATATCATTGAGGCTTTTGTGCGTGACAATATTTTGGATGCTAGCGAATTTAGTTGGGAGAGTCAATTGCGTTTCTACTGGCTCAAGTTGTATGATAATCTCTATGTCATTCAATGTTCTGGTCAATTTGAATATGGATATGAATATATGGGATTGAATGGTCGTTTGGTCATTACACCGCTAACGGATCGCATCTACTTGACTATAACGCAAGCGTTGCTTATGAATTTAGGTGGTGCACCAGCGGGTCCTGCTGGCACGGGGAAAACGGAGACGACTAAGGATTTGGCCAAAGCGATGGCGCTTTTGTGCGTGGTCACCAATTGTGGTGAGGGCATGGATTTTCGTGCTGTAGGCACAATTTTATCTGGTTTAGCCCAGTGCGGTGCTTGGGGCTGCTTCGACGAATTCAATCGCATCGATATATCTGTATTGAGTGTGATTTCCACACAGTTGCAAACTATAAGAAACGGATTGATAAGGAAGATGGAACGCATTATTGTGAGTTTTTTTTCTTTTCTTGTGTGTGTTTATACTAGAATCTTTACCATCAGTTTGGCTTGGGCGCTCTGATTGCATAGCCCTACAAAACTTTCAAGAAATTTTCCCCATAGACAACATTGCTGCAACTAAGCAGACTTTTTCGCTGACTCCGAAACACGAAAATGTTACACTAAGTTTCAAAACACCTTTGGCTGTTCTATTGTTCAACTTGTTCAAAAGAAGACTTAGCTTTACTACTGAGGGTATATTAATAACTCATGTTAACGGTGCGTAGAAATCGCTGCTCTCGAAAAAAATTAACGATCAGCTAAAAGTAAAAATTTCTTAGTATAACATTCAAGAGGTGGGTTGCTCTTTAACGCGAAATATTGGTCCAATTTCTTACGTAGGCAACTTATTCTTTAACCGTAGAACAGTATTTAATTTTTACGACGTAAACAACCTTAGGGTCGTTTTTGACCCTGACTATTTTATTATGAATGCAAAAATCATACAAAGTTTTATTTATAAAAGAAAAGTTTAAAACTCATATTTTTATTCAATAATAAGGGAAACAATTTTTTAATAATTTTTTAAACACTGTACACAAATATTTCTATTGTGAACATTTTTGCAAACATTTTGTGGTCGTTTTTTAATTTGTGGTGGTATTGTTAAAGGTTGTCTAGATGATGGGCCAGCAGAAAAATTTACGGCTGGTGAGTCGGCATCAATTATTTTTCGTTTTAGTGACTGAGAAAACTTATTTCGTGTGCCTCTTGGTCTATGCTTCATATATTCCACTGCTAAATTTATACCAAGATTATGCAAATACTTTTTACGCGATTGTTTGCCATGCTTATCTAAAAACTCATGATTACATTCTTTATATATATATAAGCATTGAGCGCAGAAATATCCACTATGTTGGCAAAAACACACATCGGCCAGCGTTTTGTTTTTCGTTTGCAACTGTAACCTGATAACATTTTGTCAGCATTGTCAACACCGCCCTTCGTTTCGTTGTAATATTTTATTATTGCTGGAAGCTTTTTGGGTTCAGGCCCAACATCAGGTGAATGGTGTAATGTACACTGAACAATTGTGCATTTATTTTTATGGCTGATATACGAAACCAATGTAGTGTTTGTTGCAAAGGCAAAAGAGGAGGAAAAAAGAGGTTGCTTCTTTTCCAACAAGAGTTTAGGTGGAATACTCCGCTTATTTTTTCGCAACGTTCCAACCATTGTCAATTTTTTTTCCAACAGTTTTTGACCTAATTCATATGACGAAAAGAAATTGTCCATCGTTATATTGTGGCCTTTTAAATCCCGAATCAAATCTAATACTACGCGTTGGCCCTGGTTACGCTCCGGTAAAGCACCCGTCGATCTTCCCAAGTAGGGCTGTATGTTCCATACGTAAGAAGTTTTAGCACACGCAAGCATCCAAAATTTTAATCCATACCTTTCAGGTTTGCTCGGCATGTACTGCCTAAATGCGCAACGGCCATGAAAACCCAACAATTGTTCATCAATAGTGATGCATTCACCAGGGTTATAAAAATTTGGAAGCAAATCAACCCATTTTTTCCCACAATTCACGAATCGGTGCGAATTTATCATTTGATGAGAGTTGATTTCTTCTGCGGTTAGCTGTGTCGTCAAACCTAAGGACTTTTGTTACATACAGAAATGTGCGTAGGGACATAATACTTCTAAATATCGGCCGACCATAATCTTCATCAAACAAATCTTCCACACGTTCATTCTTCGATCTGTGAAAATTAGTACTCAAGTGAATCAAAATAATTTACGCATGAAATAACTTACTTATAAACACCTGCAAGAATTAAAACTCCTAAATATGCGTGGAGCAAATTTTTATCTAACTCAATATGATTATTAGTAAATGTTTCTTTGCCAAATTTGTTGCAACTCACAACTATGATTCCCTCGATTTGTGGAGGAAAAAATAGCAAAAATGAATCAACTTCATTAGAAACGCGTGAACTGGCGTAGCGAGTTACTCCGGTCTTCATTGTAATAATATTTTCTGCACGAATTCGTCCGGCTAAAATAAGAGTATATTCAAATAAAACGAATATGAATCAAACTAATAATCTTACAAGTAGACAATGGGACTGCACTCCAATTAGTTCCATCTTTAGAAACGAAATCATTTCCTACACCTTCTGTAGGTGATTCTTCTTGAAGACGTTAATGGGTTTAACATTTTCTAATTCGCCGCTCTCAAAAATTTTTATTTTATATCGGTGTATCGGAGAAGGGAACGGGATCAAACCGTTAGATGCGCATATCTACGATGTGCAAAATAGTTTTATGTAAAATACCATGGATCATATTTTTGTGGAATAGGGCAAAAGAATGTCCATACAACAGGGATATGACGTATTCAAATGTACCACGAAAATGTTGTCTTAAAATTATGCTATAATACATGATCAAAATAATGTTAAAATTGAGAATTTTAACAAAGTAAATGGCACATTACTGGTTAAATGCACAAAATCAGTTCGTAAACCAGTTAAATCAATATTCAAATTAAATTTGAAATTTAACAAATCCTACCATTTAACACGTTTGGTAACCAGTTCGATAAATCTCGGTAGGCATTCTGCTGCATACTTTTTTAAGCTCTGTTTCCAAATACATATGTGAATAAAAATCAACCGAATTTATTAAAATACCCATATTTCCTCCCGGTGCTGACTTAATTCGTTAATTTCGGATGGATTTATCTATAACACTTTGTTAACACGAAAAAGTGCAACATGGACGGACTGCATCAGTTTTCGATTAACCCTCCTATGCTCATAGCTGCGCAAAACTCATCAACCAACAGATGTCAGGTTTACAGCGGGCCAGCGTGCAACAGCGTGCTAGAGAGGAAGGAGAGCTGGAAGATACTAGGAGGGATACAAGGTATGCGGAACAGAGATATGTTGGTACGGTAATCTCCACATAAGAATCCGTGCAAGAACGAGTCCTACACTGATTCTTATATGGAGCCTCCCTCTTAGTTCGTGGTGGCATGGAAGACCTCGAAAGGAACAGCCATGCCAACACTTAAGCCTCATCCCCACGCCAAAGAGACAAACGATGGTGAGGTTGCAAAAAACAAAGTTAATATGATACGAAACTCTCTCATTTGCCTGCTGAAAGCGTCCTCTAAATTCGTAGTTTGAGCTGGCAACAAACCCGGATCAGGGGATCGATTAACAGCTGGCATTTGAAAATTGAACTAACAATGAAAATTAAATCCTCCACTTTTTATACGCCCTTGCCCACACCCATTTGCTTTGTTACTTATCCAGTTTGAAAAAAGCAGAACTAATAACACTCTTTTTTTGGGGCCGATCCCCGGTTGTACACTCTTATAAAAGATGGTGCCAGAAAGATTTAATTCGGTCTCTCGTATTAGATTTTTCGGCATGGCATAAGGTTAAAGCAGTCGCACAAAATAGAGTCGGACTATCTGCAAACTCGTTTGGTATCAAACAACTCGGAGAGATTCTCCCAATTCTGACAGAGCTGCTGGTGTTGCTCAACGACATTTTACAAAGCCGCATTAGTTTCGCTGCCGATTCCCATCTAACGGGTATTTTCCAGGGTTTGGCGTATTAGGAATATCTGGTCGATGGGGGACTTACCAGTTCTAAAACCCAACTGAAAAGATCTAATCAGTTCGTTGATCGTTGGATTCAGTCTCGACATAACTTTATATTAGTTGGCACGTATTGTAGGATCACCGTTTTTGTAGATTGGGCAGAGTACACTTAAATTCTGATAGTCAGGCCGCTATTAAGGCATTAGGATCGCTAATGGTAAGGTCAAAACTTGTCGGCGAGTTCCGGACTTCTCTCTCAGTTGCCTCGGAATGCCCTGACATTGGACTAATTTGGGTACCAGACCATAGCGACATTGCCGGAAACTGCATGGCTGAAGAGCTCGCTCGGTGGGGTACTCTGGAAATTATCACTCCATATAGAGAGAGTGTGGGGGCTCCTTCGACAACCTACGAACTTCTCTTGGATAGATGGGCACTCTGTCGACTCAGCGAGCGCTGGGAAACTACTACGACTTACAAAATTGCAAGGACCCTCTGGCCGAGGATGGACCGTGGGCGTTCGAAGGAGCTGTAGTGCGATTCACTAACTTTAAACGGTACGACAATTGTTATTTTTAGCGGCAATATTTGCCGTTTGCACTACCGATTGTGCGATTCACTAACTTAATCTTAACGACACTTAACAGCTGTTTCGTTGTATTTATTCAAAGTGATAAAGAGTGGCATCTCTGTCAAACTAAATGTCAAAATAAGCGAAAAGCACAAAGAGGAATACAGAAAAACAAACGAATGCTTGCTGCCAAATATAAATTTGAGCGATTTTGTTATATTTCATTAAAGTGAAATAGATATTAGTTTGTTTCAAACTACAAACACTTAAAATTCTTTATATAAGTATATTGCAATGTTCCATTGTAGCAGAATTCCGGACTCTTCTATGAGTGTTTTGTTAGAATAGTCATCAACTCGACTCCAAGGAATATGCGGCATCACCTGCAAATATGCCATGGTTATCGTTTTCAAACTTCGCGTTGTGCTCCAGCGTATTTAGGATTTACATACATATATTTAATTTTTTTTAATTATAGTCATTTATCTATATATTAAAACTAAACTATATTTCTGTTTTTATACAGGGATCCTTGTAAAAGTTTGCTTTTACCATTAGCATATTAATTGAATAGTAGATGTAGTGGTTGGCATAAACCTCCTCATGATTCCTTGGTGGCAAAATTGATATATGCGTGGAATCGACGGCTCCAATACAGCCTCCCACAAAGGGAGACGACGCCGAAGCAAACATTTCTTTAGCAGAATGGCGTTCTGCTTGGGTCATAGGAAACCTCACTTTCTGGTGAAACAACGAATCATTGATTGCATCCTTTACCCGATGAATGCCGGCTTACGGAAAACTGGCTCATGGATATTCCCCATTGTTCACCTACGGGTCGTTGATAGCAACCAGTTGCGAAGAACCTTAACGCCGCTAGAACCTACCAATATAAAAGTAAAATTTAAAATTGCATACAGGCTTAAAGATTACACGAGCTACCTGTTTCTCAGTTGATATTTTTGTTATTCTGGATCCTCTTATTTGGTTGTCAAGCTGATAAATTAGGTATTCAGCCAAGTCTGGAGTTAACCGTTACAGTTTTTTGTTGGAGCCCTTACTTCTTCATCACCTCGTGATAAATCATATGCCAAATATTTAAACGACATTATTTAATGTTCCTTTTTTAATTACAAGAAAACAAATCACTGAATTTTAAATTTTTCTTTTATTTAAATTGAAGTCACGAATTTCACTTTTCTCGATTGAGTTAACAACATAAAATTTGTTGTCGTTTAGTTTTCGGTCATCGACTAGCTAACATCAACAGCTGATTCGGCGAATGCGAAAATCGTTAAAAAATGGCTACTGAATAGCAGGGTCGCTAAAATTTTGGTTAAGTTGAGTTAACCAAACGAATATCTTTAAAATAAGTTAGTGAATCGCACTACTGATGTCGCTAACAAAGCGGCAACTCTCGATTCTCGTATGAGTTCCGACTGGTCATTGTCCTATGGGAATTTATGCGGTTAGGCTGAATACAGTCTCTGACATTTTCTCCCGCAGCTGTACGGAGAATGATGAGGTGGAATTACCTTTCATTTTCTGCTCAGCTTCTCCGCCTTTGCGGGACTGAGATTCAGGTACCTGAGCTCCTAGAAGAGCTCTGATTTCATTCGGGGTACGCAACGTTTCTCCGGTTAACCTTTCTCGATTTACGTTATCGTTCTAAACAACAGGTGGCATCACAACAGACTTCTTTACTGCGACCTAACCTAACACTTGAATTCTAATGAGCAGCCATTCGGTGGTTCGGCCATATTTTCCAAATGAGTAGAAGCATGTACTTTACCAGCTCCACGCCATATGTGAAGAATTGTTTTAAACCCGATTAGCTCTTTTCCCATTTGATTTACTTTTTTGGTACGTTAACTTTACTAACTGCGAGAGATTTTGAAATCTTTGTATCGAAAGTTATAAAAATCTCAACCGTTACTTTGAATTTGAATTTTAACAGTAAAGTGAATTAATAAACTTTTCCATCTTGCTTTTTCTTTCCCTTTACCACACGCACACACAAACACACACATACATGTAGTTCGAAGGCAGCGACATCAAACTCGACCGCAAGGTGGGCGTATTTGTCACTATGAACCCCGGCTATGCCGGTCGAACTGAATTGCCGGAATCGGTAAAGGCGCTATTTCGGCCGGTGACCTGCATTAAACCGGATTTGGAATTAATCTGCTTAATTTCACTTTTCTCTGATGGTTTTTTAACAGCAAAAGTAAGTAGCATAATTCTCTCTAAGGTTAAATTTTATGTCTCAGATTATTACCAATTAAATTTTCATTTCATATACCACAGCATATTTTTGTAAAATACAAAATTAAATTCAACCTATCCCAAGCTGCTTTGTTTAACTAAATAAACTCCATTAACCTTTAACTACTCGTCGTAGTTGCCAATGTCGACTTAGCTATAACTGCTTGGCTGTTACTGGTTGAAAGCGTTCTTTATGCGCCCACAATGACTTCATATGTTGTATGTTTTAATTTCATCATAACAATAATGCGATTATTAAGTTGCCAAAATGCGGCGCAGTATCTAAACACTTGCGATGGTAGTAGCATCATCAGCAACAACAACTACAACAACGGCCACTCAGCAGCAAATCGCGACCGTGGTAGTCCTTGTTTGTTGTTCGAACAATAAAAGCTAAATTTTCACACATTCACCTACATACACAACCACACAAAACGTTCGCTGGCACTTCAACTGCTTCCACGTGCACCAAATATGTTTTCACTCTGTATCTCCCTCTACCTTTGCACCTTAACCACCACAATCATAGCAATAACGCACATTTCCCTTTCGAATATTTTCATAATAATAACGGTAATTGCTATTAAAGGTTCTAGCGAAGAAGATGACAGTGCTGTACAAGCTAGCTGAGGAGCAACTCTCCAAGCAATGCCATTACGATTGGGGTTTGCGTTCGCTGAATTCAGTGTTGCGTATGGCGGGTGTGATGAAACGTGGATCGGAAGATTTGCCCGAGGCGGTTGTACTGATGCGTGTGCTGCGCGACATGAACTTTCCAAAGTTCGTCTTCGAGGATGTGCCATTGTTTTTGGGCCTTATTAAGGTAAGAGTAAGCCGCAAGCGTATGTTTTCAGCACATAGTGGAGGCGGTGCAAGTACATTAATATTCGTATTGATATTTCCTCCATGGCAGAACCCAAACCTAAGATTAGATAAGATTCTAAATTTCAATTTTGCATAAATTTTTAATATTTGACCCTTAGGGAGGGGTTTGGGGGTTAATGGGTCAAATTTAAGTAAATTTCGATCTCATATTTCGTTTTATAAATTTTGAATTTTTGTATAATCTAGTTTGGGTCCCAGACTTGTTTTCAGAATGCTAAAAAACGTAGGAAACAATATTTATTTTGAGAGTCACTATATCGCTGCGCGACTTCATATGCAAAAACAAGAATAGCGTCATACACGATAATAAATTTCGTTTGCGATAGTGGTGCCATCGGACGCTGAGGCTAAGTGATTATCCGACTGCCCTCATATGTGGTATAAATATGTATGTAGAGAACGGCCCAACGCCAACTGTTACTGCCAGACCGAAATACAGACGAAGCCGAAGAGAACATTTTCAAAGTCTAAAATATTAAATAACACAGTGTGACACTCAAAAATACCTGGGAAGTGATGATATTCTTCTTGTAGCTCTTATCGAGTAGAACGAGAATCCAATTTTGGAATTTGTCAAACACCCCCAAAATCTCGACTTAACCTTGAAAACCCGATTTTTAGTGCTTTTGCGCACATCTTACCCCATATCTTAGCTAATTTAAACCTTGATTTTCATTCTAAGAACGGTTTAAGGAAGAAGAAACTGGCAATCGTCTTGTTTATAATATGCCTGATGATGCCAAGTCATAGGCACAGAAAAGGGCAAAGTAATTGATTGTTGAAATTTAATTTTTTTTAATGTTGTGCAGCAATATTCACAAATAAATTCTGGCTCGTACCAGCGACTCACACTATAAAACCTTTCGAAAATCTTGTAATATATTTTTACAACACCAATATTATTTTTAAAATCACGCCGATGACTTGTATCCGAAAATAAGCCACAAATGTAGCAAAACTTATTACGCTTGTCGCACATTTTAGTTTTACTTTACCACGATTTTTATCCAATTTAACAGCAAACACAACAAAACATAAACGACACGTGCACTTCAGTTTAACGGAAATTTATAAAGACTTCAAAATTGAGTAAAAACTCAAAAATTAAGTGATAATTTTCTAGGGAACAACAGAAGCAAATTATTGCAAAAATTTCGTTCTTATAAAAAGTAAAATAACTCAGTCACTTTTTAGCCGATTTTTTAAAGGAAACATTCGTTGAACTCGGTATTAAACGCACTCTTTGAATTAAATCAAAACTCATTTTGTGTTTTTATAAAATTTAAGTTTGTTGTGCAAAAACAACTAAATTTGTTCAGCTTTATTAAGATGTCTATAAATCTTTCAAAAGGTCTGAGCTTCTTCTTTCTTAACCCGTTCTTAGAATGAAAATCAGTTGTTACTTAGCTAAGATATGGGCTAAGAAGTGCGCAAAAGCACGAAAAATCGGTTTTTTAAGGTTAAGTCGAGATTTTGTGGGTGTTTGACAAATTCCAAAATTGGATTCTCGTTCTACTCGATAAGACCTACAAGGAAAATAACATCACTTCCCAGGTATTTCGACTTCATTCTTTTTTGTAGCACTGTGTAATCAATGAATTTAAAAAAAATACTAGGTATATTGTGGTTTTTATAACATCGATCACATCGACACAATCGATATTTTGTGAATTTTGTTTTTGCGATGAATTTTAATCGATATTTTGTAATTTTAATTTTTTCAATCGAAAATTTGTTAGATTCTGTTATAATCGAAAAATTTTAAAACTCAGAATAACGATTATTTTTTATCAAAAAAGTATTGTAAAACACCAAAAATATCGATCAAATACGTTCGATAGAGTTTAAATTCAAGAAAGACTATTATTTTTGTTCGAAAAATTAAAAATGACAAAATATTGGTAAAATTTGATCGAAAAATATTTACAAAATATCGATCAAATATGATTGATAAAATGAAAACCCCAAAATAATGGGTATATCATGATTGTGTTCTATAAAAATTATAACCGTTACGTTCTCTGAATAAAAATAAACAAGTTTATAGTTGAGGTAGCTCATTCGATATTTTCGATAGTTTTAATTGAAAATTTAACTTTAGTACATTTAGTATCTTTCTTAGCACGTTTTTTAGGTTGTACGGTTTTGAAATAAAAAACATTTTTGAGAGCGTATTCCTAAGGTGAGCAAAACACAATTTTTTTGTATGTAGATTTTTTAATTTGCTCTTTGCTATTTTCTCTTGTAACTTACGGCTTTCAATATCTGGTTCTATTATGTTTTTGAAAACTAACATCTTATCTCAAATTGGTTTGCAAAGTCGCTGGTTTCAATTTCACCTGCTTTTTTATACATTCCCTTATTCTGACCTATATTTGAAAATTCCCTGTAATCATATGTATCTTATATAGAATTATGACTCAAGTAGGATGTCATTAAAAATCTTTTTTGAATGTATGGTTTAGTTTCCAAAGTACTTTTGAATATAAGAAATTTTCTCGAGGTACTTCCATAACAATCCTTACAGCTTGCAACAAGTTTTTTTAATAAAAAATAATTCTAAGATACCGAAAGGATTTCCCTTTTAAGCTGGCCTATTTTTCAATAAGTAAAACATTTTTGCAAAAATGCATATTATTTTTTTCTACTTTGATCATTTTGTCATCAATTAAAAACTAAGAATTTCCAAACGATGCAGTTGCTGCTGACTACACCTTGGAAGTTTGTTAATAACACTTTAATGAATTTCTGAGTTTCTTTGAATCGTTTGGTAATTGCACGAATTTTCGTGATGTTTTGTAAATACTTTTACTATAAAACTAAGCTGCACATGCCAAATATGTGTCGTTTTTATGCAGCTCAAAAATCCGCAAGTAATATTTGTCAGGCTTTTTAGCTTCGTGCAAAATTGCATATGCATATACTTAATTACTTGTAAGCAATTCATGATAATTCCCTAAAAAAAAAGTTTGCAAAACTTCAATTTGCTACGTTTGAAAACTGCATAAGACTAAAAAAAAACGTTATTGACTTCAGATATAAACTAAAACAAATGTTTACAAACTTTTTTAATAATTAATAATCCTTTAAGTGTTGCCAGATTGAACGATTCCACGAAATGCAAAAATGCTATGCCAAAAGTACGGGAACACCCCATTTCGGAATCAGCATGCTCGCTTTACTTCTTATTGGGATGCTGTATTTTCTTTTTAGCAGATCCACCCCTTCTTCAGCCACTTTTATCCAAAAATGTTAAATCGAGCTTTAACGCAGTACAACAAATTTAGAACTTTTTTAGCAACAGAGTGCCAATGACAGTTTTCTGACAGAACACATCGTTCACCGCGCTTTTCCTGAAGAAATTTATAGTACAGGGCGTCTGAATTTTTTTTTATTTGATCTAAAAAGTTTAAGGGGTCTTCATACCAAAAGTCTAAAACCTTCAAGAGTTACTACTTTGTCGGCTAACGCAATTTTGTTTCTTATTAAAAGATAACTATTTCATATCTACTTGATCCCTCGCCGCACCTTTTTCTACCATTTTTTTTTTTTTCGAAAACATAAAAAATGTGTTGCTAATATTTCACTTAGGGTTGCTTCTTTTTAGGGGGATTCAACTAAAATGATGGCAAAAATTATCAACTTTTTTATATCCAATGTTATACTAAAAAAAAGAAAATTTTCTTAGCCATTAAATCTGCAGCTCTTCAAGCTTTTGCACTTAGTGGTATATCTTATTTGGGTTAGTACAAAATGTGTATACGAATTTCAAGATAAAACAAAAATATATATTTTTGACTTCGCTGTATTCGCTAGGTACATCGATTATAGAACTTTAAATCTAGTTGTTGACGAACTAATTAGCTCCATTGTGCCCCCCTTTAATGAGTTGTAGCACTACGTTTAATTCAGCATCCGATATAATTTTTTATTGGATCCGAACTTTTGAAATTTTTATAACCATCGGTTATTAAATAATCATCCGTTCAGGCGCTTTTTGCGTTATTTCATAAGTGCATTGTGTACCTTTTTTACTCGTACAGAGCAGTCGGTCTAAGTGGAAAATGTTGCGTTTCATTTTCCTCTGAAGAGGCTCTGGGCCTAGAGAGATGTTGATGCTCAATTTCTGCGAATTTAATTGCAATCTGGTTTCATTCAATATCAATACGACCAGGAACCCAGAGGACATAAACTCAATTAGTCAAAGGAAGAATATTCAGGCAGGTAAATTTACCCCATCGTCACTTTTAAATTTTCCTAATGAAATGTGATGCCTTAATATAATAGCCGCTTGAGTATCAATTGTGATGTAGTTTGGTCCCGGTCCCGGTAGTGACACATCGTATCGGTAGTGACACTATCGTAAACATATATACATATCTGTCTGCAGGGTAGACATCAACTTTCTCTCTAAGAACATACTTGGGAAAAGTAACAAAAAAAAAATTAACTCAAATGTAAATAACATATTGACTTCTAGATTATTAAAAAAAATTTCTTTTAAAAAAAATAATAAAAATTTTGCGCTTGCATTATATGGTGCGATGTGTGACCGAACTTCCCCTACAGTTTGTGGTGTACGTCCTGATGTTGTTACACAAATTGAGGGACCTACAGTCGACCGCTAACGTCAAATGATTTTCGAGAGAAGTTTTTCATGGCAGAGGTTTGCCGTTGCCTGCCGCGGGGCGACCGCTATGAGAAAAAAAATTTTCTATAATTTTTGATGTGACTTGCCCCGACCTGGTTTCGAACCCGGGACATGCCGATGCAGCGCGCACAGGTGATCGTTTTTCATTGATGTCACTTACCACTTTTCGTCAATATAAATTCACAATATAAATTCATATTTTCATATTTGTTTATTCAGAAAAAATAAATATAAGAAGCAATACCTAGTTGAGATTCAAAAAAAAACAAGCAATAGTTTTTCCAGTTTTGTCAAATAGCTACCGTTTGGATAAGTGAAGATATTTTTCCTAATGAAAAATTTACTTCCGTTAAATGTTGACGGGATGGAGGAATAATCCTTATAAGCATTACTTAATTAAGTTAATGACCAAAATATCTCAAGAAACGAAGAACCGATCTGTTTCAAATTTTTAGAAACCGTTACAGCTGTTTTCACTTTCTATACACCTCTGATATATTGCTTATTTCTTGGATTAGAAGCAAAATGTTAATTTATGTTAAATTAGTTTAGTTATGCCTAAGATTTGATTTTGAAGAATCATAGTAAATCATTTGAAAAATGTGCTGTTTCCATTTTCAATGTCAAACACTGTTTAACACTTTTTATAAAAAAGGAAAAACTTAAAACAAATACATTTGGTAACGAATTCTCCTGTCATCTCTGTGATGTAATACAGTGGTGGAGATGCGAATGACAAAATGAAACACGAATATAGTTGCCCTATATTTATATTTATACCGAAGTATGCTAGTTTACAGTTTTAATCCAAAGGAGAACAGTAACATTTACTTTAAAATATTAATTCTAAAGCTTTCGATTTCTGCTCATTCTTGAGTATTTCAATTAATAAGAAATCGAGAAACTGAGTTCTCGAGACAACCTCGGGTATTGGTGTTTTCGCGAGAAATATCATGTATTTATCGAAACCAGTACTGCGTTTAGTTCGGGAAATGCCAACCACAAGGTGTTCGTTAGAACTCAAGTATTGAGTTGACTGAATGATCATTTGGAGCAAATCTTACTACACAACAGCACGCAAAATGCAAAGTAAAAAAATCCGTAAAGTATAAGGTGGCGCAAAAGTAAACTTCCGATATTTTTTGGCTGTAATTTAAAAAAAAAAAGGAAAAACTTTGATTCTTCTTATGGATTATTTTTATTTGGTCTTTTAATTTTTTTTACATCAAGTCGAAAATATGATGTCATGTAAATGGCCGCCGCCACAGTTGATTGTCATTTGAGCCCTTTTTATGGCATTTTCCATCACTTTGGCAAAAACTTCCGGCGATAGGTCCTCACATTCTTGACGGATATTCTCTTTAAGAGCTGCAAGAGTCTGAGGCTTGTTGACATAAACCCGCGACTTCAAAAAGCCTCACAAAAAGAAGTCTGGAGCGGTCAAATCAGGCGATCTTGCTGGCCAGTGCAAATCGCCAAAACGGGAGATTAGGCGTCCGGGAAATGCAGCCTTCAGCATATCGGTTGTGGCACGTGTAGTGTGTGCCGTTGCACCGTCCTGTTGGAACCACATGTTTTCCAATCCCAATTCATCAAGTTGCGGCAAAAAGAACTCGTTGATCATTGCTCTGTAGCGCTCACCATTAACAGTAACCGTTTGGCCCGCGACGTCTTCGAAGAAAAAAGGTCCGATGACTCCTCCAGCGAAAACAGCACACCATACAGTGACTTTGAGCGGGTGTAATGAAGATGGAAATGGGCCTCATCACTCATGATTATTTTTGATGAAAAATCATCTTCCTCTTGGTGGTGATTAAGG
This sequence comes from Anomoia purmunda, assembly GCA_951828415.1. Classification (NCBI taxonomy): domain Eukaryota; kingdom Metazoa; phylum Arthropoda; class Insecta; order Diptera; family Tephritidae; genus Anomoia; species Anomoia purmunda. Next base: position 131,526,955 of record OX639993.1, on the reverse strand, counting down.
ATGGCTTGAGCGTATGTTAGACGCGATTGGCGGTCAGCAGCTAACAGCAGATGCACCGTCTGGACTTTGTACGGAAACATCTTCAAATGTTGTACCAAAATTCGCTGTAAAGACCGCCGACTGATACCCATTTGCGTGGCAAGTCGTCTGGTCGATGTCGACGGCGCTTCCATGACATCCTCGGCTACAGCAGCAATATTCTCTGCAGAACGGCTACTCCGGGGTCTGCCAAGCCTGGCAGCATCTCGTGTTGTGCCAGTCTCTTCGAGGCGAGCGGCTAAACGTCGCAGTGTTTCACCAGTAGGCGTTGGATGGCCAGGAAATCTGCGACGAAATTCACGTTGTTCCAAAGTCACCGACCGATTATTGGTCAAATAAATAGTCAGCAATATTCCGCGTTCTGGAGCAGTGTAGCATAACATTGTTTATTAACGTGTATTTCGCATGTGGTTGCTACACAAATGTCAAAACAGAACTGACATTAGGGGCCAATCGCAAAATTTATAGCATTTTCTGATAGGAGGATTACTTTTGCGCCACTTTGTACTTCGCATACACGGTGCAATTAAGTTGAGTATCGAGAAGGTCGCGAACATTGCGAGATTTGCGAGCAATCTTCGAGGGATCACTTAATTCATTAAGCGAAAAAAACACTCTTGCACCTAAAACCGCGAGCCAGTAACAAAACTTTTTGACGACGTCCTAAAGAGATCGAAAGGGAGTAGTAGTGGTAGTAGTCATTAGTATTATGTAGAAGTAATAATATTTGTTGTAATAATAGAAGGGAAAGTGGAAAGTCGTACTTAGTAATAACAGTTAATAGTATTCAGTAGTAGCATTTGCAGTAGTAGTAGTAGTAGTAATAAGTAGTAGCAGTATTAAAAGTATTAGCAGAAATTAGTAAAAACAAGTAATTGTAATTAGTATTATAATTACTAAAAATAGTAGTAGAAATTGAACATAGTAGTAGTAATAAATGGTAGAACCAGTAAAAATAGTTGTAGAATTTACTAGTATCATTAGTAAAAAATAGTAGTCAAAATTAATGAACATAGTAGTAGTGATTGCTTGTAGTAATGATAAAAATAGTTATACTAAAAAAGTTGGTAAAAATTGTATTAGTAGTAGCATTAGTAAGAAATAGTAGTAGAAATTAGTAAAAATAGTAGTAGTAATTAGTGGTTGCATTAATAAAAATAATAGCAGAAGTTATTAAAAATAGTGGTAGTAATTAGTACCATTATTAGTAAAAATAGTAAAAATTAGTAGTAGCATTAGTAAGAAATAGTAGTAGAAATTAGTAAAAATAGTAGTAGTTATTAGTAGCAGCAGTAGTGAAAATAGAAGTAGAAATTAGGTAGTAGTAATAAGTAGTAGCATTAGTCAAAATAGTGGTTGTAATTGGTAAAAGTAGCAGTAGTAGTTTTAGTGATAATAGCAGTAATAATTAGTTACAGTAGTAGTAAATAGTTTTATATATCTATATTTACTACAAACAAAAGCTATTGCATTGTTATCTCTGCATTTAAAAGTAGACATCCGGTATACTGGAAGATCACTGTACTTTATCGACAATAACACCACTGAGACGTCAACACACAGCTGATTGTGTCAAATTTACTCAGAGTCTAGTGGAACGAGATGGCTACTTCTTTTCTACTTTTTTATATTATTAAAACTATTTGGCAATATTACAATATTACATTATCCTTAGGTTACATTTAAAAAAAATAGAACGGCGGAAAAAATATATTTTATGTACATTTCGCAGAAACAGCTGTTTTGACAACTTGCTAATTATCAGCCTTAATTTCATATATATTTATTTACTTATTTTCATTCTAGGATTTATTCCCTGGCATTGATTGCCCACGCATTGGCTATCCGGACTTTAATGCTGCCGTGCGTCACACTCTCGTCACAGATGGATTTGTACTGCTACCAGACCAGGTAAGTTAAAACTGAAAACCATGTTAGCCTATTTCTTCATCTACTATTAGTCAAAAAAAAAAAAAATACACTCCAACACAAACTCTTGGCACATTTAAAAAAAAAAAAACAAGTCTTTATTTCGCTAAGTTATTTCGCGCTGACACTTCACTGACACTTTTTAAGATTTTTGTATTGTCAACAGCTTGACACTTCGTTGCCTACTCAAGAACTTTTAACAAAAACACAAGCAATTCGTTAAGTCTCCTCAGCAACACTCTCGAAGAAGAAACCTCTCCAAGCATTTCAAATGCACCACCGCAATGTTGCATTTTGTCAATCTTTGACAAGTGGATTCTTTAGATAATTTGAATTTTACGACAGGTTGTTGACGAAAAAAAAAAGTGTGAGGAGACGAAACAAAGTAAAGTGTAGCAAAAGTGTAAGACTTTAGTTGAGCGTAAAATAGCGCATCATCTTTTTCTTCTGCTTTTTATGCCAGCACGGTGCTTTGTTTTACAGTTTTTTTTTGTAGTTTTTCTCATTTTCTGTTCCGTTTTCTACACCGTTGATCGACGGCAGTCCGCTTTGAGCTACTTCCTTGCAACATAACAGATAGTTGACACTTTGACACGTTGCACAAAGAGAATAATAACGCTACGCTACGGTGGAGTTTCCTAAGATTTTTAATCATTATTTTTAGCAAAATTAAAAAGAGGAATGAATACATTTTTTAACGCACAGTTTCTCATGAAGTTTTTCTCTTTTAACTATTCTCCATCCGTCCATCAACACTTGTCGACAACGTCCATTTGCAACTCATCAACTCATCAACTGGCCAACTGCTTAAACGGATGACTGCGACCTACTGGATTTTAATGGCATCATGCCCTTGATGCTTGGTTACCATTTAACTCGCATCACAATCGCAGGAGGATAAAGTGGTGCAAATGTACGAGACCATGATGACACGACACTCGACCATGATTGTTGGTCCAACAGGTGGTGGCAAGACTGTCGTCATAAATACACTAATTAAGGCACAATGCCACATGGGTCTGCCCACCAAGTGCACCGTACTTAACCCCAAGGTAAGTTTAAACCCACTCGCCTACACACAACAATGAAGCAGAAGGAACAAACGGCAGCAGCAACTAAGTAACAAAAACATTGTGCAACTTTATAAAACTCAAAAAAAAAAAAAAAAAAAAACGTATAGCAAAAATCTCCAACAAAAATAAGCAGCATCAACAATTACAAAGCATAGGGAGGTATGGAAGATTTGTAGCCGCTTGTCGTTAGTAGTTGCAACTACTTTCTGGCTGCAATAGCTTTTGTGCCTTTGTGTTGATCCCGCTGACCAACCGGCCAACCGGTCACTGTCCAACAAAGTAGGCAACCAACCCAACTAACCGACAATTTAAACTTGATGTAAGTATGTTGGCTATGTACATATGTCGTAATATCGTTGAGGCATCTGCCGCTTCTTTATTTGCAGCCTTTGTCATTTGTTCGGTTGGCTTCCGTTAATGCTCCTGCAACCCTCTCCTCTCTTTTCGGCAACTGCCCTTGCACAGAATTATACTACGTCTACACTCTGCCCTCTGAGTTGTTGCTTGAAGCCGGATAGTGGCTTGTAAAGGTGGTTCCGGTTATTAGCCGAGGATTTTGTAATTTGCGTAATTGCTTTTGCAGCCTTCACACGCGTTCAGTGCATTTGTGCAAATATTTTTTGTTTTTTTTTTGTTTTTTTTTTTACTTAATTCGCATTTAATTACTGAAGTCCATTATGGACAACGAATTGAAATCGCATTGCAATCGAGTTGGCTGCATCAGTTCCCCGTGTATGTCACAAACTCTGTACAAATACCATTTAGTTTGAAATTCAAATAGACAAAATCAAAATGGGAACACAAAGAAACCGACTTGGAATAATAAAAATGCTTACAAATCTACTATGTGTAGTTAGAGAATTGAGTAATAATTAGAATGGAATTGTAAGCTGAGAAATAATCAGTAGGATTCGATAATTATCAGAAGGATGTCATATCGACATACGTACATATAATTGTAATAAGAGTAGCAGCGCTTACGTAGAAACCGCCTGAAATACTACATTGACATGCTCTTCAAATCATAGTGACATCTAAAACAAATATCACTAGGAACTCTGTGCTTTCAATTTTGCTACTTTTGCATCTCAAGCAACATACTCCTTACTAATGCCAGTTTAGTTATCTGATCATAGGTAGGTAGGTTGGAGTGGCAGCCGCCTACAGCGGCTCACTTAGGCCAATATTAGGAGGCCCATTGTGTTACCACAAGGAAAAATTTGTACCATCCAAGAGGAAAATTACCCCTCACCAAACCATTTTGCTTCGCTGATGAACTTCAACAGACAATTTACCTCGGTGCTTGAAACCTCACTAAGGTCATCCAAAAACGGTGATCCCAGATATCGCATTCTGCTTTTACACAGTGCAGGACACTTGCACAGTAAATGCAAGATCGTTTCCTCCTCCTCGTCGTGCTTGCTGCTCCTACAGCATCTTCGGAAGGGTACTCCCAACCTTTCAGCATGTTTCCCTATCAGACAGTTCCCTGTTAGAGCCCCGATGACGTTTTCCCTACTTAGAGAGAGAACGATGCGCGACCGTTTCCGGTCCCATTTAGGCCACATCTGCCTTGAGGTTCGACAGGTCGTATGATGCCTCCATCTATTGTCAGCTTGCTTACATATACATATGTACAATCTCTGAGCAGCAGTTTGCAAGTGGCAAACGGCATACCAATGCGTTCTTTATCTTGAAAGATCTGCTTGGTCGTACCTTGTCTTGCAAGTTCGTCTGCCATGCAGTTTCCCTCTATGTCCCGGTGACCGGGGACCCAAATGAGGTACAGTCTGTTCTGCTTGGCCATCTCCTGCAGAGATAGGCGGCAGTCCAGCGCGATGTTAGAGTTAAAAGTGAAAGAGCTCAGAGCTCTGATTGCAGCCTGGCTGTCACTAAAAAAGAAATATGACTCAGATGGCGCTAGAATAGAAAATCTTTATATTGATGTTATTAGAAAATATGCTGCAGGTTCAATTAAATGGCTCTGTAGTCGAGATTTACAGAAAATTAATATTTAAATATGATTCGACCTAGTTCATATCTAATAAGCTTTGTGCAGTTAAAAACAGTACCCCTTAGTCATAGTAGACAAAGTCAATTTTTAGATCTCCTCTGAACTGAAATCTGAGATTTCGCGAACATTTCGATTACTTGGATTTTAATCAGATTTCAACGAAATCCAATCGAAATCTTCACTTTTATAAAATGAAGAAACCTTTAGATGCTAAAAAATGTAACCCTTTACACTGCTTCATTTGAAGTGTCAATATAATCAGTTTAAATATTTGCAGGTCGAGATCTCAGGTTTCAGTGCAGTGGGAATGTTGTATAAAAGTTGATATTTTTGACTTATGAATAACTATTCGATCAAATTTAAATTTGAATTAAAAGTAGAGTAATTCTCAATAATTGTATCGCAGTTAATTTCTTATAAATAAAATTTATAATATTTTTTTTGGCGCTTACATCATATATGTACAATACAAACATTCCACAAATTGTGATATTAATCTTGATCTTATCACGGAAAAATTAATAGGATTATTATTATGTTTCTTTAGTGTTTACTAATTTTTTATACAAGTAAATCTCTTTTACAGAAATTACAGATGTATATCAAATTTTGTGCAAAAATTAGAAAACCTCTGCAGTTTTATCTAAATTACAAATATTTTAAGTGGGAGTCTGTAGAAACAATTCTGGTATGCAGATTGAAAGCCCATTCAGCTAATTGTTATTATTGATAATCAGCTCAAAACTTTCCGTTCATTTTTTAAATATTTTTCCTGACTGTCACACATTTTGTTTCATTCAAAGTACGTTTGTCAAATTTTTTTTTTGTATAGCAGATAATGAGATACACCGTTAGTAAAAAATTATCAAAAATCCAAGGAAATTTTTAGCTAAATGGAGCTTGCTCTTCAATGAACTGAAATATAATTAATTCTAAAACTGCGTACTTATAATTTTTATAATTAAATAGCAGGAAAATTTTATGAAATTTTTTGAATTTTCCTATTTTTCTACAAAGTTTGATTCATACGGCGTTTGTTATATATTCTACTTTTATATAAAATATCAAGAAACATTAAACCAACTGAAGAAATATTAAAAAGTTGTCATAATGTTACGACCTTATTAATTGGTCCGACTTTCTATATGGGTACACTCAAGGAAAATGTAATAAAATCAAGCATAAACTATCATGATTTCTTATTGAGGTGGAAAATTCTTAATTCAACTACGAACGATGCTGATTTCATAATGGAATTCGATTATGTAACATTTTTAGTTTCGAGTTGTTTATGCTTGAATTAACATCAATTCATAACTACTTTAAAGTGGTTGTTCCCAAAATAAAACTATCCATTCTTAATTCAAATTTGTATATGTACACTTTGTATATAGGTAGAACGGTCTTAGTTTAAAATTTACTTACTAATTTACTTTTTATATTCCCTACGCCCAATTTTGTTTTTCACCACTACACGCACCCAGTTTCATCATCAATTCCAAACTGAGTTCAAGGAAAATGTTTCAAATAAGTTATAAGTTTAATATCTTCTTTTTCTTCTACATAAATCATTTTTTTCCAGATCTCTGCCTTTAATCTAAGAGGAGGAATCGTTTCTTTTATATCATCGACGCGTAAATATCTGTGGCTTTAAATGATACCTGTGCTACTACACAATTAAAACATATCCCAAATAAATATAAATTGATAATTTTGTAAAGTTCACTAATATTCTCGTAAATTATCTTTTATATACTACCCATCATCCTCCAAGTCGAATTCCTTAAGAAGCAGCGTCAGGTTTTAATTATCTTCAGTTATTATTATACTATTATTTTGTCAGCCGACATATTTTCTTGATCAATTTAAACTAGCTGACTTGTATTGACAATACAATCAATGTACTGTATTTCTGCCATTTTCACATTAACGTACATATAAAATTCACAAAATATTATCTCTTACCCTGCGGTTTTGGCTGGCGCATTTCTGAATGAAAATTTTACATAATTGTCCGTTATCCAAAACGTATCGGCTTTAAGCATGACAATTTCAAATCAAACACGATCTACTTCATCTAAGGTTGACCAATCGTAAATCAAAATGACTCAACTTTAATTTCAGATTGTCACAAGTTTGAATTAAAAACGTATTTTTAAATCATTATTGTTAATTTTGATTCAAAGTAGTTCACATTTAAAATAAGATGTTTTACTTAAAGTTAATCATTGTAAGATTAAATATGATGGCGTTTAATTTTGCAATGCATTTTTTCTCTGTGTGTATGGCCTTGTCAAAGAGATTATTTGCTTTGAGCTTCAATAAATGTATCTACTACATATCTGTAAAGACTAAATTTTTACCCTCCAATTACTTATATGATTGAGATTAGAATATATAGCTTGAAGTACGATTCTTTTTAGTGTTAAGTATTTAGTTCTTTTACAGAAAAACGAACAGTTAGTATAAACGCTACTCGTCGAAGCTTCTGTGTTATGGTAAACTCTATTAAACTTATTTATTTAAAAATGTTGATTTTGTTTTTGCGCCAAACATTCTTCTTTGTTTTCTTATGTATTGAAAGTTTGCCTTCCGCTAATTATCCGTAGCATTTTTCTTACTTATGGCTCATTCCATGATGAAAGGTGTGACATTTTCACTTAGATTAAAATTTTAAAATGTCATTCTTAAACTACAACTGTTAACAGCTTTAGGTAATTCTAACATTTCAGATTTCATATGTAGGAAGTTACTGTATGAGCCGGGTATCAACTTGAAAAATTCTGACATACAAGCCAAATTTGCAGCAGCTTCTCTGCTAAATTTTTTAAACGCTATATACCATGATGCAACTATATCAGATTTGGTTTGGTTGTGATCCGGTCCAAGCTCACCATCGCCCGATTGTGGGTGTGTCATTCCTTCCCGGGTTCGAATCTCGGCCGGTGCAAATTACATCAAAAGTTATAGAAAAGTCCATTCCCTGGTGTCCTTGGCTGATCAAATTTTTTGGAATAGAAATAAATTGGTATTCTTTATTTCGATTCTGTAAATAAAAGTTCCATATTGCCATACAACACAAATAACATTCGAACTTAAACTTTTATGTTTGTGGAATTTATTATTCGTTTTAGATTCGTTCGAGGCTTAGCAAATGTTCCGAGACAAATTATAAAAATACATTGGTGCTGTTAAATTAATCAATTTATTTAATATTTATTTGAATCCCAGTTTTTGTAGAGAATCAGCGACTGTTGGCAACCCGAACGACAATGCCATTGAGCTCAGCTGATTATATTTGTAAACAAACTTTATTAATAATACGAAGCAAAAATAAGGAAAGTAAGAAGGTTTTATAATGTAAATTTTTTTTAGAGCGCAAACTTGCCCGGAATGCAGCTTTCGGAATTTGCCTACGCGTAGTCTCTCAGCTAATTATTTTTGTCGTTTTCAATGCGCAATAGCACGATTTCTTTCCTTAACACACACAAACAGCATTGTTCGATTTTTGAATAAACACAAATAGTGATTGACAACAGCTATTCGAACTTATTATGCACACGAAATTGAAACAAATCGTAAACTATTCGTAATTTATTCGAACTCACTCGGCATCAATAACACCACCACTAAATTTGGTGTCGGAATGGCATAGATTTTAGTTTTCAAACCGAATGGAAATGCAGAACAGGCTTGAATATATGGTAATGTTTGGATTCAATAAGGCGACTTAGGGCAATCTGTCTAGTTATGTTTTCATTTTTAATATACTAGAAAAAAAAAACCTTTTATCGTATTATTACTCAATACTGTTGCATTAGGATTATACTAAAAACAAGAATATTTTGATTAGAACTTTTTTCCCAATCCTCGGGCCTACTGCCAAAAAAGCACAGCAAAAGTTATTCGATGCCAAAAATGGGTCATTGATTTCGAATGTTTGCTAATTTTTTACAACCAGCTTAGCTATGGTAAACTCGATTTTTCATCCTCGTTAGATTTCTTGATTTAAATGGTGTAAAAAAAAATAAATAAAAAATAAAATTAAGTAAACGCCCTTATGACCAAGAAACCCATCAAACTTCAAATCGATTAAAATTTTTTGTGAACTTAGTTAGCTGATATATAAATCGATATCCGAAGGACTGATGTTATTATTATCTGCTAAAGTTATTATTCAAAAAAATTATTCAAAATACTTTATGTTACTTGAGATTTTTACATAATCCTACTTATATTGTACAGAAAATTAGTTCAAGGTTGCCCTCCCATTTTTAATGCCGTACTGCCAGCCCATGTTTGAGGTACATTGTTCCACATATCAATATAGATATATCACAGTTTCATCTGGCTTAAAGAAGGAGTTTTAAAACATAACATAATATCTGAATAAACATTGATATGGGAGCTTTAGCTTATAGTAAACCGATCCTCGTGATTTTTACTCTGAACTTTCTATTCATGGCAAGAAAGAGGAGTGTCAAATGTTCGCAAACCTCACATCGAAACAATCAGTTGTATTGGAGCTATATTGCCCGATATTGTTCGTTTCATCCACAGACTTCAGTAAGATATCTCTAAAACTGAAAGACGAGCATAACTAAATCGAAACAGCTAGTCGTCCTGATCGTTTCGTTACTTACACAAACAAATAGAGAACGGCCGAACATCGATTTTTAGGGACGAACATAATCCCACCGACTTTCGACCCATTTTGACTAAAGCCAACCGACACATTTTAAAGGGGTAAAACGTAAAATCAAAGAATTTTTGACAATTCTAAATAAAAGCACATAATTTTAAATCATAACTATTTCATAAACATAATTATGTTTGTAAAAAATACAAAACAAAACTTATATTATTAATACTCGAAATTTAATAACTTTGTATTTAAATGGAAAAGTAAAAGCCATTTTCACACTGCAACCATTTCCGAAGCAATTTTTTCCAACAGAAACTATGAGCCAGTATTAAAAAATGTCACAATTTCTTCGATGTTCATTAAGAAAAGTGTTCAATTCGTTATTGAGTAAAAAAAATTTTGCCAAATCATAGTTTTTTCCAAAGAGAAACATGTTAAAGCTAAAATTTAGATATAAAAAAATTTAAAGTTATAAAAATTGGCAAATGTTCGAATCCGAACTCGAAGTCGTTCCCTACATACAAACATCGGCCCAAAAATAGTAGACAATTTAATCTTCATAAAAGAATAAACAGTTTTAGTTATTTACAATTTGCTTTCTTCAATGAAGAATTAATTAAGTAACGGTAAAAAGTCAACCAACTGTGAAAATCACTGTTTCCATGTAAATATGTCAATCATGTTGACTAAAAGTAAAAAGTGTAGTGATATGGAAAAATTGTACGCAATTTGGGTACACAGTCTTGAAATTTAGTCTTATTTACTATTAATCTCTAGAAATACTGAACAAAAATTCGCTGCATTTATTTCATTTTGTTTGCTAGAATGTTCGATTAACGTGGCACGAGCCATATGATATGCTTCCATTCAAAAATAATTTTGATTTCTTTCTCCTTTACATTCCCATTTCATTTAATTTAATGTTGTTATATTTTCAACAGAATTTTTTTTTTTTTTTTTTTTTTTTCGTATCTCATGCCAAATACGCGCCACTCCATCGCAAATCATTCAGTGCGCATCGAACGCGTAGCTTACAGCTGTTATGGAATAAATATTGTAGATTTCATATTTTTGTTATTGCTACCGATTGTTGTTGTTGTTGTTATACATGAATTTTGTTGCATCCAGGCATAAGCAATAAATGCATAAATTTTGCGCATAGCCCCTTTCGACACAGAACCCCACATACCGCAATTACTACATACATACATATGTATGTACATTTTCATTTCTTAACCCTTCACTGCATGATTTGGTCTATTTAACCCTGCTGTTAGGTTAAAAAAAACTTACGAATCTTAGGTTAGAGGACCATTTGGTCCATACTGCAGTTTTCATACAAAATAACAATTTAATCTTAGTCTTTATATTTAGTTTGGTTCAGTACTTGCTAAATATTATTATTTTATTATTTACTCAACTCTGGTAAAACCCAGCACCAGTGGCCAGCTCTAAAAATGCGTCTAGTTCAGGAGCTCGAAAGCGAGGAATTTGTAGTTGCTGCAAGTCTAAGTCTGATGTAAAATGCTCCATTTGCAGTGCGTTTATTTGCAAAACCAACCGAAAAACATTTTTTTGCTCATTATGTAGTGCCAAAAAATATCGAACAAACTAATAAATACTTATTTTTGGAAAATTAATGTAAAGAAAATCAAAGAAAATATACTATGGACCAAATGGTCCCTTAACCTAAGATTCGTAATTTTCAATTTATCTTAGTCCAGTTTTAAGTCAGAGAATTAAATTTTCGCACATAATATTGTTTTATAAAAACACCACCTGAGCTGAAAAATTTAGACAGTATATATCACCGTTCCAAAGTTACAAAGAAAACAAAAAAAAAATTGGACCAAATGGTCTTAACCTAACAGCAGGGTTAAGCGAAAAAAAAATAGTTTTATATTCAATTCATTTATGAAAATAATAGTCATTTTTTGAAATGCGGTTGTTATCAGAAGATATTGGCTAATAAATCTATATATCATATATGAAATATTGTGTAGCAAGGAAATGGGGAAGGTTTCAGAGAAAGTTGATGGGGAATGTTTTATGATATTACAACAACAACAAGAGGGTTGAACTCTGGCAGCATTGCTCTTGCGATAACTCAGATATTTTTAGTGAGACTACGCGCCGGCTTTGCTCATTGAAAATGCCGTTATTCATATTAAACATGCAAAAAAATTCAAGTGATTTTAATAATATTTGTTTGAAATGGAATGAAAAAAATGACCACTAGAAAGTTGATTGTGGAAAATTAGTTACAAAATCCACAACTTCCCCATACACAGTCAGCAAAAAAGTTAAAAATTCAAAGATCGATTGCAATCGATCGAAGCACGGATCGGAATCGAGAAAAAATGTGGAACAGTAAGTTAAAAAATTGAAAAGAAAGTAGGGAAAGTGTTTAGGAAGAGCCCGAAACGGTCCGTACGTAACGTAGAAGCAGCCGAAGGGGTTAAGTCCACTAGAGTGCCCAGTTTAAATTTACGTACCTATAATGGCAAAAAAAAATGCAATGCAGTATCATGGGGGATCAAACATATTGTGAACATATAGATGAAAAATTCACCTATAATCAAATTGATCGACATTTAAAAAAGCTTGATTTCCGAGGTGTGCGAGAGGGGACAAAATCGATGAAATTTTCACTAGAAAATCTTCTTAACTTTGTTATACATAATTATTTATAATCTCTTTTAAAAAATTTAGATGTCAATAATTTTAAATTGATAGTATCTGCGGCTCATTAAAATTAAGGGACTCCAATGAAAACCAAGATCCCTTGGCTAATTTTATTGAAAAGTTGTTCATCTTAATTCAACGGGTCACCTTCTGAATTACATTAAAAAGTTGTAATCCAAGTTTCACAGATTATTTTCTTGATTTTATTGAAAGGGCAACCCAGTCGTAATATAGAGCATTTAAGGTGGTGTTTTCGTTCTGTATAGAGTAAAATGGTAAAGTAGTTTAGTAGTTTAAGCAAATTCCAGGACAGGAGTTTTATGTAGTCGCAAACAAAGAGCATAAAACTAAAAGAAGAGACAACGCGTTACTTTTGCTTCACTCGTTGATCAATAGGGTAGCCCCTTCTCTTTTCATTTATCATTTACACATGTGGTCGAAAGAGGTGTTATAAAAAAAGTGAAGAATTCGTGACCGTGGGCGCAATTAACATCGAAATTTATATTAAAGGATACTTATTCCATTTATACAAGGCCATGATGTGTATGTTTTCTTCTGGCCTGATTTAGCTGTTTGCCACTATTAAAAAGCAATTAACGAATTCTCCCAACTACTCTTAAGTTACGCCCCATCGAAATTTTTTGTGCTCAAATGAATAGAGAGCTGAACAACACAAAATCTGAAGTCCATACAGTGGCGCAGTTTCAAAGTAAATGGCATACTCAGGATTAGAAACTGTCAAAAGATGATGTCCAATGATTGATGAAGGGGGTATCACAAAACGTGTAGCAATTTTGGAGAGGGGATTAATTTCAATGTTCTTTCATGTTTTAACAAATACCATGTTTCTTGAAAGTGGTACATTTCCAGGTTTTATTTACTAAGTTTGTGTACAAACTAGAGCAGTTTAGTGGCTGCCAGATTTCAACTGACACACTCTCAATATATAGTTAAACTAAATTGGTTTATTGCAAAGTTATTCAATTATATAGTATGTTTTAAACATAACAACGTCTTTACGAAAAATTAAGAGCAATACTTAATTAAATTACTATTATAAATACTAATTTTTTTTAAATAAAATGAAAGGAAATTACATAAAATATAATGCACTTTAGCTATTTAAAGACCTATTTACTACGAAAATTTAGAAAACAGTTTCTGGGAGGGTTTTCCGCTAACAGGAAATTAACACACCACTCTGCGATCAATACCTATGGGTAAATAATTCGATTTATTTGTTAAAATTACGACTAATCGCATACTTTTGAAATTACTTTAATTGCACATTATTATTGATATTCTTTAGTGCTTAAATTCATGAAATATCATAAACGAGTACAATTTTTCCCTTTACTGACGAATCAAAATGATTTTAATAAAATATACCATATACATACATATGTACATACATACGTATGTTATACATACTATGCATTAAAGGGTTAACACATATTCATACATAGATGTGTATGTTTGTGTTTTTGTGCCTACATGCTGATTTGTGTTGATTTTATTATTGCTGCTGCCAATCGATTTTATTAACAATTTTTTGGCTACGTTAATTTTGATGTGAATATTTTTTATTTATCGCAGGCCTGTTCGGTAATCGAATTATATGGTTACCTCGACATGGATACACGCGATTGGATTGATGGATTATTTTCGAATATATTCCGTGAGATGAACAGGCCGACTGAAAGAGAGGTAAAATTCAATGTGCATACATACATACATACATACATATGTAGATATAGATATGGATTTATATATGTACATACATACATATGTACATATTTGTGTCCATATAGTTTAATTATTATCATTTATGTTACATTATTATGAATGTGTGCGTGCGCCGATTTACAGTGGTACAATGACCGAATTTAACGGTCCTTCTCTCCTCGCCATATTTGAGCTCTGCTCGCTTTCAAATAAATTTCTGGGTGAAACCAACAACATCGCAAGTACGATGACACCTCATTGAACTGGTCGAAATAATAAGAGGTACATTCGATTCGCCAATTCTCTGCTTGCGATGCCTAAACTTTGCTCACGAACAAATTTGTGAGTAAAAGTAACAACAACGATAGCCTGCTAGATTCGGCTGAGCGACGATTTTGAGCGACGTATGGCTTTTTACTGAGCGACTGTTCCTGAGCGACTGTTCCTGAGCGATTAGCAGTTAAAATGCCGTTGTCAAGGGCTGTTCAGCATATACATTTATTGCTTGGAAATCGATATAATGTTTATAGAATCTTGCTACGTATAAAAAATGAGAGTATGGTGTTCATCCTATAAACCAAACAAGATGGAAGTTCAATGACTTTAATCATTTACATAAGTACAAGCTGGCGCAAAAGTAAACTTCCGATGTTTTTTGGCTGTAATTTAAAAAAAAAATGAAAAACTTTGATTCTTCTTGTGGATTATTTTTATTTGGTCTTTTAATTTTTTTTACATCAAGTCGAGAATATGATGTCATGTAAATGGCCGCCGCCACAGTTGATTGTCATTTGAGCCCTTTTTATGGCATTTTCCATCACTTTGGCCAAAACTTCCGGCGATAGGTCCTCACATTCTTGACGGATATTCTCTTTAAGAGCTGCAAGAGTCTGAGGCTTGTTGACATAAACCCGCGACTTCAAAAAGCCCCACAAAAAGAAGTCTGGAGCGGTCAAATCAGGCGATCTTGCTGGCCAGTGCAAATCGCCAAAACGGGAGATTAGGCGCCCGGGAAATGCATCCTTCAGCATATCGGTAGTGGCACATGCAGTGTGTGCCGTTGCACCGTCCTGTTGGAACCACATGTTTTCCAATCCCAATTCATCAAGTTGCGGCAAAAAGAACTCGTTGATCATTGCTCTGTAGCGCTCACCATTCACAGTAACCGTTTGGCCCGCGACGTCTTCGAAGAAAAAAGGTCCGATGACTCCTCCAGCGAAAACAGCACACCATACAGTGACTTTGAGCGGGTGTAATGGCTCTTCGTGGGTTACACGCGGATTTTCAGTGCCCAGAAGCGTAAATTTTGCTTATTTACGTACCCGCTAAGATGGAAATGGGCCTCATCACTAATGATTATTTTTGATGAAAAATCCTCTTCCTCTTGGTGGTGATTAAGGATGGCTTGAGCGTATGTTAGACGCGATTGGCGGTCAGCAGCTAACAGCTGATGCACCGTCTGGACTTTGTACGGAAACATCTTCAAATCTTGTACCAAAATTCGCTGTAAAGACCGTCGACTGATACCCATTTGCGTGGCACGTCGTCTGGTCGATGTCGACGGCGCTTCCATGACATCCTCGGCTACAGCAGCAATATTCTCTGCAGAACGGCTACTCCGGGGTCTGCCACGCCTGGCAGCATCTCGTGTTGTGCCAGTCTCTTCGAGGCGAGCGGCTAAACGTCGCAGTGTTTCACCAGTAGGCGTTGGACGGCCAGGAAATCTGCGACGAAATTCACGTTGTGCCAAAGTCACCGACCGATTATTGGTCAAATAAATAGTCAGCAATATTCCGCGTTCTGGAGCAGTGTAGCCGTAACATTGTTTATGAACGTGTATTTCGCATGTGTTTACTACACAAATGTCAAAACAGAACTGACATTAGGGGCCAATCGCAAAATTTATAGCATTTTCTGATAGGAGGATTACTTTTGCGCCACCTTGTATATCAAAATCTACGCAAATTTCCAGATAGATTCTTTCAATATCTACGTACCTATGTCTATATGTGGAGAAGCAGCCACACAGCAATAAATATACATACGTAATGAATTAACAGAACACTTGTGGGAGTTTGGACATTAAATTCCACTTATAATATTAATTTTATCAATTGAACTCAAAACCGAAAAAGTCAAAAATATATTGTTTTTAATGTTAACAATCAATTTCTCCCACTTTTTTTCATATATTGTCATTGATATTTTTGTTTTTGAAGTCTTTCTGGCTATATCCTGCCACAAAATCGGGTGGTTTTGCACCCCAGAAATAAGAATTTCAATGTTTAATTTGTCCATTCCTTCTGTTCGTCGCTCAGCAGTCAACTGAAAATTAGAACATGTTATAACTTGTCTAGGAGTCTTCTCAAACAAAATTTGCATTCTTATAAAGTCGAAGTCTACATGGAATAAAATAACAAATAGTTTCATATACAAATTAAATAATAGCTCTGTGAACATAAAATAATAATGTTAAAAAGTTGAACTTTGAATAAAGGTTTTGCCTGAGGAAATCAAACACAATAAATAATTTTAAGGAGTTTTTCGTTTTTTAACCATTTCCAAAATTTGTTCCTTGGAGTTAGGGTCCAAATAATACTTTAAGGCGAGATCTAATGGGTTAAAATGTTCAACAAAAATATTTCCCATGAAATTTTACTGTAAATATTTTGACTTAACTTTTCGCGCTTATACATTTTAAACAACTTCTTCCATATGTCTGAAAACACCTTATTCAACGACATCAAAATTTGCTAGCCCATAGAAAATTAAAACCTGAGCTAACATTTGATAACCCATCGAGTGTTTTTTTACAGGATATATTTATGATATACTTTCAGAGGCAATATTAATAAAATGTGGGCCGGTTTGAGTTGCCATAAAATTGTCACACAGTGTAATTCTAATATATTATTAAATTAAAATTTAAATTCAGTTTCAAATGGCATAACTCATTAGCCAAAACTAGGGTTGCCAGAAGCGCTAGATTTATCTGGAAAGGGAAGCTTTTTTTTTGAACAATCAGAAAAATACGTGCATGAAAATATTGTTTCTAATATCATAACTTCAAAGAATAAATAACGAATAACGGATGTGACATAAATTTAAATAGGAACAATAACTTTAATATTAAAATACTTAAAAATACGTCAAGATATTAAAAACAAGTCAATGCCCAACGTATTGTATTTATCAGGGATCGAAAATAAGCGTTATTTTGATTTTTCGGCTAAAAAATCAATTGGGAAGAATTCGTTCGTTTTTCGATAATAACAAATAAATCGAATTGGTGTTACCATTAGTGTCATCGCCGACAAATTTCTTTGCACTTATTATGATTCATTGAAGTACTTGGAAAAGGATTGCAATTCTTTTAGCGAGTTTTTTCGAGTACTTTCGAGTACTTTCAGTACTGACGGTATTTCCAAATATTTTCCATTTACAAGTACTTGTACTCGAGTCCTAATTTCAATTCAGCTAGAAAACAATTACGTATTCATTATAAGTACTTTAAAAAGTATTTGTATTGAGTACTAATTGTACTTGAAATTTAACAGGTCTGACTCACTTAGACATAGTAAGAGTCCATTGTGATACCACCTATTTTATGAAGGGTAACGTGAAACGGAAAAGTCAGGAAATATTAACCTGAAAAACGTTGCGTGCCCCGAATGAAGTCACGCCAATTACCAATCTCCACCCAGAAAGCTCTTCTGGAGTCCTAAAGAAATACGAGCCTAGGTACTTGAACCTCAGTCTCGCAAAGGCAGGGAGCTGAGCAGAAAATGAAAAGACGGACAATGCCCAGTCAAAACACCTACGAGGGTCGAGAGTTGCCGCTTAGTAAGCGACCTCAGTTCCTTTGAGCGCCCACGATCCACTCTCGGCCAGAGGGTCCTTGCAATTCTGCATGTCGTGGCAATTTCCCAGCGCTCGCTGAGACGACAGAGAGCCCATCTGTCCAGGAGAAGTCCGTAGGCAGCCAAAGGAGCCCCCACCCCCTCCCTGCAAGGAGAAATGACTTCCAGGGTACCCTGCCGAGCGAGCTCATCATCCATGCAGTTCCCTGCAATGTTGCTATGGCCCGGTACCCAAATAAGTCTAACGTCGAGATACTCTGAGGCGGTTGCGAGAGAAGTCAGGCACTCCCTGGCCAGTTTTGATCTCACCATTAGCGATCCTAAGGCCTTAATAGTGGCCTGACTATCCGAATAAATGTTAGCCCGTCTAGAGGGTATTACATTGGTAAGTAGCCAATCGGCTGCCTCCTTGATTGCGGCCGAAGTATTTCATAATTTCCCAATTAAAACCAGTATTGAACCCACTGTGCAAATGCCACACATGCAATTCCTCGGGCTATTTACCACCTAGCTTATGCTCACAATATAACCAACGTCATTTTGGCTGAAACAGAATTTAAATTTTAAATGGAAAATTCGGTATGCAGTGTTGGTGGATGGATGCAGGTGCAAATTTGATTGGCACATTTCGACTTAAAATTGATTGACGTGCATTTTTGATTGTGCATTTTGATGTGAAACAAGTGGGGCAAAACAAGCATTTTGTATTCAATTGAAAATCACATATAATGTATGTACTATATATATATATTTCCCAACCGCATGCTCGCAACAACTACATATGTGCATAATGCTGTTGCTATATCCCGAATACCTTGAATTGAGACCACCCTAACCCTACAACCATTTTTCACTGTGAAAATTTCTAACATAGCAAAGATTTTCTGTCAATGTCAACTGCATTAAGGCACTTTTCTTATGCTGCGGCTTTGACTGACTAACTTACCTGCTTACTTGCTTCTTTCTTCAAGAAAATGTTACGCTTGTTTGTGCGGCGATGCGAAAAAAAAATAATGGTCCCGAATCCCCGACTCGTCGAAGTCAAGAGCATTTCGATGTTGCTCACTCACATATAGTGAATTCGACGTATGCACTTGCACTTCGCCACTGCGCTGGGACAGATTTTCTGCGCTGTCAAAGCAGACATGTGGCTGGGATAACCAGCGCGTTGTCAATGTGACACAAACGACAGTTGTGCCGCTAGCTACATTCATTCATCACAGAACGCGCATCCATGCCTGTACATTCAATAATATAATCACACTTCGGCAGTTGCTTCGCATGCTACCGCTACCGCTACCGCATCGTCAGCCAAGTGGAAATCACACTTGCAAGATCCGCTAATAAATCCCGGTACGCCACAGCTGCTGCTGCTATGCTATCCGTCGCTTCGTGTAATTTCCGTTTGCACGAGGTCGACGTCACAAATGTGAATGCGCCTATGTAGCGCTTGTAGGTTGTGTTAAATGCAACATCGGCATTGCATGACGGGTGACAAGTGACAAACTAATACAATCAGCCTAATGCATGCATCCGCTGTGGCCACAAGCGGCCTTTTGTATTTTCTTCTTTTTTTCCTACTACCACTCACTTAATTTAATCGGCAGGAACGGCGTTATGTCTGCTTTGACGGTGACGTGGATGCGTTGTGGATTGAGAACATGAACTCGGTTATGGATGACAATAAGCTGTTGACATTAGCGAATGGCGAACGCATCAGATTGGAAAGCTACTGTGCGCTGTTATTCGAGGTAAGTACCTACCAACTAGTAAATGTAGGCACCGGCTTTGAAGGACACAAATTTTATTTAGAGCGAAGCGCTGAGGGATGCAGGTGAAGTCAAAACGACAAGTAGCAGGTGCATTTGCTAAACGCCAAGTGCAATGCTAAACCTAACCACCCACCACGCACTTCCACATGTAAAAAAAAAATCACTATTGCGACCTCAGTGATAAATGATTTTATAATGAATGTTCACTTTTCGTACCTAAAGCATAGCGCCCTCTATCACACACCGTTGCCTTCAAACTTTGACTTATTCCGTGATGGCATCTATCTCTCTCTCTCTCTCTCTCTCTATATATATATATATATATTTCTCTCTCTTTTATAGGTCGGCAACTTGTGGTATGCATCACCAGCGACTGTTTCGCGCGCTGGTATGGTTTATGTGGATCCGAAAAACTTGCGTTTCGCTCCCTATTGGCAACGCTGGCTGTTGACGCGACCGGAAGGGGAACACGAAATTTTGAATGTAATGTAGCTGCATTTCCATTTCACTTTTGCTTTTTTGCAAACGTTGTAAGTTTTTTTTTTTTTTTTAATTTTATTTGGCAGGATTTTTATGAGAAAATAATTGTACAATCGATTGGTTTCATCTTGGAAGGTGTGGATGGCACATCTCAAGGAAATCCCTTAAAAATGGTTATTTTACAAACGGAATTAAATATGGTGGTGCAATTTTGTTACATGTACGATGCATTGCTGCCAGTTTACATGAACGTAGCCGATATAGCAACGGAAGCGCCGGAGGCTGTTATTTACGATCAGGACTCGATTGAATGCGGATTTATACAGGTGAAATTAAAAATATTGCAATGGCATTATTTTATTTTAATAATTTTGTAATAGCATGAAATATTGAGCGTATTCATAAGACGTAGCTACCGTGTAGCGTTTGTCTTAAAAACGCATAGTTGAATAGCTCCGCTCCGGTCAACAGTTGGGTATTTGATGTCATATTTTGCATTATAAAATTTTTTAGCTACCTCATGGCAATATTTTGTACCATAATGCAGAGAAAAGAAGGGGACGACAAAAGCACTTCCGTTACTTCGTACTTGCCTTGTTTGAAGGATTGGCGTCACAATTGTCACAAAAGTCACAGCGTTGATTTTTTTGAGTTTTGCGTGATTTTTACGAATAGATTAAACACAGAATAATAAATGTTAGGTGCCGAACTGTGTATTGTAGCAGTTACAGCGAAAATAAATGCTCAAGTGCAGTTATCACATTCCTTTTCTTTTCGCTATTCCTGTGCTATGAACATCTGTGACGTGTACGCTGCCGGCTTTGTCGTAATCTGCACTAATTTTGTACTCAACCTTAACAGCTGATCGAATAAATATGAACGGTTTATATTCAAATGCAATGTGAAGTGATAACTGCAAACTAATTGGTTCACTTTTATATTACTGCATTTATAAAGTAGCTAATATATTTTAAAATAATGCTTAATTCATTACAAAATTGAACGATTTGCTTGAACACGGCGGCAGCTTAGTGTTGAACCAGAAACCTTTATTCGCAAAACTATTTCCTTTTTCTTTCTTTTAAATTGTTTAAATTTATCAGCTGTTCCTTTGGCAGTATATTTATCAAACCGTTTTCGTAAGATGAAATTGTTGGGCTGAGCAGTTGCCAGCAATTCCATAGCAATTCAGCTAAACAGCTACGTCTTATGAATGCACCCATTTTGATTTTAAAGTTGGGAGTCGTCTGATTCTTAGAAAAAAAGTAGGAGTAAAAAGGAATGAAAAAAGTAACTCTACCTAAGCCGAATTCATACGAGGTGGTGTTACTAGAACAGCTCAATTTATTCAAAGTGTAATGATACAAAATCTACTAAGTAGTTGGGGTATGCACATTTAGAGTATCCGTATTAACATTTTGTTTTTTTTTTACTCATTGAAGTTACAGGGTGTTAAATTTTTTTACAATTGGCTTAATTTGTAAAACTTTTGCGGAAAATTTTCATCGCAATACACCCATACGAGTACACTAAAAATTATTGTTTTGTTTCCTGGTCGCATTTGCTTTTTATTTATTTATTATTTTTTATTCAAAAGGGTATTCACCAAGGCGAATTCACATCAGGTTATTAGTACAAAAACAAAAATTTACACTAACAAAATATATGTATGCACAATGACGGTATGATTTACAACAAACACACTATTTTGACTTAACGTTCACCAAGCGGATTCAATCATCTGCTTGATCAACACCACCTGATGTGAATTCGCCTTAATATTCACTAAGCGGGTTTAAAATAAACAGACGTTACAAGGCGAATTCATGCAAGGTGAAAGCATCCCATGAACTGAAAGTTTGTTCTTCTCTCCAAATTTTGTTGGTTGTTTTGTTTACATAAACAAAATACTAGGCGAACTCAGTTTTTGATAATTCACTCGCAAAATTACACAAACAAAATACACAGCGGATTCGCCTTGTTTATCTTGCTATCACCTTCTATGGATCCACCTTCAGACGTTATTAGAATGAAAAAAATGGCAACATATCTGCCAAGGCGAATTCATATGAGGTGGTGTTATAAATACAACTACAAAATTTGAATGTATTTTGTTTTTGCTTCTGAGTAAGAGTTGTCAAAATTTATATGCATACATTTTGTTTTTGCTTTTACGGCTTTTGAAAGCTCATACGCAAAAGCAAAAACAAAATACAATTAGGTGAATAAAAAAAATCAAATCAGCTGCTATAGTAACCACACCTTATATGAATTCACCTTGATATCTGCCAAGTCTGGGAACAGAAAACGAATGGCATTGATTTCTAGCACACTTTACATCATTACAATATGACTTCATTTGTTTTTATCATCTCAGAAAGAGAACTCCGTTTCAGTACATCGTCGTACATGGGCAGGCATCCTTGTTTCTGGCATTTTTTTGTGTTGTGTACTTTCGCGTTAAAAATTCAATTTGTAATTCTGAAAATCAGTCTTTAATTCACAATATTTTGGCATATTCATCAAGAAAATTGGTTCATTGTATAATTGAGTGAGTCAAGGTGTATCCAGAGAGATGTATGGATTCGCCTTGGAGTGAGTAGTACAGATTTTAAGAAGTTTAACGCGAGTTTGCTAATGCTAATAGTGTTCGCTTTTCTTGTTTTGATACAGGCGACTGTGACCACATTTCAGATGCGTGGAATCCAGTATTTTAGTTGAAAATGGAAAACCTCACTTTCCTTTTAAGCCTAGTTGTCAGCGAATTCCGTGTTTTCCCTAAATCCCGTGTTTTCCGTAAGGAATCTGGAACTAAAGCACTGTGAGTTGCATTTAACTAAATTTTTTGGCTAGACATTCGGATATAAATAGGGAGGATACTTGATCTACTATTTTCTTCTGCTCCAAGTTTCTAAGGTGTTTTGAATGCAGTATTATCGCATATGAAGCAAACGCATTTTGATACGCATCGAATGTAGATTACGTGCACTTTGAGCCGCATTAAATGTAGTACTTTTATCAAAATTATAATTGGATTTTGACTATTATCAATTCAGTATTTATTATTTTTTTTTTTTTTGACTGCGTTTGTCTTTCCCGCATTGTTAGACATTTTAAAAGGGGTATTTTGTCGCACGGATAGCCGTACTTTGAGTAGCATTTTTACCCTATATAATCCAGTGAGTTTTGTGCTATTTGAGTCGCATTGACTCTGGCGTTTTTGGTCGCAGAAAAATCCCCCATGTGCTGCACTTAGCAATAGGCGTAACATAAATTAAGGAGTATTTTTAATATTTAAAATAAAACAACAGTATTAGATTTTGAGCTCAACAGAAAGACGACAACAGGCAGGACTGGTAGAAATGCCCAGCAAGGGGTAGTTTGTGGGTTCAAATACCGGTGGAGTCCTGAAAGAAATCTGATGAGGGGATGTGGTGATCTTCAAAATAGCTATAGTTTCTACCAGTCCTGACTGTTGTTGACTTTTTTCTTTTGAGCTCAAACATTAATATTGCTATTTAAATTAATCTTTTTTTTATATATCTGGGGATCCACATGATTTCAATCCTTCCCCATTTATTTCATTAATATTAAAAGTATTAGATGATCAATACCATTGTGTTTTTTTTTTTCGTATTAACCAGTATATTTGTTGGCATTGAATGCAAATTGAACCGGTTAGAAAATATTTATTCAGTTTCGGCTGTGAATAAAGAAAATGTTTAACTAAAATTTTGCAGCCCTCGTTTTTCATACTTGTAGCCGATTTCCCATCTGGAAAGTTGTTATGAACGATATGGGTGCCATTTCTGTCGAGAAAGGTTGCTTATTTTATAGCTAAGACATTGGACACATAATTTTAGAAATCTAAAGTGCATCGTCGACCCTTGACGCTCTGTAAATGCAATGATGCACTTAGTTGTTGGTATTAACCACATGATCCAGAAGGGAAATCGATCTATGTATATATATCCGGAAACCATTGGGTAGCATGCATTTGCATTGAGGATCGGAATGAAGTGTAATTGTTGGCATTCGTCTTCGAAACCTGAGGTAGTCGTTTAAATAAGAAAAATAAAAATAGACCAAAAACTACATACTTATAAATATCTTTCCATCTTTTTATTGAAAAAGTATGTAAAATGACCATACATATTCCCCAATTATAAAATAGTATTCAACAGGGAGTAAAAAACGGGAATCGATTGTCTCCATTTTCTACTACTATTAAATGCAGCTCTATCGCGCTACCCAAAAAGTGAGGTTATGTTACTGATTACACCTTGTTATCATTCCACCATGGTCTCAGCGTATGGAATGTCAATTCGAATTATTTTATTTATATTCAGATTGTTTTTATAGTAATGGTAATTGAATTTTTCATATTTCGGATAGAATAAGTAAATTTAACACTCGATACACAAGGCAGGCACATTTTATTTTTGTTTTAGTAACAACACTTTGTATGAATTCTTGACTCTACCATTAATTAATTTCAAAAGAACGCCCAAGCAATAGAATTTGAAAATTTATTTTTCTACATTAGACAATTTAACAGGGTCTCACCTAATTTTCCCTTGATATCTTTGCAGTGCGTCTACAACTCATTAGGAGCCACACTCATCGAACGAGACAAGCCAATTTATGATGAGTTTATGAAACGTATTGCAGGCTTTCCGAGCGTAACCGATACACCAGAAAAGCCAGCGACTGGCGGGCAGCTGCCCAATAGTAAGCCCACCCTTTACGAATATTTCTATAGCCGTGAGAAAGCCTGTTGGATCGCCTGGGAATGGGTAGTACCGGAATATGTGCACGATCCCGAAATGAATTTTAGTGAAATTCTGGTACCAACCGTTGACAGCACACGCACCAATAAGACGCTGGGATTGATGAGTGAGGTAAATGCTTGTATACATATGTATGTATGTAAATTTCTGAAAATCAATAGGTGATAAGAAAATACAAATGCTAAACTTCGTCCGGTATTTTATCCCATATCCTTCGTTAGCGTCATTGAAATTGATCTATTTTCGAGGGATTTAAGTTCTGCATTTTATCAAACATGTAGTCCCATATGCCATATCCTAATGAATTCAGATCCGCGGAAGAGGATGGCCGTTTTTCTGACAAATAAAATCCGTAAAATGGCTTTTGTAGCAATTCTGAACAATTCTAGCCATGTGAGCTGGAGCAGAATTTTGCTGAAAACAAAATTTGTCTTAATTTTAAGGCCTTTCACAATAACTTGCATTTTTCTAAAATCGCTTCCCATGTCATAACGGATGGTACATTTTGGTACCGTTAAACTGCCGTTTTATGAGGGAGGATATCAGGAATACTTTCTGCACATACGCGATCATTTTTCTCGTTTTGACTGTGCTGTAATAAAAATAGTTGTTCATCAGAAAAAAAAATCTCTTTACATCTTACATGCCGACGAAGTAGGTGATCACTTCTTATTGTTTTCATTTTTGTTTGAGCTTCTGTTAGACCATTAATTCGCTTTTTTTAAGGCAATCATTTTCAAATATTTTTTAATGTCTGTAGCGGCCTTTCTTTGGTCTCCTCTGGATTTTCATATGCATTTTTTATATCCTGTATGGACTGTTACTTGTCTGACTTTGACTATAAAAAATTTTCTGTATTATGTTTTGTCTGAATTTTTACTGGTCTGGACTTTAAAAAATTGTCTAAATTATGTCTTGTCAGTATTTTAAAAGTCGAGATTATGTAGTGCTCCCGAAAAAATGAGCCTATTATAAACCAAATGAAAAATCAAACAGCTCGCCGCACACACAGGTACACATAATCAGACCTGCACGTCAACACATACATATGTACATTTTTATATACATATGTACAAAAACTATGGGCATACAGTGTCGGACATAGTATATTGGGCAAAATTCAATATAATACATTTTGGGATTTATGTTTATTAATTTTTTTTTAAATATCTTTTTATTAAAGTACTATATAGATCAATCTATAACAGAAGCAATGGTTATAATCATTGAGCTCACGTCGATAAAAAAAATGTGTCGATATCGATCGCCAAATATTGCATTAAATTCATTGAAATTGTATTGACAACCAAATTCTCGATGAGGGTGAACTCACTTGCCGACTCGATAAACTGCTTTACTAGGCTTGTAGTATGTAGCAAGGTACACTAAACAGGTAACTAGTACATTAGAAAAAAAACAACCCTGATATATGTATATTTTGTTTTTGCAGGAAGTCTCATAATTCAATCTGCACACACAATCCAGAGTTGTATTTTAGGAGTAGGGAATGGGACAGTAGCATTTTAAAAGTATACGTCAGAAAGGAAAAATTATGTATGTACATTGTAGATTGTATTGAAAATTATTGATTAAAAAAAATTTAAATAAATAAGCGCCCTCTTCGAAGCCTTCATACCATTCATGAATAAAAAAAATTTTATCTTATTTTATTACTGTGATTGTGTAAAAATATTCAATTTCAGAATGCTAACTTTTCGCTCATATAAAATAAAATACAGTAATAAAAAATAGTTTTAAAGTAAAACCTCATACCTGAACAATCAGTAGTAGGGTTACTTTATTTTATAATGAACCGAAATTGAAGCATTTCTTAGTTGATCTTTTTGATGATTGAACAATTTTTTTTAAAAATCAGATATCTGTACACTTTCTATTTATGATAAGTGAAAGGGGTAAATCAAATTTCATCAATTGATGAGAACGCACTGAATTATGGTTTAACATTTACACTTCAGAGACAGGAGACAAAAATACACAAACCAAAACAATTTGAAGTGCCAATATAAATAAAAGTTTCAAGCTTTTAACGAAATTCATAAAAAACCAACAAATTAAAAAAATTGATATCATATTTTCAAACTTTTTCATCACAATTCATAGGAATATTTCGTGTATCCAGTTTTGTAACCAATTGAATCTCATTATGATAAGTTTCACGTTTCAAGTGACTGAAAAATCACGTTGATTTTTAATAATCTTTTAGGAAAACGTCAACACCGACGCAAGAAAAAATTATCAAAAATTAACACGAATTTTCAGTCACTAGAAAGTTGCTCCATATTATATTGCAAATTGAATAGACCACAAAATTATATACCCGAAAAATTCTGATTAAAAATTTTAAAAATTGTATGTACACTTTTTTTTTAATTTGGTGATTTTTTTTTATTTATTCGGTTACGTAGAATGTTAGCTAAAATTAAAATTATTAAAAATAAAATAATAAAAATAAATAGTAAACTGTATTACATATATTTATTTTTTTGTTCAATGTAAAATGCCCGACACTGTATTTGTATGTATTGTATATAAATTAGTATATGTATATTCCTCTTCTGGGGAGATTTTTATTAATATTTGCTTATTTGTTGCATGTACCTCGATTGTTGTTGTTGCTCTGCTGTTAATTTGCTGTTGCTGCTGCTGCTGTTGTGTTCCCCTGGATGATATTGCCGATGCCATTCCCACTGCCACTGACGACCGTTTAGATCAAACGACCGGTGCTGCTCGTCGGCGAAGCGGGCACATCAAAGACAGCCATGATTTCTCAGTATTTACGTAATTTAAATCCGGATTCGAATGTGAGTGAAGAAGCATTATGACACATGGGCCCATACATATGTACATATGTATGTGTGTATGTGTGTATGTCTATATATAGCGCATGTAAATGGGGCCAACATTGATAAACGCATACACTAGACCTGGTCGGGGAACCTACAAAAAAAAAGAGTTAATACCATGCTAAAAATATAAATAGTAAGATAGAATCGCTCGCTTAATTCGTCTGCTATTGGGTTTTTTTTTTGACGTTTGCTATCATTTTAATTCTGATACAGGAAAGAAACATGTTCCATTTATTATTTTTTTTTTTATTAAAAACAGATTGTTGACATTTCCCCATATGTAAATATTTTGCAAAGCCTTGCCACATTGGATATTTGCAGGAGAGGTAATTTTCAACCGTACATGGGATGTTATTTACAAATGAAGAGTTCCATGTAATTCGAAAACTTGGCAATGAAGAAGCTTTATTTTAAAGAGTAGTTCAAATATTTTTTAAAAATCTATTTTTTTTTTAATTTTAAGACAAATTTTTAATTTTTGTTAATTACAATTCTATTTAGTTGAAATTAATTAATTATTTCAATAAAATGTTTTTTAATAAACACTTAAATTAAATTGCAACATAACGATATAACAGCTATCTGAAATATTTAGCAGTGTTGAAAACGGAAGTTCCTGTTATTCGCTGTAGTTAAAAGTAATATTTCCTGGCATTTCCAAGTTTGTTATGTTAAGGTTTGTGCTTAATAATAAATATTGCATATAATTATAGTCCGGGGTTAATAGAACCCATTTAACTTCGACAAACATTTTATTGTCTGTTAAAAACTCAGATTTTGGTTTATACATAAAGTCTTCCCTCCAAAAGTAAATAAGCTACGTAAAATTTTGACTCTTTCCAGCAGATTTTCTGCATATAAATAAAACATTGTTTATCTCTTAAAACTTTATAGAAATATTGACGCAGCACTTCGGCTTAATCGTGCGCGAAAAATTAGCTGATTTGACCATAATACCTCCCGCCAGCAGCGACCTCTCCCGAATATGCGACGTAACTTGGGTATTGAAAGAAGCTTGGCATAGATGCTTTGCATTTAGTAGAGCTCTGGTTTAAAAACGGCAACTCAGCTATTCGACTAGTCAACTACTCAACTAATCTATTAATAACTTTTTTGATGGTTGGTAACTGAAGAGCAAGTGTTCGACTAACTGTTTATTTTCGACTAATTGCTCACCATCGAGTAGTCGAATAACCGAAATTATACTCACTAGAAATCCATTAAAACTTTATTATACATATGTATGTATATAGTATATTGATAAATGA
This sequence comes from Anomoia purmunda, assembly GCA_951828415.1. Taxonomy (NCBI): domain Eukaryota; kingdom Metazoa; phylum Arthropoda; class Insecta; order Diptera; family Tephritidae; genus Anomoia; species Anomoia purmunda. The sequence goes on along the minus strand of OX639993.1, from coordinate 131,497,808 downwards.
GTTTTGTCAATGAGCAAAAACATTCAAAGATATATAAAAAAAAACAAATATTTTTTGAAAGGCTACAACTAGTCGAAAAACCAAAAATTAACGATTAGTCGACTAGTTTTTTATAGTCAGTTAATGGAAAAATTCGAAAGGAAACGGTTAGTCGATTATGTGAAGTCGACTATTTTTTTAAACAACTCTTGCTAATCGAGTAAACGATTAGTCGATTAATAAGAGCACTAATGAAAAGATATGCGCATACATATACATATGTATATACTCAAAACTGTTTTCCGATAATGGGAACCTTTTGATTGTTATTATTGAAATATAAAATAAAAATAATTAATTTCAGTCACTGATTAAAATGAACACAAGAAACTCTAATTGTTGGTTTTATCGGACATGCATTTGGTAAACCCATGTATACGAGGAGGAGACTTCTCGTCATATCGATGATGGATAATTTTTGTATAATTAAAGCCCTTATGCATTTCATCTTGTTTCTAAATCTTCAGTCTCAGTAGTAAACAGGATATGCCCTTCTTCTGCTAAAATTTAATTCATAACTTCGTCACAAAAATTGTTTAAATATTCATGCTCTCCGATATTTTTAATTTTACTTAAATTCGGAATCGATGGACAACAAATAAAATCACTGGCAACTGAATCTTTTGTGGCTTGACTTGGAAATTAAGAGTCTTGAAATAATATAAACGATCATTTTCCTAGCTTTTGTCTCACACAAGTTGCTGCTCGTCATTCCTTTTCATTTTAATTTTAACATCAGTTGCAAAACGTACAATTTAAAATTAGAATATTATAATTACAACTTATAAAGCGTTAATAATTGGCATTTCAGTCGCAGTCCAAAAAAGTAAACTCTCGAAATCACTTGTTATTTATTGAATATATTTTGGTTAATAATCCTTGAGATTGACAGTTTATTTCGTGAGGAGTTAGAGCCTAAAATTTTCAGCATAGCTACACTCTTAAAATAGCCAAAATCGATGGAAAGTAAATTCATGATTTACAAAGATTTTAAATAATAATCCTTGAGATTGACAGTTTATTTCGTGAGGAGTTAGAGGCTAAAATTTTCAGCATAGCTACACTCTTAAAATAGCCAAAATCGATGGAAAGTAAATTCATGATTTACCAAGATTTTAAATTAAGTATGTAAAAATTAAAATTGAATTTCTTTGGGTAGAAATTGAGAAAATTGAGTCCTGCTATTCACAACATATCGCTCAAACTGTTCATTGTATTGCTTTTAGCCTAAAAGTAGGCATACATATTATAACAGTTTTGATACCCTTGTAATGCTTTATATTATTACTAGTACTGTTATAAAAATGTCGCTAATTGAGGTCAGCATGATCTTAAATAAATAGAGATAGTTTCTATTGTAAACTACCTACCAACTATAAACAGCGCTTTTTAAAACGATATTCGACTTTAAAATTACAAAGGAAACAGAGTAATTTTGTGCAAAGTTGAATTTTTTGTTGTAATACAAAGTACAAAGTGTGAGGCTAAGCATAAAAGGCAGTAAGTGTCTACCAAATGGCTATAGCGACTTTTCTTAGAAGCTGTTCTCATAATTTTTTCTCCGCATCAATTCGAGAACAACGGAACTAATTCAAATGTGTGTATGTTTGCTAGCATTATATAAGTATGTATATCAGATATTCAGATAGAAGATAGGATTATAATTTCAAGATTTTTGTGAAGGGTTTGAAAGCCAAAAGTGTAAATAAAAGCTTTTACTTAACCAAATTAATGTAATTTAAGTAAAGATAATTTTTTCTGCACATCATCCAGAAATCATTGAGCTCAAGAAATACCAAATTTAATCTGATAAGGTTGATCAAATATTACTCTGAATTAAAACATTTTTTTATTGTAACAACGCAATGATTTACATAAAAGTAAATGGTCAATCTTACTACGTTTTCGAATCGGAAGATAAGGGCGAAAATACGTCGATATTCAATCTTGTTTACAAAATCAAGTTCCTAAAAATATGCGACGAATTAAATACCACTTTAAGAATATAACAAGACAGTGACGATGAAAGTATAGTAATTCAAAAGACTTTTTGGAAATTTTTGAAAAACTAAAAACATGGAATTTTAAAAATTCGAAAATATATATGCAATTGTTGTCCCATTATCGGAAAAGGCTTAAGAGGTGCGGAATTAATAATAGTTTTTTTACACTCTTTTAAGAAAACAGATCACTGTGTGTTTTTTTTGGAAAAATCCTGTACTAAACATTTTTTAATATTAGAGAAATACGGATTGATTTCTTTTTTTAAATTAGTGAACTTTCCGCAAAATTGTGAGTATTAAAATGAGTATTAAAAAAAAGAACGTTGTTCTTCAAACGTCGATATCTCGAAAACTGTCAAGTAAAAAAAAAATTAAAGTCAGAGAAGTCTGGCTTACTTTGTACTACACTTAACATAAAAAATTATGAAAAAAATCGCAGTGGCAAAAGCCAATTGGCTTTTTAGCTCCATAACTGGCACTTTATTTACGTAGAAATAAACAGCAATTCAAACATTAAAACAACTCATCGATACACAAGACGAGCTCAACGTTCAAAAGTATTAGAAAATATGTAAATAGTTAAACAAGAATATTAATAAAAGAAAAAGTAAATTAACTCGTAGAAAGTATTGCAGTTGAAAGTTTTAGTGTGAAACGGGGAAGGGAGAAACTGGTTGCTACCAAAAATTAACGCCTCTCTCTCTCGACCCCTATTCTCTGCCCAAAATAACGCATCTTGTTGCTGATAAACCAGAAAGATGAAAATGAACCTCATACATAGCTGAGGGTATCTGATTTTTTTATACTTAGTCCTACCATAAGTTCTGCTACACGTTCAGGCCGTTATAAAATTGAAACTAAAATACATTTTTTAGTAAAGTTAATTTTATTTAATAATGTATATATTAAGGGAGCGATGTATGAAATTTCAGACGAAAATGTCACCTTTTGTTTTCAAGCCCTCAAACGATTCGACCATTGATCAATAGCAGCACGTACAGTTTCTATTGCTATTGACCAAGCTGCTCGAACCAAAGATCTTTTGAGACTCTCCAAATTTCTCTGGGGTATACGGCAAGCCATGCTCTCCAACTCTGACTACAAACTGTAGTACAATGGATTCAAATCTGGGCTTCCAGACGGCCAATCATCTGCAGCTATGAAACTGCGAATATTATTTTTGAGCAACTGCCGGGTGGTTTTTGCCTTGTGTGCTCGAGTAGAATCTTGCTGGCAGATCTAATGCTCTCCATAGAAGAGAGTATTGCTTAGCTGCTTTACCACGTTCGGTTTTTCTCATCTGTAAAAAGGATACTTTCATGGCCGTTGGGCGCGTGCCACGGAGGAAGCCGCTTGCATCTGTTGAGCCTAAATTGCTTCAAGCGCCTTGTCAGAAGATGACCAGTTGACCGGCGGTAGGCTTTCATATCGAGATTATATAAAATAAGTCTTGACAATGATCTGATCGATATATCCATTTTCTTTGACATAACTTTCTGTTTTCTAAGGGGATTTCTGCGAACAGTTTTTAAAGCTGTATTGGTTCGAACCACGCGAGGATGACCACTTCTCTTTCTGTCATCAACTGTAGGCGTTTGGGAAAAAGAATCAATAGAGCGGTAAAGAAACATTCTCGAAATATTAAGTTTTTTGAGAAGGTAATAAATTTCACTTGTGCTTTTTCCACACTTATGTAAAGCAATTACAGCTTTACGATTTTATTTAGCTCTCCACTCCATTGTTAATAAGCGAAAGCAAGCGCTGAATGGATTATTATACATATATGAGAATAATACAAAATAACGGCACTTTTTTCCACGAGTTTGTTCTCGTTGTATCTGTTGCAAACTTTGTAACAGAATTTATGGCAAGACTTAGTACAGACCTAGTTTTTGCCAGTCAAATAATATGTGACTGACGGTAGCTGTACAGACAATTAAAAAACACCCAAGGTTTAAAGCGAAATCTCCTGCTGAAACAGACTTTATTTTATTTTGGAAAATAATCATAAATAAATTATTTTGGCTGTTTTTAGAGCGTGACTAAAGCGAAATTTTATATAACACAAAAATCCATTCGTGGTGATATATTTTTCTTTCCCCGACCCAATCTAATGTACACACATACATACACATACATGTAGATGTAGTATTTAGAGTTCCATGCAAATGGCTGTGGTAACTATGCCGTATGCACTTTGTTTGCCTTGTGCACTTTATTAAATACGTTTGTTACCGCTGCTGCACCCACACAAATGTTAGCCATCTGCTGGTATTGGCGACAAACTTGCCACACCAATGCTGGTTCCTGTTAAGGCCGAACTTTATTATTTTTTGTTGGTATTTCGTGTTATATGTATGTGTGGTATTGTTGTAATCGTTGTAATGGCTCCTATTTGGTATTTGTGCTGTGACTCTTTATGGTTGTTTAAATGATCATTGAACACATATACACACACACACACACACACACACATGCGGTTTTATGAGTATTTTTGTACCTACATATGTATGTATGCCCGTTTCTATGGTATTTGGCTTTTTCCAGATCATATTGAATATTAATTTTTCATCGAGAACTTCATCTATGGATGTACAACGTACGCTCGAGGCCGCTGTGGAAAAACGTACAAAGGATACTTTTGGCCCACCAATAGGCAAGAAGATAGCCTGCTTTATAGATGACATGAATATGCCCCAAGTTGATGAGTAAGTCTAAACGAAATTTGAATTTTTACCAATATGGCATTTCTCTGCCTTTCGCAACAATAAATTGAATTCCTCTTTGCCTATGGCCGCGTTAAATTTTTACCCAACGAACGAATATGCACGAGTAGTGCGAGGAGCAGTTGATGATTTTACTGGTTGTGGATATGGTTGGGTATGAGCGAGCGTAGTACATATTATTAAACAGAGCTTTTACATGCATGCATTCTCGTTAGTGTTTTGGTATAGTAAAAATTTCAATATAAGTGCTTGTAGCTTTTTGAGTGCCAATCACAACCACAACCACCCATTAAACAACATGTGACCGGCCGGTCGTAAGTATGTGATTCGTATGCGAAAAATGGGCAGTGAAATTTAATTAGACATAAAAGTTTGCTGATAACGTAGAAATGAAAAAGGAATTTGTAGCAATAGATAGGGAAAATATAGAAATTTTATGAGTTTTCTTCACTGCTTTTGTGGGTAGCAAATTGTCAAATAAAATGATAGAGTACTTGAGTTTATTTTAGAGTTGTGCAAAAATACATGGGGTAAAGTATAGTCGCAATTTCAATGCTCTCACCCCTTGGTGATATCAAAGAAAAGTATCCTGGTTTGTTTGCCTATTATTTTATACCCTTACCATTAAGATGATTTTGGTCCAATGTTTGTAAGTATAAGACCAAGTGCCACGAGCAGATTCCAGTAAGCCATATCCGGTTGACAAGTTTCCATCCTTTTTCGAGATATCCGAAACTTAGTAGGCAGATGTATTTCTATAACGTGTTAATCATTTGCCGGAACCGTCCAGATCGAAAATTATACAGCAGCTATACAACAATTGTTCAGAATCAAAGCAGTTGAGAACATGGAATTTGGTGCTCATGTCACCTAATATGAGTGGAACATACTATAACTGATAGATTCGATTAAGTGATTGTTCAGATTTGAGTTTTTTCGTTATAACTCCGAAGCAGAGCATTAAATTTGGCACTCCTGTTACTTATTATGAATAGAAAGTGTCCACTGAAAATGACTAAAATTGGGTCATTGTAACTTATAACTTCCATATGTATGTCTGATTGTTTAGATATGAGTTTTTATTATAAAACCGTGAAATTGTGTAATCTAGTCAATTGTAACATATCCGAGGTCTACTGAGAAAATCATCACGAATAGGTTTTGTTTGGAGACTTTAATATTTGTTGCATTCTTTGGAATGCGATAGAGCTAACTGGGTATACATTCATTGCTGGAAAATTTTCCTACTACAAAACAACAAACAGTAGTTCATTATTTTGTTCACGAATTTTTCTGTAGAAACTACAGTGCCGATATTTACTGGCACTATTGATTCCCCATTCTTTCTAGCTAAAATTCAGTTCAATATTCCATATAAAAACCTTCGACAGTTTGAATCCTACAAAATTGGGTTGAATGTCCCTATTTCTAGGGCATCATGTTCAGTTCTTCAGGTCCTGATTTTACGTGGACTTTTGCTATCTTAATCAACCATCTCAGATCTTGTTTTTCATCTTAGTAATTACTACTGTTCATTAGTTTAATAAAGTCTGTAAGAATTTGTTAATTCAACGACTTTACAAAATAAATAAATAAATTTATGAAACCTTTTCACCTGAAGGGATATTTTTAGTGCGTTAAATTTCCATAAATAGCTTTATATTTTTAAGTTTTTTTTTCTATTATTTGATCATATTTTAAATGCGAAAAGTAAATAGTATTTTAAAGCTGAATACTATTAGGCTAACAATGGATGTTTTTATATTAATGAAAGATATAAAGGCTTCGACAATGCCGAAGACAGTACATATTTACTCGTTTTTTTTTCAAATCCAAAACTTTTTTTTTTCAATTCTAAAAGTGTAAAATACTTGCAAAACTTGGTTGCTCTTCATGTGGCTTTAAAGACTTGTTTACCAATTGTTTAGTATAATATGAACTAGAAAGAAGAGTATAAGTTCGGGTGCTACCAAAAATATGTTTGTTTGTACCCATATAACTGTTTATCCACAGCGCGAAATTATCTGAAATATTGTATACATAGTTAGTAGTGTCTCCCCCGGCATGGGTTTGGGTATGGCTTTGTTTGAAGAAGGTTGCCACTTGTTTGCATAGTCGAATTTAATTAAATTATACCAGTTATATGAAATATTAATATATGGTTGTCAAGCGGTTCGTCTCGGCGAGAAGAAGGTTCATACCTACATATATTTTGGGTAGGGTTGTCATCTGTTTGAAAGTCGAGTTTAATTAAAGTACACACCAGTTATATGAAATAATAAACTTTTTTTCCGTGTTTATAGCTAGCTATATTTTGAAGAGGGTTGGTACGGGGCACAGTGGTCCGAAACACCCGAAAAGCTGGCCAAAATTAAAACTATCACTGAAAAAATTTGAAAGTCAGTAAGTTACTAATTTCGGGGTCAGTGAATACTAATTTATGGTTAAAATTGTAAAAAAAAACAAAATGACGACTCCAAAGAGGCGGATCAAAATTTCATAAATTACCATTATTCTTACGGAAATCGGCATTCCGGTGTTTTTGGAGTCAGGGATAAAGAATTTGAGGTATTTGAGACATTCCAAAATACAAAATGCCGACTCCAAACTAATCGACCGGAATTCGATTAATTACACTACTCGACAAAAAAAATCTCCAAGAATAAAATAGGCCTTTCCTAAAGTGAAATTTTCTCCTGATTCCGAATATGACTTTCATTTTCTTGTGGCAGATCTAGTTTCCGAGATATCGGCGAAAATATGAAAATTCCCATTTTTGCAGAACACTACTTCATATAGGTACGGCAAAAATTTGTATTTTTCATTTTTTTCGTTTTAAACTGTTGAATTATGCATTATACTAATTCCCATAAAAATGTCTTGCCTTCACCTCCCTCAAGTATCTTCAGTAGTTTGGCCACTATGCCAAAAAACGTTCAAAAAATGTTGAAAAAAAAACGAAATTTTTTACACAATTTCAGATTTAACCACTTTAAAATCGGAAAAATTCTATTGACGAAAAAAAGTTAGCCCTCCTATGTTGTAGGTAATTTAACTACGAAAATTTTAAGCATACCAGCACAACAATCGGACGTTCCATTGAAACTATAGCCCCGTTAACTTGCAAGCGTCTATCCTACAATTTTTTTATAGAGAAAATTTTTATTCAAACTAGGTTTTTATTTTTTTATAACGTTTTATTATAGACATATGTTTGCACGTTAAACTGTATTCAATTGAGTAATATGAGTATAAATCAGCAATTCAGTAAAAAACAACAACGACAACAACATTAAATACATACATATCTACATCTAAAAAGTCAAATTGAGCGATTTTACCGTGGTGGTCAATAGTGAGGGACGTGGGTATTTCTAACTACCCGTTTATAATTTTCTGGGTTTGTCTCCCGTATTATTGTCCAGCAATAATCTCCCATCATTTCTTCATTCCAAAAACCTTGGTAACGCTTTTCAAAAATCATGAGGTCTTGGTGAAACCTTTCACCCTGTTCATCACTTTCAGCACCTAGGTTTGCGGGAAAATTATCCAAATGTGAATGCAAAAAATGCATTTTGAGGGACATGTTGCATTTCATAGCACTGTAGTTTTTCAACAAGGCTTTGACCATCTCTCTATAGTTGGGATCTTTGTTGTTGCCAAGAAACCCACTAACGACTTGCTTAAAGCTGTCCCAAGCCGCTGCTTCTACTGATGATAAATGATTCGCAAAATTTTCGTCTTTCAGCAACTTTCTAATTTGCGGACCAACAAATATACCTTCTTTTAATTTGGCTTGAGTTATTTTAGGGAAAAATTTCGTTAGGTACTGGAAGGATGGCGCGTCCTTATTTAAAGCCTTTACAAAATTTTTCATTAATCCTAATTTGATGTGAAGTGCTGGCAAAATAACTCGTTCGGGATTTACTAAAGGCGGGTTTGCGATATTGAAGGCACCTGGTTCGTACTCAGCTCTTGGTGGCCAGTTTTCCTGAATATAATGGGTTTCTCTAGCACGGCTGTCCCAAAGACAGAGAAAACAGCAATATTTAGTGAAACCTCCTTGAAGTCCGAGAACTATAGCTACAACCTAGGATGTATTTCATATACTATTTATTTTAAACTGTACCACCGAAACTGCTTACCTTTAAGTCCGCACAAATTTTCCAATTAAATTGTTTATATTGAATGAGCTCAAGTAAATTTGATATGCTTAAATAAGTTTCTTTAGTATTCTCAGAATATGCCACTGGTATTGACGGTAACGAATTTCCTTTATGTAGTAATGCTGCTTTTAAACTATGCTTTGAACTGTCTATAAACAAGCGCCAATCATCCACTTTATTTTCTAATTTTAGTGCTTCAAATAAACCTTGAACATCATTGCAGTAGCAAATATTTTCACTTTTAGTAAAAAAAGAAGAGAAAGTCTTGTGTCTATTTCGAAATTTGGAAGTACTTGTCGAAGGGCCCAGGCTGCCCCATTGCTGCAAACGAGATCCTAGAACTTCGCTATCAAATTTCGATAATTTCAAATCTCTGACCAAGTCATTAAGTTCGGCTTGTGAGACTCGATGTGGGATCTCTCCTTCTTGTCCACTTTCTGAATTATCTGCTTCGGAGTCACTTTCGCTTGAGGCTTCAAAACTTATAGGCGGTCTAGGTATGGGTAAGGTATGGTCATGTAGTTTTGGTTTTTTAGCTGATGCCACATTTGGATAACTTATTAATTTCCTCTTTTTTCTCGTTTTACCTTTAAGGTCTATCACGCAAAAATAGCACTGGTCGTGGTTAAAGGGTTCAGTCCACATCATTGGAACACCAAACTTCATGTTATGACCTTTACCCGATACCCATCTCATTAAAGTTAATCTACAGGAGGCGCAAATAAAATTAGGTGTCCAAGATTTATCGAGATTTTTTACACGGAAACCGAAATAATGAAAGTATGCATCTCTGACAGAATTAGTTATTTTCCGAGCTGAGTTTCCGAAAATATAATGTCCGCAAATAAAGCAAAAATCATCCGGATTATTTTTACATTTAAAATCTCTTTTGCAACAAGCCATTTCGTAAACACATCTACCGATATAGTATGTATAAATTTGCACTACAATTTGCAAAACAAAATTTACAACAAACAGTAGTGACAATTAAATACTTGATGTCTTTTTAAATTTATTAGACCCTAAGGTAGAGTGACCAAATGAAATGTCTCGCCAATTTTATCAGAGTAATACTAAAATTGTAGGATAGACGCTTGCAAGTTAACGGGGCTATAGTTTCAATGGCACGTCCGATTGTTGTACTGGTATGCTTAAAATTTTCGTAGTTAAATTACCTACAACATAGGAGAGCTAACTTTTTTTCGTCAATAGAATTTTTCCGATTTTAAAGTGGTTAAATCTGAAATTGTGTAAAAAATTTCGTTTTTTTTTCAACATTTTTTGAACGTTTTTTGGCATAGTGGCCAAACTACTGAAGATACTTGAGGGCGAAGAAGGCAAGAAATTTTTATGGGAATTAGTATAATGCATAATTCAACAGTTAAAAACGAAAAAATGAAAAATGCAAATTTTTGCCGTACCTATATGAAGTAGTGTTCTGCAAAAATGGGAATTTTCATATCTCGGAAACTAGATCTGCCACAAGAAAATGGAAGTCATATTCGGAATCAGGAGAAATTTTCACTTTAGGAAAGGACTATTTTATTCTTGGAGACTAAAGTTGATCAAAATTTGTCGAGTAGTGTTATTGAATTTGCTTGAGCAGAATAAAATAAATTATACAAATTCTCCAGCAGTTCGACGAATATTATTGAGCTGAAATTATATGCATAACATTTTATGTATAAAGTTGTAGGTCATCAGAGATATAATCACGCAGCTATCGCTAACCGTATCTTTTTGCGCAAATTACACATCAAAGTCATAGTCTCTAATGTCACGACATGCAATGAAAGCACTGATTTTTAACTTGTTTAATATTAAATTCAATTTATCAGCAGCTTTTTAGTTGGTTGGCGACAATACTGTGTTATTGTTCAAAAATACTAAAATATTGATAAAATTTAAAGTTGCAGCTAGTTGCAGCTGCTCTTTATAATGACGATTAATAAAACTTTGACGAATAATTTTATATATTTTTCAATGCGGTAATGGCGGTAAAAATTTTGTACATGTACACACAGCAAAAATTTTTCCAAACACAAGAAAAAAACTCCGTAAAGGCCGCAGTACTAGTTAACTTTAAATATACTCTCGTGAGAGATTCTAGATATGACTACAGGTTTTACATATATATTGAGTTATTGAATAGGAAGCAATTGGGGCCTAAGAATAGAGGCCTCCGAAAAACTCTGAGATAACTCAAACTGAATATTCCGTCAAAATGTATATATTCTAGTATTTTTGAGTTTCGAACCTCTGAGGTCCTAAGATGTTTGGGGCCCCACTCTTGTGGAAACTTTTTCGAATTTTGATATGAGATTTCCGTCGTGACTGTTTCGTGGCCTTAAAGATAAAATTATATAGAGTTTTCGGACACTGATTTGTCTAGGCTTCAAACTCTTAGGGCCCCCACAGTACTTTTAGATAATTGAAAATTTCTCTCTGATGAAACTTTTAAGAATATAAACATGAGTTTCTAGTGATGGCCACAGTTTTTAGGTATACACTTTCGAATACATATGTGACTCTTGGGGCCCCAATATGTAGGGCCCTCCTAGTACTCTTGAGTAATTGAAACGAAACATTTTATTACATTTTTCAAAATTGCCATACATCGTTTAATTCTTGCTCATACATCGATAGTTCTTGCTTGCCGTTTCGGTATTTACATATATTATAAATAGTTCTTTTATATTGAGTTGTAAAGTTCCATGATAATTAATTAATTTTAGGGCCCCATGGTGTATCGAGCTGCAGCAGATAAAATTTGGGGGACCTTTTTTCAAAAGCCCGGGGGCCCTTTGACGTCCAGTCCGCCCCTGGCGAAAGGTGTTGAAATATTATTGTTCTTGTTCGCGTAAATATCTTAAATTTACTTTCCAAAGCTCCGTCCATGTTATTTGACACAAATTTGAGGTTTATAAAAGGCTTATAGCTAAGTTAAAATCCAGTGCAGCATTGTTGTCTCAGCTGTTTTGCCAGCGCCCATTTGCAACATGCGTAAAAGATAGAAAACTCGACTTCGCGCAATTATGAGACTGCTGTTATATGCACGAAGGACCCTTATTAGCAAATATAGAGAACTACATTCAAATCGCGAAATTTGAATTTTTGACTTTGGCCAGCTTTTCCGGTCTTTCGGACCACTGTGCGGGGTTGAAAAGTCTAATTAAATTAAATTACACACAATTTATATGGGAGAGAAACTAGTAGGTGTTTTCTGATTACATTTGCAAAGACAATTACACTAGTTTACACGAAAAAAGGATTTAATTAAAAACTATTTTTAGGCTAATGTTGGGTCGCTGAATATGGAAATTTTTTTGTTTTTTCAAAGAAGCGATTTCGAAATATAGGTAAAATCCTTTCTTCGAGGTACCTTTGTAGTTGTTGCTAAAAAACTCCATAATAGCAACAAACCTAAACTTTTATGGGTATCGTTTTAAAGGTACATTTACCTGCTTTACGTTTACATATCTTTTGTGTAAATTGGAATAGTACCTTTAGAGTTACTGTAGTCTAAATGCAAAATATTAATAAATTTTCGTGCTTTTTCGAAAATCGTTCGTTTTTATTCTTTAAATAGTTCGTTTTAAACTTTATAAGAAAATAATAATTAAAACTATCTTGTTGGAAGAGAATTTTACGACAAAAATGAGAAGTTTAAAAACTTAAATTGGGCAGAAAATGTTAAAGTTATTACAGATTAAATAAAAATGGGCAATGTAAATTTTTGCTACATTCCCTTAATTTGTGCTCTGAAAAAGTAAGGTTTATTTGCTATTCTAGAATTGTTTGGCAATAACTGTAAAAGGACCTCGTAAATAGGCTTTTTGCCTATATCTCGAAAATGCTCCTTTGGAAAAATAAATGAAATTCATTTTCGTGTTCAGCGATACAAATTAGTTTAACATACACTTTCTCAACGGGGTACCACTCATTTATCAAATATTTGGAAACTAGTATTATGAAATAAATATAGCGAGGACAAAGGATGCCGGGTATAAGCTAGTATTATAATAAAACTTTGAACATTGAACATTCACGAGCAAAATCTCGTGTATCGCTGTTCTAGCGAGAAAAAGCGAGTACGCATTTAGGTTGAGAAATGTCAACCATAATGTGTTCGTTAGAACTTATGTTTTGACTGAGCGATCATTTGAAATATAGCAAAAGTACTACAGAAGAGCACTCACAAGCGCAAAGGAACCAAATGCGTTCAATTCAATTTATTGATTATGTACTTAGTTGATTACGATATGCAGTGCAAAATTAGTGCAAATCCAGTAATTCTATCAAACTGAATATTGAGAGGATCGCAAGTTTTCCGAAAGAGGTTCTTACGAGAAATTGCTTATAATCTCTAGTCTAATCTCCGAAACTACCAAAAAGATTTTCTGACAGCTATACATTGACCTTAAATTGAGCAATTTAATAGAAATGATTTAGAACCAATTTCTTTTAAATAATATTTTTCCCACGACGCACGGTAAGTCCGTTTATGCCATTCATGTAGGTGGAAGGATAACACCAAAAATGATTTTGCCAAAAGCAAAAAACTTAAACGTAGCGGCGCACGCTGGGGATACCTAGTTATATAAAAATTAATGTGTGTCCTTTACAGGTGTCCAAAATACCAAAGCTATTCTTATGAAATTTTGACAGTGGGTTCATTTGCTATCCAGGCCCAACTTAAGATATACATATGTATGTATATAAATTTGGAAAAGTAAGCGGTGGTACGCCCCTATGGTAAAGGCAAATTAATTCGTCTTATAACCGCAAAAGCTCGGTGCAGATGCATCATTTCGGCGTAGACATATGTCTTATCGACCAAGGAACCTCGTTGGGTCTCTAATTGCGGTTGACTTAGGATCGTCAAGTTCATTGAGGAAATAGCTACCCAAACTTTTAGCTCTCCTTCTAGCTAGTGTCGGACAGCGACAAAATAAGAAATGCGTGGTCTCCTCATCCTCGATGTCACCATAACTCCTACAACAGTCGCGCAAGGGTGACCCTACTCTTGCTGCATTTGCAACTACTTATTAAACAATGCTATCGTCATCGTCATACTGTCCTGTCTCCACAGGTTGAAATATTTCGTTCTGTGGTCACTCATCGACGGCCAGAAAACCCTTGCAATTTGGCATCCGGATTCAGCTTGCCACCTATTGTTTACGATCCTAACAAATTTTTGTTTTATCAATAGCTTACAAAACTGTAAAGTGATATTCAGTGAATCACAAATATGAATGTCCGCTAGACTCGCCAAGCAGTTGGCAATCCTTTTCAAAATATAGCTAGCTTTAAACCATTTGCTCGGTAAAGCACACCGTTTGGTTGGTAGTCATATTTTAATATTTTAAAAACTTGTGTATAATTGATTAAAATTTGGTTTTTCAAAAAGGGAGCAAGCTTTTTAAAGAGAGCTACATATGAACCTTCTTACCAATACAAACCGTTTGACACCCATATTTTAATATTCTATATAACTAGAATATAATTTAATTAACTCGACTTTCCATTAGGTGGCAATTCTTTTCAAAATATAGCTAGTTTTACACCTTTTCCTCGGCTAAGCAAACCGTTTGAAACTCATATTTTAATATTTTATATGCTTGCGTATAGTTTAATATAATTTTACGTTTCAAACAGCTGGCATCCCCCTCCAAAATATATGTATGAGCCTTCTCATCGCTAAGACTAATCGTTTGACACCAATATGTTGCTATTTCTTGTATGTAATTTAATTAAATTTGACTTTTTAAATATATGGCAACCCTTTCCCAAGCATTAAATATACTTTACGGACTATTCTCATATCTACCAAGTATACAAATAAAGTTCATAAAAATTGGTAGAGTAGTTTCAGTGGAGTTCGACCACAAACACAGTGACACGAGCTTTTTATATAAAAAACTAGAAAACACCGGCAGACTTTGTCTTGCCTATATTTATTTATTAATTATACTTTGCATAAAAAGCGTTGGGGTTTCTGCCAAATATTACAGGTGGCAACGCTCTCAGGAATATAGCAATTCACTTTGCTTTCGCCGAAATAACAATTTTGACACCCATATTTTCATATTGTATATTTTTCTGTTTAATTTAATTAAATGTTAGTTTTAGAAAAGCTGGCAACCCTCTTCTAAATATTTCTAAAAACTTTCTCAAGGCGAAATAAATGGTTCGACACCCATATTTGACTATTTCATATACCTTGTCTATAATTAAATTAAATTTGAATTTTCAAACAGGTGGCAACCTTTTTCGAAATATAAGTATAAACCATGTTCTCAGCGCAATGAAACGTTTGACGCCCATACTTTAATATTTCGTATAACTTGTGTAAAATTTTATTAAGCTCGACTTTTCAAACTGGAGGCAACTCTCTCCCAAGCATAAAATATAAGTATATGTAGTTTATGACCTGTTCTCACTCCGAACGTGTTCTTATACTCTACAGATACGGCACTCAACAGCCTATTGCTTTACTCAAACTATTATTCGAACGTGGCGGCATGTATGATCGTGGAAAAGATTTAAATTGGAAAAAATTCAAAGATCTCACATTCTACGCGGCTATGGGTTGCGCAGGAGGTGGGCGCAACGAAGTCGATCCACGTTTCATATCGATGTTTGCCGTCTTCAACATTGTCTTTCCCAATGACGAATCGTTACAGCAAATCTATGTCTCCATATTCAAAGGACATCTGAAGCATAGCAGCGCATTTAAAGTGGAACTTTTGCCAATGGCAGATTTGGTGGTCAGCATGACGCTACGACTTTTTAAGGTTAGTCAACGAGATTTCTATGTGTATACGAAAATGTGCATTTATATTCTCACATACACACCCATGCATGTCTATGTCTGTTTGTATATTTTTAAGTTTATTTTTATGGCGTTTTAATATTGTATAAAAATTCTGTTGCAATGCAAATTGCGTACATATTTGTTTTATCAGACCACGTATCCTCAACAAACAATTTACAATTTTACAGTTTTTTACACTTTACAGAAAATACAATTTTTTTCACATTTGCAATTATTGTTGATGTGGTTGTTCTTTTTCGTTTACGCCTTGTTGGTGTGTAAACTGCCACATTACAAGTAAGAATTTATTGTAATCGATTTACATATGCAAATAACGGACAATTTTTCATAAGCGCAACCGTCCTCCACTTAACTTGACATCACTACTCCTCATCTGCATGGGCCAACGAACGACGACAGGCCAAAACATTTCTCGCACTTCGTTTGCTACCAAATGGTTTATGCACAATGGAAATTATTCAATAAATGCGAAAGGATACGAAACTCTCCCATAGTAGAAATTTCTTTCTAGCGTAGTCGATGGTGCAAACGGGAATATAATACACCATGATAAGGGGCAGAAGACGGACCAAGGTTAGCATGTGAAGTGCATAGATGAAATTAGTGAGTGAGTGAGGGGTGGGTGGGGATTTCTGTTATTTACACACTTATTTTTCTGATTTGATCTGCGTTCGAAATGCGAGTCCATAGGTGTACTGCATTGCATTTTATGCGCTAGTAATAAACGTTCGGTCCAGCGCAACTCTGCAACTGCGGTCCCTGTGCAGCGGGCGATAAGACTGGCAAGACGAAGGATGTTGTGCGAGTGTACGCTGCCACATTTCATGCCAATCTTTGAATGTCGATCTGTCGCTTACGCCAATCATAACACATGCATATGTACTTACGTATATGTGTTATATAAGTATGTAGTATGTGTGTATGTAAATTTATTTGCGGTATTGCTTTTGGCTCACAAATTATATATTTATGTTGATAGTAATGCCAACGAAACTTATTTTTATGACCATTACAATTGGATGGTTGGTTGATATTAGCATTGCCTAGGGACCTAGGATCCAATTAGCGCTTGGGGCGCCATTTTAATACGCTGATTCTCCTAGAACATAGTTTATCAGATGTCATGATTCATAACTTGCCATAAGTTGGTTAGACTTTTCTTCGTAATTTTGCGTATTAAGGGGGAAGTACATTTAGAGACCGAAATTTTTTTTGTTTGCAGTTGACTTGTAGAGAAGTGAAGGTAATTATTTTCAAATAGGTATAATATTTAAATATAGTGATTTGTGCAAAGTAAAAAATGAAAATTAACAAATTTTCTAAGGTTCTTGTAAGCCATGTTGCCGCAAAGGTCGTAAATTGTGTAAGCGATGCTGACCGCAAATTTCATCTCAAATCAACAAACCAAACATTTTCTTATTCAAGAGGATTTTTTATCGTAGTTAGACTCGAAAACTAACCCTTTAAAACAGGATTCAGCAAGAAAAAAATTCCGCTTTTAAAAAAAAAATCGTTGTAAAACTTTCCAGTCAAAAAAGGTCTAAACATGATTTGGTTTTGAAATCTTTAGTCTAAGTAAATAGCCAGCTTTTATGCTCTTTAAATGGAGGTTAAATGATGAAAATCGGTTCACTAGTTTTTTTTATTATCACTTACACTATCTTTAAAAACATTGTTGCTAGAAAACCCCGTTTAAAGTTTGCGGTCAAGAGCTTGGCGGGCTCAGCGTCAGCCATTTCTGAGAAATTTGAAATTTGAATTGAAACTTACTTCCCCCTTAATCTGTTTCGTCTTGTTTCTGCCATTTATGAGAACTTAAAATGTAGATTCCTCTTTATTACCCCTAGCGGGCAACTTCTACCTCAGATTCTCTCTCTTCCGCATATATTCCTATGGCCGTGAATCCAGACGAGAGAGATGACGATAGACTTGGCCGCCAAGCTTTACGTCTGCTTACAGTCCCGGGTGTCTGAGAGTAAGCACGCTTTGTGTCCCATCGCTATTCTCTGTCAGCACCCTTACTAGACTTCTCAATGCCTAGAAACTCCGCTAGGAAGATCCTAGGAAAGCAGGTAGCTGGACCAGACAGACATACATCTTCATCTGTTATGGCGTCTGAGGCTCCAATACCTTCTTTGTCTAGCAAGGCATACAAGGTGTGGATGGTAATGGTGGATTGTTTTCTCTAATGTGATCATAGCTTCATGGATAGCGGTTTCGGTTGGCCGACCTCTAATGCGCGCTTGTTGTGCCGTTTGATGTTCCAGGAAGGGATTTCATATGAGTGTCCAACAGTATTTTCATCACTTTTAGCAGGAAACAAGCTGGACTTAGTGGGCCGTAATCCTTTGCTTTCACGTGAGTTCTTTTATACCTGTTAGTAACGATGACTGCCTTGACTCTCTTTCGGCTTTGTTGAATGTAGGCCAGGCGAATGCGGGTTGTGAACACCGAGTTTAGCCATGAGACTGGAATGGAGAATTTGTAGGGAGAAAAGCTCATTCCCTCTTACAAGGGTGTGAAAACCTCGTTTGGATCCACACTTTTGGGTTCTGGTCACAGCCTAAAAATTGGTATTGATAAGGGACTTCTCTGCTTACAAAGCTTGGGTTTATGTAATCTTTGGACAAAATTTTGCTCAGCCTAGCGGGGTCGCTACAGCTTTCTGTGGATAGGAAGACCAGATTCGGTCTTGGCCTTCCTTACTTCTTTATCACTTATAACTCAACTTTATAACTCAAGAACCACCAAACCGATTTCTATAAATTTTGTTTTTTTTTTTTTGTTTTTAGTGGACCTGGGCCGATTTATTCAAAATAATCGCATTTATGGTTCGGTTTGCTTGAAAGTTGGTCATCGCATCACATGAGAAAGGCTGAACCGATTTGGCTAGTATTTTGTTGTGAGGTTAACTGTGGCGTGGTTGCAAGAATGATAGAATACAAGATTGCGCCTTCCCGCGGTGAAATGCCAGATTTCGCCTTTAGTAAACAAGAATACGGGAGAGAGAAAATTGAACAACTTCCAATATTTCATTGAAAAACGTGTTCTAATTGTTCTAAAGTGTAAAATATGAATTTATAGGCAGACATTTAATAAATAAATTCGCAAAATACTAAAAAAAGTGTCTCTTTTTCTTAATTTGTGAAAAAAGCTTTGTCTAGTTGAAGTTGAGAATTGTCAAACCCGGCAAAACCAAAGTAGCGGTACTTCTAAAGGCGTCACCTTCAGTATTCAGTACACCGTGGCGTGGTTGTATAAAAAATTGCCGGGAGGTAGCGCTGTGGTCGAGCTAATTCTAAAAGTCGTTTTAATGGATATTTCGTTAATTTTTCATGTTTCGTTCATGTTTCTGCTGGACGCTAGAGTCGAGATATTGCGAAAAATCGGATGGACCAATTTAGTTCATATTCAGTAAGTATATTGGCCGTACAAAGACAAACATTTTTGCGAAAAGTATATTTGGCGGGTAGGGCTCAAGTCAACATTTATTTATACATCGGTTTTACGTACCGACTTGAGTTTAATGTGAAACGGAGATTAATCAATAGATAGGAAGTATTTGGATTTAAAAATTTACTTCCTAGATCTCACTAGGGTTGAGATTTATTTATTTATTTATTAAATGAAAAATAACAATGCAATTATTATTTTACAGTAAAAACAAGAAGAGCACTAGCTGCCAGGGCTTACGGCTCGTTGTTTTAATAGACTTATTTTGCTAAACACGTGCTAGTAAAATCGATAAAGTTAGCTACTACCTATACATTAATTAATACTACATTAAGAAATAGGAGCAGGAAAACAAGATAAAAACTAAAATAAGCAGAATGAGAAGTTTAAATTAATTATGCAGTCCAGTTTTTAATAGGAAATCTATAATTTTTCTGATGTTTTCTTGAGAGGATATTCGCAATAAGTCCGACGAAGATTCGTTGGCGATTGGTGTTGAGATATTTTTAGAAATCATATTTTTTGGCCTGCTTAGTTCGTAAACAAATCTATTTAATATAACCTTTTTGTTCTAAATATATCTATATGGCGTAGTAAGCCTTTATTTTCCCGGGTGTTATGTTTGATATTCGAACCAAGAAATTTTAGATTGTATCGAAAACCTAAAGTTATGTGGATTTTTTTTAGCTATTTAGATGGTTTGGATTGTACCCAATGCAATATCAGTCGTTGTTAATAACAATGATATTCCTAATCTGGTCGGTTGCGACAAATGAGTACAGATATACTTACATACATATGTTTACTTAGTTTCAGTCAGATATCTCTAAAACTGCGGGTCTAATTTGTGTTCCAATAGACTGGAGGGCTCAGCTAAATTGAGTTAGCTCTTGGTCCTAATAATTCTGCTATGCTTGGGTATGGATATATCTCTTCTTCTTATACTAACAAACATCGGACCAAAGTTATAATACGATTTTGTCTTTATGAAACGTGTAATTAAAATTAACAACAGGAAGAAGCATAGAAAAATGTCAGCGAATACATAAAAGTATTGACTCTCATAAAAAGTATTGTTCGAGGAAGTATTATTGTAGACTAAGCGAATAGAGTGATAAGGAAATTCCTATATTTTTATATCCAGAAAGCATCGCTTTATGTAACCTTAGTTACCTTACATGAAATTAAAATTTATTTTTCTATTTTTAGTAACGTCACATCACTAACATATTCACATACACGAGTACCCTGCACTCTTCTCTTCAAACTTCCACCCTGTTTTTCCGCCAGCGCCAGCGCCAGGCCATTCATCTTTCCCTTCCGGCCATCATTGAGTAACTATTAAAGTGCAAACGACAAAAGCTCTGCTGCCATTCGCGGAATTTATAGTTGACTGCCTTTATGGTGCAGCTTCAAAGAACCAACAGCAGAAGGACTCCACCACTCTGCTCATCTCTGCTCAGCTCAGCTCAACCAGTTACAGCTTTCAATGCAAAGGTATATGAGCAGTGATAGCGCCATCTCGCCAGTTCCGCAAGGAGCGCACATTGGAATTGCATTAGTTTATGGTATTTTTAACAATTGTTGACACTAAAATATTATCGCATTTCATTGCGTTGTAGTAGATAGAAATCCATTTGCCCTACCGCTGCGACGTTACCTCGATATTTGGTGCACACGCGACAGTTGGGATTTGCAAAGCATTTCGATGGGCCAAAGAGCGAACGAGTGTGTTTGTGTGTGTGTGTCCGGTTAAAGGGCAGTGGAAATCTGAGATTACAAAAAAATAATTGCATTTTATGCTGACTCAATTAAATGTTGCTTTTATCATTAGTACCAAGGATGCCATTTGAATTTTTTTAAATCAACATATTATTACACTTTAATGAAATCATTGATTTGTCTTTATGTTTTATAGAATTTTATAACATGGTGGCACTAAAAACAGTGAGTTTATAACCAGGTACAAAATGTCATTACACGCCTCTTTCAATTGTAAAATTAGCTAGATATTATAAATTTAGGAGCTGGAAGGTATCGAAGGAAAACAAAGTTCATATTCGGGTTCAGTTTAATTATTTCATTTAAAAGTCTTTGGGAAAACTGGCAATGATAGTACGATTTTTGTAATTGTTATCGTGGACAAGTTTCAGGCGATGTATGACTGTGGAAGTTTTCTCAGCAAAAGTTTGAAATTTTGATTATTTTTTTTTTAAATTTTGTTAAAATACTGGCTATATTAAGCGGGCGATGCTATGCTCTAAAAAAAATCAACAACAAAAGTTACTGTCTACTCAACAAATAGACCCCCATTTAGTAGTTTCGGATATTAGTTGAGTTCAAATATGCAAACAGACAGACAAAAATTTTAAAAATGGTCCAAATGTATTCAATTACAATTACAATAGTATAGGTTCACAAAGTTTGAAGCTTATAACAATTTAGTTCGCTTTAGGTAAAGTATTAAAAATTGGTTAAAAAATGGAACCGTAACAGTTATAATTTTTATAAAATAAAATCATGATTTATTAATATTTTGTGATTTTTATTTTTTCTATCAAATGTTTGCTTGGACTTTTATTTTTTCGATTGATCGCTATTATATTGTTGTCATCGCCGACAAATCAAATTGTTTATATTATGATCGAAAAATTCTAAATTGAGAAATAACGATTATCTTGTATCGAAAAAATAAAAATCAAAAAATGACGACCAAACATGATCGAAAAAATAAAAATTTAAAAATAACTATAAAACCTAATCGAAAGTATATAAATGCAATAATAACGATTATTTTCGATCGAAAACATAAAGATCAAACAATAACGCTTATTCTTCATTGAAAAAATAAAAACCACAAAATACCGATCAATATTGATCGGAAAATAACCAGATAACGATTACGCAATGATTTAAAACAAAAAATCATGAAAATAAAAGTAAGGTCAGATTTGTATAGCATGTGGCGTAAGGATTTGATCGACATATTCGAGTTTTGCTTTGAACGATTTCATGCCAATAATTTTTAGATCCGAAAAAATTTAAATTACAGTTATTTTTGGTCACTGGTTTAACACAAGCATAAGGTGAAATTTTAAATCGAATTCGCCATAACTTGGGTTTTTTCTCATGCGTTTTGGTTAACAGAGTCTATGGTATTCAACTTAATAAAAAATTTTGACAGCCAATAAAATAAGATTGTTACAATCCATTCAAAACTTTCAAAATTATGTCCAGTGTTTTGCTCGAACACCCCGAATTGCAATTGTTTGATCATAACTTTAAAATTAATTGGGGGTGTATATGAAATTCTGCTAATGTCGAAATTAGTTTTGAGATCGTGTTACCATTGCTTTAAAAACAAAATTTCCTGAAGGTGTTGCGCGGATTTATCCATGTAAAAAAAAAAATCCGAGTATGCTTCGCAGTAGCGCATCCTGTTAATCCTGTTTTCCAAGACCTTAGTAGCGGTTTCTGGTTGCATCTCGAATTCCTTGCTCAATATTCGTCACAAGGACCTAAATAGTTAATGGCTTATTCGCATAACTTCGGTCATTCACGGTAACCCATAAAAAAAGTCTAATTGAGTGAAATCGCAGCACGGAGATGTTCAATTGGCACTGCCGTGACAGCTGGTACCGCGATTAACGAGCTTGGCAAAATATCGATTGTGGCATGGTTCGTGGGCATGTCGCCTCCTAAAACT
Source organism: Anomoia purmunda (assembly GCA_951828415.1). Taxonomy (NCBI): domain Eukaryota; kingdom Metazoa; phylum Arthropoda; class Insecta; order Diptera; family Tephritidae; genus Anomoia; species Anomoia purmunda. Next base: position 131,474,877 of record OX639993.1, on the reverse strand, counting down.
AAAGATCATTTAAGTCTATATCTCCAATTTCTACCTACAAAATATCGTTTATGATGTCACTATAGTGATCACCGGTACTACAGCTCTAAAAGCCGCACCAAACTGTCACACGCTGAAGATGCATTGAAAAATGCGATCACGCGCAGTGACAACACTACAACAAGCCCAACAAAGCGACAAAGCAAAAATTATAATTACCGGCTTGGGTCGCGGCTTTCTCCAGCCACGGGGAGCTTTACAATACGGCTTTCAAATCCGTGTTCGCATCTTTTACGACACTTCTGGTATGACTCGTCTTGGGTCACTACCACGTCTGTACCTTTTACGCTACGCACAGAGCTGGTATTGGTTGTGCCCATTATTATGGTGTCGGTCGTTAAATTTTCAACATTCGCGAACGCCACTAACGGTGCACACAAACAATAACCGCGAAATTTTCTACTATCGTCATATGACGCACAGCAAAATTGGAGTGAGAGCAGAAAGTAACGAAACCCCTTTCCCTTTTTAGCTTTCAACACGCTTTTCGAATTCGCCCTATCATTACTGTTGCAACTTTGTTTTGGCTGCACTCTCCCTTTGGATCCGCTGATTGGCAATGCACGACGAATACACATGGATATTTGGGGAGTTTCAAATGTTAAGATTAAAATCCGTTTGAATTAAAATCCTAGCTGCACCTGTTTTAAACATATCCACATTTTACATATTTCTGATGGGACCGACATTTGCAAAAGAGAAAAAGCGTATTTCTCGATCACTAGAATAAATTTATACGAATCCAAAGCTCATATCAAATCCTTTTCCCCTTTTTAACACACTGAAACTAATCAAATCAATGTAAAACTGTAAATTGTTTTCTACCGAAAGAATTATTGGGCAATCCTAGTATATAGAAACAACTTAATATCTAAAGCCCAATAACAAAAACCAACACATGTATGAAAAATTAAATTTAATGGAAAAGATTAACAAAAAAGGTATATTTGAATTTGAAACGGCCATGAAAGGAATTAATGCCAATGCGACTTTGTCTTAGAGAATCAGAGCATTGAGCATATAAAAGAAACAAAAAAAAAACTAGTGACAGTTCGAAACCAAGATTTGTTTTATAACATTTCCATCTCAATTTCAGCCAAAGAAGATGAAAAAGATGCAAATGATACTTAAGTAATGCATCGCAGATTAAAGAGATTTATGCAAATTTAAAAACCTTAATTCAGTTATCTAAACTGAATGAGATAACTTTCAAATTTATTTCAGATTTAAAACTTGTTCTTCTTTCTAATGTAGGCATGCGCCGACGGCATCTCTCCCTTATCCTTATTGTTTGATTACAGTAAGTCGATTCCTCCCGGGCCCGGAGTTCTCGAAGGGCCCGTATTTTTCGAGAAATTTAGTGAATAGTTAAATTAGAATGCTTTTGATAATCGAATAATGCTAACCTTTATTTGAAAGTTGAGATTACCGATAAAGCGCGTTCTTGCGTGCATGTACAAAAAAAAAACAGTTGCGTACATAAGCAAAAACTAGCTATGTAAAGTAATAAGAGTCGGCATAACAGCCGCCAACCGAGCCCACTACACTTTTCTGCGCGTTTTCTTAGCGTTAAGGCACTTTCACATGTACACTATAGGAAACTTCCTCCCCACCATCAAATGTCACCCAGATGCTTCCCTAGTCGTTTAGAAAACTCTATGCGCAATGCATGCGCGTCAGTTGGAAAAATACATTTAACTTTAACCCTGCTGTTAGGTTAAGACCATTTGGTCCAATTTTTTTTTTGTTTTCTTTGTAACTTTGGAACGGTGATATATACTGTCTAAATTTTTCAGCTCAGGTGGTCTTTTTATAAAACAATATTATGTGCGAAAATTTAATTCTCTGACTTAAAACTGGACTAAGATAAATTGAAAATTACGAATCTTAGGTTAAGGGACCATTTGGTCCATAGTATATTTTCTTTGATTTTCTTTACATTAATTTTCCAAAAATAAGTATTTATTAGTTTGTTCGATATTTTTTGGCACTACATGATGAGCAAAAAAATGTTTTTCGGTTGGTTTTGCAAATAAACGCACTGCAAATGGAGCATTTTACATCAGACTTAGACTTGCAGCAACTACAAGTTCCTCGCTTTCGAGCTCCTGAACTAGAAGCATTTTTAGAGCAGACCACTGGTGCTGGGTTTTACCAGAGTTGAGTAAATAATAAAATAATAATATTTAGCAAGTATTGAACCAAACTAAATATAAAGACTAACATTAAATTGTTATTTTGTATGAAAACTGCAGTATGGACCAAATGGTCCTCTAACCTAAGATTCGTAAGTTTTTTTTTAACCTAGCAGCAGGGTTAACAGTGACATTGACGTTTCCAACTTGAGAATTTACGACTTTGTTTGAAGTTTTTCGTGTTCCCAGAATGTTGTAATGTTCTGCTCGCTGCTTCGAGAATGAAATTGATCCGCCAGAGGCCAGAGCAATTTTGTGAGCTTAGAGTTGGAAGGATGTCCTTAAGGTGAGTTGAAATATTTCGTTCACAAACAAATTTGCATCGCTTTTGGAAAATATTCGTTACTCACAAGGACCCGTATAAGCAGCAGTTTGCTAATTTGCTGATAAATCAATAATGTGAGAACCGACCCCAATTTTCCCGATAATAACGGAAAACGAAAACGACCTACATAAAGAAGTCGATGAAAATTACAGTTACGAAGAAATTGAATTCAAAAGAAACAGTTTCCACGTCATACTTGACAGCGTTATCTGTGGACTAAAGAAAATATTTGCCGCAGTGAGTGAGATAAACAAATTATTCTCATTTCTATGGCAGTTCCATGATATAAGAAAAAAGATGAACTCAACGCAGCTGCAAAAAATTTTGCAAAAAAGTATTCCGTTGATGTATCTGATAAGTTGTTCAATAAAGCTATTCACCTAAAAACACGTTTTCTATGCAAATTTTGAAACCCGTCTTACTCTATACAACTTGTTGAATGCCATTAATGCTCGAAAATTTGAAAGACTTTTCCCAAATATCTGCATCGCTTTGAGAATATTTAGCACTTTACCCGTTTCTGTTTCAAGTGGTGAACGTTCGTTTAGTGCTTTAGCAAGGATCAAAAATTTGCATCGATCATGCTCGTCGCAGGGCAAGATTTCAGGACCAGCTACACTATGGCTAGAGGCAGAATTAGCCAAGAAGTTGGATTTCCAAACTATTATCGACACATTCGCTGCCGCCAAAGCTCGAAAAGCTCTAAGTTCCAAATAATTGAAGATTGGGGGATTTTAAACTGCATGTTCAAAAACTTGATCATGATAGTCAACAGACTTCGAAAGAACTTTTTTTTAATTAATCAGATCGATAAATAAATGATTGAATAAAATATTTGAATCTTCTTATTAACTGTCAAGTCCTGCTATTCTTATATTCGTATATTCCGATATAATCTGAATAAATATTTCAGACCAAAAGTCTATACATATGAACTGATTAATACATTCTATTGATTTTCGAAATCGTATAAAAAAAAAATTATTTCACCCAACATCAACTATAAAGTAAATTCAATGCATATATGATGAGCTGATGAGAGCAAAAACGTCGTATTTGACTTATTCTATAAAAACATTGAAATAGTAAGTAGAAAGATAGTTGATGAATTTGATGAAGTATTCGAAACTTTTATGCAGAAAGGGGCCCTACCTTTTTACCCCTCGGACCGGATTTCTTTTCGAGGCCCTGTTTTTAATACAAGAGCATCTAAGATTTCAATTTCAACTAATTTCTAACCTTAAGACATTAAAAAGTATACTCCTGATTTCAGTTCTTGTCGACATTTTTATGCAACCTTTATTTGCTTACTCCCCACTGTGGGGAGTCGATACGTTTGTGGTGTGAAACTTGTCGGCAATTAGCATCGATGGTAATGAATTAAAACAAACAGAATATCTCTAAATCACGTATCTAAGTTTTAAAATTTTAAGCTTCAGTTTCAGTCCTATCGTAAAACCCTTTATGCATATAACTACAATATTTCTTTCTGCATTGCCTACCAAAGTTTCGTTGCCCGCAAATACAGCCATAGTCAGATTGCAATTGCATAATGGCTAAAGAAATGAATTATTTGAATAACAAAATCATTACTCAGAGAATTTCTTACTTACCATCAGTACGGCACGAGATCACCTTGCCCACCAGCCATAGCCAACACCAAGCAGCAGAGAACGAAGTATATGAACGGGAAGTGGAGAAAAAAAAAGTATTAGATAGTAAAAAGATGATGACAGCATTAAATGTGGCATAAATGAGCGCCTGAATACTTACTATACCTACGTCTATGCTACAAATCAATTTCGCTTCCTTTTGCCTTATGTATTATAAGTGCATTGATATATCTACGAGTACGTGCATCGAGGAAATACCAAACTCAGAATACCCCGTCTAATGCCTTCACTTCCGTGAATGGATGCCACCGCAGGAGTGCTCGACGCTCACACATTTCAATGCATATTGGAAACTGCGATAATTTTGATTTGTATGCCATTTAACGTTTGAAGACAAATTTAATTTACCGCAAACGTAAATGCGAGGCAACGAAGCGTTGAATGGGCCCGCTGCTAGTTGGCACCAAATAAATCAAAGAAATTCTTAATGCTGAATTTTTTTTTTTTTTTGCTTGTTTTACTTTCAACGATGTACATATGTACATATGTATACATATGTATATTTAAATTTCAGATATTTTCCAGGGAAGCACATTTTGGCATTTACATTCAGTATACAAATTATGCACATGATTGTCATTTATATTAGTATGTGCAAACAACTAGGGCACATTATTCAAAAGCATGTTAAATCAAGATATTTCCCTAGTTTCGAAAAAGTAAAAATTTAATGATATTCATTACGAAATATTGTTTTTGCTTCCACTATAATTTAGATTTGTTAAGCGAAAATGTTTTCAGCATATATGTGATAACAGAATTAATATATTTTATTTGAATAAATTTACGCGTACAATGTGCTTTAAATTCATAGATTTAATTAACAATTTCCCATTTTATTTACAGATTGTAATTGTCGAACTCCCACCAACACCATCGAAATTCCATTATATCTTCAATTTGAAGGATTTGTCGCGCATCTTCGCCGGCATGCTATTGATCCATTCGAACTACTTCCACGACCTCCGTGACTTGATACGCGTTTGGCGTAATGAATTTACCAGAATTATTTGCGATCGATTAATTTCGAATAATGTAAGTCCTTTCAATTTATGCCGCACAAACACATACAAACACCTCCTCCTTTTCATATATATTGTATTTATGTAGAAACGCGCAGCAACCTGGGTACGCCTTTTTAGAAAGAAAAAAAAACACTCAATTACGCGCTAAAATTCGACATGTACAGTATGACACAAAATTATTTGTACAATAGAATATGAATTTGTACATATCTACTTGTGCTAGCGGGGCGGTCGCGGTAGCCAATTTTTTTTATCTGAAAACAGCTATGTCTTTAAAAAGCTCACCACAGAAATCATAGGTCGTTCGGAGTACTTAAGGGTAAATTGTAGGTGTATCAATTTAGGGTATCAAATGAAGACGCAAACTGCAAATTTAAGTAGAAGCCGTCCACACATCGAGATACCCATATGATGTACGGGACAAACTATTATCAATTTTATTACAATTACTCAGCCATTGGAAAAATGATTATAAGAAGGATATATGCTCGCCAGTTCTCTCACAAGCAAAGAGGGAGTTTTATCCAGTCGGTGTGACTATTGTAGGCGAGACTGTGATTACAGCCACTTCACACTCAAATCAAAAATAAACAGTAGGGAGTAGTACTTCCAAATTGGAATACCACAGAAGAGGGTACACCTTATAAAGGGTGTTGTTTTTGGACGTGTGCTTTTCAATGAAGCAATACTTTTTTCGGAGTTTGTCTTTTTGACAGCTGTTACTTGATTTATATTCAGCTTGGTTTGCTATTTCATATTGAACAGACTTACTCCAAAACTTTTGCAAGTCGTGCAAATTTATTACCAAAATAATGGTTCAGTTCACGCGCTGCGTCCAATATTTGGTCGGTTCGGATGAAGCTCACTTTTGGTTGAATGGTTTCGTTAATAAACAAAATTGTCGCATTTGGGGTGTCGATGTGGAGGATGTTGATGTGGATGACTTTTGGTTCTAAAAATGCACAGAGCCAACGAAACAAAAAATTTATTGAAGGAAACTTTTTTTGGGCGCAATACCTGGCGTCGTGGGCCTGTGGTTTGGCCTCCGAGATCGTGCGACTATTTTTTGTGGGGTTTTGTGAAGTTGCCTGTCTATGCAGATAAGCCCGAGACGATTGACGCCTTGGAAGAGAATATTCGGTGCGTTATTGCTGACATATGGCCCCAATTGCTGCAAAAAGTGGGTCTCTCGGCTGGAATTTATTCGAGTCAGCCATGGGGGTCACTTGCCCAGAATCATTTTTAAAACATAATTGCGAACCCTTGTCTTTATAATGAAGTAAAATTCTTGGTCATAACATTAAATTATATGCGTTTTAATTCTTCTTGAAAACCACATGTCTAAAAAAACACCCTCTACGTGAAGTAATTCACTCTCCAATTACGTTTCTACCAGTTTCCATACAAAATGTTGAGCTGGAATCATCTAATCTAATGATCTAATGCGAATTTGGTCTGTTCGATATGATTTCTAATATTTCGTGATTTTCGGAAACCAGGCAGCAAACCAGAAGAAAAAATTATAAAAAAATAATAATATCGAAAATAGAAGCGAATTGCAGAATTGTGTAATACCATCTTATCTATATAAAGTAAAACTTTCGAATTTTAACTGTCATTCTTAAACCACCACTACAGTAAATAATAATTATAAAATGCAAAGAGCAACATTAAAAAGTAATCCAGTCCAAGGGAATCACGGAATGCACCATATGAGCAGGGTAATTTGCACTTTACTTAGCGAATTACATAGCGAACGAATTACTTTCCCTTGCCACGTGATTTAATCGCGCTACTTTTTTGCCAGCCCTTAAGCATCGTCCACTGTTCCCAAGAAAAGAAAAAACCCCATTTAAAAACACTTTTAGAAAATTACCAATTAAATTTCCTTAAGTCAGTTCACAACTCTCAAGAAAAAAGTCCTTTCGTTATCGTCTTTTTCTAAAGTTTCCGTAGAAAATAAATCGTGATAAAGGAACCCTGGTTTTGACAAGAAATAAATGCGCTATTCATTATTCCCGCAAGAAATATTTATTACCTACTTATTATTATTAATGAAATCCAAGCTAATTTTATTGACTACTTACCAAACGTCACACAATGTTACTTTGTATTACAATTTTGTACTGATCGGAATCAAATTAATTTCTTTTATTGATATTTTTCTCCCTCTAGTTTCTTTATTTATATTTATTCCTCCCTTCCTCTTCAATTTTCTCTTGATCACCATGAATTATCAAATGCCAAAATTACTGTTCCACTACTATTTCACGCTCTCGAAGTATTGCCGAATTTTTCTTTAGGCTTTTCTTGAGATCTGTGGATGAATCATTAAAATCAAAAAACTACGTATGGCTGAGTTCCAAGTTGCATGTTGCTTTGCATTAGTACGAAGTATAGAATTCCTTAAAATCAAACTGCTTACGATATGCAAAGTATCGAGTACCGATAAATTTTTATGCGTATTAGATGCGCATACATTGAGCATAGGGCGCATCTCTATTTTTTGTGATGCTCAAATTTGTGATAATGGCCGAAGAGGAAGTGTTGTTAATAAATAAATTTATATTCACATTTGCCGGCATAGCTGTTGGTTGTTTTGAAAACAATTGCCACAAAATGTCAAAGTTGATACAAAGCAAATTGAAACAAAGCAGTAGGGTTGCATTGTTGATATTGTATAAATTCGGTATCGGTATCGCAACAATGCAAAGCAACATGCAACTTGGAACTCAGCCTATGCTTTACGAGTATAAAATGCAAAATTCTGAGAACGCTTATAAAATCGAAGTCTGCCAAGCTCGGTACCGAAAGCTAGATATTGGCGACGCGGCTATCTAAACTAATACCGTTTTACCGTTTACGAAATCTAGTTTTTTTATGTCTTATTCTTGATATTTTGTGAAAACAAGTGGCAAAAACTGTCTAACTTTATCACGAAGCAATCATGATAACCTCGAAAACATCTCAATTTTCGTTGCGTTTCCATAAGCAACTTTGTGTTCGATAACTGTTTGCCAAAAAAAAAAATAGATGATTTGCCGTCAGTAGGTTAGAAACAGGGCAAAGAACAATAATAAGAAAAAGTGGGGTGGAGAAAAACTGAAATTTTTATAAAAAGTGGCATTACTTGATGTGCATAGAGAAATGCCATCGAAAACCTGTTAGTAAAAATTAATGCTGTCTGGACGGTCATGTTTAATATCGATCCTGAAAATACCTTGTTTTCATTGCCATTTTGACATGGTCAAATATTTACTATATACAAAATCTTCAAATATAAATTGTTCAATTACTTTGCGTTTTTTTTTCCTATAAAAAATCAAATACTCATGAATCTTACTGCACAATTTTACATGAATTTTGTTTCCTTTAAGTTCGATTAAGCGCTAATTGAATTATTAAGAAATATAATTTCTATAGTGTGAGTGGGCTTCGATTAGCAACTTAATTTTGTTAAAAAATAATGTCTGGCGATTGAATTTAACGTGGTGAGGCGTAACGGAAGATCCTTTCTTCGTCGAACCTGTTTTTTTTTTGGACTTATATCGCTTTTGCTTAAGTCTGTAACTAGTTATAACAAAAACGGAATATAACATTCGTAAGACTTTTCTAAAAAAAAAAATGAAAAATACCCTGGTGGGAACTTGAATTTTTCTTACTACCAAAGTGAGATTCTATTGAATCTCTGGTTCTCATGACAAAAAACAATGAAAATACTCTCTGCGCTAGACTTAATTAAAATCTACCATAACTGATAAGAAACCAACTTGTGTTCTCGTATTTTTAGCTTCGCATGTTATCGAAAATCTTACACAAATAAACTCGTCGTCATTGTACACGTTTAAGACATTATTGAAGCTTTGGCAGCTTACGTTTGATTGATGTGTCGTTGCTGCTAAATTGACTGCAATTTAAAAATTTGAATTCGATTTGAATACGAACGCTTAGACAAATAAAGACGTAATAGAAAGCATACAAAACGACAAAGCACGCACTTATTCGCAACTTCAACGAGCCACAACTACGCCAGCCTGACTTCTACATATACATACATACATACATATGTACATAGCTTATCCAAAATCAAAACCAATAAATGTACTATTGTCGATATGTAAGTGCAAATTGCAAATAGACACGAGACAAGAATAAAGTAAATACCCGCTGTGCCAACGACGACTCCTAGACAGAGTGGAAGAGTAGTAAATTTCACCTGAACGACAGCATAGATTGATTGGCATCAGTTTGCTTTATTAGACAGCATTGCCAACAGTTTGGGTAGGGATGATGATTTCTTTCTTTCTTTCCTGGAATCGTAATGAAGGTGTAGCGTTTGTCGGGCAGATTCGAATAAAAAATCTTTAGCGTTGAGTGTTGAATAGCGTTAGAAAAATAAAAGTGTACAATGTAACACACAGCTACGCAATCAATTACCGGAATCCTTCCACAAACACAATCGCACATACTTGCGCACAGACTGTAAACTACTACACCGACAACAACCTAGCCACTTTGCCAATTGCACACACGGGTAGCGAGTGAAAATTTACACACACTTTCTTTATATGTTAACACCATTTCGCACTTCGTCTACGCATTCCGTACTACAAATTTAACATCATTTACCGTTACGTGTAGGATGTCAACTTAATGAGAAATCATATCGAGCGTGAGGTGGATGAAACGTTCCCACCGGGTTTCGAGGAGGAGTACGGTTTCATAGATCCCGATGCAGTGGCTCAAGGTAATTGGTAGTTGTAAATATTTTTATTGTATATGTATGCAGTTTTAGATATGTCTGTATTTATTTTAAAAGCTTCACACAAAATTTAAGGCGCTAGATATAAATATAGATTTGTTAAATTATTAACACTACTTCCCCAATATTATTTTGAGATATTGAAATTAATATTGAGACACTTAATAAGGGTACTTATTTATATACCTTATAAGTTGGTAAAATTCTCAGCTTGTTACACCAGCTGTCAAAATTTGTATCAAAACTCATTTATCAGGGCCTGATAAATTAGCGCACTGATTTCGGTTCGCAAATGTATTGGTATTTCAGTGAGCGCAATCCTTTTATCTGGTTTTCACCTTTTTTCGCAGCGTTTAAAGCAAGAAAATTTCCGAAAATGGAAATGTTAACGAATATGAACAATTCCGATATATTTCAGATTCCTACACCTAAAACGAAGCGGCAGAGAACTAATTCTACAAGTCGTGTTTGACGCTACACTTAAATGTATACTTACTTATACTTATGCTTATATTAATTCAGTGAATACTTATACATTTACTTATTGTTATAGTTGTACTTATACTTATACTTATACTAACTAATTCATTGACTACTTATACTTATACTTATGCTTATACTTATACTTATACTTATACTTATACTTATACTTATATTTATACATATACCTATACTTATACTTATACTTATACTTATACTTATACTTATACTTATACTGATACTTATACTTATACTTATGCTTATACTTATACTTATACTTATACTTATACTTATGCTTATACTTATACTTATACTTATACTTATACTTATACTTATAATTATACTAATACTTATACTTATACTTCTAATTCATTGACTATGGATGTGGAAATTTTAAATAGTTCTGAGGCATGTGATGTATGTACATACAGCTTTTGAATCACTTGAAAGTCAGAGTGAAACTCCACAATAAAGGGGCCAAGTAAAAAATCTACCAACTCTGGGTTAGTGAAAGCAAGAAAAACAGTTGGAGTTGGAACGCGAAAAAATTTAATAGGAAAAACAAAAGCAAATTCATGATGTTGGTACAGAAAGCTTGATTTACAAAATAACTGTGATTTGAAAAAGTTCAAAATTGAAAAACAAAACTTGAACTTAAATAGAAATTTTCAATGTAATGCGTTTCAACTAAAATTTCTCTTGTGCTGAGGTGGAGTTGGAAAGTATTTTGTTTAATTTTGTTTGTTGAGTAAAACAGCAGTTGAATTCCGTCACTCGTATCCCAACTAAGTATTTTCGATTTTCACATTTGCTATGTAAACTATAGTTGGACTTATATTTATGCGCTGGCTTCGATGTAAAAAATAGTAAAATAAATGTTATCAAAAAAGTTTGGAATTTCAGAAGGGAAGATATTTACACTGTTCAAAAGCGACTGTGACTAGGATAATTTCTACCTTTCGTTTAAACAGATTGTCTGCCATATAATAATAGATATTTAAATACAGAACTAAGAGCAATATATTTATGTATAAATATAGTATATATACTCACTATCGTCATTTCCAAAAATTTTAAACAGTCTCATTTCTTCAAGCAGAATTTCAGCCCAACTGAGCAACTGCTCCTTTTTGCATAGCTACGGCATTTTTCAACTGTTAATTTAATTAAATTGTTTGAAAATTAGACAACTGATTGTATATGCTTACATAATTAAATTGCCAGAGGCGTTGATATAACAATTGGCGTAAACGAAAAAAAATACGCCGCTAGTAAATTTATGTGTTTTTACGAAAACCCCTAGTATTTCTCTATGTAAAATGATATAATTTGCAGATCAAGCTCCTTTGTGTGGTTTGGTGATAAGTGAAGTATGAAAGTTTAACAAAGAAACATATTCAAAATAAAACTTGCTCGACCTAGGTTGCCCTAAATTTTGAAAATAAAATGCTCATATAAATTCGACTTTTCAAGCAGGTGTCAACCCTCTATACGCAATAAACCTTATCTTCAGCGAATCAAACAGTTTGGCACCCATATTTTCATATTTCATATTACGCGTGTACAATTTAATTAAATTCGACTTTTTAAGCAGGTGGCAACCCTACTCAAAATATAGCTAGCTAATACACCTTCTAATTATGGAAGCGAACCATTTGATTCTCATATTTTGATATTTTATACACTTCTGTATAATTAAATATAATTCGATTTTCATGCAGATGGCAACACTCTCCAAAACATAGCTATCCATAAACCTTCTACTCAGCGAAACGAACCATTCGTCATCGAAATTTTAACACTTCGCTTGCAAAATTTGTGTAATTCAATGACCGATCCGACTTTTCAAACAGGTGGCAACCTCCCCAAAACATATGTCAGAACTTCTCCTTGCCGAACCAAACCGTTTAACACCCATACTTTAACATGTCATATATCTTATGTATAATTTAATTAAATTCAATTTTTTGAACAGGTGGCAACCCTTATGCATGTTAGTTTACACCTTCTTTCAGACATGAACCGCCTGACCCCTATATATTAATAAGTTATATAGCTTTTGTATAATTTAACAAAGTTTTTTTTCAAATATGTTGCAACCCTCATAAAAGAAAGCCTTGAAACTTCTTTCCAAGACGAACCGCTTGACACACATATTTTCAGATTTCATATTACTAGTGTATAATTGAATTAAATTGAAGTTTTCAAGGAGGTGGCACCCTTCTCCCAAGCATAAGGTATAGTCTACGACCTATCCTCTTACCTATCCTCTTACCTACCAAATGTCCATTCAAAATTTCTTTAAAATGCGACAACAAACGCTGTTACACGAATTTTTTATATATAAGATAATAATTAGAGCCTTCGATTTCTCGAGATCGCTCGAGGAACAATTTCTCGCAAGGATCGCTTTCTCACGAGGTTCTCGTGTATCGACAAGCTCGTAAAGTTTGCGAGTCTTTTAATATTTTATTACATAAGATAACTTGATTACAATACATACAGTGGGCCAAACAGCCAAATCAATCAGTTTTAGAGTCTTATATTTCTCAATACTGCTCGAGAAGTAATTCCTCATGAGGATCGCTTTTCCACGAGCTTCCTGTTACTTTGCACTTGTGCGTGCTGTCTTATTTTTACTTAAAAAATAAATCAATGAAATAAACTCGTCTCGAAGAATACTCGACTTTGCTAGCGAGAATGCGATAGCCGAGATTTCTCGGGTTTTCAAGTATCGCTGAGGATTGCCAGTGGATGTTTAACTTATGGCCTACAAATAAAATTTAATTTGGTTAATACGGAATACCCTAATAGTCAAAAGAATCGATAAGAGTGGTCTCGACACTTTAGGTCAGATATTTTTCGATACTACTTCTGAGTAAAAATATTGATACCCGCGTGCAATCGTTTCATTCCTAATTTAAATATTTACGGTACTATTCTCGACCTGTCTTATTATTTATATATTTTAAGTTAAAAAACGATGACTTTACCGCAAAAATTCCTTTTCCAGAACAACAAGACTTATTGGCCATGAACCCTGATGAGGAGCCAGTGATTGTAACGTTCCACGATTATGTTTTCCGTGATCCCATACTCTACGGCGACTTTCGCAATGCGGTTAATGAATCCGAACCACGCTTTTATGAGGACCTAGTCGACTACAATGCCGTGCATGCGCTTTTCGAAGAGGTACGCAGAAATTTTGATTAACACGCCCTCTATTCATTACTTGATTTTTAGTGCTGTATTTTAATTTAAACATCTAGCGTTATAATTTTGTTCATAGTACTATCTATCATATCTTTCTAGATACTTGAGGAATACCAAGAGCGTAGAGGCAAAATGAACTTGGTATTATTCGAAGATTGTTTAGAGCATCTGACACGAGTCCAACGAACTTTACGTATGCATCGTGGACACGTTATGATAATCGGCGTTGGGGGTAGCGGCAAGAAGAGCATTACCCGCTTGTCAGCATTCGCTGCGGGTAGGCTTGAATGACCTTCACATTACATTATATATTTTTATTATATTATATTTTGATTTGTCAACTTTTTAGAATGTGAGGTTTTTGAAATCACTGTTGCACGCGGTTACAATGAGGTATCATTCCGCGACGATCTTAAGAGGCTCTACACAATGGTTGGCGTCGAGCGGAAAAATACCGTTTTCCTCTTCACAGCTGCGCAGGTGGGTTTGCCGACAAAGATTCGAGATCACCATCAAAACAGTACAACTTAAAACACTTTTCTTTTGTAGATTGTTGAAGAAGGTTTCCTAGAGCTGATTAATAACATTCTTACGGTGGGCCAAGTGCCAGCGCTCTTCGCTGATGACGAGAAAGATGCCGTGGTGTCATCATGTCGTACCGCTGCCGAAGAAGCTGGTTACTCCGCTTCCAAGTAAGACTTAAAGACTGAAATCAAATTGTGTTGTTTTTTTTAACAACTCTGATTTGTTAATCTTCAGGGATTCCGTATGGGCATATTTCTTACGCACTTGCGCTGAAAATTTGCATGTGTCGCTGTGTATGTCACCGTCTGGTGAAGCGCTACGCAATAGATGCCGGAGTTTCCCTGGTCTAATTGGCAGCACCTATATTGATTGGGTATTCCCCTGGCCACAGCAAGCATTATCGGCCGTAGCGCAATTATTCCTCTCACAACATAAAATGGTATGGCAATTATCGTTTTTCATTGAACTTTTATTTGCCCACTTTTCGTTTATCTCACTTGATTTTAGATTCCTGCCGAGCACCGCGAAGCCATTATAGATCATGTCGTACATGTACATACAACCATTCAGATGTATTCACGCGATTACTTGTTGAAGTTGCGACGCAACAACTATGTCACACCGAAACACTACCTGGACTTCATCAGTACCTACTTGCGACTATTGGGTAACTTGTTTACCTTGACCTTGAAGTAATAGTAAACTTTTATGTATTCATTCCAGAGGAGCGTAACAGTTTCATAAGCATGCAACGTAATCGTCTCAAGGAGGGCATTCAAAAGATCGATGACGCTGCAAAGCAAATTGAGGAATTGCGTATAATTGTTAGTGAGCAGAAAGCGAACGTGGCCAAAGCTTCAGAGGAATGCGAAGCTATGTTGGTGGACATTGAAGAGTCAACACAAAAGGCTAATGTAAAAAAGGCTGAGGCGTCTGAAAAATCCATCGAAGTCGAAATTAAGGGCAAACAAATTGCTATTGAGAAAGAAGATGCCGAGGAAGCGCTTGCTGAAGCTATGCCGGCACTCGAGGAGGCCCGACGTGCGCTTGCAGATCTTGATAAGGCGCAAATTACTGAGATTCGTTCTTTTGCTACGCCTCCCCCACAAGTGCAAGTCGTTTGTGAATGTGTTGCCATACTGAAAGGTTTGAAGGAGATCAATTGGAAGACCGCGAAGGGCATGATGTCCGATGTCAGTTTTCTCAAGAGTTTAATGGAAATGGACTGTGAGGCGTTAACTGCGAAACAAATAAATGCATGTCGTGCACATATGAAAGGTTCGAATTTGGATGAAATGGAAAAAATTTCTGTAGCAGGCGCAGGGCTTTTGAAATTTGTGCGTGCCGTGATTGCCTTCTTTGAAGTGTATCGTGAGGTGAAGCCCAAGAAGGAACGCGTTGACTTTCTGGTACAAGAGCAGGAAATACAAATCAAACTTCTGAATCATCTGAATCATGAAATAGCAAAATTGGAAGAACAACTCGATAATCTTAATCATCGCTATGCAGAATCAATGAAACAGATGAAGGCGCTGACGGAGATGATGCGACAAGCCGAGCGTAGATTGGTAAGAGAAATAAGTAGAGCATAAGTTGCTCCAAGCTCCTATCTCTTCAAAACAACAGCTTTGCAATTTATCTATACTTTCAGATTGCTTCTAATAAGCTCATCAGCGGCTTGAGTTCTGAGCGCAGTCGTTGGGCGGAGGATATGGAGAACTTTCGCAAGCAGAAGATCAATATGATAGGACAATGTTTATTGTGTGCCTCCTTTCTCGCCTATACAGGCGCATTTTCGTGGGAATTCCGCACAACAATGGTTTTCGATGACTGGCTAAAGGATGTGCAGGACCGTTTAATCCCCGTTCCTACGCCATTTCGAATCGATGAAAGTCTCACCACGGATGTAGAAGTATCCACTTGGACCTCTGAAGGCCTACCACCGGACGAGCTATCTGTACAAAATGGCATATTAACTGTACGGGCTTCCCGTTTCCCACTCTGCATCGATCCTCAATTGCAAGCTCTCCATTGGATTAAGAAGCGTGAGGCGCGTCAAAATCTAAAAACGCTCTCCTTCTCCGATACTGATTTTCTAAAACAACTCGAGATGGCTTTGATGTACGGCTATCCAGTGCTTTTCGAAGATGTTGATGACTACATCGATCCGGTTATCGATAGTGTGCTCAGTAAAGATGTGCAAGTGGTTAGCGGTCGCAAATTTATTGTGCTGGGTGACAAAGAGGTTGACTTTGATCCAAATTTTCGATTGTATTTAACTACAAAATTTGCCAATCCTAAATTTGATCCCGCCGTCTTCGCTAAAGCTATGGTCATCAATTACACTGTCACGCAAGCTGGTCTAGAAGATCAACTACTGAGTGTCGTAGTGCGCTCAGAACGACCCGATTTAGAGCAGCAACGTGAATCTCTAATAGCGCAGACAAGCGAAAACAAGCAACTGCTGCAGCAGTTAGAGGATTCCTTGCTACGTGAATTGGCCACCTCTACAGGCAATATGCTGGACAATGTAGAACTGATCGAGACTTTAGAG
This sequence comes from Anomoia purmunda, assembly GCA_951828415.1. Taxonomy (NCBI): domain Eukaryota; kingdom Metazoa; phylum Arthropoda; class Insecta; order Diptera; family Tephritidae; genus Anomoia; species Anomoia purmunda. The sequence goes on along the minus strand of OX639993.1, from coordinate 131,458,086 downwards.
AATACGAAAACGAAGGCAGCCGCTGTCTCCGAACAACTGCAATTATCAGCGGAAACTAGCAAGGATATTGAGAAGTTACGTAACGGCTATCGACCGGTAGCTATACGTGGCGCAGTACTCTTCTTTGCACTTTCTGATATGTCTTCTGTAAATAGTATGTACCAATATGCGCTGGCCGCCTACTTAGAAGTGTTCGGCTACTCTCTACGCAAATCCGTGCCAGATACAGTGCTCGCCAAACGGCTTGGCAATATAATAAAAACTTTGACCGAGAATGTTTACTCTTATGGCTGCACAGGTTTCTTTGAACGACACAAACTACTATTCTCATTCCAAATAGCATCAAAACTTGCCAAAAGTAGCGGTCAACTGTCGCAGGCAGAACTGGATTTCTTCATTAAGGGCGCGATAACACTGACGAAGAGCGAACGTCCCTGTCCGGTAAAGTGGTTGGCTGAAAAGGGATGGGAAGACTTATTGAAATTGTCTACTGATTTTCCGGAGCAGTTCGGTGCTTTACCAGATAGCTTGGGACGGCTGGCACAAGAATGGAAGGAGGTAATTAAAAAAAAATTGACACTATGTGTAATACAAAGTGGTATTTCAAAGAATCTGTTGCACTTACGGGTTACGTAAATTCAAAACATCAAAATTTTCAGGAAGGAGTCTTAGGTGTTTGGATCTAAGGCGAAATACAGGAAACAATCTATATCGACGGGGTTGAAGTATAAAGAAAAGGATTTTAAAGGGAGTATGTTTAAGGTGGCATACCCGGACTTATGTTAGGATTATCTGGATTAATTTGGGATCAATGGAAGTTAGGTCTACTGTAGTGTCCAGATCGTAGTAGGACGAGAGTAGCTGGAGCTCCTCCTTTGCAATTGGTGGTAGTTTGACTCCTATTACAACATTCCAGGACTAGAGTTAGTAAAGGTCAGGTTGTCTCTCGGCGAATGTAGTTTATGGCTTGTCTGTACGCTGTCGTATCTAGTGGTAGTCTCACGTGAGCTCAGCTCTTGTACATAAGTTCTACGTGTCTGGTTGGTGGATCGGGGATTATTGTAAGACATCCTGTTATAAGCCGGTAAGCCGCACTTTGTCTGCAGCTTCGTTCACCCTGCATCGCAGATATATGCTAAATATGTAAGAACTGTCCATCCAATCCTCTTATATGTTGGCAACAACTTTTCTTTGTCCCAGGTGCTGCAGACAAGAGATTTGTGGGCTTTGTTGCGGTTTGTTGCGGTTTGTACTTTATATCCGATTGCGGTTGTGTGCGATGAGAAGGAGATCTTCAGAATCTTCGTTTGACTAACCATTTCAATAGGGTTTTCATCGACATGGATATTGAGTTCCAGCCTGAGCTTCTTCGTAATCAACTACGGCAGTCATTATCTAGCAGGCAGTGGCGTAAAAGATAATGGCGAGATAATGGTGACTCTCCCTGGCGGTTAAGGGAGTTTGGAGATGTGCAGTCGAATTCAGAGAATGCCACCCGGTGGTACCCCTTTTTAAACTCTCCTTGACTTGACTTGTATTCCTTCGTCTCCTCGTTTAAGTCCGTGCTAGAGAGTTGATGTCTCTAAGTTTGCTAAGCTTGCTATGTCGAAGCCTTTAATAAATCTAACACTGGTATTGGCGATTTTCGCAGCCTCCTCGTCACTCTCCGCTTGGCTCTATCGATCAAAGAAATTTAAAAAAATTACCAGCTCAAGGAGCTCGTGTATTCCTTCGGAGCCGATTTTAACTCGGCCATCATACTTCAAGGTGTTTGATAAATGCCTAACGGTCAACCAAAGCGACCGCGGGTGGGTTACCAGACTTCAGATGCTCCTCCCACTTGGTCCACTTATTTTGATCTAAGAGCTTCCCAATCTTCACGCTTAGATCCTAATACGGGAATTATGGGGATCGGGATGGTGCAGTTGGTTACCGTCGGGGTCATTTCGGTCGCAAAACTCAAGCGGATTTTGGAATGTTACCGCCCACGAAGAAGCGAACAGTTGCAGTCGTAACCACCTTGAGGAGCTTATGATAACCAGTATGAATATTTGTTGATATGGAAAGAGCACCAAAGCCATACCGTAATTTCCAAGAATGTGACCCATTCTGCTTGATAATGGTTCGGAGGTCCTCGGAGGCAAAGTCGACAGGCTTGTCGATCCAGATGATTATGGGTAGGTGGTCTGAAGCAACTACCCATGATCCTGCTGGGAGTATAACCCTTCATTATAAGAAATGTTAAATTGACTATGCCCTCAGTACAATTAATTTCGCTTTTGATAAGATGGTAGTTTTAAACCATAGATCGTGGTGGGGATTAAGTGTATTCTTTTCATTTGAATTACACACACATATTATTTTAACAAAAAACTTACTCCTAATATATAAATAACCAGTAATATATTAAAAAACCAATTTTCAAGCGTGATTGATTAAATTCGTTAGTAAAACGTAAAAAAGTAAATACTTTAAAAAACAGAGAGTTAGTAATGAATGGCGTCCCCTGTAATCGTGCAAGATTTTTGTATGCCAAATCTTTTTTCTTAAATTTTATGAAGTCTTTCATTCAAAATATTCTTTAAAATAGTGCTTAAAAATAATTTTCGGTGTCGGGTATATTTATTACAGTAAATAAATAATAACCTTGCACAATTTGTAAAAATAAAATGTATTACCGCTTTAGTTTAAAATGCAAACTAGTTTATTTTCATTATTTCTATATGCACGCATGTTTGTACATACATATATACACAAAATATCAATACTCTAATCGCATTCAAGAATATTAACTATTTATCCTACTTCATTCGAATATTGAATAAGCTTATGAATTTTCTTTTTCTTTTTTCATTGCTCACTTTTCGCATATCGCATCCTTGCTTTGCCCTCCATTTCCTTCCGGATATCACTTTCATCTATGGAACCGTACCCAATTTCCTTTTCATTTATTTCATTCGCCTCTGATACCTCTCGTAAATATCTGAATAACCAACAACATTATTACACATTCAGTGGTTCGATTTGGAGAATCCGGAAGAATTTGCATGTCCGGGCGAGTACAACATTAAATGTAATCCATTCCAGGTAAGTTTGTTAAGCAATCGATTATGTTCTTTATGCTCTTATGAATATACAAACCTACATATGTACATATATATGTATGTACATTTCTACTTAAATATATACGAGTACATGTATTTAGGTTAGCTTGAGTTAGGAAGCAACCAATATTCGGTTAACTACGGAGTTTATCTTGGGCTTATATTATGGCAACTAATAAAAGTAAAATCCCATATTTGGCATACTGAAAGTATACTATACTTTTATTTACTAACCGATTAAAAAGTACGAATACAAATATTTTTATTATTTCATTTTGCAATAACATAATTATTGAAGTGAATCTTCTTAGACGGCGAATCGCAAATGGAGAGTCAAATTTTTAAAGCTGATTTCGTTACCTAGTTGAGACCCAAGATATAACGTAGAAAAAGAAAGAATGATAAAGATAGCTACGTATGTTTATACCTACCTAAACGCAACGATACAAAGTTACATATGTGTAAAGCATCTTTTCTGCGCACATAGAAATTTATGAATTTTTGAAAACTTTTGTTTTGACTGAGTTGCGGTAATTTATAGCCACATGAACTTACATTTTATTATACTAGAACTAAGTGAACTATAAAACTGCATAAGCAAAAAAGGCTCTTATAATTTAAATTACCAGTTTTTATAATTTTAAAAATTATGTGTATTGAGTTTAAATGTGAAGCGTAAACCAAATTGTGTTGCAAAAATGTAAACTTGCACGGCTCAATCGAGGTGTCGACGTTAAATTGTAAGTGCAACCAATTTGTGGTATTATTTTCAACACGACGCCCGCCTCAAATTGTAGGAGAAGTTCAACTAAAACATCGAGCTATATGATGTAAGCGCCAAATTATCATCGTAATTCATGGCTAATTCTTAATTTATGAGGGAATTCGTACGAAACTAAGTAGTTTCGCCTTGTAAATTCGGTCAATAAATAAAGTTGAAATCAAAAACGAAATCACGAACAAATCAGTGTCGGTTTTAAATTTTATCGATAACTTGACTATCGAAAAGTGTGTTCTCTCATTTCACTCAACTGCGCCCTGATCGTAAATTTAAAAAGAAATGTCACAATAAAATTCAAATATGATAAAACTGTACATAATTTCTTCTATTTTCTCCTAACCCTGTGGCTACTCAGCTGTCAAGATATATTAAGAATGACAAGTGTGGACGCACTTGGTTTATGCGAAGCAATTTAGACGAAATAAAGTAAGATTGAGCTACAGTGAAAATGAACTTCCCAAGTGTTCTGATCGGTTGGTTCATAAAAATGTGTCTGAAGATTTTCAAATACCCCCAAATTCTCAAGTTATTCGAAAAAAAAACAAATTTTGCATGACTTTGTCTACAACACAAACTTTATTTCTTTTAATTTTTTCAGCAAATTTAAGTTTTAATATATCTTTAGAAAGAAGAATGTTTGCACTTTTTAGAGTAAAAATTGCTTTTCCGAAAGCAGTTGGAAATTTTGCCATCATTCTGAAATTTAAATTTTTTTATATTTTGAACTTTGTTAGCTCCTTACTCAACAATTTTACAAGAAAGTATTTGCATTTCATATATTTTCTGTCAAGAACCTTGTATTTTGAATGAAAACAGGAATAATTCCTAAAATGCAGTTAAGAATTTTTGAGGTTATGATGTTTTATCAAAAGTAACTTCGAGTCATATCATTACGAAACATCGTACATAATTTCAATTAGCATTAAGTTTTCATTTATTGAATTAATTAAGAGGAAATAATATGTAATAAGTAAATTTTTAATGCGTTTAACTCATGTTTTAATCCCTCTTACCTGGAACGTGTTTGGTATATACATACATATGTACCTGAATATGTGTGTGCTATGTGATTCACAAATTTGAAATAATCGAAATCAGGAGGGTGTTGAGCATTTTCCTGCATGTAACGCATGCACCTAATTTACTTTTGCATGAAAAAATTGCTGAACACCGCCTGTAAGAAAATGATAAAAAAACTACTGATAAAAAATCTACCAGAATTTTTAGCTACTCGGAACCAGGACTTTATTATAGTAAAATTAAATGGCCTACAAAAAACTATATACCCAAAAAGTTATTCGAAATTCTAATTTAAAAGTTTGAAAATTGTATGAAAATTTTTTCGAAATTCGATGATTTTTTGTGAATTGCGTAAAATGCTTGAAACTTTTATTTATACAGTTTTATTTATACACAATGAGCTATAGTTTTATAAAAAAATATTAAAAATAAATTAGTCAACATAAGGGGCAAACTGTTCGTTGTTTAATATACAGGCAATACCGTAAGCCTGTACATATGTGTGTATGTATATATATCCTTCAGTTTTATTTCAAAGACACCGAGGATTTTCTGAGCAGTTAATTTTTTTCCTCTCTTTTTGAAGTAAATGTCATAATTTCATAACCCTTTGATTAATTCTGAGCTCAGGTATCTTATTTTCCTCAGAATAAAACGTTCTTGACAGAAAATGTTTTAACTGTTAATGTGTTTTGTAAAATTTTAGAAAAAAGAGCTACCAAAGTTGAAAATTAAAAAAAACAGTTTTGCAAATTTCAAATTGATTGCACACAAATGCAAACTATTTTCGCGAAAGTCATTTTTGATCTAAAATATACCAACATTTTTCTTTTGAAAGATATATCGAAACCTAAAATTGCTCAAAAATTAAAAGAAACAAAGTTTGCTTTGTAGACGAAGTCATGCCAAATTTCTTTTGTTTTTTCGAATAAGTTGAGAGTTTGCGTGTAGTTGAAAATTTTCAAATACATTTTTGTGAATCACTTTGCCAGATCTACGACCTCTACTAGGGCACTAGGAAAGTTCGTGCATTTTTCTTCTTTTTTTTTTTGATTTTGTAGCACTATGTAATTTGTGTTGCAGTTTGTGCGGACTTTAATATAGAGGCAAATACGGCATTAAGAAAATCGAAATGCTACTATCCACGAATGTTTAAGTTTGTGTGCGCTCAACTTAATTCGAGTACACATTTAAATCTACAAATACCACTCGATTTATTTAGTTCGTATTCCGTTTCGATGATTATATCCAACTTATCATAATTGCTTCAAGTTATGTGACGCATAAGATCTGAACTTGCTTTAAAAACCCAACAGAATGGTCAAAATTGATTAAACCATGCAAAAATATTCGCTTATTATTCGTTTGGAGTTCTTAGCTATTTTCTTCATAATTTATAAATTTTCCAAACCATTTACGCTGCCAAATAAATCCATGCAGAACTTCGCGACTCAACCATAAAAAACAGCACTAAATACCAGCGCTCCTCTAAGATATTCGTTTCCTATTATCCTCGAAAGTATCCTCTGCGTACACACACGGAATTCCAATCAGCTAACGCGACTTGCTGCTGCTCAGCCCCCCAACTATTGCTTTCAAATATTGTATGTACTATGTGGTATCGAATACAGCCACATTCTTTAGCCATCCAATACGTTAACATGTACATATGTGTGTGTGTGTGTGTGGTTTTCACAATCTCCAGTATTTTCTTGTACATATTCTACTATGCTTGTTGTTTTTCTTTCTTTCAATTTTCTTCATCTTCTTTCATGCCACTATTCATTCACGTTCGAACTTCATGTTTCTCGTTTGTTTACTTGCTGACCTGCAAAGAAATTAATGTTCCTGCGTTGCTTCCGTGTCGATCGAATTTTCCGTGCAATAAATGAATATATTGTCGAAACCATGGATGAGTTTTACATTACGCCGCCAGTGATTAGTTTTGCGGACATCTATGAGCAGACCAATTGCAACATGCCCGTTTGCTTTATACTCAGCGCTGGTTCGGACCCCACAAATGATTTAATGAAATTGGCAGACCTTGTTGGCATCGGAATGGGCAATTTTTGTCACATTTCACTGGGACAAGGCCAAGAGAAGGTGAGTTGGTCAAAATAACTGTTAAGTGAGTATGTGTGTGTGTGAGTGAGTGAGTGTGCGCGTGCATGAGCCCATTGTTATTGTAGTTATTTACGAGCATGTCCGAACAATGAAGTAAACAATGACAGTGACGAAAATAGCCCCTACACTTCGTCGATATTTTGCCAATTCTTATTGTTGTGCACAACAATGGCGCTCAATCTAATGTCAATTCTTAGGTGTGGATTTAAAGCGAAATAAAGCGTTATAATAGAGAAACATGTCACTTGACGAAATAGAGGAAATACGAGTATATCTAAGGCACATGTTGAGTGGGATGATAAAATTAAACGTACAATGAAAGAAAGGAAAAGCCTATTCGGCAAAAAAAATGCTATAAATTGTTGCTAAATTGGCAATGAGTGCAATGAGCATTTTATTTTTTTTTTGCGCAATTCTTTAAGCGGTCAAAGAAGTGCCTAGTTACCATCGCATTGGCCTGTGAAAATAAGCATCATTCAAATGTTGACCTAAATATAAACATTTTTTATTTTGTACTCATTTTGGCCGAAATAGTTGGCACTTGTTCGTGTCCAATTAAATTCGTCAATATCAATAGCATATCAACAAAAGATTACACTAGTTTACAACCAAAAGAAACCCGAGAACGGAATCATATAATTCCTGCACTGAGAAAAAAACACAAAAATATCCGAAGAAAAATCTACCCTGTTTTGATGTAATTTTTTCCTCAAATTGCGATGTTTTCCCCCGAGTGAGTCAAGGGTTCTTCAAAATTTATTTTAAGAATTTACATAAGTTGGAAAGTAAAAAAAAAAAATTTTTAAGTGCAAAATCTTTTGATTTCATTTCATTTATTAATGCGAAAAAATAAGGTGTCGTGGTTTATAGTGTCATATATGAAATTAAGGGAAGAATCCCATGTAAACGGTTAAAATCGTAACTATACTTCAAACATGGATGGAAAGAAATCGAATGATGATGGAGTAATAAAACAGAAGAAAGTACGTTGCAAAATTTGAAATCAATTAAAAAATGTAAGCGGTCAAAGTTGAGCGTGCGTTATGTGCAGAGGCAAACGGTGTGCATGATAGAGTCTTAGGAAGTGTTCCTGTAACAAAAAATTCTAGCAAAAAAGTTAACTTTTTACCTCTACTAGTCCTTGTTGGAGTGGTTTCTCCTAATTTTTTTTTTGATTTTTGGAATAACAAAAAAAAGTCGAACTTTTAACGTTATTTTTTATTAAAATGTTTATAAAAAATTTTTGTTTGCATATAAAAACCCGTCAAGGACTAGATAAGTGTATTTTGCATAAGTATTAAAAAAATTGTGCAAATCGCGGTTTCTTGCAACTTTGCATACCGTTTTAAAAACACAACATTTGGAAAAACGCGTTTAAAGTATTTCCATGATGGTACGAGCCGTGTGCTACGCGGGACAAAAATATTCAATTTTTGAGTAACACCCTAAAATGTTACAGGGATATTATCGAATACATATAGGTTTTATTTATGAATGTAAAAAACATAAATTTCTTGAACCGTTAACATGAGATTCCTCCTTTAAAGACGCTTCCTTAATAATGAATTAAGGCAAATGTAGAACAGTTAATTTAAGGCCTTTTACATTTGGCTCCAGTTTCAAATTGTGCACTTGATTTGCTTACTTTGAGAACTATCAAAAATAAATAGAAATGTTCTAAAATAGTATAAAAGTTGACGAAATGGTATCTTTCCTTCAAGCGCTTGAGGGGTATCCCTACTTTGTGAACTCAAAATCAACAGTCAGCTTTATGGCATTGTCAAATGAAAAGGAACTGATAATAATATAGTATGGCTTTGCACAGATGTTTTTACATATACATATGAATAGTAGGTACATATATATAAAATTTTTATGAATATGTTGAAAATAAAATATCGGCAAATTGCATGCAAAATTTCAAGTCAATCCGTTGAGAATTGTAGTCGTAAATGTCCGGCCAGCTCAAAAAACATGGTTTTGAGTAAAACGTGTTTGAAGTTTCAAGCGGGCGTAAATACGAGAGAAACGGTGAAAAATCGACTTTTAAGATGGCTTTGAAACTTACATAACAAATTTTGAATATAATTGGGCAATTTAAGGCAATAAAAAATTGGTGAAAAAAATTCGTTCGTTGTTTCAAACAAATCCTATAAATTGGATTTTACATTTTTTTAAAATCCAAAAATTTTGCGAAGGAAAGTCGAGGATGTGGTTTTTCGTTGAAATAATAAACTTTTTTTTTGAAGTTTCGTTGCATTTCGTTATATTTGCTTTTATCGTTGCTTCACAAGGTAGCGCCTACTCTTTCGACCAAAAACGTAACTGGTTGAATGATGTACGAGTAGTGTGTTGTTCATTCTTTTAGTTATATTGCCTTTGATGGATTTAAATGAACAGACTTAGCGTTTGCAGACCAGGGGCGGATCCAGAAACGATTCTTAGGGGGGCGGGGGAAATAATTTTATACCTCAAATCTGGAGTAAGTGTTATTCGGAACAATAGTCGGTGGTTTTGGTACTAAATGGCACTAAAACATGCAACTAAAATTACAATTTGCATTTTAGTGACATTTTTATATGGCTTATTCTGAATTTGATTTATCTCCAATATAAGAAATCTATCATTGCATTGACAGAAGAATCTAAAGCTAACGTTTGGTAATCGAAGATTTCAAAGTAAAGTAAAGTATCGGGTCAGCACCTGGAGATAGAAATTCACTATATGGTTCTAAAGAAAAACATTGTTGGGGTTTAATTGTTTGCTAGATCTGGATTATTTGCGAGCTAAAAATTACCGATACGCCCACCTTAATGTAATGCTTTTTGGATGCGAAAAAGGAAGCGCTTACCGATTTTTTTGATTCAAAACTCGTTTCTGAGGTCAAGACGTCACCACAAAGAGCGATTCCATATTTTTTGCAGGGTTGTAGTAATAGTAGTAGCTTATAGTACTTAGTACAAGCATTAGTAAAATAGTAGTAGTAATTTTCAGTAACATTAGTATAGTACTTTAAATTAAATTAGTAAAAACTGTAGCAGCTATTACAGCAGCATTAGTAAAAATAGTAATAGAAATTAGGAAAAATATTTGTAGTAGTTAGTAGTAGCAATAATAAAAATATTAGCAGAAAGTGATAAAAAACAATCAATAGTTATTAAAGTTTGCATCAGCAAAAATAATAGTAGAAATTAGAAATAATAGTAGATGAAATTAGTGGTGACTTTAGTTTAAATAGGAGTAGTAATTAGAAATAGCATTAATAAAAATAAAAATAGTAGTTAGCAGAAGTAGTAATAGTAGTGAAAATCATTGTGATTGTAGTAGTAGTAGTCCTAGTTCTAGCGATAGTAGCAGTAGTAGCAATAGTTAGAAGTAGTGGTAGTTATAGTGATGAACCTAACTACTGAAACGTCCTGAAATAGTCGCAAAACATCTAGTCGGAAAATAATATCGAAGCAGCCCAGAACTTCGCCTCAAATGGTATGTATGTACTGATGGACAGCAGATAGCAGAGTACATACATATACATACACATTGATATGTCGCTACCTCAATATGTGGGATTTTTTGCTCATATAAGCATCATGTGGTAACTTGGCGCGACCTACGTTACGCCGCTAAGTAAGTTTTAGTTCAAAAATAAATCTACAGTCACTCCGATTGAGAGAACATGAAATTGATACTTAAAAGGGGCTTAACGCCCTAAATCAAATATTCGAGGAAAACTATGTCAAAGCTAAAAAGTCCATAGTGCAGCTTTTGTACCATGGTGTGGTTAAAAAGTCGTTGATTGGGGTTTTTGGCATTTTGATTTTTAAAAATTGTATACCAGATTCTTTATCAGCAACTCCAAGATCTCCTAAGGTACGGGTTTCAAGCAAATGCGATCAAGTTGTATATTTTTAAACTTATTTTTTACTTTGTTTTAAACAGTTAAGATCTTCTGTGTACTGGGCTTGTAAAAAAATAGTGAAGCAAGAGATGCGCGGTTTGTTCCATTGTACTAGTGTTAGATAAGCTAACCATAAAGTGGCTTGACTCTGCTCTTATTGATAGACATAGACATATATGTGAACGTCCGATTTCATTGATCTTGTAGACAAACCAAGAGATTCTGTTAACTTCTCGGCAGAGCTCTGTGTAGCCAATTTGTCAGCCAGGTCGTTTCCGCAAGTGCGGGTTTTCAGAGCTGCACTGTCTATTTCAAGGGATGTTATTTTTCTCCTGAATTTCTTTTTTCCGTCTTATTTTTCATTTACTACTGCCATGATATTGTGGGACGTATTGGAAATCATATTAAGAGCTTTAAATATTTGCTTAGTCAGAATATTAAAACAATTTTAATGGAACAGCGATAGCGGTTTGAACTCCTACATAACCAATTCGAGCCAAGCATTATTTGTTTTTTTTTTTCAATACTTGACCGAAAATTTTGCTTTTACAAATAGAAAAAATAATAACGTTGCGTTTTCTATCAATACTATTGTAATTTTAAACTTTTCGGAGCATTTAAAACAACGTATGTTTACGATATTCATTCTGCTTTTATGCTTTGAACTTTTTAATTATTAAAAGGTTTGTAGACTAGTGTTCAAGTAAGTAAATATTTCCAAATTTAGAAAGTATTCGCATAAATAAAGTTTTCCGATGATTGGAACACTTTATGCAATGTTTTCAAGATAGAGAATGGAATTCAAAAAAAACAAAATATATACAGATGCTCAGAAATAAGTAATGATAAATTGTGTACTATTATTTCGTGGGTTTTCTTCAACAAGAATAAGTTCATTGTAGTGAAAATTATGAATGCTTTTCTGTACAGGCCATAATTGATGTCCTGTTGATCACCAATGCATCGATAAACAAACAATTTTTATTAAATTCGATAATTCCATTTATTAAATTATTTAAATTATTATTTATTAAAATATATATTTCTCACTAATATTAATTGCGAAGATCACAATATAAAATATATTTAACAAGAATGATTAAAAATACCCTAAAATATATAAATAGAGTTTTATAGAAATAGAAAAAAATTAAAATTATTTCCCGCACCTGCTATTTTATTTACTAGAATGCCGTCAATTTACTCGATAAATCTATACGCCAAGGCTTTTGGCTGATGTTACAAAATGGTCACTTACTCATCAGCTTCGTACGGTCGTTAGAGAAATATCTTGAAAAAATTGAATCACCTCATCCCGATTTTCGTTTGTGGATAACAACCGATCCGACGCCATCCTTTCCAATCGGTATACTACAAAAATCACTCAAAGGTTTTTACCCATTCGCTAGAATTTACTTATGCAAAACTTATTTCATTCAAATACTTTCCCTCGTCATTATAGTTGTCACGGAGCCGCCGAATGGTTTGAAGTTAAATTTGCGATCCACATTTTTTAAAGTACGACAGGAACGTTTAGAAGCTTGCTCGCATAAAGCATTCCGGCCGCTAGTCTATGTGTTGGCTTTTTTTCATGCGGTTGTACAAGTGAGAATAAATGAAATTTGATTTACATTCATTCTGACTTGACAAAAACCTTTTTCCTCTACGCTTTTGAAAATTCACTAATGTGCATATATATTTCATAGGAGCGCCGCAAGTATGATAAGATAGGTTGGAACATCAGCTATGATTTTAATGAGTCCGATTTCGATGTCTGTCTGGAAATATTGACAACATATTTAAACAAAGTAAACGACGAGACCGGAAAAGTACCTTGGAACAGCTTGAAATATTTAATTGGTGAGGTAAGTAAATTTAAGACACATTTTATTTGTATTTAAAATATTTTTTTTTACAACACATGAATTACTTCTGTACGATGTTATTTATTTATTTGACTCCCAAAGTAATGCTTTCTGGTTTCGTTTTAATTTTCACACACACATTCTTTGTAGGTCATGTATGGTGGCCGCGTTATCGATGACTTCGATCGTCGCATCACACGCATTTACATGGATGAATATATGGGTGATTTTCTTTTTGACACCTTTAATCCATTCCATTTCTATCATGACGAAAATGTCGACTACTACATACCGGAGGAAGAGGTGGTGCTGAAGGAAGACTTCATAGGTAAGTGAATGCCGGTGTAAGGAAGTGGTGCAAACTAATAACAGATAAAGATTACAAACGAAATATATATGTACATATATTTTCAAATACTCGCACTCACATAACTACATACATACATTTATAATTCTGTGTATGCTTTCAGCTCACATAGATAAGTTGCCACTTGTCAACAAACCGGATGTTTTCGGTTTGCATCCAAATGCGGAAATTGGTTATTATACACAGTCAGCACGCAATATCTGGAGTCATTTGATCGAGTTGCAACCGCAGACAGGTAAATGGAAAGAGAAAAATTATTTAGATACATTTTATTCTTTTCGCACTTTTTGTTTTTGGCTTAGCTGCGATATTTTGTATATTGATTTGAGTACTATTGAAAGTGTTTTCTTAGCAAGTGTCACATTAAATTTGACATAACTGCACCCTGCACCACGTTTGGGGGTAGCTAGAGATTTTCTTTTCTCATAAAACGCAAAAAAAAACTTATAGTAGTACCTTAGAATACAATTTTTATGCATAATGTAATCAAACCTTGTACGCACAGCGTCAGATTGAGGTATCGACTTTTTTCACTCACCCCTAGTTAGTGATTGTACTCGGTTTTTAAAATGCGCCCACGTAATTTCCTCTTTCTCGAAAAATCGGATACCAGTCTAAAATACCAAGTCATTTGATCTTTCCTTACTTGATGATTATTCTCAGTGATTATTTCTAATTGTTTTAATACTGATACCTCTTGAAAAGGAATACTATTTATAACCCCAAATCGTTTGATTTTTTCGTGAACTCAAAACGTAAGATAAATGGTTTTCCTTCAAATATGAGGTATCAGAACACTGTGCCTAGCTATAAATGAAGGCATTGCTAATCTGTTTGCACAACTCTTTGAGTCTAATTATACCACTAAAAACATGTTGTTCACTTACGAATATCCACATTATCTAAATCCCAATAACTCGATTAATGTTCCAGTAATATCTTTGCAGCTGCATTTTTTTAACTAAAAGATTTAAAAGAATCGGACTTGATATGATCCTTACCTTCAAATATAAATAGCTTAGTTAGTTGGTGCAACGATAACTGACGTGCTCTCAACCATAAAAAATATAAAAATATGAGCTTCTCACGAAACCAGTTGAATGGGCAGCTTTAATCGGACAAGCATCCTAAGTCTCACGAGTTGCCATTTATAAAAAAGAACACTTTTCTAGAAAGATTAGGGCCAAGGCGAATTTATTGACGGTGGTGATTTCGTGTTTTTTTCTTTTCAACTCGCTTTGCCTTTGTATACGGATTGTCAAAATAAATATTTGTTTACAATAAAACGACGCGAATTCATATAAGGTGGCGTTGTGAAAGCAGCTGAGTGAATTTACACTCAACAGCACATGGTATGACTTGGCCTTGTAATGAAACTTTCTATTTTGTAATAACAATTAGTTTACACTGGCGAAAAAAACCGTTTGAATGGTAATTGTTTTACAATATTGGCAAGAATTTCTTTTTTATTTTTGTTACCTTTAATTAAAACTATAGTTTATACTTTAACTAAAACCCTGTAAATTAATGTTTCAAACTAAATAAAAAATATATGCAAACTCAACAAATTTGTATCAAAGTTTTCCAATTTTTAAAAAGGATATTTCGAAATTTTTTTGATATGCAGTTTTATATCCTATATTATTATATAAATTGCAATTTAAATTGAAGTGGCTAGAAACGACCGTTGATTTTTCATATTTTTTTTTTAGCTTTGAAAACTTTTAATACCAAAATTAAGCTGTAAACCTGCACAATCGGAGTTTTTTTTTTTAATTTCGATAAAAATTTGATTTTTAAAATTTATTTTAAGTTTGAAACATTAATATACAAGTTTTTTGTTATATATGAAATTGACAAAAAAAATCATGAAAAAGTCTTGATAGGTCACCATTTGATCGGTTTTGCTATGTTTGTTTGTTTTATATTTTCTCAATCCGCCCAACAAGTTCGCCGTACACTGACTTTGGCAAATGCCGCACCAACTTTCACAAACAAAATACATAAAGTTTTGTGAATGAATTCGGTGTAGGTATTTAGACTACTTAACTGAATATGCCTTGATTAGAACAATTTAATTTACGGGAAAATTAAAATTTTTTGAATGGAAAAATTTAAAATGAAAACTTCATGTTAGTGGCTTAATTTTGAGAAATAAAGTTAGCATTGAGAAAATAACAATAAATCGTGTGCATGAAAAGCAACATTAGATAAATATTTTAAATACATCTATACATATTATAAAACAAAGTCTAAAATTTTGGAAAGAGCTAATCTCGGGCACTACTGAACGGATTGGGATGCAACTTTTTTTAAATTAATGCTTGCAGCTAGCACTACAATGATAGCTACTTAAATTAAAAATTAGCCTATTCATTTCTGAAATATTTAAGTGTAAAGTTTTAAAACATTTTACACTAAGTACAGCATTGCTACAACCGAATGGAAAATCAGTGTCGTAGCGGGAAGATGTGTAGTTGTGTGAGTAGTAAATCAACTGCTCTTCGTTACTACTTCGTTCGGCTATGCGCAGAGAGCTGTGCTGTTGACTTCGTTGATAAACCGATGCAAGGCGAAATGATAACTTTGATCCACACTGTTAGATATGTTTGTTTTTCAGATGCAGCTACCCTTTTAGAAGGTGGAAGAACGGGGCATACTACATTTAAACTTCCTCTAAATATTTCTGACGATTGGGCCAACGTGTGCAACATTTCTAAGCAAAGTAATTGTACTTCTAAGCTTATCCAGATGTGCTCACTGATAGTTTGGGATGAAGCCACAATGTCACATAAAGCGTCAGTTGAAACCCTAGATAGGACCATGCGCGATTTAAGAAGTATGAACACACCTATGGGTGGTTGTACTGTATTATTTTCAGGAGATTTCCGTCAAATAGTGCCAGTTATATCTAGAGAAACCAGGGCTGATGAGGTGAATGCGTCATTAAAACGATCATACCTTTGGTCCCATGTAATAAAATTAGCACTCAAGATTAACATGAGAGTGCTTAAAGCCTCAGAAGATAACAGAATGTTTGCTGACATGTTACTGAAAGTTGGTAACGGTGAGCTTCCAACAGTTTGTGGGAAAATCTCCTTCAATAATATATGTATGCGTTTCAGTCACCGACCATCAACAACTGATTGACAAAATATATCCCACAATAGACCAACTTGCTTATAAACCTGTATCCTGGTTAAAGGAACGAGCAATAATAACACCTACTAATGAACAAGTCGAAAAAATTAACGAATTGGTATTGGTAAAATCCCACGCACAAACGAGAGAATATTGCTCGGTGGATACAGTAGTTGACGGTGAAGAACCTGTGCACTACCCAACGGAATTTCTAAATTCTATGAACCCTTCCGGTATGCCTCCCCACAAACTTACTTTAAAAGTTGGAGCTCCAATAATTTTATTGCGAAATTTAAGTCCCCCACTGTTATGCAATGAACTCGCCTGCAGGTAAAAAGGTTATATTTTTATCTGGTTGAATGTGCTATTTTAACTGGTTGTGGTACTGGAAAATCTACCTTAATACCTAGAATTCCGATGATACCCACAGATTTGCCATTTAGATTTAAAATACTTCAGTTTCCGGTAAAGGTTTGTTTTGGAATGACCATAAACAAGGCACAGGGGCAAACATTTAATGTAACCGGAGTGGATTTGAGTAAGCCATGTTTTTCACACGGACAACTGTACGTAGCCCTATCACGTGTTACATCGAAAAGAAACCTTTTTGTCCTTGCAGAGGGAGGTACGCACAATATTGTATACAAAGAAATTTTTTGATGTTTGTCCATTAAAAAGTTTTAATTGCTATTGTATGCAACATAAAATTGCTATTTTTATGAGTTTGTATATTTAGGAATTAAGGTAAATGCAAAATCAAACTATTTCAGAACCAAAGTAACTAATAGTAAGTAATTTCTTATACATATACATAAACAGAAAGTGCGTGGCGAAGCCTCGCGCAACCGTTGCCAGCTAGTATAGAAATAAATAGATTAGACTAAAAAAGATGTTTGAAAATTTTGAATACACGTAGCCATGTTGACTCAGAATAAAAGTTTTGAATGGAATTCAAAAATTATTTAAAGAGAGTTCAATAATTTCGTTTAAAACTGATGATAGTGAATATTCTGGAAAAAAACTATCTCCGTCATAATTCTCAGTATTTAACAGAATTCATTCCGATTTTCTTTATTCACCTACATGCATTTTGTTTTTAATTTTGCATATGAGCTTTTAAAAACCGCAAAAGGAAAAACAAAATGTACATTTGTAAATTTTAGCAACTCTTACGCAAAAGCAAAACCACAATATACATGGGAATTTTTTAGTTGCCTGTATAACACCACCTTATATGAATTCCTCTTGGCTTTAGTTGAAAACTCCACTTAGCTTCATTTTCATGCTGGATAAAAATGGTGCAAAGCAAAATATAACTTTGTCTTCATCGGAATTATACAACAATTTATAAGAAAAATCTATAAAAATTAATTTTTGTATAAGCAAAAATAGTTAAAAATTTTTTTTTTTAAATATCGCTGATCATAAACCGGTGTAAGCTTACGAGATCTGCATAGAAATGTTTAACAATGATTTCAGCGGAATTATTATAATCAGATTTTGGATACTGTTTTCGACCATTTTTGGAAGCCAGCTAAAAAAAAAAACTTGATAGCTGAGCCAAACTTGGGCGATTAAGACTTATTATTTATCATTTTATATCTTTGTCCCAACTTCTGTTTCACAAATTTCATGATTATGATTCCGTTGAATGAATTGTAAATATTTGAATGCAGACCTTTTAAGCTTAGACTTTTATCATCTCAGGTGTTTTGTTTTGGAGGACCAGCTCAAGTCTTAAGCTAAAAATTTTTCCAAAATATTTTAGCGGAACTCCTAAAAAATTATACATTTTATAAGTCCGGTGGAAAAAGCGTCACTTTATTTTTTGGCAAGGCGCTCCAATTTATGTACTATGTATTCTATTTATATATTCTAAATATATTATTGGCAGTAATCCAATTCGATACAAAGTAATAAAAGTATCGAAGTAGTCAACAGTAAGTAAATGTATGTATATATCTCCTTAAAAAGCTGATATACATACATACATAGTTCACGTCTCAATTAATTCAGACTCATACATCTTTCGTATACCTCTATTCTTCCGAATACTCCAATCATCGAGAGAAAACTATATTGCTCAATTTTCATCCCACTATGAGTACAAAGTAGCAAGTACTACGTTGGCAGTTGACCATCACCATTTGACTTAAGGATAGACTTTATTTTTCGATTCCTGGAAATCGATTATTTACACAAAATTTAGGATTCTAGAGTGGAGTCAAAATTGATTTTACATGCCTAGGTTTGGTGTCTTGCATAGTTTTTTCTGCAAGATCTGTAGATATAAAGAAGAATTAGAGTTCATTGAGCACTTACGTGTTTTGCACTACAAAAAAAGGACCTTCAGATTACTAGGAAGTTGGAAGGGATTTTCAAAAATATCGTGTTGGCTTAAAAATATACTGAAGGCAAAATTCTCTACTGGTAATCGCATTTGGTGTTGTTTTATTTAAAAGCGCTTCTCAAATTGTCTACTGGGAATTTTAAATGTAGGCTGTGGTTGTGTAACTGAAAGGTACAACTTTATTTAAAACCATTTGTTGGAGGTTAATTCTTACTTACACCTTACAACGTTATTTGTTTAATCCGAATACCATATATGTATGTGGCCTCTAATAGTTCGTAAAATTTTAGTATCTCCAAGATGTAATAGGTTAGATTTCATCAATGCTTGCTTTTTCCCAAAAAACACGACAGGGGTTTTCTTTAAGAAAAATCACAAGGTAGTATATTGTTTTTCTTTTTTAAATGGCCTCTTGATGAACCATAGAAGAAATTTAAATGCAAAATGTTCTCGCTTAAAACGATTGAAATTATTGAATTTCGTATTATTTACCACTCCACAGAATAGATTGGTATTGTTCGGCCGTTTCCGCTTTCTTCGCGCGAGGGGATATTAATCAATAATTTGTGTAGCTGATTACTCAAACGGATTAAAAAAATTCCCCATTTTCTCTAATTTGCATACATAGTTCTGTTTTATCTTGTTCTATCCCCTCCCGTTCATCGCCTTTCATTCAATTTTTTTTTTGCTTTTTTTTTGGTCGCCTGCATAGCTGCAAGTTTCATTTAATTCACAATTTAATATAATTGAATTAATTAGTTGCGGTTTCACAATTAACTTTATTGCCTTTGTCGCAGTTGCACATCTGCACATCTGCACAACACACCAACACATACATACAATCGCAAATGCGTGTCGTATAGCTACGGTGACCATATTTGTTGCAGCAGAATACGGGACAAAAAAAAATCTCTTTAAAAGCATGTTTTTTTTTTATATGTTTATTAAAAAAATATATAAATATATAAAGCATAGTACATAATAATAAAAAAATATTACTTCACTTCCAAAAAAAAAAAAATAAACAAAAAATAACTATCACATAGTTACAAAAAAAATCACATATTCAATATATCTATAAATATTTTTCAGCCGTAGATATTTTTTTTAAAATATCATCTCTAGATGTTAAATACGTTTTAAATTCTTGGCAATTCATATTATAATTACATTTTGTGATGAGTATTGACTTAAGGGTTTCTACTTTCAGCTGAGATTTCTCAGATGTCCATAAGTTATTCATCAAAGAGAATATTCTTTCTGTGGGTGCATTTGAACCTGGTAAACACAAACTAAATTCAACGATTTTAAACATATTTTTGAAAGGAATTTTATTTATATCAAACTTTGATAATATTTCTACCCATTTTTCACTAACACTAATTTTATTGTGCGACCACTCCTGCATTTTTTTTTCATTTAAAAATTGTTTGAGGCAAACAAACTCGTCAAATAGTTCGGAATCATCAATAACTACATTGCTTCGCATTTTCATAACAAATTCTAAGCTTTTTTCTACATCTTTCCAAGAAGGTACTTCTGTAAGGATTACCCAATTCAAGCACTCTACCTCTTGAAAAGATGAGTCCCACTGAGACAAATATTCATAACAGGTGTTATAAAATGCGAACACATCATGCTTAAATTTGCTTTGATTAATTAGATTTTTTTTATCTAATTCGATAAGAAGTTTTTTAACGTCCAAAGGTAAAAATAATTCATCTCTGCGTTCGATTAATTTAAATTTAAGATCTTTCAAAATAAATGACACTTCAGGCATGCTTACTTCTTGAGTTTCTATTTGTAAAATTTTTGAATGAAATAGTTGAGCTTGGCTATGGATAAAAAAAAGCCAGATTTCCGCATTCGGATTATTAAAAAAATCATGTAAAATAGTTGGTACTTTCTTTTCCGAAAGAAAATACTCTTTTAAAGGTTTAAATAATCTTATAATTCTATCGATGGCTGGTTTGAGAGTAAGCCATCGAGTTTTACTAAAACCAAGAAGTTTACGGTACTCCGTTTCTGAGTTTTCGCATATTTCTTTAAGTTTTTCTACTCGGACTGTATATATATAAAAAAATGAATATATCTTGACAACAATTACTTCTACATCTACCGGTAGGCAATCTATGGCTGTTTGTACACAGTTATTGAGCACGTGTGCCGCACAATTCACTCCGATTAAACTTTGTCCTGTACAGACTTGCAATTTGGTAAAAATATTGTTCTTTCCTTGCCTTTTAGAACCACCAAAATTGCAGTTTGTGTTGTCAGCACATATAGCAAGTAACTTGGTAGTTATTCCAAACTGATTCATTACGTCCACTACGTATTTCGAAATAATATCAGAAGTTTCTCCTGGAAGGTCCTTACATTCCAATATTTTTATAGAAATTCCATTTCGATAGCTGAAATATCGCACTAGGATTGGGCATACTTTTACACTACCATGATTTGAACAATCACTATATATAGTTACAAAATTAACGTTTTTCAAATCGCTGTTTGTTTCCGTAATGGAATTTGGTGTCAAAACTTTGTTTATAATTGCTTCACATTTTGTCCGAGCACACGAATACTTAGTATCAAAACAACTTTTTATCAATTTGGTGGTACAGTCATTGGACCTAAATGAATGATTATGTTGTACTGTGTGGTAGGCCCAAGTTCCTTCATTAATACCATTTTGTTTAGTTGTTCCTTCAAAACTAGTGGAACAAAAAAATGTTTTCAAACTTTTGCTTGAAGCGGCTGCACTATCAGCAAGTTTGTGTTTATTGGTTTTCAGGTGTTGTGAAATATCAGACCGACCTCCATTAGCAATCGAAAATACTCCCTTGCATTTCTCACATCTAACTTCATTTGGCAGATCAGCCTTTTTGATAAACATGAATTCCTGCTGCAACGCATCGTTAAATGTACATTTGCGTTTTGGCGGCATGATATGTGGACTCTAAAAATTAATCGTTTTGTTTTGTTTATTTTGAATAAAATTAGTAATGTTTAAATTTTAGGATGTGTACTTACAAATCTTTTTGCAAGGCCGGTCTTCTGCCAAAAAATTGTAGTGTGTTTTAGTTATGTGTAAGTAGTCAATTAAAAAATACTGTCAAGTAATGACATACAATCAGCTGTTTTAGACAGTGATGTATTATAATGTCAGTGATGTAATAATAAATGCAATACGGTACAATACGGGACAAAAAAAAAAAAAGAGGACATATTGCGTCCCTTAAAAAAAAAAAAAAAAAACCAGGACAAGTGACAAAAATAGAGGACTGTCCCGTACAATACAGGACGGATGGTCACCGTACGTATAGCCAGCACAATATAGTTAAATTTTATATAAGCTTTTGCACATAGTATTTTACTATTTTACTAATTATACACTGTCCGATACTACCACTATCCAAACCGAAACCGAACAAATTAAGTAAGCACTGAGTAAAAAACAAAAATTCTGCACGGGGAAAATCGCTTGATTACCATTCGATAATTTTAAATGAATGTATTGGATATAAAACTACATGTGTATTTTATAAGTACAGACATATGTAAGCTTGTGCTAAATATAAAGTAATAACTGGCACTATTAAATTTTGCTATTACATACAATTTAATGCCGTGTGATCTTTTTGCCTTAAATTTTTTTCCTGATATTATTTTCATGCTACCGTTGCAGTGGCTGTGTGGACCGCGAAGGCGGCAAAACTAAATGGTAAAGTATTGGTATGGTGGATTTCACGTTAAGCTTTCGGCAAAAAAAAAATACAAAAAATTTGTCCAATAAATGTCAAGTTTTGTATATAAGTTGCGGGAGCACTCGATAAAATCCGAACAAGACCTTAACCAGACAACTTTTAGAAATAGAAATTTAACCTAATTTTCTCTCCAATATCCTGAAAAAAAAGACGGAGGATCGGTCTAATTAGCAGACTTAATTAATCAATTCTAAATACATACATACATTCATTACCATTACCGGCTGGACGGAATTGCACAAAAGTTAGCACACCAACAGCCTACTCCCTACGCTATAACATAGACTATAGTATATGGAAGGTTGCCATCTGTTAAAAAAGTTATAGTCAATTAAATAAATAAGTTAAATCACATATAGCTATATAACAATCTGGATAAGATTTCCCTTTTATATAGTCCATAATATAGATTACCAAAAAATTGATTTTTCAAATGGAGCTGCCACCTGTTGTTTAAAATGCTATATTAAATTAAAACAATGAATGAAAACAAATACTGCAATATGGGTGTCAAATTAAAGAGGTCCAATAAAGCTTCATTTCTCAAATATTTTGAAAGAAGGTTGCCACGTGTTTAAATGCAAATTAAGTACAATTAAAAATAAATGGCAGGTAACAATATGATTGTCAAACTACACATTTTAAGAAAGCGTAATTTCAAAAAAAAAATGTGTGGAGGGTTACCAACTGTTTGAAAAATTAATCTAAATTATAATAAGTTCAATTAAATATTGAAATATGGGTTTCGATTGAAATAGTTTGAAACAAGCTTTATTTTGAGCATACTTTTGGAGAGAGTGGCCACCTAGTCAAAAGAGTAAATTAAATTTAATTATTGAGTTAATGGAAGTATCACGTAAGAGGATTCGAAGAAGTTGGCTTAAAAAAATCTTAATTATGAAAATAGATTTACTGCAAGAGTATTGTCACGTGTTTAAAAACACTGATTTAATGATATTGGTAAGCTTACTGATATCACTCTGAAACGCGAGCCTTTAAACGGAAATATGTTTGTTGAGGGTTGCCACCTTTTACAGATCGTTGAATAAAATACTCTGGTGAGGCAACGGAAATCCTAATATACTGGTGCCAAAGAAAATTTGCTTAAGATATTTAAATCTTACTAATAATATAAATGTTAAAGGTTATTGTGTGAGTATGTCCGAAGGATATGTATAAAATTTGGCACTTACATATTATAAGCTGGATATATTTTAGCTAAATAGTTGTTAAAAAAATAATAGTCAATTAAATATATAAGGTAAATCACATATCGATGACAACTGGACAGATTGTGATAATATAATAAACGGACGTCTTGGAGGAGGTTGCCTTCTGTCAAGGAGAGTGTTTCAAAAATCAATTAAAATTATAATAACTTAAATAAAAAATATAAAAAAGGGGTGATATAAATTTTGAAATATGAGTCTTATAGGAAGGAGTTTTAAGAAAGACTTATTTTGAAAATACCATGGATAGGGTTGTCATCTACTTAAAAAAGTACATAAAATTTGCTTATTATATTAAAAGAAATATACAGCATGAGATTCAAAAGTAGGCATAAGAAAACTTAATCATGGAAATGAGATTTCTAATGTCAGCATCGTTTGATTACGCTGGGCATTTCTAAAAATAAATTAGGTTTCACTAAACCTGAATAGCAAAACAAACAAACAAGTTTCAGCAACCAACCATAATCCCAAATATGAAGTAGTAGTTTAACACTTTTTTTAGATAATAGAGAATTAAAAAAAAAACAACAAGACAAAAATGTATTAAAAGTTATTCCCTTTGGTGAAATTATTTATTTCCTTTTCTGTTGCATTCAAATTCATAACGTTATGCCGAATGTCATGAGAGCGAAGCCGCGGGTAAAAGCTAGGATACAAATATTATTATATTTCAGTAACCATTAAAGGTAATTTGCCCAAATACATAGAAATTGGTCGGAGAGAGAGAGAGAGACGAGAGTTAAACAAAATTATGGACGTGACCCACTTAAAAGCAAATATATGTATTATCTCGGCGATCACTTCATCAAACTCTACTAAACTTGGTGGACGATTTGCACTTTAATCCATTAATTTCGAGAGTTATATGAGTCGGGCAAAAATTATGATCTACTTATATAATGTTAGTGGTGCTTTGCTCACAGTTGATGTATAAGATTGGGTTTGAGAAAAAATACGTGGGATTGAAATTGTTCGGAATAAGTGTGGCATTCCCCACCATAGAGCAAATTGTTGTTATATCTCCGAGCATCATTGTCAAAATCTACAAACTTTCGTAAACACTTTGAATTTCTAGTTAGAAAGCGCAATCATGAAAATCAGAAGAAATCCACGACCACCTCTTATACTCGTATACCGGTAATTTAAAAAAAATTTAAATAATCGTTATTTTACTAAATCAAAGCGAATTATTTCACATTTGTTACAAATAATGTGTATAGAGTTAGAAATACGGAACAATAAAAATTTTGCAAAATTCGTGTGGTGCATGGTCATTTTTATATAAGAGATTAACTGTTTTGATTTTGATCATTACTTTTATATTTTGTCTGCATTTCTTGTCGGAGTTGTGTCAAGTCGGCCTCGCCGTAGCCGAGTGTGTGGCATATGCGCACTTCATTCGGGTTCAATTTCTGGCCGGGGCAAGTAACATCAAAAATTACAGACACATTTTTTTCTTAGCCTCTCGGCAAATAATGACAAACCTCCGAGTATATTTCCGCCATAAAAAACCTCTTATAAAAAAAACATTCGCCGTTCGGAGTTGCAGGAGAAGTTCGGCCAAACATCAAGCTATGATGTAAGCGACAAATTATTGTAATTAATATTATTTTTATTACTCTTACTATTGTATCATGTCGGGCATTGGTCGTCTGGATTTTGTTATAAGCCTGTGAATTGTACTTTATATTAATAATTTATCGGCCTTTTTCTCATTGCGGGTGAAATTGGTGGAGTGCTGGCCAAATTTTGTAATTATAAACATAGCCTTTTTTACAAGTTTCCATTGACGTAGAATTTTTAAATTAAGAAAGATATTTAAATTTGTTTCATCCATTGGAAGGTTTTATTTTCTTTTCTTTAGTTTCATACGCAATTTCGCTGATAATTTTCAAATATAAATAACAGCTCCCAAAAAAAACAAATTCATTAAATACATTTTATTTTCTGCTGAATACTTGACGTGGAATTCACCATGTGCATAGCGCTATATATGTATGTATATGTGAATATATAAAATCAACGAACTAATATGGTTACATCACTAAGGAATTTAAATGAAAAATTTGAATACACTTGTCGTAATATGACAACCGTTTTTAGAACATCGGAGTATTTTGCAGCATGAATCGAGTACTCTATTTTGTTTGCTCAAATTAGTTTTGTTTTTTTGTACAGATAAAAGCTACCAACTTTTTAGGCAACTGCCTAAAACAACTGCTTTGTGTAACTTTACTTTTTTCACATATTTTTTATGCTACATATTTCCGAATTATGTATCAAGCCAAATAAAGTAAAAGGTAAAAGTGCTTGATACAAAATTTTGATATTCATATTTACTTTGATACCTACATAATTTATCCTAAAACGAAAATAGTGAATGGGTGAGTTGATCACAAATGCGAATCTGATATTAAAAGATGACATTTCAAAGCATTTGTTTATTCGATTGTCTGAAGCGAGGAAGTATGTACATAGTGTACTTCGAAATCAAACAAAGTTCATTCAAGGTATAGTAATACTGTGTTTAGTAAGTTTAGTAAACGTGTTTTCCCACAAAAAAAAAATTTTTGAACTACATCGATTTACTAAACACAGCATAATTTTATTTAAAAAAAACGCAAATGAAATGTGAAATTGGCTTTTCTGTATTATCTTGTCCAGTCTAACTATTTTTCGTATATAAAAATTATGTATGTTATATAAAACAACAACATACATTTCGAAGCGATTCGTTTTATTAATAAGCTGTGAAGTAAACCAAACAATTTTTAAATCCAGTTGTGTTAAGACACCTGAGCACTTACTCGTATTTTATTTATGTATAGCCTTGACCACACACAGAAATACTGAAATTCTTCTACCAAAAATTTTCTAGCATTTATTCAGACAGATGAAAATATTTAGGCCGCATTTTCTCAACGTTTCTGCAATAACCAATTATACATCTATGTATTAAAATCATTATTTCTATCGCTTAATTATTGCAACTTAACAAAACGTAATTTTCTTTGTGATGCCTTTTTATTGCCTTTGAAAGCCAAAAGTCTCTAACGAAAACCTCCTTTTGATGATTTCCTCAGTAGACTTTGTATGATTGATAAGTAAAACAGCTCACACAATTTTACGGTTTTAGCTGTCTACATATTGGAGATTTAGAGTAAAATCTTACATCTGAACAATAAGTTGTATGAGAGCTATAAATTATACTGACCCGATCTGGGTGATTTTCATTGGTCATTCTTTACATTTACAAAATGTGATAGCTGCTTCGGTGCAGGAGTTGTACTGGAAAGCCGCGTTTTTATTATATTTGATTAAAGTGTAATAATATACTAGTTCCTTTCAAACTAAACTAATCTATAATTGTTTTTATATATTGCAGTGAGTTATTTGGTAGAATAGGCATCAACTCGACTCCAAGGAATATTCGAAATCACTCGCTCTATTAGGCATCATTTTTTAATTTTCTTTTGCCATTCGCACATTGATTGAATGACAGATGTGTGGGTTGACATAAGCCTCCTCATGATTCTTTGGCACCAGAATTGCTACACGAGTACAATCGACGGTCCCAATAGTGACTCCCACAAAAGGTGACGACATTGAAACAAACATTTCTTTAGCAGCTTGACGCTCCACTTGGGTCAGAGGAAACCTAACAAGCTGAAAAATTAGGTATTCAGCCAAGTGTGGAGTTAACCAATACAGCTTCTAAAATTCTATTGCATTCAAATGAATGGGATTGTCCCCATCCTGGAATAAACGTCGATACACTTTTGGACCGCTTACCTCTTCGTCACCTCGTTATAAATCATATTCCAAATATGCTAACGGAATTTAATTTTCCTTTTTATTATCATGAAAACAAATCACCGCATTTAAAATTTATCTTTTATTAAAGTTGAAATTACGAATTTTTTGTCGTTTAGTTTTAGATAATCTATTAGCTAGCGCCAACCGCTGACTCGGCGATTGCAAAAATCGTTGAAAAATGGCTGCTGAATAGCAACATCGTTAAAATTTTCGTTAATATGAGTTAACCATACGAATATCGTTAAAAACAAAATAGTGAATCGCACAACTGGTACCAGTTTATTTTCATAGATGAGTCTAGAATTATGCTGTTTGGATCTAATTGACGTCGTTTTGTTTGGCACTAAAAATGTTAGATACTAAATAATAAGAATTTACAGAAAACGGTCAAACATGGTGGTGGTTTAGTAGACATAGTGTATTGAGTGATTAATTTTTTGTAGGGCACCATGCCAACAATGGACTGATAAAAACTTGAAAAACAAAATAACCTGGTACAATCAGCTGCTAAATTAAATAAATACGATTATTTTTGTATCGCTTATGATAATGGTCCAAAATATTCATCGCTAATAGCCAGGGCTTCTGTGTAATGTAAATCAAATGTTTTCCTAGCCTGACCCCAGCCGAAGAGAGAGAGCATCTGTGCGGTTACATGGAAACAAAACTATTCGAGCGTCAAATCAGGAACAATAATCACCTTAAAAGTCCCCTACAGGATATATGGTAGTATATATAAAACGATATTACCCGGAACTTAGTTCATTCAATGATTTGGTGCCGTCTTTTGGACTACCTAGATGCCAAAGTTTGTTATACTAACTGCTAATAAATTATTAATGCTTTAACTCGTGTTTAGTTTTTTTTTTTATTTAAGGAACAAAATTGTCGCAAAGTCCTTTAAAACAAGGAGTGCGCCAACTTACCAGCAAAGCAAGATTTGCTCAAACAAATCACAAACCATATTTATATTATAAGTATATTGCATATCTTTGATTTATCTCACTCCATAACTACAAAGCGTATTTCCTAATTTGGTTCTATACTTCCTTCCGAGTGAACGATAATCACGCACCTCTACCCAGTCCTAAGCCGACCTCTAGCCGACACCTAAACCGGAACATAATATTTGATATATTGTCTCTTCGCAAGCACGTAAATAAAATTCATTTGGCCCAAATCTGCCACGCATATGTTTCTCCCAAAAATAACGCAATTTCTGTCTCACTATTTCATTCAAAAAATCCATTGCCGCTTAATTCAATTTACGATGGAGTGATTGAGTTAGCCGAAAACCTACAATGATTTTGCGGTCACGACTCGCCCAACGGCAGAATTTAATACTATTTGAAATGCCATATTGCATAAAAAGTATCAAATAAAAAAAAGAAACAAAAAAAAGGAACGAACGAGCCTTGCATTGCCGCAACGACTGCCCGGCTTAAATCTCTGGCATTTCAAAAATCAAAACAAAAAGGGGGGAAACCAAAGAAAGCATACCTGAAATTGATTTCACATATACATATGCAAATGCACACATTCACAATAACATAAAATGGAATATTTCAAACATCAGCTGTCAGCACAATAGGATAAACTGGGAGAAATATTTGCCGAAATATTAAGTGAAAAACTCCAAGCGCTGCAAACTTTTTATCCATAATTTGTTGTGTTGAAATTGAACAATTTGTGCAATCCATATTTTCGCAATTCAAATTAGTAGCCAACTTCAAATGCCTATTTGTTAAGTAAGAAAAAATTTGTTTGTATTTTTTTTTCTTTCAGTAAAATACAATTCCATTTCGCACAGCCAATATCTTCCGTTTACCTTAATCGCCCTTTCATGTTGATTACAAAATAATAAAATTTATTTAATTCAATAAGGGCACAAATGTATGTATATCTAAATGTGTATATATGCGCTTAGAGCATTTTCCAAAATAGAATATTACAAAATTATTTTCAATTCCAACCCCGCCACTCCAATTTACACCTTCAACCAAAAGTCCACACTTCACATTCGCCACCATAATTAGTTCGCTACAAAACGCGGATTAAAAATAAATTACCGCGAATTAAAGTCTAAAATCCCTGCTCGAGTGTACCTTTTTAATCCCATCCAACACTATGGCATTTCAGCGTTTAGGTGAATTTCACATGTGTGAAAATTTAAACTATTTAGCCACAATGAAAATGGTCATGGAAATGGTAATGTCCAACCTGCGACCAGCAACCAGCGACCGGTGGCCATACCGCAAAGCTTTGTGGCTTGGAATACGCGCGCCAAACTTAAATTTAAGTGGACTGAAATTCGCACAGACACAAAGTTCAAGAGTGCACACAAAATAACTACTAATTAGCTGCTCACACACATAAAAGCCAAACATGTAATGCTGGAGGAAAAACAGGAATCACAAAATTACTAACTACTTACATATATAGCAATTATTTCGGGATCGACTTTGAACTGGTCCAAAAGTGGTGCAGTACATGAAAAGGTCAATGGCAAACAGCGAAGATACCAAATTTTTTTGTAAATGTCTAAATTGATGCTACAAAAACTCTAATAGGACTATTGTTATTCACCTGTTCAACGTCTATGTGCCAGGCATCCTTTACGAGGGTCAAAAAGAACAAGAACATTAAAAGTTATAGGTAGGCTTTTTCTAAAAATGGTCAACTGCCGGCATACAATGGAAAATCTGTGAATGTATATTTGCCATGAAAAAACTTAGCACAAAAATCATCTGCCGTTTCCTTTTGTTTTTTTTTACGAAGAGGACGCATCGAAGAGCAGATCTCCAAAAAACCGGTAGTGTGAAACTTGAACTCGAACTAAACCTCCTATCGTCAAACTACCAATCGCCCCGGCACTACCCTCAAGTATTTCGTCGGGAGGTGATTTTACCACTAAACTCTACACTCGTTAGTTTTGGTGCAGTCCGTAGGAAGTTCCATCATCATTTGTTCTTCGTATTGACAATTTTTTGCCTTTTACCTCGGTCATTCTACTACTTTTGTATGACGGGCAAAAAAGAGCCAGCCCCCATTGATTTTAAACCCGTTACTGAGGCAGCCTGAAAGGAAGGGGAATTCGAGACGCCCTCATGTCATATTTTGTATTGGCAACTTCTTGGTTTATATTTAGCCACTTTTGCATCTCAAGCAATTTACATACACTACTGAGGCAGTCGAGATAGACGGAATTCCGAACCGCCCGGTCGCTAGATTTCGGATTTACAATATATTTCCTTATACCTCGCTAATTCTGCCAATTTGTCCTTCATTAATTAAAAATGCTACTCAACTGCGGCAGTTGAAATGGGATTTGACTCCGAGGCGCCCAATCGCTAAGTTTCGTGTTGGGCAGGCAGTTTGAAAGAACTGGTTTCAAATTCGCGCTAAAACTTTAGGTCCCTTAATTTGTATTACAACACACAGCACAATTACACTAAGTGTTTTCTAAACCATTTTTCGGTCACTGAACTATAAAATGAGTTTCATTTATTTATCCGTTTTAAAGATACATTCAATCTCATATCTATCTTTTGTGTAAATCGGAATAGCACTTCTTGAGTTATTGGCGTCTAAATGCAAAAATTAAAGGTTTTCAACATTTTGTTTAATATTGAATGCTCTTTTTAATGAACAAATTTTGTAAAGAAAAAATAACTAAAAATGTTTTGTTGAAAAAAAATTGTATTACAATTAAGAGTTTGGCTACATTCATTTTTTTAGCTGAAAGTCTACCCAAAACTTTTCATTTCACGTTGGAACAGCCAGAGTATTCATTCTGAAAATTATAATCAAATTTTTCCATTACGTCTAGATTTTGAGATACATACATAGTTTTTGCTTAGGGCTGCCCCACTATAAGTTCCTTTCGAAAACAGGGTTTTTTACCTACACTCATTTATCAAATGATTGTAAATTAGTGTTATTGGAGACGTTCGGTCAAAAATAGAGCAATTAATTTATCTAAGTGAATTCATATCACGGATTTGTTTGACGACTGTCATAGAATCAAAAACAGCTTTGGTGAAATTACTCATCATACAAAAACAGCTGATTTTTGGAAATATAATGCATTGATTTTGTTTGGGATTTGCAAAATAAAAAATCTTCCACTACTGAAATTACCGCCGCCAAAGTACCTTAATCAAAAAAACAGCAAAATTCTGTTAATTATGAGAAAAAATTAAAGTAAAGTAAAGTTCGGGAAAATATCCACAAATAAGCCAAAAATCTAAAGTTTTTGAACAATAAATTGGCGTCTTATATTCAATAAAAACTGGGTTATAATTTTTTTAGAAACAACTATACTAAATGCACTAAAATAAAATTGAAATCTAATGGGTACCCATTGCAAGTCATTGTCATTTTTCGCTCCCTAAGAATGAAAGATGGCATAATGCCGAAACCGATTTGCCTCCAAACGAAACTTAACAATGGATAACGAAAAATCGTTGCAATATATATTATATATTTTGATGCCTCAGCTCATATTTCTGACCGACCCAAAAATTAGGTTACTTCACAAGATTGTAGTTCAAAAACTATTTCAGATATTCACTTTTAATGTGTTATTCTCAAAAGTATGCGCGTCAAAAAATGTCACCTGATTTGTGTCGCTTGAAGATTCCAGTTAGCTTCATTTGAAATTCGCCAATGAACAGAGATTTCGGTATGAAGTATTAGTGTCCATTTAAAAAAAAAAAGTGTTTGCTTTAAAAGTAACTTTAAAGACAATATTACAACATAGATCTTAAAAAGTCATTGATAAGAAATAAAGTTACTCATACGCCGGGTCCTACTGCACGTTCCGTAAATAAAGAAATAAGGATATAAATAATTTGCATGATACGGAAAATCTGCATTCATTATTGGTAGGGAAATGTGAAGCTATCGATAGCTGTGTTCATCCCAAAAAATTTTCCATTGATTGTTGTCCTAAGGCTAAGGGTATGGGTATAAGGGTATGCCTCGAATAAAGAAATTTTTACACAGGGGAATTTTCATAACTTTTCAAAACATTCGATCCACATGTTGCAGCTTTTATAACATGAGTATTTTAACAAAATAGCATTTTCAATTAACCTCAACAATTTAATAATCGTGGTAATAGACGATGGGGTCTTGATAGGTCATAACCAGAAGCTGTTTAAATTTGAGGTTTCTATAGAAAGTTTTCATGATCGTCTTATCTGGCGGACATACTACAACGTAAATTACGTACTTTCATCCAAATTACTTCGCATAAACCATGTACATCCACATTTGTCATTCCTACTTTTTATTGACAGCTTTGTAGCCACAGGGTTGCTTAATCCTTCGATCAAAGGAACAAATATCAGAGACTATGTACATTTTTAATATACATATGTTAATTTTAAATTTACGTTCATGAAAGAAAGCTTCTATAGGCAGTAAAAATCAAGGAACAGTTGAGTGAAATGCTCATATTTGAAAATCCGTTGTCCGATTTTACAAGGCGAAATTACTTAGTAGTTTCATCGTAATTTGCCCATAAATTTAGAATGAGCCATAAATCATGATAGTGCGTCCTTTTAGCAATTCATATTATCCAAACGGGAATTTTTTATAACTTGCGTGCTACAAAATAAATCGCTTAATTTTAATTTTATGGATAACTTCAGATAGAGGAATTATTATAAAGTGTCTTAGTTTAAGCCTTATTCTAAATTTAAGAGCAAAGTTTCTAGATGTTAAGTAGTTTTTCTATGCAAAATATGTCAGTAAGTAAATTAAGGTGAAATGAGGTATTTTATAATAAATCAAGAAACAAATCAAGAACAAATCGGTGTCGGCTCCGATAATAACTGAAAAACATATTATCCCATAACCAAACTAGACTATTTAATTAAATGCATAGCATTTCACTAAACTGTTCCTTGTTTACCTTTTTGGCTCTAGAATCCTTTTTTCGTGATTGTAATTTAAAAACAAAAAAAATTTATTACAATAAAATTTAAATGTGATGTGAATCGCAATCTCTGTTTTGATCAAACGACTAAGTAGCTTTGCGGTTACTGAGCTGTCCAGACGAATTAGGCATAGCATATCTGAACGAACTTGATTTAAGCGAAGTTATTTAAATGAAAAACTAATTTACGTTGTAATGTGTTCATTTTATAAGTAATAAATTTAAAAGACAGCATTTTTCCCATTAAAAATGTACATAAACTTTTTCACTAAAATTTTTAAACAATCAAAAAAGTACTTGAAATTGCACATTTACATCACTATTATTACCTTCCAATTATTTTGCACAGTCCGATAGAAACCAGATTAAAACTAATGATTTTTTCTTTCTGCTGTGCATATATAATAATTCTAAAATTCCGAGTATGTAACCAAATATGAAACTATATTTCAAATTCTAGATATCATCCAAACTGTCGCCTTTTCAATTTTACATTGATACTTAGCTTCAAATATTTTAATTAGGCTTTCACGTTCTCGACAGCAAATAAACGAGGCGACAACAAAACTATAGAACAAAAACTCTCGCGAGATTCCAAAACATCATGGGCAGATAAAAATTAAAACAAAAAGCATATCATATAAAGTATTTACATATGTACATACGTATGTAATTACTCGTATACAAAAAATGCATTCATGCATTATGCATGAAATTTAATTTTAGTAATTTTGTAATGCTATTATTATGTAATCGAAACAATATTATAATTAGTATCATTTTGTGTTATTTTATGCATAGATATGTATGTATTATATATACATATATATAATGTGTACAAATGTGGATATTGGTGCATGCGTGTTTGAAAGTGATATATGCATTTGAAATTGGCAATTTCAATAAACTTTCAATGTGCTAAATGATAAAACGTTTTTATTTTTGATAAATAAAAATATTAAATACTTATGGCTCATAGCTAGACAATGACCAACAAAGTTTTTATTTCAAATAAATATTACTTGTTTTATGCAATCAAAAAGTGAATCTTATATTTAAAAAATAGTGTGAGGTCTTTAAAAACCTCCAAAGTAATCAACCGATCTTTCTGATAACATGGGGTATATATAAATTTATCATGTCAAATAACATTGCATTATCTCCCTGCGAAGTCATCAAAATTCTAGGAATATTAATAAACAGAAGATACAGGTGGAACTCTCATATAGATTATCTATGCTCGGCTTTAACTACCCAACTTAACGTCGTAAAATGCCTTGCTGCCCCGAAATTTAATTGTGACACCCAATCCCTTATATCAGTAGTGAGAATGTTAATATTATCTAAGATAAATTACGGGCTGTTCCTATTTGGACAAGCACCCAAGTCCCAACTGAACAAAATCAAAACCATCCTCAATTCACCCATCAGAGCGGCACTAGGCGCCCTTCGATCAACTCCAATTAGAAATATGATGCTCGAATCTAACATTATCTCAATAGAAAACCAAAGGGACCTGTCTATAACAAAACTTTACAATAGAATCGTTACCAGCCATGACAACCCTACATATTTACAAATATGTTAAAAACTACACAAAAAGAAAAACCATTCTCAAAGTACAACCAGCATTAGGCATCATAATCAAACAGTGTTCCAAATTAAATCTACTAGCAGAAATAGCTAAACGAACAACATGCAAGTATCCCCCTTGGACTTTAAACCGGAACTCCATCATAACCTACCTACGAGTATTCACTAAAGATAAAACTAACTCTATACAATACCAAACAACCTTCGAAGAAATAACAAAAAAACACAAAAAATATAACACCATATATACCGATGGGTCCATTAGCAACGGAAACGCAACATACAGCGTTATATATAAAAATGAAGTATTAAAGATCTCAAACCTTCCTCACTACAGTCCAATTTTCTCTGCAGAAATTATTGCCCTGCACGAAGCCATCAAGTGGGTTAGAAACAAACCCCGGTATTTCCTAATCTGCTCAGATTCCCTATCCGCTCTTGGCACCATCTCCAATATTAATAATCAGGATTACTACACCTCAGATATAAGGAACGCACTCATAGCAAATTACCCAAAGATTATACTGTGCTGGATGCTTGGCCATGTAAATATACCCGGAAATGAAGTCGCGGATCGCGCAGCCAACCAAGCACACTTAATGCCACTTCACAGCACACATAACCACAATTTGGCAGACATCAAAAAATATACCAACCAACACTTCTTGAACGAAATACATACAGAATGTAACAATACCAACCACTGGTATCGACAAACAAACTATAAAAAAGCCCAAATCAAAGAGTTCATACCACCAGTTACTTATCAAATATCCCGACTCGACATAATAAAACTAGTAAGATTGCGACTAGATCACACCAAAATTACCCATGGACACCACATGAACAACTCCAATCCTCGAACCTGCTCCTGCGACCCTGAAGTAATAATTACCATACCTCACTTATTGCAACACTGCCCTAATTATTCTACCCGTAGAAACCAAGTCTTTGGGGAATTAGATCCCCTTTCAACCCTCTCTTCTCCTTCTAAAGTAAATACCCTTCTATTATCGAAGTTCCTTAAAACCACCAATCTCTATCACCGCATTTAAACACTATGCACATAGATACAAAACGCACAATAATTAAAACACACAAATGCCTAATAATTAAAAATATGCATACTAACACACATACTATAAACAATATATTCAATTGTGTATGAAATTAAGCTTAAGGCCTAGTTGCTATAGCTTCATCTCAATTAGCTTATAACATTTATTGAGTAAGCTAATTTGTTATAAATAAATAAATAAATTTAAACAAGTAAAAAGAGCGCTGTCTTCGGCTATGCCGAAGGCTTCATACCTTTCATGAATGGAATAATAGTAAAAAACGTGTTATTGTATTACAATTTCGTATTACCTATAGTTAAAAGCGAAAATTTCCTTCAAATCAATAAAAATAATTCTAGTAAAGGCATTGTTATAAATTATTTAATGCTTTTCCTTATGTAATTAAAAAGAACTATGTTTTAAGAAGGGAATGGTTTTTGAATATTTTTAATATCGTATCGACGCTTGATATTCAACATTTAAAAAATACAAATAATTAAGTATTAATATGTAAGACCTACATATGTCGGTCTTTGAAAACAGTTATCAGATCCGTAAATAGTTCCCAAACGTTTAACGCTATGATTCATGTGATATTGCGCTGAGCTTATTACTTTTCGCAATAAATATTTGTCCTGAATTTATCTTGCCGATTTACACTGTGAACTCCGATCTTGATGAATACTAATATATAGCTAATAATGGTTGATGTTTCTGCAAAATTTCAAGCCTTTAGCTGTTTAAATGGAGGAGTTATGGTGCAAAATGCAATATCTGAACAATCGGTTGTATGGGAGCTATATGTTATATTTCTCCGATCTTCATGATTTTCAATACTGATACGTAGCTAATAATGGCTGATATTTCTGCAAAATTTCAAGCCTTTAGCTGTTTAAATGGAGGAGTTATGGTGCAAAATGCAATATCTGAACAATCGGTTGTATGGGAGCTATATGTTATATTTCTCCGATCTTCATGATTTTCAATACTGATACGTAGCTAATAATGGCTGATATTTCTGCAAAATTTCAAGCCTTTAGCTGTTTAAATGGAGGAGTTATGGTGCAAAATGCAATATCTGAACAATCGGTTGTATGGGAGCTATATGTTATATTTCTCCGATCTTCATGATTTTCAATACTGATACGTAGCTAATAATGGCTGATATTTCTGCAAAATTTCAAGCCTTTAGCTGTTTAAATGGAGGAGTTATGGTGCAAAATGCAATATCTGAACAATCGGTTGTATGGGAGCTATATGTTATATTTCTCCGATCTTCATGATTTTCAATACTGATACGTAGCTAATAATGGCTGATATTTCTGCAAAATTTCAAGCCTTTAGCTGTTTAAATGGAGGAGTTATGGTGCAAAATGCAATATCTGAACAATCGGTTGTATGGGAGCTATATGTTATATTTCTCCGATCTTCATGATTTTCAATACTGATACGTAGCTAATAATGGCTGATATTTCTGCAAAATTTCAAGCCTTTAGCTGCTTAAATGGAGGAGTTATGGCGGAAAATTCAATATCTGAATAATCGGTTGTATTATATGTTATAGTCACCCGATCTGGCCGATTCCGACAAATGTTTAATCATTTGTACAACGACACCTGCTCACCAAATTTCATCAAAATAGCTCTAAAATTGAGGGACTAGTTTGCGTTCAAACAGACGGACAGACGGACAGACGGACAGACAGACGGACATGGCTAAATCGACTCAGCTCATCGTCCTGATCATTTCGGTATACTTTTTGATGGGTCTATCTCTTCTCCTTCTGGCACTTACAAACATCGGACCAAACTTAATATACCATTTCATTCTCATGAAAGGTATAAAAAGTGGGCGGTGCCATACCCCCTTGGAAGAGAAAATTTGAATCCGCCTCACATCTACATCTTTAAGGAACAAGTGAAGGATATTTGTGTACTTACTATAGATCAAACTGTGTATCATTTTCAGGCAATGAGGCGGTGCCACGCCCTATAAAATAAAAAAGCCAAATTCTTTGTAGATCAACAACTATTTCATGCAGATGCTTAATATTTGGCATATAGAACCTAAATATGAGGCCATATATTTTTTTGGGGAAAAAAGGAGTGCCATTTAAAACGAAACTAATATTCACAATATCTTTCCAGCTATTTGACGAAGATATCTGATATTCAGTATAAAAATATTTCCTTTAGAGTAAGGTATAAAGTATATTTTTAGCACAAAAGTAATGTTCAATATTTAAAAAAAAATATCCTTCATTGGCGCATCAAAGCAAGCCGAGTATTCTAGTATTACATCATTTTAAAACCTTAAACGACGATTATTGATTTTAATAGAAAAGGGAAATTAGTATAAATTCAATTCTTTATCTCCCGAATTGAATTCTTTATACAAAATTTGTAAGAATTCGCGACAAGATTTAGTAAAATACTTAATATTTTGATTTGTTGTAAATTACAGCTATAAGAAAGGTGAGTGTGGCTTTAGTCTGATTTAGATAACTCTCGAAATTACGATTTCCGACCATAAATGCAAAGTTAACGTATTTGACAAAGAAGTTTCGAAATTATACCAATTTGCTTTAACGTGGGCGATATCTTGGCTATTCCCAACGTTTGAAAGGATGGCTATGAATAGGTACCGCAACTTCGCGAACGATAGTTTTCGCGTCTTTCCCCTTCGCTCACTCAATCAGTACTCCTCTCCGTTGGCGATATTTGCCACAGAGTCGTATTCGCCTGATGTTGCCACACGTTGCTTACACGTTTATGATTCCATGTATTTCATAATCAATCTTGTCAACCTAATTTGAGCAAATTACCTTGTATTGCTAATAAATATCCGAAATTTTTTGCCGTCATATGAGAGGTGGGCAATGTTTTTGTACGAGTTTTACAATTTTCGAAGTTTTGCTTATTGACTTCAAATGCAATGGGTGCACCAAATTTGTTTGAATTTGATGGCGTAGTTTTTTAGATATACCTAGTTTTTTTTTTATTTTTGAATATTACCGTTATATGAGGGGGTGGGCGTAGTTTTGATCTGATTTGCACAATTTTTGAAATTTTGCTTACGTACCTCAAATGTGATGAAAAATTTTGATATTTTATTAGTTACCCACTTGAATTGCAATATTTGTACAAATGTGGTAGAGTTTGATCAAGTAGTTTCGGAGATATAGCTAAAGTGGACGGAGACACGCCCATTTTTTCAAAAACAAATTTACATACGTACTTCTTTTGCCGACCCAAACCTATGCATGAAACTGGAACAAACTATCTTTACTGGTTACGGAAATATGCACTATTTTGATTAAAAAAAAAAACACCTTTATGTGTGCGTTTTTATGCGATTGAGTTTGCGTATAGTGCTTTGCTGCGCGAAGGTTTAGAAAAAACAAAGGAAAATGGAAAAACTCACTACAGGTTTTGCTGTGAGCGGAAATGTCCTTTTTTGGTTCAATTCAATTACGGCTCAACACGTGACGTTAAATCAGACAAATTTGGACAAGACAGAAATAAAGGCCGGCATATGGGTTTCTTAATAAGTAGTTTTTAAAGGGAGCCGCCTTCTTTTCAAAAGCTTAATTACAATTAAAACAAATATTGAAACATGGGTATCAAACCAAAGCTCAAAATATTTTGAAGGAATTATTAAATTGACTGGAATTTTAAAGATTTAGAGAACTTAATTTCAAAAGTAATTTTGTAGGGGGTTGTTATTTATTTAGAAACTTAATTTAAATTACAGCCAGTTAAATCAGATATTTGATATGGGTCTAAAACGAAGAACCTTATTGGATACAGAGGAAGTAAGTTTAAAATATTATTTTAATTAAATTATTAGCTAAAGTATTTATAACAGTGTTGGTGCGAAACGAATCCATTGATGCCAATTTACCTAAATTTTAGAACATTTTTCTCCTTAATGTAAAGGAAGTATAACAAATATTGAAACTAATGTAAAAAATTTATTTAGAAAAGTAATAACATTTTTATGAGTTTTTATTCCACACAAATTTCAAAAAAAAATCTGCATATGGTATGTACCGGCACAAACATTATTTATGTGTAGTGGAATACAATTTTGGTGATTTCACTTCAATAAATTGGGGTTCTTCTGTCAATAAATTGGGGTTCACAAAAGTCGATTGGCCGGACAATGATAAAAACATTTCAGCAACCAGCCGTAGTCGCTAATTTTAAAATAGGGTTAACATTTTATTTTTAAATAAAAAACAAAAAATAAAAAATTAGAGTGGAAAAAGTCATTACATTTGGTCAAATTATTTAATGATTTTTCTATTATATTCCTATTCATAACGTTAAATCGAATGCTGTGCAATCGAAGCCCCGGGATTTATTTATTTTATAATTAGGGAGATTCACAAGGTATCATAATGTGTCATAAAATTTCAACTTTCAAAAGTTATAGTTTTGGATTGCACTGAAACAAATAGTTGAAACTAAGCAATTTTGTGTTTTTTAAATTTTTTGACTTTTTGACTTATGACACATATGACACCTTGTGAATCACCCGCTTGTAATGTAAAAATAATAAGCAAACTGATTCCGTATATAAGTAGCTATAAAACTGACCTGAAACACTGAACCTATTGTTCACCAGACGCACTCGATGGAGGAGCGTGCAGATATTTTAAATTAATGTTTTCAACATAAAATTTTGTTTTTTGTTATTTAACCGATACGTTCTTTTAATAATATGTATTACTGCAAATGATATCGCTATCATGTAAATCTGCATAGCTAATTTGGTTTCCAAGGTTCTAATTAAAACATCAAAACTAAACTTTTAATTCTTTAAGTTACTAAAATTGCCCAATGTTAGGCCAAAATTTGGCTTTTATTTGGTCATAGCCGTGCCGCAACACAACCATAATTGGTGGCCGAACATGGCCAAAACCAAAAATCGGCCGTTCTCTATTAATAACAATCGATACAATTTGATGCGTACCTTGAATATTCGGAAATATTGGAAACTTACAGTGTTTTAGTTATAATTTTCACATAGGGAAATATTGTTTTTATTTATTTTTGGTTAGTTATAACTTCACACAATTTACCTATTGCAGTGGCGGACACATAAAACCAATATTTTAAGATATTATCAAAGCTTTAAAATTTTGGTAGAGGGTTGAACCCCAAACGTCGAAACAAACGTAAAACGTCAGACGATTTTCAGGTGAAATTTTTTCATATCAGACTAGTGAACTACTTCTGCATATACTTACAGAAGATTTTTCAAACCAAAAATTGCTGCTTCGATAAATTTAAAAACTATATCCTGTAGTCAGAGTAAAGGAGACTTTAAAGTAACTAGCAATTATTTGGCAAAAGTTTCAATGGGATATCTGAAAAAAATAGCTCCAACGAACTTAACAACTTTATCTTGATTATGACTAAAAGGCATTATTTTTAACTGCGCAGAGCATATTAGATTTGAACTAAGTTTAATTCTAAATATGGAGTGATCAATAGATTTTTATAAAAGTTTTTTTTTGTAAATTTATATATACAGTAAACATACATAATTGCGTATATTTTCAATGTCATCTAAGTCAGACTATAATATAATTTAAATTCGCACCTGCAACATACTTTTCTAATATTTATGAATTACGGGCCATAGATATAGGGTTTCTATGCTTCTTTTTCGTAAAAGAACGTTTCTTACTTCATCGAAATTGAATCAAAAGCAGTAATTTCTGAATAACTCGCCTCTAGAGCCACCTAGCGGATCCATTTTTCATGAAAGTATTTCTAGTCGAACTCCAAATATATGTCTCTAATTTCATCGAAATCGGATAGTAAATACACATTTTATAAATAACTCGCATCTAGCGCATTTTTATTTCGTAAAAATATTTTTTGGTGTAAACCAGTACCATAGTTTTCTAATATCATCAATTTTGGATTAAAATACAAAAAATAAGCGCTGATTTTATTGAGAAAATTTATATTCCAATATTTGTATGTAGCGTGTGTCGAATTTTATTTTTAAATTTTCGCCATCCTGTTACAAGTGTTGTATTCAACGTTTCTGAGAATACTTGAAAGACAACTTTTGGAAAAAATTGATTAAAGGCTACGTTTCAATTATTAATCATTGGGATTAAAAAATATATGATTATGTTTATTTATAATATATATATTTACTAATTAAAATAAAAACTAACTGAAATTTCTTTCACTTTTTTCCGACAAATTCTTCGAAAATTCTCCCATAAATCATACGCTATGTCGACATTTTAAAAAAGGCGATGCAACGGGTGGTATCAGCCGCGACGATTTCATCGACAATGTCGCCGCTGGCATTTTGCGTAAGCTGCCTGTTGCCTTTGAAGTTTGGCGCATCAAGAAACAAATCCAAATGAGTATTACACCGACTGGCGTGGTGCTGCTACAAGAGCTGGATCGTTTCAATTTGCTTATAATACGCATGAAGAAAACACTCGAGCTGTTGCGTAAGGTATGTTACATTATTTAGCCATCATTTTATATGCGCGTATAAAAGAAAAAACTCATACAAATCGATTGATGTTGAAAACACGCTTGATTTGCTCCGCGATTGGAAAACTGGGTGTAATTTAGGTGAATAATTTTTTTTTGGTAAATTGTATTAAGTGCCATTAATTTTAATGCGATTGCGAATAGTTCTAATAGTAATAAATCTTCATGTATGTTTGTTTGAGGCGTATGGTAGCAAATAAACCAATAACGTAAGTAAAGTACACAAGTGGAGGAATGATAGATGATGGAGCAGCCAAATGAGCGATAAAAGGAATGCTATAATTAAACTTTTCAAATTAAACTTGAATTGATGCGGTGCAAAAGTGAATGGGATAATAAACGAAAACTCCAAAAATAGCAAAAATTCAAGTGAAGATAAACAATTGTGCTATGTGTGTTCTTCTAGTTACGGACTAGGTAAAAATTAATTACTATTCCGCTGACTACTTATCTGGCCCAATTAAAAATAAACTAAATTTTTATAAATAATTCTATTGGCATTACATTCACAAATTCTCTCTCATCTAAGCTTATAACTTCCGACCTACGACAATCGTTGATCTTATTTTTAATCAATGTGGCCAGTTGCTTGATATTTAGATTTACAGAACTCTCAAATTAAAGTTCTAATCACATAAATGCGGTACTTCGAACAGGCCCAATAAAAAGCCAATTACGTGAAATCGCATAGGGTTGTGTCTGATATCCTTAAATTCAAAATCCATAAAATAAAATCTCCAAATTAAAATCCCAAAGTCAAAATCCCCAAATACAATATTTCCAATATGAGATCTCACCAATTTTTAACGTAATCTGTACGCATTTCATAAAAACCACGGAGTTTTAATATCCGAAATGGTGTAGCAAATGCCCTTTATACTTGTTTTTCGTTTATTTATTAGTATTAGGTCTAGTAAAAAGAAATCTAAATTTTTTTCAAATATGGCTTTAGTAATCTGTTTCCCGCCTTGTTGGCGTTGGAAAGATAAGACTTCGTATTAAAAACTTCTTAAACAGTTTCGAGAAAGCTTGACCCTGCATTGTTTGGTTACGAATAAAAAAAAAAAAACATCGATCCGAGTTTCTATTGCCAAAAAGTTAAACAGAGCACAAAAATCCGTTTTGAACCATCTACATAATGCTGGATACCGGCTAGTTTTGGAAAATAGGAGGGAATTGCGTTCCAATAGGACAAAACGTCAGGCGCTTAGTTATGTGATTCTTATGTCCGAACCTTGGGCATCAAGCGATTACTACCTGTGCCTGTGTATGGCGAATGATTTTGCTGGCTAACAAATTCCCACCAAGAGAAGCTTTTGAAAATCGACTGGGCTGGGTTTTTGTTTTACTATATATGTATATAAATAATAATAATAGCAAAATGTATGGACAACTTGTGACAATTTTGTCTTTTTTATTTAATTTGAATTACCCTATAAAAAAATCTCGTGTCACGGTGTATGTGGTTGAACTGCTCCGAAACCGATTTTATGTAATTTTTTATGTATATTTGGTAGGTATGAAAATAGGTCGTAAGGTGTATTTTATGCATGAGAGAGCATTACGACCTGTTTGAGAAGACGCAGGTTTATAGCTACATAGCTATATTT
The DNA here is from genome assembly GCA_951828415.1 of Anomoia purmunda. Taxonomy (NCBI): domain Eukaryota; kingdom Metazoa; phylum Arthropoda; class Insecta; order Diptera; family Tephritidae; genus Anomoia; species Anomoia purmunda. Next base: position 131,413,889 of record OX639993.1, on the reverse strand, counting down.
CTTGTATCCTATTTGAAACGACAAAATTTTATTAAATAATACCAAAGAACTATATAAAATATTGAAATATGAGTATCAAACGGTTCGTTTTGCTGGAAAAATGGTTAAGAGCTAGCTTTATTTTTAAGAGGGTTGCCACCTATTTGAAATGTCGAATTAAATAAAATTATAGACACATTATATGAATTGGTAAAATCAGGGTGTCAAACCATTCATTTCGCAAGGATTTGAAGAGGGTTGCAACTCTTTTTTAAAACTCAAGTTAGACTATATTATACAAAAGGATATACAACATTAAAACATGAGTTTGAAATTCGTCTAGGCGACGACAAGCTTAGCGGTACGATATCGGGCCGAAAGTATAGAAATGGTATTAATTCAAAGTATCGCTCTGACGGAATGCGGTACTCTTAAATATGAAATCAAAAAGATTTCGATATCCAAAATAGCCGGGCATGTGATTTCAAAGGCTCCAATTTTGATATATTACTATCCTTTCCGGTACACCCTATTAGCAACAGCACAGAACACACCTCACCCAAATTATAAGTATAGTATTGTATAGGATTGAAATTAGTGTCCCTAGACAAAGTGCATACCTACCTATAGTTTTGAGAGGCTTGCCACTTGTTCTCTGGTTACATACGAAAAGGACATTTAAAAAAATAAATATGCCCGGACAACGTCTATAAGAGTTTTTTCTAGTTTGTTATACAAATATAGTTTATTATGTAACAAAAAAGTGTAAGCTTGAGTTTCAAACTTTCTGGAAAACTTATTAAATTTCATCGAATTTTCAAACTTTTCGAAAAAAATTAAAAAAAAATTTTGGGATATGCAGTTTCGTAGCTACTTCAATATAGCAATACAGGGCAAATTTTAGAAAGCAAATAATACATACTTATTAATTTTGTATACTGTTCCCTTTAATTGAATCATGTCATTATTGAAACAAGAATTGCATTTTGTACAAAATATACCTAGATTTTATGAAAAATACCAGCTATATCACAAAAGAAAAACTCACATTATCAAAAACTGTAGAGTTTGGATGATCACTTTACTTCCGATAAGAAAATCGACAAACTCGGATTCTCCGACTCCTAAACTGACAAAAAGCAAATCGAACATAAACGGTCGGATTGCGCGACAACTAAAGACAAAAACTTACGGCTTCAAATCCAAAACTGAGGAGAGTGGATTTTAATATATATATACATATCTGAATTATCGCATATTGCTGCTTTCACAGTTTTTGTATTATTAAAGAATTCTGCAAACGTAATACAAAGTAAATGTTTACGTGTACCGAAGGCCAAGATATTGCAGGATCCCGATTTTGGGTATTTTCTGTTCTGGGGTATATGATTTTGGAATATTCTTTGAAATGTGGATTCTATACATGTGGATTTTAATTTTTTGCGAATTTTGTGGCTTAGATGATGATGACGATGATTAATGCCATTATTACTTCATACTGTAGTTGAATAAAAATTTTAATAATCTACATATAACATCATCGTTCACTGTCAAGTACAATAAATACGTATGTACATACGTTTTTAATGAAATTTTTGAAACTTTTCAATTCATTAATCTCTGCATATATTGCTTCCTTTTGATCTAAGAGTATAATAAGTTGCCATCTGCTCAAATAAATATTTTGCTGAAAAAATAGTTGAATAAAGCAATATACATAATTACATAATTCAACTATTCTTTGAATTCTATATCGCGAAGTTCTTGCAATGCAATGCAAGTCGTATCGCTTTAGTCAACTTAAAATTTTCTGCTCGCATAGCTTTGCTGACGCGATCAATTTTTCCCCTTTTTTTCGAGAAAGAAAAGGATGTTTTGGCAAATGCTTTTGAGAAGATGTACGATAGATCTGGACGAACTATATAGACTTCTTTAATTTGAGTAAAGGTATTATTGTTGGGAATAATGCCGTGCGACCTTGAGGTCTATTGTGCCCCCATGAGTAATGAGAAGAAAATTATCCTTCGTGAAATGGATCGAAGGTATTTTTTACTAAGATTCTTACGCTTGGATTGAAAGGAGTTTCAAATGAATATGGGACGAATTAAGTACATACTATAAGAAAACATTCGATAGATAACTGTGGGTTGGCGCTCGCGCTCGATTCACCCTTTCTGCAGCTCTGAGGATATTCACTCAGAGTGTCCCAGATTCAAATTTCGGTCGTTCGGAGTCAGCGTAAAACAGTAGGTCCCTCAATTTGTGACCTACCCAGTTGAACTTGAAAAACGAATTATTTGACATTATTTTGACGTATTAGAAGGTATTTCGTTCTGAGCTCTTATCTTACTTATTGGGGAGCAAAAGAGGTGATATTCCCAAGCGATAAATAAAAAAGTAAAAGCTTTCAACTGATTTTGGAACAATAGACAAAATTTCTCCGAAAATTCTTAAAGAGTACTCCCTTTCAATTGAATTTAAAGCAATAGACGAGATTTCTAGGCTTTTTTTTAATTCAGCAAAAAATAACTTCGTTCATTGTCAAAAACACGCAAAGCTAAAAAAAAACTCACCTATAATTAAAAGGCTTGGTGTCTACAGAGAGAATCTTCTTAAATTTATCTCTAATTACTTCTAAAACTTATTGAAAGTAAAAATGGCTGAAAACAAAAAAATTCCTTGCTGGTTATTCATTTCTATAGAATTTTGTCCACAAATATGCCATTGTGCGAATAAATCTTCTCATTCCTATTCTAAAAATCATATAAAGTAAACCCATAAGAAAATCCTCTAGTTTTTACTAGAATTTTAAAAATTTATTAATGAGGAAAACTTTTTATTTTCAAAAGATCCCTTTTTAACTCAAATTTTGCTTTTAACGATTTAACATAACTTTTTGAATAATATACTTATATTGTTTTTAGTTTTCTATTATGAATAATTTTCTTTCAATTTTTGTATTTTCGAAATCAAAATTTTTGATTTACTTATTTATTGTTCCAGAAGTTTTCAATGAATAATGCTTCGAAAATTTCAAAAATAAATATCTTTATGTTTTCAAACACAAAAATCTCTACTCGATAATGACGCTATATTTTTTTTTTTTCTCTCGTTGTCCTTCTTCTGCATTTATATTAAAGGTGCCAGTTTTGCAATAAAGGTACTGTCTGAATTCGGACTAAAGTTGAAGAAATGACGCGTGCCATACTACAAATAATTTGGCCACACGAATTGTGTTTATATCTTATTAGTAAATGTGTAAAACCTTTTATAATAATATATTAACAAATACCAAAAATTATTATAATTACCTATAATCTACTTAAAACCCTTAGGTGGCAATAATTTCCAATTAATAAGATCATCGGCTTATCAAAACTAAAAGAAGATTCTATTTAAAACCAAGATTTCCTTATTAATTTCATTGGAGAGGTTTTCATCCTAGTTTTGCAGGTTGTCTACTCGATTTTATTAAAAAGGTTTTCAACTAAATTTTGCAGACTTTGTTCTTGATTTTATTTAAAAGACACATAAAGACGCAATAAGAAGGGCTTCTTATTGGAAAGAATATATAGAGAAATCCGCTAAATTTTGTTCTAATTTAAATAGCATTTTATGAGATATTTTCACTCCGCGCAATATTGTCAAATTGTGTATGTTGTGTAATTGAACCAAAAAAGCGTTCTAGGCTCATCTCTTTCAAATCTATCATTTTGCTAGTTTAATAAAGTAGTATCTTACTGCTCGTTTATGCAGGTCTTATGAGTCCTCTTTAATTACTTATATTATTCCCCAAATCTCCCTAATTGCTTGCTTAAGAGACAAGTAAGATTTTGAACAAAAAACTCCCCCTTTACTCATTTTGGAAATTCGCGAGATGTTTCTTCAAAACTCCCCCATTGGTCTGTTGAGCGGATTCCTAAATTATTAGCAAAATATTTCCCACTCTTATTTTAGGAAATGAAGGGGAGTTTTCTGCATTATTCGCCCTCAAAAGACAAGCAATGCAAAAGGCGAGTATATAGACAATTACACACTTACACACAGAAGTATTGAAAGTAAAGGGGAGTATTGCCATTCTCGCAAGGGAGTACTCCGTGGTTACTCAAATGATGATACATATGTAGTTCTACTGGGCGCCTACTATTGGTAACAGTTTAACTATACATATGAGCTTTTCCCACTTTCAATAAAGCATTTTATATACAGAGTAGGAATTTATATTGTATCTCTGTGTTGCTAATTTCATATTCCTCCTTTTTGCTAATCTAGTTACTAGATGAATGTAACAGTTAATAGCATTATATATCGGCATAAAAAAAATTATTGACATGATTTAAAAACATACTATTTGGATTTTCAAAAACGTATTGCACAACGTACATGTAAGTTTATGTTCTATATGCTTACAAATGTTTAAATCAAATGAAAAAAAAAAATATTGGCTGACAAATTCTTTTCACATATGCGCCTTATTATTCTTGCACTGGACACACATACTAATTCATTCACATAAATAAAACGACAAATTGTTCAATATTTTTTCTTGCTACGCGCACATTTCACTTATTTGAACATTACGAACCCCCACTTCCCCCTCTTCACAAAGAGTGAAACGAAGGACGCACGTCGGTTTTAAGAAATTTATTATGCTTGCGATATGACAGCAGGCGATAACTCGCTTGCTTTCTTTGCGTGTGCGTGCGTGTGTGTGTGCACGTGTATTGTACTTGTATTATTCTGCACAGTACATCTTATATGCCACATGCTACAACATTTATTTAGTCCTTCGAAAGATCTAAAACGGAACAAACAAAACACAACAAAAAAATTAGCAGCAGAAAAAAAATGCAGTCTAACAAAAAAAAAACACCACAAAGATAAAGAGTACCAAGCAAGTAGAATCGATTTCCGGTTTTTTCAATGTGTACTACACTACCCCACCGAGTTACTGCTCATCAGAAGCATGCCGCCGCCAGCAGGATCTTTCTAAGCCACTGACACATGTTTTGAAATGTAAAATATTGGAATTTCAACAATTTTCTGCATACAGTCAGGGAAATGTACATATTAGATATGTAAATTTTAAAGGTTTTAGTGAAAATGGGATTACATAATATAATCCCGAAAATTCTTGAACTGTCTTGAAATTAAAAGTGATTGTTAAAAACTGTAGCAATGTAATGGGCTGAGTAGTCTATTATGGTTTTTAAAGCAAAAAGTTAAAAAAGAAACATTATTTTTAATAATTCAGATATTTATCATGATCATAATAACACTTCTTTTAAAACAAGAAAATAAGCAAAATTTAACAAACTTAAGTCATAAATTTTTTAAATGCAATATCTGTACCACAAAAACAAAATTATTTCTTTGCAGTTGCGGTTGGTTTTTTTTGAAAATTATTTTATAAAATAAAATCAGGCCAAAAAATAATATATGAATATTTTATTTCACTGTTTAAGATAAGATAAAATTATTTCCGAAGGTTCCACAATTTTTGTCCATAAAATGTTTAATAAAAATAGTTTACCCCAAATACAAAAACATCTCCGATCAAGTACATATTGACGAAAGCCGATATACCAGAACATGCCGGAGAGAACAAAACACATTACAATGAGGTTCATCCCCAAACACCTCTCTTGCAACAATTACATTATACATGAACCCACCTCATCTCTCTTTGCTACAAGTAAGTGCCAAACCGTAAGTCCACCACACCAGGAGCATTAGAATATGCCAATAAACTGGGAATACCCTCACCGCCACAATAACGACACACAATTAGCATACCGCCTTGGCATTTGAAAAGTCCTCCCTTGTTTCTGGTTTAACAGAATTTCCAAAATCCAAAAATAGTTCAGCACCAAAATACCAGCCTATTTGTGAAGAGTACGCCACTCCTTTTAGATCGTAGTGGACAATGATCTATACTGACGGTTCAAAATCTCAGGACCATACCACGTTTTCAGTAGTGAATGCCGATGGTGAAGTAAAATAGGTTGGTCAATTGCATTTCCATTGTTCAGTGCACACAGGCGGAGCTGTTGCAATATACAAGTCGACAATATCAGGCATCATGAACATAACAAACAAATCACCCCTCATCTCAAGTATACAGAGCATATTAATTGAGCTTCAAAATCAAGTCAAAATAATGTGGATTCCAGGTCAAGCCGGCATCAAGGAAAACAAGCTTGTCGGTCAAAAAGCTAAGGTTGCAACAATGCAACCGTTGTACATACACCGTTGCACAGCTTTGATTATTTGTTGAATAAGACTCATTTATACTCATTGCGTAATGTGCAATACAACAGGTCCCAAACCCGATTATCCATCCATATGCCGAACCATGGACATCACAACCTTTATCCGACTTCGCATAGGACACACAATCACTACACATTCGCATATTTTAAATGGTTCGAGAACAACTCTCTGCCCATACTGCAACTTGGCAACATTTACGGTCAAGCACTTCCTAGACAACTGCACAGCTTTTTTTAATCTCAGGAAAACAAGTTGCGACAAGCATCTCCCATCTGAAATACTAAAAACTCCTTTTTTTTAATTGATGTGTCGATAGTTTCTTATACCCTTTTACCAGAAAACTAAATGTCTAATAATTTAACTTTGCTAGTCACAATAATGACATTAGTGTAGTGAGTCCTGAGCCCTGGCAGCTAGTGCTCTTTGGATTTTAAAGTAATAATTTATTGCAATTTTTCATTTATTTAAATAAAATTTAAAAACAAAAGCTATAATTCAACCCATTTATGTCTAAAAACTGATTAAACCAATATTCTGACCTTCAACGTTCGTTGCCCGAAGATCCGCGAAGTATTTGTTTGTGACTAAATTTACTAGCAAATTACCTTTTTACTCCTAGCGTGAAAAGCATCATCCCGCTACAGCATTTGTTGGCTGGATTGTGGTTAGATATAGAAATGATTTCTGCACTACCATTAGAAAAAGTTAAGACCCTAGAGAGAGCGAAAATACTACTTTATATGCCTTAGAAATCAGAACAGAATCTGGAGGATTTCTCTGTGAATATTTTCCAATAAGAAGTCCTTATTATGTCCTTATTATAAAATGAAGATGGCCTGTAGAATTAAAATGGAAACATTTTCGATTAAATCCGGTCAAATTAAGATGCAACCCTATTCAAGATTCCCTTGATTTTCATTAGTCCTCCTATCAATTTGTTATTATTGTCACCAAAATTTTGTAAAGTAGATTATTTTCTGAAAACAAATATTGCTCTGTTTTCTTTTAACTGTTCATTATTTAATCACACAAACTTTACTTATAATTATAATAAGTTTAAATATTTTAATGTTATTTGCTTATATTTAACATAAGAAAAATTAAAACAAGTACAACGGTTGGTGTTACCAGATTATGCGTAGTACGGCACGTTCTCTATCTTGAAATTTAATACAAGTTCAGACAGTACCTTAATTGCACAATCACGTCTTAAATATAAATGCACAGGGAGCCCAACGAGAGAAAAAGAGAGAGTCACTACCGAGTAAAGACATTTATTTTTAAAAGCTTGTATCAAAATCCGAACGGAATTCAAACTATTTCGCATAAACCAAGCGCGTCCACACTTGTCCTTCCTAATTTATCTTGGCAACTCCGTAGCCACAGGGTTGTTTAGTCCTTTGATTAAAGAACAAAATGTTAGATATTGTGGATATTTGTAATATATTTAAATATGGTTGAGATAATATCTTTATTTAAATTTCCGACCACGAAGAAATTCCTCAGGGCAGTAAAAATCAAGCAATAGTTTTGGAATTTTGATTTGTGATAAAATATCTCATTTGATCTTAATTTATTGACCGAATTTACACAACGAAATTACTTAGTTCCATAGTAAATTGCTCATAAATTAAAAATGTGTCATAAATTATGATAGTGTAAATCAAAAACTCTCATTTTGAAAATACAAAAATCAAACAACAATATTTATAATATTGAACTAAAAGCAATATAAAGTAGATTAGAAAATGTATAATTTGTGTTGATATTTGGATGAACATTTGAACAACGAATATTTTAAAAATAAAAAGTTTCCCTTATTAAGAAATTCAATAAAATTATAGTAAACATGAGGGTTTCTCTTTATGAGATCCTTTGTATGATTTTTAAGGGGATATTTCTTCTTACAGTTGGATATTTTTGGACTAAATTCCATAAAAATTAATAAACAAAAAGTTATCTCCTTGTTTTCATCTTTTCATTTTCAATAAATTTGAGAAGAAATTCAAAATAAAATTAAGAAGATTTCCTAGGGAATATTTCTTCAACATTGTCCCTTCTCGCTCTCCTTGGTGACCAAAGCCTTAGGTTTGGTCAATCTCTTTTGTTATAGGTGAACTTTATAGCCCTGTGTACGTAATTTATTCTTCAGGTTAACTGTTTCACTTAACTCAACTTCATCGTTGGTTTCTTTAGCATCGCTTGGGCAGAAAAACCTATTTTCTATATTTCTCGGGATTACAAGAAAGTGGGACCAACCAGATTTCGGATACTTTGCCTTCGATTTATATGAAATATGTATGACATTCTATAAATTTATTGTTTAGTTATCTACCTGAATGGCTGCTATATTTTCTAATTTTAAAATTACAATTCCTTGTCAAACAGAAACTCAGCTGTATTGTAGAAAAAAATAGTGTTGCAAACGACTCTAAAAAAGCTCAATCAATATTCCTTAAAAGGGGGGTTTTGTGATGAAATTATAGTCACCAATCAAGCTAAAAAAAATGCTGGGATTCCGGGATCCCGATTTGGCATCTCTTATTAATACGTATTTACTGTGTACGTAAAAATATGCCTTTACAACCTACTCGTTTTTGTGAATTTCATTTAATGCCGTATGAAATAAGTGCGGTGGAAGTTCCACCATTTCAATGCATACTATATTTATTTAAGTAAATACCTTTGTTGTATATGTATATGTAGATATGTCCAACATAAGAGTATATATGTTTTAACTTCAAACCCAAAATTTATCTTTATTCATGCGTATTAGATAAACTCTGATTTGATGGAGGAGAGTAGAATAGTAACTCTAGGCTTTTAATATAATAAAGCCTTCAAGCAGATACTCCAGAGATGGTGCAGTGTGTGTGCATGAATATATTTTTAAATCACTCATCCGACTATGGCTAAAAATGTATAATATGCTAATAGCATACCTGCAAAAATTTACAGGGTGTACCTTCCGAGTTATATTAAAAAATCGCACTTATGGGCCGAGTGCGCCTGAATTCAGGATATATGCAAGTGCGTAGAGAAAAAAAAATGTGCTGGCAAAAAAAAATCATAATTCGAAACACGACACCACAGTATCAACTTAAGGCTGCAAAAAACTCTCATTCACTTAATTAATATCTGTATATTTTACCATCTTATTAAAAGTACTTGTAGTCTCTAACTGTCATTCACCTGGGAGTGGCCAAAACGATTCCTCTCCATGCGGATGATTTTCACCAAGTATCTTCTAGGCCCGAATATACGTTTTCAAAGGAGATAAAGTGAGAAGACACACCTGGTGGGGTCACTCCGATACTGTCAGGGTTTAAGAGCTACCTAAAATCGCGTAATGTTGAGATTCCTTAACACCCCGCTAATTTGTGTGCACGCCCCAATGGAAGAGAGGGCCGATGTGATTCAAGATCACTTCTAGGAGCGCATAGAACACACTTACGAGCGCTGCGCCCACCGCGATGTCAAAGTCGTGTTTGGGGACCTCCATTCGATATCTACTGCGAAACCTCCTCCGCCAACGGACTGAGACTGATCGATTTTGCCAGTCGGAAATCTGTTAGTATCTAGCACCAGGTTTCGACATTGTAAGAACCACCCAGCCACGTGACTGTCTTCAGATCGGAAAACGAAAAACCAAGTCGATACTATTGTGTACACTCCGAGAACCAAACATCAACCATTATCTTGTCGCAGCCAAGGTACGCAAACGCCTCTGTGCAGCAAAAAACGTGCATATAAATAACAACAGAAAGCTCGGCGTCGGAAAGGTGAAACTCCAGCAGGCAACTACAAATGTCAATCCTCACACCTGCTCACTAAATGCACTTGTCAGGAAATCGGAAGCCGCGAGCATTGGGAATATCATTCTCATTCTGTACGTACCGCTGCTGGCGAATCCCTCCTTGGATTCCAGTAAGCCAAAAGAACGACTTGTACGATAAACAATGTCGCGGCTCCCCATGACGCTGTCTATAGGGCCACACTACGATCAGGCGCAACGCGAGCTGATTGGGAGCGCTACCAAGAGAGACGTACTTTACGAAGAAAGAAAAGAGGGTCTGAAAACCGTGAATGCGAAGAGCTTGAGATGCTGTATCACAAAATAAGGTGACTTACGGAAGGTTCTAAGTACACCAGGTCTCCGGGTGACTGATATCTAAAATGTGAAGGGAACATTTCTCCACTTTGCTAATTGGTGACATGAAATTTGGATAGCGATAATGAGGCCAAGAAACAACAAAGCGCAAAGTGCATGCACCTGCTAGGGCAAGAATATGGCCGGCGATTGGAATTTCAGTTTAGTTTCGTGCAGTGGGGAGTACAAACAATTACAGGATGATAATCCGAATATTCGGATACAGAAAGGGTTGAAGGTTCGAGAAGATACGAAAGCCACTTTTAGCTACATTAATTAACGCACGAAGTTGGACTCGCTAATGCACACCTACTTATTATTCTCGAATGCGAATAATCTGGACTCTTTTCATCTTCTCGTTCGCAAAAGTGAAAACAACATATATATATTCTCTCTTACATTACCCGATCTATATCTTTTTGGAATCTGCAAAGGAGGTTTACTTCTTGCTCCCGCTTTTAATTTTTCATACAAATAAAATTCAACAGCTTTTTATAAAACCTTATTTGAACTTAAAAATATGGCATCATCTGGGGTCTTAATCGCTGAGAAAATCTTTAAGTCATCAGCATAAAGCAAAAATTTAGCAAATGAAAAACTACTTTTGATGTCGTTAATAAATAGTACAAATAGGAGTGGTCGCAAGATACTTCCTTGCGGGACTCCAGAAAAGGCAACAAAAGGGTTAGGCGAAATACCATCAAATGTAACAATACAACGTCTATTGCACAAGTAAGAGTAAGTAATATAATGGGAATCTCAATTTATTTTAATTTTTTCATATCGCGGCTAAGTTTTATATAAATTCACGTTGATTTTTAATATTTCTGTGTGGTGATGGTCTTGCGAAACGAAAAGTTCATATAGAATTTATCACCTCCAGGTTCGATTCCAAACATCACTTGATAAATTTTTCTAATGTTGGTAACGGAAAGCCCATTCCAAACATCAGCGAGCGCAGTAGATGATTTTATGAGATCATTGAGGTGCTAGTGGATTAGTTTCCGGCCTTTCCGTTCTTTAGTTAGTCGTATCTTCCAGCTTTTGCTTTAATACTTATTGTATTCTCATTTTTTTTTTGTTGTTACTGTTTCCATTTTGTAGGCATTTCGTTAAAAAAAAAATTGGTATATGAACTTCATTTTTTCACACAAAAGGTTTCCCTCATATTGATTAGAAAATTAAGTCTTCCACAATATTTAACGCACTGCCTGAAAAACTCAACTTTTTAAATGCAACACTCACTAGTCGCTTCGTTACCTACATTTCAAATTACTTAAATTTTCAGTGGGTGCCTTATATTTTTAGGCAAACCCGTTAAACATTGATATTTATGTGCACCATGGCGTATGAGTAATACGTAATTAAGACTGAAAATGCTTTGAACTTAGAACCCCTTTTATAATGGAGTGATGAAAGTTTATTCTCATTCGGAAGTTAGCTCTCGATTTTTCGTATAAAAAAAAAACAACTGCGGAACGACAGTTAACTGATACTGTAAAAACAGTTCTTGGTATCCACGAATTATGGGTTTAGATATATCGTAGCAATCGGGATAAGCCATATATTTTTGTTACAGCGAATACATATGCATTCTCTTAACTGATTTCTTACCTTTATAGTATTTTTTCTGTAAATACGTAGTTTAGAAAATCTTAATTTTATAAATTACAACTGTATATTGGTTTTTCATAATGAAATTTTTTTTTTTTAAACAAAAAGTTATGTAAATAAAGTAATGGCTTCGGAACCCTTCATATCTTTATGTGTCATGTCAAAACAATTTACGGCATGCTTTGAAATTCGTGTGAAATTTACACGTTACGCATAAAAATATTTCGTTATATTTTCGAGATTATTAATTTTCGAAATTTTTTTTCATCAAAAATACTTATACGAGTTTGAGGCCGGGGTTTTTTTATATTGAAAAAAAAACGACATTCAATGCGAATTCATATCAAGTGGTGTTGAGGGTATAACAACAAAAATGTACACCAAGAAATTGTTCATACAATGACACTAAGAATCGGTGAGAATTACAACAAACACATAGTTTTGGCATTCAGTCCAGCGAGCGAATTCCCTCAGCCGCTTTTTCAACACCATCTTATATGAATTGAAAACAGCAGTAAGAGCGGCATCGGCACATCCTCAACAACACACTGTTTAATGTATTTTTTGGGCAAATAAGAACGGCCTACAATCACTATTTTTATAAAGTCAACTTTCAATTAATAAATTAAGTAATCTTACATTTCAGTTCAAAGTTCCACAGCTCTAAAAATAAACACGAACATTTTTTTTACAATGGCTTTAAAAGTTCCATGAATACTAGTTAGTTGGTAATATTTTGAATAGCGACCAGAAATTATCCTACAGCGATGCTTCTCGACGTGATACACTTTTTGAAATAAACATTTTTACAACATTTTTTCCTGGGTTGGGCCTAAAATACCCAAATGCAAAATCAGCATGAAATGGCACAAATTAAAATACCCAAAATCAAAATCCCAAAATTCAAAAAACCGAAAACGCAAAATCCTCTACATGAGAATGCCCAAACACAAAAACTCTAAACATTAAATCTCCGTGGTTTTAAGGGCTTAGATTACGCTTAAAATCGTAGCAATTTTTGCATTTCAAAAAAAAAATACGTGGTTTTAATTTTTACACAATGTTATTTTTTAAAATAATACAAATAAATTCCAAATATTATAATACTAATCGTGCTTTTTTTATTTAACAATTCTGCAAATGTGATACAAAGTAAATAGTTCACGCACACGACGGCTGAATCAAGTGAAATTTAAAATAATAAACACAGATTTCAAAAAATCAAGAAAATGTTATGTGTTATAAGTTTTAAATAATCAAGGTTCTCCAGTTTTGCGACTCCGGTATAGAGACACCGTTCTGCATCTTTTGTAAATTGGTTTTTGCTAGAATCATTTTTTCCCCCATCTCTTTAATGATCTCATCGAAAACAACTTTCAATCTTCTATGTCAAGCTTCAATGAAATTTTGAGTACGTGGAAAATTTCTTTTTATAGTATCTGCTACACTCAAAAAATTCGGATGGTACTTTGGATTGCTTGACTTATTTTCTCTGGTTAAGTGGATTTGCTTAAATTAATTGTTATTTATTTTTGCCATTTAGTTCATTAGAGTAAGCCAAAACATCTGAATGAGAAAGGAGTGATAGGCTCTTTAGCCTTCCCTGCAAGCTGAAATTTTCGTTATTCGAATACTATCGGGCAAGCCCTTCTTTTTGCACTCGTCTCCAAACGATTTGCCCAATGTGAAAGAAACATCCTTTATATTCGGTATCTGGGAAGTATTCAATTGTGTATTGAGATAGTTTTTTTTTCAAAATCGGTAGTTATTCTTTTCGGATGTAAATTAATATTTTCTGTCGCAGCTAAGAAAATAATTTGATAAAAAAACTCCACATTGCTTTGACTTTTTGTTTATGGTGCAAAAAATGAGAGGTAAAAAGTGAACATCAATTTACGACTGAATGGTCAACAATTTACTGCAGCTGTGCAATTTACCAGCTTACTCAAGGCCATCAAAGAGTGAGATGTGCCTAATATTAAATTATTTTGCTCGCCAAAATTACACTCATTCAATATATTTTACAAATGAAGAGGCTCTCTGGAAGCACCACTGTTTTTACGAATTCGGTTCGCTTTCATCTTTTGTGCTCGCTTGAATAAAAGATATACGTGGCACATTTCACCACTAACTTCTCTAATTATTTGGGAGATGATAATCCCAAAAACTGAGCACTTCATTCGATTCATTGTTGGCATTTCTAACCGCAAGTTGATGAATCCTCGGATCGTGATTATGCTTTTTAATTTCGTGCTGTTCATTAATTTTATTTGTTATCATACAACTTCGACAAAGAAACTCCTCTTTTTAGCGCAAGACCATCGAAACTTTTTCCTTTTAACACCTTTTTCAGTTCTAGTTCAGAAACTTCTAATTCATATTCAGAATTTCCATTTCAAATTCAGAAAATTCCAATTGAAGTTGAGAAAATTAAAATTTAAGTTTAGAATTTTCACTTCAAATTTAGAACATAAAAATTCAAATTCAGAATTTTCATTTCGAATTCAGAAAGTTGCAATTATAATTCAGAATTTTCCATTTAAATTCACAAAATTGCAATTCATATTCAGAAAGTTATCATTCAAACTTCTAATTCATATTCAGAATTACCATTTTGAATTCAGAAAATTACAATTGAACTTAAATTAGAAATTTCTGAATTTGAATAGTTACTTTCTGAATTTGAAATGAAAATTTCTGAACTTGAAATGGAAATTTAAAATTTGAATGGTAACTTTCTGAATTTGAATGGTAGCATTCTGAATTTGAATGGTAACATACTGAGTTTGAATTGTAATGTTCGGAATTTAAATAGGAAATTCGGAACTATACTTCTGTTCTGAATTTGAAGTAAAAATTCTGAATTTGAAATGGAAATTCTTAACTTGAATTGCAAGTTGCTGAATTTAAATTGGAGATTTCTGAACTTAAAATTGAAATTCTGAATTTGAATTGTAATTTGAAGTAGAAATTCTGAACTTGAATTGTAACTTTCTGAACCAAAATTGCGCCTTTCTGAACTCAAACTGAATCCAAACTGCAATAATATCCTCCGACAAACAAAATGTGATTTTCTTTATTGGACTCTGAAAGCATTATTACCATTTTATCACAAAACCCCGTTTAACAAATATTCCAAATATTATTGTAAATGCCTATCCGAAAATTTAATTAACAAAAAAAAAATTTAAAACGCTCTCTTATGCGTACAAAATCCCCTTTGCCCTAAGTAATCGAACTAAAAGTTTATATTCAAAGCTTTTAAATGCACTTGAACGAATACATTTCCGGGAATCGCAAGTGGAGATAACCTAAAATTTTCCCATATTTCTAATATACATTCATATACTTATTGCGAGTATATGTATATGTACTTTGTATGTATGTATGTAGATACATAGGGTAGTATTATGAGTTACGAGACGAATGTTTTGGTATTTAGAGCCTTTATATTAAAAGTGGCGAATGAACACATGCATTTGAATTTGCTGTTTCTATACCCAAAAAAGTGTACTCGGCAATTCGAGTTTGAAAATCGTGTAATTACAAAAACAAATTACTATAAGCATGAAATATTATTGAAATATTTGGCGAACACATTTTCGTTTCGCTTCTCATACCACAAAAAAGATAAATTCGTATAAAGATTTCGCATTTTTGTTTGTTTGATTCTCTTTGGCCAAAACAGTGTGTACACTTCAATGAGCCGTCATGATGCATTTGCATTTTTTAGAGCATTTACCCAAATTGTAATATGACAGGAGCAAAAGTAACAAGAAATTTATATTCATATTTGTAGTGCACCATAGTCTTGAGCAAATTGAAAATCTAGCTAAACAAGATACTTACTTTCAATATGTGTATGAGAAATATATGAATATATACAAAATTTGGCACATAACTAAACTACATAGCTAAATATATGTAGTACACTTGAATTTATTTAAACGCAAATGTTTTCAGAGAGCGGAGAGTAAAAATTTCTCCAGATAGATATGTATGTATGTATGCTTATTAGAGCGTATTATAAAAAAGGTGAAAATGTGCTTCTCGGGTTTAAACACATACCTTATAAAGATTTCAAAAATAGAAAAAAACTTTATTTTGCCACCCTGTAAAAACAAATAACTTGGGGTTTTATCCATAATTTCTCTATTTGATCTTCGATTTTTATGACTGATATAATATGTATAACTAGCTGACCCGGCGAACATTGCTCCGCCTTAGAAGCAATAAATGAGCAGATTCTTGATTTTATGAGTTTAAATTTTTTATTAGGGTAATAAATATAAGTAAGTACCAAAAATCAATTATTGTAATGATTCTTTATTGGCCATGTATTTTAGTGCATAGGCTGCACTCTTCAGTGAAGCACCTTGTGATAGACGATATTTTTAGTTTTATTACTATGTGCAAGAACAAATAACGCAGCTGGTCTTCCGACCCTTGAACATGCCGCATATAATTGACCATGGGAAAAACATGGATTTTCTAGATTTCGACCACAAACTTTCAAAGATTGGCCTTGTGATTTGTTAATGGTCATGGCGAATGCAAGACGGATCGGAAATTGAAGTCGTTTAAACTCAAACGGCATGTCGGTTGGGATCATCGGGATCCTCGGAATGAGAACTTCCTCACCTTCAAATTTTCCTTTGAGTATCGTCGCGTAAATCACATTGTTCATCAATTTACTTACCACCAAACGCGTTCCGTTGCACAGTTTTGGTGGGTTTATGTTTCGAAGCATGATTATTACGGAGCCAACCTTTAGTCGTAAATAAGGCGGTGGTAAGCCAGGCACATCCAAGGAGCTTAAAAATTCAATTGGATAGTTGGTGGCATCATCTGCATTTGTTGCACAGTCAATAGATTTGAACGAATGTAGTGTACTAATGACCTCATTCTGAATTATGTAGTAGCAATGAGTGCAATGGCTCAGGTGGGGGAGTCAATAATGGCAATTTCACTTTCCCATTAAGGCAGCACAATCTTGGCGTTTCTCCGGTAAACTTCAATACTCGCAAACCACATCCATTGGCCCAATGCGAACGCTAGTATGCAAGCAGTAATCAGTGCTGTAATCATATCGAAACGCTGCTCGATTCAAATCAGTACTTGATAAATTTCTCCTTGTGAGTCGAAAATTATCAAGATGTTGATCTCTTAGGTTTGCTCGATGATTTCTCATAGCCAACCGAGCCTTTGCACGGACTGCCTCGCTTTGCTCTTGTGATTGAGAAGCACGAAGTCGAGCCATACTAAAGCGGCGCTCTTCACGTGCAATTTCTTGTACTTCTTCAGTCCTTTCATTCGCAACGTTTTGCATCCTAGTTGCATTACGGCTTTTTCGGGGAAGATTTGATCGTCTTGGACGCGGCATTTTAATGATAATAATATCGGCACAATATTTATAGGCACACGAAACAAACACAAAAACCGGTAAACTTCAAAATTTCTAACTGTCAATTTTTCACCCAACAAAATTCGTAAAAGTAAACAAAATACATGTTAATATCGGCAATTCACACCAATTACATGGATATTGCCCTTCTCCGCTAGATATCACTGCAATTTACATCGATATTACCTTTCGCCGCCAGAGTACATGTAAAATATATGAAGGGCGAAGAAAAAAAATCAAATTTACCGTTTTTTTTGTCGTTCCACGGTAACGGGATAAATTATCTTATAACCTGCCCCTGGTTCTAAGCTACCTCCCCACCAATTTTCAGCCAAATCGGTTCAGCCGTTCTTGAGTTATAAGTGGTGTAACTAACACGACTTTCTTTTATATATATAGATATATGCAAAGGTATTAACCAGGGATAATAATTTTATTTAAAAAATCAATCGCTATTTTGCAATTTTTAGTTTTTCGATCAAGTGTGATCGATATATTGTGATTTTTATTTCGCTGATCAAAAATAATCGTTGCTCTTGGATTTACATTTTTCCGATTATATTGGATGAATGTTTTGTACTTTTTATTTTTTTTTCGATCTAAAATCGATTCACAGTGAGCACATTTCAGTTGTCATGACAAACTCAGTTATCTTTGGTTAATATCTTTGCAACTACATATGCATATACATATCATTCATAAAAATCGAGCATCAAATTGGGAATTTATGGACAGAGACCAATTGAGCTGTTTTACGGTGTGCCAACAAAAATTTCACATTTAGAAATTTAGAAATTTTTTTTAGTCTAATCATGGTGTACGGTCTTATATATGTATATACATATAAATACAATTCGTCAACGGTAAGCATTGTCAGTGATAACAACAAATAAATATTCCTCACAACCGCAGCATTAAAAGTTTATATTTGTTTACATACATATGTGCGAAAAAATAGGCGCTTTACATTTTGACTAGTTTTAGCATTCTTCTTTTCTTTTATTTTAATTTTTATTACCTTTTATAAAAGTATAGCTCATTATATAGCAAATATCACATAAATCCACATTTCAAACTTGGCAGCAATCGCAAGACAGTTTTCAACCACCAATTTTTTATTCAGAACATGTCGGAAAATTCTAAGTATACCGTTTTGCAAGCTTGAAAATTAAAAAATCGATTGATTTTTGATATACAGTACTTTTCGCTTAAAGCGAACTTCAAGGGACTGGGCAAACTGGTTCGTTTTAAACGAAGTTCGGTTTAAATGAAGACTTGAAGAAAACAATTTATGTATGTAAGTGCACATGCATTGATTTATTAAAGACAATTTTGGGATATTTTAATAGATATGTATAAAACAATTAGTTTTTACAAAAATCAGTTATTTTAGTTTGCTTAATACCAATATTAGTTTCATTTATATACACTCCTACTTGAGCCAAGTGATCAAGAATTTGTTGTGGAGTGTCGCGTGACTGAAGAAAAGCTTTTCGTTGTCCATATCGTTGTCAAGGTCGTCATCATCAGCGCGAACAGACTGCAAAAAAGCTGTGTCGTCCAATTCCTCCGTAGTTACAAGGTCGTCATCAAAACATATGTATGTAATCGTTGGAGCTATCTGTCCCAACTGTAAATGCAAATAATAAAGGTTAATTTAAAGTAAGACAACTCAGCAAACCCTTTTTATTACCATCTGTAATTGTTTCCATTGCTTGATTTAGCAATTCTATTAATGGCAGATCAACATCCGAGTTGAACTCATCTTGATTGCTGGTAAATCCGCCGAGCCGAAAACAATTAGCAACTGTTGTTTTGCTGACTTTTAACCATGCCATATGCAAAAAAATTGATTGCGTCCGTCCATATCAATCGAATTAACAATTTTTGAGAGAAGCAAGTGGCGATATTTACTTTTCAACGCGTGAATGACACCTTGGTTCATAGGTAGTAAAACTGAGCTTGTATTTTGAGGAATAAACTCTAATTTAATGCACTCTAAGTTCTTTATATCTGAATGAGCTGGGTAGTTGTCTACCAGAAGTATAATTTTTCGATTCGCACAGTGTAAATTATAGTCCCATTGTCTTAATTCGCTGGTGAAAATTTCGGATGTCATCCAAGCCTTTTTATTAGCCTGGTAATTAAGTGGCAATTTTTTAATGTTTTTAAAGCACCTGGGACTTTTTGATTTTCCGATTACTAAAAGTTTTCGTTTCTCTGTACTCGTCATATTAGCTACTAGGAGCACTGTTAGCCGATCCTTTGATAGTTTACCACCTGCACAGGTCTCACCTTTGAATCGCAGTGTATTATTGGGAGTGAGTTTATAAAATAAACCAACTTCATCGCCGTTAAATATGTCCTTATCTTTATAATTTGTTCTTATATCTGGCCACTTATTTTGCAACCAATCATTGACCACATCAACATTGACTTCAGCCGCCTCTCCAACAATTTTTCCACTAGTGATGTTGTGGCGTCTTTTAAATCGAACAATCCAACTTTTGCTGCACTTAAAATCGCAGTAGTTAAGCTTTTTTTCCAAATTCTTGTGCTTTAGCTTGTAAAATAGCATTGGTTATAATCATATTATTGGCTTTTTCTGATAAAACCATTTTAGTAGGCAATGGTCCAGTTCCATGAAAGAAGAGGTTTTAACCTTCTTTACGTTTGAGGAGTTTTGCTCAAAATTATTTAGCACCAAGTAATTATTTTTCCAAATTGTAGCGACTGCTGACTTGCTGAGGCTTATTTGCTTTTGTTTTACACCTTGTTGTAATCGTTTAATTATTTCAAACTTCTTTGTTATAGCAAAACACTTTCTTTGCTTTCCAACTGCTACTACGTCCATCTTCTAGCTTTGTAATTTTCAACTGCTGTCTGCACATCGCCTTCACGCAAACAAACATTAAACTTAGGGAAATCACCTGATTCGAGAACATAGAAAAACTAGAACACTGCGTAATACAGTGTTGCCAGCGCAAAAATATCATGTTTTATTCATAGCGCCACTTATGGGTTCGTTTTAACCGAAAAATAAACAAATTTTGCATGCAAATAAAGGTCGTTATAACCGAAAGTTCGCTTTAAACGGCTTCGAATTAAGCGACAAAAATTTCATGGTTTATTAGAAATAAGGCACGTACTTTTGAAATTGGTTCGTTTTAGGCGAAAGTTCGTTTTAAGCGGGTTCGTTATAAGCGAAAAATACTGTATTTTTTTGTTGACTGTGTCATGTATACAAACTTGACAGACAGATGGCAACCTTAATTCGGATTAACAGCCCAGCATTTATTAGCATTAGCTCTCGAATTATCCCCGTACTTGCATAAGCTCGCTGTAAATGCATGAAATTTACATTTTTTTTCGTACATATACGATAGGCAATTGACATGTTCGGGCGTTCGGTTTTACCTGGCACTGGTCTAAATGCAAACGGCTATCATCTGTTATGGTAAAATCTAAGTTTGCATTTATGCAAATTACTTCTGCCCGTCTTTGTCGCGGTTTATTCTCAAGATTTGGCCCCCCAGCAACTCTTGTATCTTTCCCTGGTCGGCTTAAGGCACAGTGGTAAGAATTTTGACGACGATAACTAGGTGATGGTCTCCATGGAAATATTTCAGACTAATTTAGATACAGATTTAATTTCGAATGGAATTCGCATGATAGGGGGCTTTGTACAATACCGATTATCACTTCCTTTGGATAACCACTCGCGTTTAAAATGTTTAGGTTAATACTCATACATTAGGCCCAAAATTTGTGTTATGTTACTACTGCCACAACCGCAACCCGCTTTACATAAACTAAGATATAATAATTTAGAGGAGACACCACAATCAAACAATCAATAACTGGCACTATAACCGCCTAATACAATATAGTCCGCCTGTCGTTCCTTTGATTTGCCAACTTGCACCAAGTAAAGCCTGTACTATGTCTATGCCGCGATAAAGCTCATACAACTCATTGTTCCATCGTCTGTGGTATTCGCCGTCGCAAAGTCGTAAAGGTTCAAAAATATTTCGTAGAATCTTTCTCTCGAATACACCAATGACCAACTAATCTGCTGTTGATAGCGTCCATGCTTCCACACAGAGCGTGGTTTTCGTTTCTTGAGAGAGGGCTTTATTGCTCATTTTCCTACTCAGCCCATAGTAGTACTTGTTGACAAGAGAGATTCTTCGCTGAATTTCGAGGCTGGCATTTTTGTTGGTGTTAATGCTGGTTCCAAAATAAACAAGCCTTCTGTTTTGTCAAACTTATAATTGGCAACAGTGATGCATGAGGCCAGACGCGAATGCGCTGGCTGTTCATTTAATAACAGGAGGTACTTCGTTTTGTCTCGTTTACCAGCTTGGAAAAGGCAGAACTAACAGCTCGCCAGTAGTCGCATACTCTTATAGAAGATGGACTCTGCATCTTGAATTATCGTTTGCAACCTGTTAAAGAAGTCACAGGACAGAGAGTTGCCATGTCTGAAACCTCGTTTGGTTTCAAATTTGTTCCTTTCCATATTCTGACGGAGCTGGTGGTGTTCCTCGAAGCAATTTCATCGATCGTTCTGACATCGCGGCGTACAGGCAATTTCTTCTCTTGCTGTCGAAAGCGAATTTAACGTCGAAAAAAGTTCATCATGGGGAATCTTGCTAATATTTTAAAAATTTCACAATTCGACCAGTTTTGCTCCCAATGTAAACAATTTGTTATTACAAAATTGGAAATTTTATTCTAAACAAATATTCATTTTGATAATCTCTACACATAGGTAAAGCGAACTTAAGGGTAAACAAAAATCAAATCAGCTTTTTCTTTTTCTTTTTCTTTTTACACCACCTTAAATACCACTTTATATGAGAATTCGCCTTGACGCGCCTATGCAGATTTTTCTAGTTTCTATTGCCTTTCCACCAAAGTAAGATAACCCAGATTCGGCGTTGCTAAATCTGCAGTCTCATTTTTCGTTAAAAATCGTTTCCATATACATATGTCAATGATGTCAGATATTTTAAATAGCAGTCTACACCGAGGCATTCGAAGGGTCAAGCTCTAAAAACTCTTAGTTTGTCATATAATATTTTTTTAGAAATTTTTTTTACTTTAAGGCATTATAAATAAAAAGAAATTCTCTGCACCACCACAGTTGCAACATGTATGTATTGAAATCATATTGCCTACCCAACTGTGCGATTCGTTGCATATTTGCGTTGCAAAAGTTTATTGAATATTATATATGTATTTTTATTATTTGTGACATTAACATTTGCATACAATTTTTATAGGCCATCGCCGGCGAGATCGGAATGGACAATGTGCTGGACAACATCGCTAATTCTCTGTTCAATGGACTGTTGCCAAACGACTGGCGCAAACTGGCGCCGGCCACATGCAAGCAACTCGGCAGTTGGATGGAACATTTGCAGGTGAACATCGAATGCAAGAGAATTTTATCCTTACTACATCTATTGCCCCTACTTTTTTATTTTATCAGCAAGTGATTTTCATTTATTGTTTAAACATAAACTATTTATTTGTTTCATTTATTTTAGTTTACTTCTTTTTTTTTTTGTGGCCGTTCGCGCTGCTGTATCTAAACGGTGTTGTGCCAAGCGATTGTTGCAGATACCAAGTTGGAGCATGAGGCAAACCAACACGCGAGCCACCACCACCTACAACGCATATGTACATATATAAATATATATGTATACATATATGCAAGTAAATAAAGAAACTCTCGTGTTTTGTATTATAAAAATAAAAAATTATTACATGCCATCGACGTTATGTTGTATTGTAATGGCGGCTTGCTTGCTTGGTTTATTCCTCTGCTCATGGCCACTTCCGTTTGTTATTTTAAGCGCTGTTACCGAAAAATGTTAACATTCACTCATTAATCATTGTGGTAAATGGTAAATGGCTTTGCCATCAATATGCGGTCGGCCAGGTTCACCTATCAATCACAATCGCTCAGGACCGTTAAGTGGCTCAACGGCTTACGGATTCAAGGAAATGGAGAAAAATCTAACGCCATCATCGATACAGTTTATTAATAATTTCTTCGTTTTTTTTTTGTGTTTACTTTTTCCTTTACATGGTGGTTTTCGTCTTTGACCGGCTGCTGCAGAATCGCGCTACACAATTCAAATATTGGGCTATGTCAGGTGAACCGTTGGTGATCTGGTTGTCTGGTCTGCATATTCCCCAAAGTTATCTAACCGCATTAGTACAGGTGAGTAATGATGTGATAAAAACCAACAATATAGCAATGTAAGCATAAAAAAATGTGGCAAGAGATAAGCAAACAATATATTAGCGGAAAACGAGAAAAAAGTTAGCGAAAAATAATGCAAATTTAATACGCTCTTAAATCAGTAATCAAAGCGAAGATTGGAAAAGGAAATTGATTTATAGTGGGCATTTTTTTACGATTTCTAGTAATTGAATATTTTTATCAATCGATTGTGTGATTAAGCAGATGGAGTACTAAGCAGTGATGTTTTTTCGGCACATATATGTATGTATGTATATGTAGATATTTTTTATCCGGCAAAAGTATTTATTTTCTTTTAACACCCTTGTTCCACATATTTCAATGTTAGTCTGGCAAATGGAGTTTCTATTAAACAAAACTCAAGTGCCAAACAGCTGTATGTTGCCGATCCAACTGCTGTGGAAGCAACCTTAGCACTTCGGCGCTTTCGTCGGATTTACAAACACAAAATACATATATGTAAAACTGACAAATAACGAAGTAACGAGCTTGGTGGGAAGATCCATTATAATTGTGGATGTTACTTGCCCTGGCGGAGATTTAAGCACGTGACACATCGAATGAAGCTCGTCATGCATAGATTAGGATATTTTTATGTAAAAACGTATTCAATGTCTCCGCTGTCTAGAATTTTCTAACGAAGTTCCGTAACCTGGTTTGCGGAAGGAATTAATTGCTAGAGATTTTCACGCATTTAGAAAGAGTTATGCTTGAACATTTGTTATATATTTGATCTGTTTATATTTAAATGAATTTTATTTCATATTTTCAATTTTATTTTATTATCATTATACATTCTCACACATACAGTTACATTTTTCGTCTGAAACAAAAACAAATTTTAATATTTTCTATTGTTTATTATACCTTTCATGAGAATGAAATGGTATATTAAGTTTGGTCCGATGTTTGTAAGTGCCAGAAGGAGAAGAGATAGACCCATCAAAAAGTATACCTAAATGATCAGGACGATGAGCTGAGTCGATTTAGCCATGTCCGTCTGTCTGTCCGTCTGTCCGTCTGTCCGTCTGTTTGAACGCAAACTAGTCCCTCAATTTTAGAGCTATTTTGATGAAATTTGGTGAGCAGGTGTCGTTGTACAAATGATTAAACATTTGTCGGAATCGGCCAGATCGGGTGACTATAACATATAATACAACCGATTATTCAGATATTGCATTTTGCACCATAACTCCTCCATTTAAACAGCTAAAGGCTTGAAATTTTGCACAAACATCAACCATTATTAGCTATATATTAGTAATCATCAAGATCGGAGTTCACAGTGTAAATCGGCAAGATAAATTCAGGACAAATATTTATTGCGAAAAGTAATAAGCTCAGCGCAATATCACATGAATCATAGCGTTAAACGTTTGGGAACTATTTACGGATCTGATAACTGTTTTCAAAGACCGACATATGTAGGTCTTACATATTAATACTTAATTATTTGTATTTTTTAAATGTTGAATATCAAGCGTCGATACGATATTAAAAATATTCAAAAACCATTCCCTTCTTAAAACGTAGTTCTTTTTAATTACATAAGGAAAAGCATTAAATAATTTATAACAATGCCTTTACTAGAATTATTTTTATTGATTTGAAGGAAATTTTCGCTTTTAACTATAGGTAATACGAAATTGTAATACAATAACACGTTTTTTACTATTCTTCCATTCATGAAAGGTATGAAGCCTTCGGCATAGCCGAAGACAGCGCTGTTTTTACTTGTTTTTTATTTTACTTTTGTTTGGCGTTTGCTTCGCTCTCAATAATAACACCAAGGCGGATTCATATTAGGTGGTGTTATAAATACCACTACATAATTCCTACGTATTTTGTTTTTGCTTCTGCGTAAGAGTTGTCAAAATTTTACATACCTTTTCTATCATTTGTGTTTTTTCTGAAATTCATTTGGTCTTTTCTAAAATGCAATTATGATTTTCTGAAATACATTTGACTTTCTCTAGAATACTGTTAAATAGTTGCGAAATCGCGCTGCTAAGATCAAAAATAAAAAAATTGTATTGTAAATTAAGTAGCAACTGTCATAAATAATTTTACTCATTTATTTTTTTCTTCTCACACTCCAACCACAGATGGCATGTCGCAAAAATGGTTGGCCACTAGACAGATCTACTTTATACACCTGCGTTACCAGCTACCTGGATCCGGATGATGTGGAGGAGCGACCACCAACGGTAAGCATGCAGACAAAGAGCACAAACCACCAAAATATAAAAAAAAGCAAATGTACAAAGATATGCGAATACCCTAGAAATGTGTCTACATATAAAGCAAAAAATAAAAAAAATAAAAACACAACACAAAAATTTTTGTTCACTGTCGTTCACCGCTGTATATGTATATGAAAGTATGTGGCATGTGGGGCTCCTTGTCGTTTGATTCATTTGTGAGTGAAATGCTGTGACCACATCCTTTTAATTCTATACCCACTGAAAGCTTTACTGATTTCCCCATCACATATCTACTTACTAGCACACTCAAAAGTCAATTGCAACGTGAGCGCCACTAATTTCGCA
Source organism: Anomoia purmunda (assembly GCA_951828415.1). Classification (NCBI taxonomy): domain Eukaryota; kingdom Metazoa; phylum Arthropoda; class Insecta; order Diptera; family Tephritidae; genus Anomoia; species Anomoia purmunda. Next base: position 131,387,643 of record OX639993.1, on the reverse strand, counting down.
ATTAAAAATTCGGTTTGTATTTCAAGTCCGCTGGCCCATACTCGTACAGCTATTTATTTCTACAGCCAAAGGCTCTCACATGCGAACTCGCATTTATACAATTTTGGGGTTTTTTTTGTTTTACAAAAATGTGCTTTTATTTTTCCATTCTGGTACTCTACTTCAATTAACATTTTGCACTAAATGCCGGCGTCACCGCATTCACCGTCACATTGATGGGCCATATCTCGCGCACATCGCCGCAATCTACAATAATTACAACACTGTTGATGCCTGCCATAATCGCTACCGCTGGATGTGGGTGTACATGTCATGCGTCTAGGGCTGCTACATTCAAGGTTTATTCCTGGAGGGTGCACGTTGGGACATGGATATCATGCAACTGGCACGTTCGCATCCCAAAATTTTGGTTGAAGACCTGCCAATTCTATCGGTGGTGCCAATAGAGGTGCATCGCCTTAAGCTGCAGGTGAGTAAAGCTTAGACCCAAGTTATCGTTTCGTAGAAGAGTAGTTATTTTTTCACCATTGATTCTCAACACATAATCTCATATTTCTCAGCTTATTATATTTCCATTTGCTGTTGGCAAGTGCAGATAATTACCATCTACACTTTCCTCTTTTCACGAAGCACAAATAACTGGACAACAACTTCCTACTTTACATGCATCCCTGTGAGAAATGGAATTACTTTAAAAGCTATTTAAAAAAACACTTTTTTACAAGTTGTTGAAACTCTTTCTTTTTTGTTACAAGCAACTCACTTTTTTAATATGGCGATGTTCTGCGGGCAAGTCAATTATCTGACTCTGCATTTGATTTCAACTACTTTTAAATATGTTGGCTCGAAAGAACGTCAAATTTTATTTATATTTTTCTTAAGATCAATATTTAATTTTCAATTGGGAGCGATGGTCAAACAAAGGGGCGAAAAATTAGTGTGAAATGTAAATGTGGAGTTTTATTGTTTTATTTTTGTTTATTTTAATGTTGTTGTAAGACAAAAAGAGAAAATTTTTGTTTGCTTTTAAGCTAGTGCCGACCGAAAAGTTCCCAAAACATCCCAATTGCAAATTTTAGTGTTTTTAATTTCCACTATTTGAAACCCCGTTTTTTTGCAACTGTTTCAAAATTGATATAAGTACCAACTACTTTCAAACCTGTGCGTTTCCAATTATTTAGGAATATGTACAAAGTGTAGTACCTAGCTATAAGATTTTTGTTTTTCACTTTAACAAAATGACATTTAAATATAACGAAATCCCGAAAGACAAACTTCTTAAATACATAATCGAGACACAGTCAAATTCCGACCCGGCAAAATCCAGACACGACCAAATCTCGACCATACATAATCCCGACATGACACAATCCGGACCAGAAATCGCGCGATTTTTTAATAAATTTTATATTTAGTCTGGAATTTTTACGATTATCTTCACTATGCCACCCAAAAACTAACAATGCTATTCTAATTTTATAATTCTTCTAAAGAAGAATTTTTACAATATTTACAAATAAAATCATTTCTTATATTCCTTATAATGTTGTGGTTGTCTGGTGGAACTTACTGGAGAACTTATCGAAAGTTAAGGAGCTAGAGCGGGTGCAACGGACCGCGCTCCACGGAATCAGTGGGCCGCTTCGGACCACACCCACTCTCGCGCTCAACGTTATGCTAAACAGGTTACCTGTATATTGGGCATTGCCAGCAAAGTTTGATGCTGCCCTTGTTGCAACCCGGCTAAGGAGCAATGGATACAGCTTCAATTCGGCATTCTACTTTGTCCCTCGAGAAACGGATTGCTGTCTGCCGGTTCTACCCCCCGATGGTTCCTTCTCCACTCACATCCTGCTAAGGGAGGAATGGGAGGCGGAGGCCGGTGCACTTTTTTACGCACGGTTCGAACCTTGATGGAAATGTTGGGGTTGTGTCTTCTGCGAGGAGCTCTTCCTCAGCCGGATATTTAGGCTTCCTGACTACTGTAGTATGTTGCAGGCGAAGGTGGCCGAAATCAACGAGGCAACCGATTGGCAACTCACCAATGTAAATCCCTCTAGACGGGTAAACATTTATTCTGATAGTTGGCCGCTATTAAAGCCTTAGATCCTTAATGGTAAGGTCAAAATTTGCCAGAGAGTGCGTGTCATCTCTCTCAGCCGTCTCTGATTACATTGACATTGGACTAATTTGGGAGCCGGACCATAGCGGTATTGCAGAAAACTGCAAAGCAGATGAGCTCGCTCGGTGGGGTACTCTGGAAGTCTTTACTCAAGTATATTGGAGAAGGAGGAGGTTAAGAAAATTTTTTCTTTTGTATCTGGATTGTGTCTTGTCATGATTTTTGATATTTGTTGTCTGTATATTGTCTGGCCTGGACCTCGTTATATCTGTATTATGTCCTCTCTGTATTGTTACTTTTCTGTATTTTTAAAAATTGTCTGGATTATGCCTTGTTCCGATTTTAAAAGTCGGGATTATGGTGTACTCCCAAAAATTACACCATCATTTCGAGCATCAATTCTCGAAAGAATTGTGAGTGTCGGTTTCTTGTTCAATTACACTGCTTTACAGGCAGAAAAGTTCAATAAAATCCAGGTATAGGGGTTAATATGTATCTTCTGAACTTAAGCGCACATTTTTTTTAGTTTTTGTATGGGAAGGGGTTCGAGTTGAAAATAATTGCTTAAACTTATACTTTTTTTAAATTTTGGATTTAAAATTTGAAAATTTTTGAGATTAAAACAATTTTATTTACAAAAAAATAACTGAGATAACAAACTTAAAAAAATCGCGCAAATTCTACAAAAAAAACTTTTAAAACTACGAATACAAAAATTCATTTGGAACAGCTATAACTCTACATTTTCTAAATCAAATATATATAGCTAGTTTTTATCTATAAAATAATAGTTAATAAAACTAATTACATATTTGAAAAGATATGCATATAACATATTTTAAAAAAATATTTTACCTGAGAAAAATTTTATTAATACACATATCTACATACATACATATGCATATACTTGGTGCAAGTTAGATCAACATAATTAATTAGACATGCATTTATTGCTAAAGCTGTTAATTTCCAACTACTTTTTAAATTAGCGCATTTTTTAGACTCACTGCTTTTTTCCGACAGGGATGCTACACAAGCACAGCCACTACCCCACCATTTTCCCATTATGCGTTCGCTCATGTTCGCCACTCATTTTCAGATTAACGTGAATTTATTTTTACCAATTTTCTTCTTTTTTTTTTTAAATACTACGTTCATTACTCATCTGCCTTTTTTGGTTATTGTATTTTTTTATTTTTTAATCACTTTCCTATTATTTAGCATTCTTTTGCTCATTAGCATCTTTTTCGAATTCTCTAAAATTAACTAATTTTTTGCGCTTGTTTCTGTTTTTCTCATCTTCTTCTCTTCTAGAATACATTTCGCGCCCCAGTGTACACCACTTCGCTTCGTCGAAATGCTATGGGTGTTGGACTGGTTTTTGAAGCTGATCTGGCCACCGCGGAGGACATCAGCCATTGGGTATTACAAGGGGTTTGCCTCACACTCAATCGAGACTGAAAAATTTCCGATTGTTATTGTTTTCTCTGTTTCGAGTTTTTTAGTATTTTTGCCAACTGTTCATTTGTTGTACTTTTGTGTTGAATACGAATTCAATAAACATACATGAGACTGATTTTGAAGGTGAAAGATTTATATTAAGTTTGAGCAAAATAGACGAAAGCTTAAATTTGTTTAACTATTTTAGATATTGTAAGTATATTGCAAAGGACGTTACAGTGAAACTGAAATAAAAGTAGCGTGTTGTTATTCCATTTTGCAGTTAACCTTTTGGTCAAAAGTTCTTATAATTTTAAAATCAAATTAATCGATTATTTTAACTTAAGCTGAATTTTTCTTAATGTGTTTCAGCTGACATTTTTTTGAGACAGGAATAAGAATAACAAAAAATAAACACCATGATACGGTTGAAAAAAGAAAATTTTATTCCAAAGCAAATGACAATATACCATTTCTATTAAAAATGGTTTCTTTTCTGGTCATTTAATATTTTGATAAAATATACCCCGTTGAAGCGCCATGAAAATCCATTCAATAGTTTCGGATGTTAGTGTGGCAAATAATAGTCCAAATCTACAATAATATATTACATTCGCTGCGCCACCTTGGGTCATTCTTTTAAAGAAATTTTCAATCTAACTCGTGATAGATAGAAATAGAAGACAGCTATACCTATGGTGCTTCGGTACGCTTTAATTTTTCAAAATAATTATTGCCATTTTCTTTCAATCTATATACAGTGGCTCCAAGCCAAAGTCGGACACCGTAAAAAAAAATGTTCCTTCCTAAAAATATTTCAACCAAAGCAATTAAAAAAAGTTAAATATTTTTCTCAATTACTCATTTATTGCACTTCCAAAATATTTCAACCAAAACATATGTATAAATAAATTCAGTATTATAAAATATTCTAGTAAAACATCAAATAAAACTAAATTCAATGCACAAGTCAAACTCGGACAGTGGCAACTATCCTCTAAATAAATGAAAGTCTGTCGCAGAATTGCAACCAACCTCCAAGTATAGGATTTAACTGGCTAATGGGAATTCCCCGGATGGTTTTTTTTAATATACATATACATAGTTGGAATTACAGTTTGTGATTTGAAAATGTCAAGGCAAAGAGGCCAAACAAGTATTGAATTGAGAAAGTTGGTTATTGAGCATTCCAACGATGGAAAATCTGTGCGTAAAATTTCTGAAATTGTCGACAGAAGTTATTATACTGTTCACGATATAATTATGCGCTTCAAAACCAACGAACAAGTGGAAAACATGCCTAAAGTTGCCCACAGAAAGATTTTTACCAACTCAGATAAGAGATATTTAGTGCGAAAAGTGAAAGATAATCCTTTCCTTAATGCACTAAATTTAGCTGTTATAGCTGAAAGTGAGTTGAGAAAGAAATCTACTTCATGAGGCTGATCTAAATGGTAGAAAGGCCCAACAAAAGCCATTGATCAGCAAACGCAATCAGACCAACCGATTAAAATTTGCAAAAGAACATGAAAATAAGGATTTTTCGTTCTGGAAAAATGTTATGTTTACTGACGAAAGTAAATTTAATGTTTTTAGCTCCGATGGAAAACCATACGTTTGGAGGAAATCAAATGAAGAGCTGCAACTGCCCAATGGTGGCGGATCGGTAATGGTTTGGGATTCATTTTCGGCTTCTCGACCAGGATCTTTACATTTTCTTGAAGTAATAATGAACCAGAGTGACTATCTTAATATTTTAAAAGAAAACTTACCAAAAAGTCTTGAAAAATTGGATCTCGGAAAGATCCAGAGGATAAGGCCTGTAAAGCGCATCCTTGTTTGCTTTATAATTGCCACCATGTTCTGGAAACGCCACCCCAAAGTCCTTATATTAATCCTATCGAAAATTTATGGGACTATCTCAACACAAAAATACGACAGAAAAATACAAGAATTGAAAAAAATCGAACCTAGTTTTTGCGAAAAGTTGGTTAAATCAATAGGCATTATATACATATACATATATAAACTATCAAATATGTGTGAAAGTGTCAAAGAAAAAATTAAAACTTTCATTTACAGATAAACGAAACTAAACACATCATAGAAACCAAAGAGAAAGCATGTTAGCAAAAAGTGACTAAGTAATAAATAATTTCATTCTCATTTGGCAAAAAATGGGCTGCCAAATTGTGCGCTGCACAAAGCAACCGCATTAAGACTTTCCAAACAAAATCATAGCATAGCACGCATGTTAATTAAAATGTCTTATACAATAATTTTTTATGTACAAACATTGAAATGACATTTTCTTGTCAGAATTTCTATTACAATTATTGTAGAATCTAGTGCACACTGTAATAAAATACGACACGATAGTAACCGTATATCGTAATTCCAATATTATCGTACATACGAACAGTCACGTAAATTATTGTTATCCGATTGCCATTTCGTTCACCGAACACGTTATTCGATTCCAGATATGATCAAAAGAATTTATCAGCTTTATTTTCGATTTCGTATCGAACATTGGCTGGCAAATTTATGATGTACCAGTTGCACAAGAACGCTGTGAGGTTGGCTTCGAGCTCATAAAAACCAACTCGGCTTAATTAATAAAATATATGTACATATCTACTTTCAATGTGAGCGTTTTTATAATTTCAAATTTCTTTTTATATACCGAATCCCATATATAAATTTATTCCTACCGGTTTTCTTTTGAATTACAAATTTTTCGTACACGGACAACTGACATTTATTTTTATTTCATAATGTATATGTATCTTAGGTTATGTCTGTGGTCACTGGTTACCCATTAGTTAAATCCGATGCAAACAGACAGACAAAAGTTAAAAAAAAATGGTCCAGATCTACCCTGTTGCATTTCCTAAATCACCTTTGGTAATTTTTTTTACCAAAAATTTTCAATGTACAGACACGACTTTTTAGCAGACTTATTATAATATAGAAGATAGATAGAGGAAGATTTAATGAACAACAATTAAATTGAATAAAAATTTTACCAAATTTGGTGCACCCATTGCATTTGAAGTCAATAAGCAAAATTTCAAAAATTGTGAAAACCATACAAAAAGTAGACCGATAGTGACAGCAAACGACGCCATATTTTTTCCCGCTCTTTTGACATTTCTCTTCAGTCAGGTTTGCCATTTCATCATGGAAAGATATACGATCCAACAGCGAGTCGAAATTATTAAAATTTACTACCGAAATTCGGAGTCAATGGTTTCAACTTTAAGAGCGCTACGTCCAATTTATGGTCGTCGTCATTTCTGGCTGAATGGCTTCGTCAATAAGCAAAATATGCGTGATGATCACGACCGGCACATTACTGTGAATGGGAATCGCTACCGCTCAATAATAACAGAATATTTTTGGCCCGAATTGGATGATATGGACTTGGACAATATGTGGTTCCAACAGGACGGCGCCACAAGCCACACAGCGAATGTTACAATTGATTTATTGAAAACCAAGTTTGGTGAACGTGTTATCTCACGAAATGGCCCAGTCAATTGGCCGCCTCGGTCGTGCGATTTGACGCCGTTAGACTATTTCCTGTGGGGCTACGTCAAGCCTATGGTCTATGCCAACAAGCCAGCGACGATTGATGAACCTCGTACGAATATCGAAAGTAAAATTGCAGCAGTATCAGCCGATTTATGCTTGAAAACCGTCGAAAATTGGGTTCAGCGTCTGGACTTCCGCAAGCGTGCCCGTGATGCCCATGCAAAAGAAATCAAGTTCCATACATAGTGGAAATTATAGAATTTAATTACGGAGAGAAATAATTAAAATATCGAAATTCTGAAAGTGGATGTGGTCCTTTAAAATCATACTAATTTCCGTTTGTGGTTATTTAAATTAATAAACGTCGTTTAAGGTTTCAAAATGATGTTATACTAGCAACCCCGACTTTCTTTGAAGCGCCAATAAAGACATATTTTTTTATACATATATTGAACCCTTTTTTCGGACTTACAATATTATTTATATCTTGCTCAAATTTTTACGTCCATTAGTACTTTTGTAATGCTAAATAAAAAAAATTTACTGACATTTTCTTTAACAAAATAGTTACATTTCCCTAAGAACCAATTTTTTCGGAGCATAGTTGTGAACGAATAAATCAGCTGGCATTTCAGCAGGGCTGCATTTGCTCGGGAGGTTTTGCTGCATCTTTTACACACCAAATTTGTTAAGTCTGTTTAAATGGTTTTCGGCATCAATCTATATGGCATTTATCACTTTAAAAGAGTACCATTAGTAAATAAAACACTATCCAAATTTTTCAAATTCACGCGTCGCCACTCTATGAAATCCTTAGTGAAATATAAAACAAAAAACGACGCAGTTTGTACATTTTGTACATATATTTCTGGTACTTATTATTGTTGACAATTTGGCTACGATTGTTTTTTTATTGTATTATTCCGAGTACTATTATGTCGCATTCTTAAAACTTCTACAACAGTTAACTTCTTCTATTGCCACAACCAAAGCAAATTTTCACTTTTTCCAGAAAATTCGCCTTCCCCAAAGGTGGCAATAACTCGAGATTTTGTGAGCCACTATCATCTGACTCCAAATCTGATTCAATTGTCATTTCTTGTATGCTAAAAGTATCGCTGAGTTCAGTTTTACGCTGCCGCTGCGCATTTTTCACTTTGGCAGGGAAAAATGAAATTTCTTCTGGTTCCTCGCTGCAAAACAAAAAACAAAACAAAACAAAAAATGCATGAAACTCCGCAGAACAGCACATTAAAATGAAAAGGTATTTAAACTAACCTGCTATCGGACTTATAATCTACAAGTGGTTTTTGCTCTGAATCGCCTGGTATGGGCAAACGGCTAATTGGTATGAGATTCGCTGATTGGGATTTGCGTACCTAAAAAAGTAAAATTAAAAAAAAAAATCAATAAATGCACTTTTTATTTGAAGTTCTTCGAATTTTCGTTCAAGCGCGCACCCACCTGCTCCTGATGCTGGTATTGACTGTAGTTGCGTTTAGCCCGCTCGACTTTCAGCTCCAACTTGCGCTGGAGGATGCGACAGGTGTTTGGTGCTGGCTGTGTACTAATTGTGGTGCAATCATCGCTTTCCCCAGCCGACGCTGCACTCGTTGCGTTAGCCGTCGTTTTCGTCGTAGACTCTGTAATGCTGGCACTTGCAGCAGTTCCCACCACTGGACCGCCGCTACCACGGAAGACTACTTCCAAATCAGCCATATGGCTAACCGGCGCTGACGCATCGAATGTTTCAGTCATCGTTTTTGTTGCTGTCATTCTTTGTGGTGCTTGCTGTAATCAATGGGGATATGCAGAACGTAGCTATGCAATGCAAATAATCCAACTAACAACAAATGCAAGAGTACGTATTACAATTTCCTTACCGCTGGAGATCTCTCGAAAATGTTCGATTGTTTGTCCTCACTATCGATGCCACTGTCCTCCATGATAGGCATTTCCGTTGCCTTCTTTGACGAGTTTGGGAATTAATTTCCTAAACTTGGAGTGGCTTTTGTTGCAGTACAATTTTCTCTTCCATCGGCGCTACATTAGTGCTAAATATGACGGAATGTCAATGCAGTGACGTAGTGCGCATGTCCGCAACGTTATCGTGAAGAGCAAAACGGGCTGTTCATAACGGAACTTAGAAATCAAAATATTGATTTTTCCCAGCTGCAGCATTGCCATAACAAAAATTTTCAAGTAGCGCAATTATATCTTTAAAAAGGCATACATTTGAGAAGAAGTTCGACAAGTGGCTACCAAGGTTGTGTATTTTGCGGGTGAAGTGGCAAAATCTGATTTTGCCCTGTATTTCCCATGTATTTTGTTTATGTCTAGGTGAATTCTTAAAAATTGGTGTCAGTAGAACAGCTGAATTAATCTTTATGAATTTAAATTCGCCTTGCCTTTGTGTAGACATTGCCAAAATTCGATTTTGTGAATGACAAATTGTTAAAACTGGCGAGTAAAACCGGTCGAACGATGACCTTTTTACAAAAACTCTATAAAGTTCAAAACATTAATTCAACTTTATAAACGTCTTATTAAATCTCAAAAAAAACATCCATCAAAATTGTTCAATTTTGTTTAAGGATGTTTTAATATTTTTTGTTTGTGCACTTTTATAGCCAGTTTTATTTTAAATAATAAATAAATAAATTAAAAAATTTTAAATGATTTTTTGTATTTTTTTTAAATTTTGATCTTAGTAACTTGCTATACTAAAATTAAATAAACTATAAAACTACATACTCAATAAATGTCTAAAAACTCTTTTAAAAATTTTCATGAAATTTTCAGAAAATTCAGCTTGACACTGCCGTTGATTTTTTTAATTTTGACCTTGAAAACTTTTTATACTAAAGTTAAAAAAGCTATAAAACTGCATACTCCAAAAATTTCTAAAAGCTCTTAACATTTTTTTTTAATTTTAATGAAAATTTGTAGAGATTTCATAAATTTTGTTTATGAGTTTAATGTTTTAAACTTACGGGGTTTTTGTTGTAGGATATACTATATTTATACTATATAGGCTTAGGTTAGATACTATATAAAATTAACAAGCAAAAACCTTGCTAATATTGTCAAACCACTTTTTCTCATTTTCTCAATTCGCCCCATAAATTCGCCTTGAACTGACTTTGACAATTTCCACACCATAAACCAAAAACAAAATATGTACATGTAAGCAATGTCTAATTAATACTTTGTTCATATTGCCACGAGCGAATTGGGAAAGAAAAAGAAGCATTCACCCAAGGGATGTTATCACCTTATCTGCATTCGCCTTGACTAAATGTTTTTCATTCATGTACATTTTGACATTCATATTGTCGAAACACAATTCGCTGTGGAGGTAACTATGTAGGTATTAAATGCTCACATTCAAAGTCCGTTTACAAAGAAAAATTCGTTTCATTCGAAACTCTGACACAGTAGAGCTTCCATGTTTTCACAAAAATGCTTAATATTCTGCGGCTTTAGGATACACTATAATTTTTGTGTTGTCATCTTTTTATATACGAGCGCTCTAGAGTATTATAACTTTGTTAAACTATCTATACCAAAATGTTTAGAACAAAAGGACAAATCAATTAAATAATTTTTGTCTGTACGGAAGTCCATACATCGGATAACTCAAGAACAAATTATACTTCCAAGTCAGGTATAAATTTCGCATATAATGTTAAGATCTTATAGAATGTGCATAAATTTATACGACGGTAATACAACTCATATTTTCCATACTTTCCTACAGTTTGAAGTGCCTTATTGAGGACACAAAATTGCCGAAATTTGAAAGTTTGGCTGCAAACCGGCGCAACTTTTTTATTTCAAGTAAACAGTACTTGTTGTATGCAATAAAACCATTTAATCTGCATATATAAAAATGGATCGTGGTTTATTCGTATGCTTAAAACTTGAAAACGACTCCGCGAAGGTTTAGGAAAATAAAAAAGTTGAAAAATTCTCAGCGGGGGGCTTATAGGCGCACATTCCGTTTGTCAATTCAATTTTATTACAGTTCAATAAGTGGCGTTAAATCATACCTATCTTGCCGAATGACGACTGGACGGATATCAAATTCAATTAATGCAATCAGAGAAATTATTATTGCATAATTTCAAAATGTTTTGAAAGAAGGTTGCCACGTGGTTAAACTAAAATTAAGTTAAATTAAAATAAATAATTGCAATTTAGAATATGAGTTCCAAACTACAAATTTTAAGAATGCGCAATTTCAAAAACTATTTTGGAAAGGCTTGCCACCTGTTTAAACAATTAATCAAAAATATAATAAGTTAAATCAACTACAACTAATATTGGACCCGTTTTATTGTAACCAAATTGAAAAAGATTGCTCCAGCGCGAAAAAAATTTCATTTACTTGCAAAAACAACCCTGTTGGCATCTTTCATGAAAGATGCGATTTGTTTACATAGTGCTATTTAAAAAAGGAAAATAGCTGTGATCCCAAATTTTTTTGTTGATTTAGTTATATATTTAAAAAAAATACTGTGCAAATAAAAACGAAGTAGGTCTTAAACTGAAATTTCCCATGTCTTTTCTTCCGGCTCATTCACAATAGCGCAGTTTTTTTCGGTTCTCAACTCCCATATTTTTCCGAGTTAGTGTTGTTGTAGTACTTGCAATTTGTTATCCTACCTAGTGTTCTTTTGCAACTCGGGTACAAAGAAACGGGCCCATTATATGCCAGGGTAAATTAAGCTTCATTTCTCAAATGTTTCGAAAGAAGAATGCCACCTGTTTAAATGCAAATTAAGTAAAAAAATAATAATTGACATTTTACAATATGAGCTCAAACCAAAAAAAATTTAAGAATGCGCAATTTCAAAAATAATTTTGGAGAGGGTTGCCATCTGCTTAAACAATTAATCAAAACTTTAGTAAGTTAAATCAAATATTCAAATGTGGGCCTCAAACGAAAGAGTTTGAAGAATACTTAGATTAGAAAATGCTCTCGCACAGAGAGTTGGCACCTGCTTAAAATTAAATACAAATTATATATAATTATTAAGTTAAGTGAAATATACAGTTAAGTGAAATAATACGCACGCCAAATCTCTGGTTTTAATCCAATGTCGATAAAATTTGAATGGCGCTAAGAAAGAAAAGACGAGATGGCATTGCAATCATATAGAATTATGAGAATTTGGGGAGCAAACATATATAAAACTCCATAATATGGCTCTATAGTTGTAATACCAGAAAATCCATATTTATGGTTCAATCTAATAAGCTTTGTGTCTTTAAAAACAGCACCCTTTAGTCATAGTTGAGAAAAGTTTACCCTTAAGAGGTTATGCCACCTTGGGAACCGGAAATCGATGCGCAAATTCAATCTTCTTTTCACAGAAAGTATACACCGTGAGAGAAATGTTAGGACAAGGTTTTAAGTTGCCTAGAAATCATTGTTGAAATGATGCTGTGTTTAAAGTTTCTACACATTATTATGAGTGTTTGAAGTAACGTTATTGTTAACAACAAAAAACAACATTAGCCATCAAAATGATGCATTATTAAGTTAGTTGCAGATATATTTGGCAGATATTTCGTTAAAACCTATGTATTTAAAAATATTGCTACTATTTTTAGAGTCAATTTGATCTTCCCTATGTCATTATATTTGAATTCATCGAAGGTGCTTTTTAGCATTTTTAGCTTTAAAAAATCAGCTGTAAGTATAGTGAAACGTAGTTAGCAATGAAGTCACGGATATCAACTAGTCAAAATTAAATATTAGAATGCTTGAAGTCCGTTTTAGAGCAATGCTTATATAAACTTTTTTGTTCAGGGTTACGAGCATTATATTTTAGTCGCTGAAACCAAATCGATTACTTTTTTCTGGAAGCAAATTGTTCCGCCTTAATGTTCACAACAGATATGTGTTTCGAATATTTTGACGCCCTTTCAACTCACAATTGTTCAAAAATAACTGGAACCATAACCAAGAAGCCACTGAGGATAAGTTCTGGGCTATACGATGGGTGTGTAATGAAACGAAAATAACTTATTTTCTCTTTTACATCATTAGTTTATTTACAAAAACTTTTTTAACATTCTCATTTTGAATTCTTATATAGCAAAGCACAAATCTCTACTACAATAATAAATCGTAAGGCACTTTTTAATTACACAAAAAAAAAAAAACATCGTTTAAATTAAAATTAATTACAAAAAGGTAACACAGAAATCTTCTATAGGTTACCTAAATATTTCGTCGTTTTGTGTGTTAGTATGTGTGGGTGTATGGATGTGCGGATGTATCTATGTATGTACATACATATACATAGGTATATTATATAAGCGTGCATGACATTTTCGATTTTACATAAACATACATAGTTGCAATTATGTACGTGTGTATGCATGTATGTGTATCATATGCTCGATCCTAACAAACAAGCACAATAAATAGGAACAAATTAAAAACTAAAATTCTATTTTATATAAGTGTGTGAGTGTGTGTATGTATGTACAGTACGTAGCCATACATACCATAGGTAAAAGCTATTATTTTTCATTAATTTCATTTGCGTTGTATGCGTGTAAGCATGAGCATGTGTTAGTGCGTCGAGGTGTGTGTGTGTGTGGCTATCTGTAGAGCAAATGGTGCAAAGTTAATACTCTCTATATATGTATATATATTTTTTTGTTTAGGAAGTTTTCAGCTTCTTAATTTTCGTAGGGTTAATACATATAAAAAGTTTGCAGCTGAAAACTTGCAACTCGCATTCACCGAGTTGAGCTAGCTAAGCGTGTGGTGATCCAAAGTTTGATAGGCATTTTTTTTTTAAGTTTGTGATAATTAAATTTACAGCGAGTTTACTAGTTTACTAAATTTGTGCATTGTCATTACATGTTAAAAGTACTGTTAATTTATATTGTATTTTTTGGAATTTTTAAATGCCTTAAGCTTAAAAACTATCTCCAAACGCAAGCAGCTAGAAAACATCTTCGTAAAGTAAGCACTTTCTTCATTCAGCGAGTTCTCGTTAGCTTATCTTCTTAGTCATCGCCTACACGGCATTTGGATGTGCGAATGAAATTTGACCAGCTAGCGTACACGATCGGCAACAGAACTTAGCGTAATACTGGTGACGGCAATAATGGCCACTCACAATTAACTTACAGTTCGCGAAGTACGGATTATCAACACAATCCGGATGAATCGGTATCGAAGCTGCAGAATAAGAGGAAAAAATTAAAAAAAGAAAATATAAAATTAAAAAAAAAAAGTTAAAATCGCACCATCTAAATACTTACACTCAATAGTAATGCGTTCTTCGCTGGTATTATAGCTCACAGAATTTCTAGCCGTACAGCCGTACATGCCGGTATCATCGGGCGTGGCATTGTTTATCACCAAAGTGTGTGGCTCCGCTGCGTGAGTGTGAGATAATTTACATACAAACGTGAATTAGCGTCAAATAGTAGCAAATAGGCGCGCACGGAGGGGGGAGGGGGCAACAGAAGCAATTTGCCCGGACCACGCTTTTGAAGGGCACTCCGAGCGAGATTTGAACTTACATAATAATTGCCGGTTTATAATGTACTGTATATTGCAATCAAATTAGTAAATTCTGACTCAATAAAATTGTGAAATGTTAACCTAAGAATTTATTTGTAAACGCAGTAATCCAATTATTAGTAGTACATTTGAAATTCGTAACGTAGTTAGCGCGCGCGCATGCGTACTCTGCTCATTGTAAGGCAGAAAGCCGCAGCGTACTAGAAAAATTAACAGTGTGTGAAAAAGCGAGTGAAAATTTGTAACTGAAATTAAATTTTTTTATTTCCAGATATGCGAAAAATACAGAAAGAGATCTAGAATAGTAATTATTTGACCGTTGAGTTTTAAAAAGTCATCCCTATTTTGTTAAAAATTATACAAGTCTTTTGATAACAACAATAAGTCAGAAAAATTTTTTAAATAACAATAACAATTATTATGATATTCATATTATAAAAGTCTTGCCATACTAATTAACGGCGCGATACATTTTTTACGTCTTTAAAAACTTGTATTTTGAAATTTATATCATATAAGTCTCTGTATAAAAATTACGAGCAAGACAATTTGTTTTTAAGTCTTGAAAGATGGAACTATTTCTAACAATACGAATAGAACAGAGATTATCCCGAACAGGTCCCGAAGTTGTTTCGAAGTATTCCCGAATCAATACGGAATTAATCCCGAAGTAGTCCTAAAAAAAAGTTCCGTTCTTCAAGACTTCAAATATTCAGAGACACAACTACTATAAGGAAAAGAGTAAAAGTTAATCAATAAATATTACAGTAAGAGTAAATATTTCTAGTAAACTATATCCAATATTCAAAGACTTATATAATAAAAAAAAAAATTCATAATAGCTATCAGCGAGATAAATATTTTTAAGTCTTCAAAGACTTTTACTTTGGGACTTATTTTATAAGTCTTTAATTTTGAGAATTATATAATAAAAGTCTTCTCATAATAATTATGAATAAGAAAAAATACCGGACTACTTCGAACTCATTTCGGGCCCATTTCGGCATTACTTCTGGACTTGTTCGGTACTAATTTTTATCCCAAAATAGCTCCGTCTTTCAAAACTTAAAATCGTTGGCTTACTCATAACTATTATGGAAAGACTTTTATAATATAAGTCTTTGAAAAATGTAAAAAAAAATTTATTAGCTGATAGTTTCTATTGATAAAAAAAAGTCTCAAAAAAATAGTTATTGCTGATTTAAAAAATTGATCTCACTCATAATTCTTATGCATAGCTCTTTATAATATAAGTCTCAAAATAATAAATATCGAGAGCTTACAAAATTTTTCGGACTCATAATTATTATCAAAACACTCGTATAATTCTTATCAAAATCAGGATAAGTTTTTGCAACTCAGCGGTCAAATAATTAATATTCCATATTTCTGATAAAATTATTTCTCTCTTATTATAATTACGAGACGACTTTTATAATATAAGTCTAATAATAAAAGTATTTGCACACTTAAAAATATTTTTCTCGTTGATAATTATTATGAAAATACTTTTACACTATAACTCTTTGAATAACGGTTATAAATTACTGGAAAAGTTTGTACCTTACTAAAGGGTGGTTAAATTTTAAGGGCCGATGTTGAATGTGAACCACACCTAAACGTCAAGTTTTTTTCTGCATTTCATTTGACATTTCTCAATTTCAAACTAACTCAATTTGAACATGGAAAGATACACAATCGAGCAACGTGTTAAAGATATTCAGGCTTATTATGAAAATGGGCATTCAAATCAAAATGCATATCGTGCATTTTCGAAGAAAATCATCTTCAGTGATGAGGCACATTTTCACCTCAGTGGATTCGTCAATTAGCAGAATTGCCGCACCCACAATGAGTGACTGTTTGGTGCGGTTTATGGGCTTATGGTGTTCGCTATCGTAAGATGATAACTAACTTTTTATGGCCCTAATTGGAACATATGGATGTGGACGATATGTGGTTCCAACAGGATGGTGCCACTTGCCACACAGCCGACGAAACAATGGCTCTTTTGCGCGACAAATTCAATGGCCGTGTTATCTCACGTGGTGGCGATGTCAATTGGCCACCAAGATCATGTGATTTGACACCGTTGGACTACTTTCTTTGGGGTTATTTGAAAGAAACGGTGTACGTCGATAAGCCAGCAACAATTCAAGAGCTAAAGGATGAGATAATTCGGCACATTAACGGCATAGAACCTCAATTATGCCTCAGCGTCATCGAAAATTTGGACCAGCGAATGGAGGTGAACCGCCGAGGTCGCGGCGGACATTTTATTCCATACATAAATGAACTACACCATATTATCATAATAAAAAGAAATTACAATAATTTCCAAAATAATTTGTGTTTATTCAAAATCAACATCGGCCCTTAAAATTTAACCACCCTTTATAATAGTTATCGATTAACTTTCAATCTTTTCTCTTATAATAGTTATGTCTCTGGGATAATCTGTATTCTGATAAGTAATATATCTTACTATAGGAATTACGAATAGTTACAGATTATTTTTGTGCAACAAATGTTGGTTGTCATTTTTCTTTCGCCTTTACTTGTTGCAAGACACTTCAAGGTGTAACCACGAAAAAAACTCAGTTTCATATTTTACTTGCCGTTCAAACCGTTTGAAATTATGGTCACAACTGGACGATGAAAATTTTTCAGAATGTTGCATGTTCAAAATATTTTGAATTGGTAATACAGTATTGCAGAATTTCAAAAATTAACTTACACCGGCTGCTTTTAGGCATACCATGAATGTTTTCAGAAAATTAATTTAATCGTTTAACTTGTATCATTATTTGAATGAAATTATTTTGTTAGATGGCCTTTCGATAACCTTGTGTGTCGTCCTACTGGAGTTTATTAGTTTCTATTAGAAGAGATTTGTATGTTTGTTTTTTGTCGGCATTATTTCGAATTCACAATACCATGAAATGAAACAATGAAATTCAAAAAGCATTTGAATTTGGGTTTGTATATTCATATTAAAAATTTTCCGTTTAACTTCCTGTATTTAATATTAAGATACAAATCTCACCAAGTATAATAATTTCTAAGCTCTTTTCAAAAATCCTATCAACTGTAATTAATTCAAATAATACTGTTAAACATTTTTGACGCAAGACCGGGAATTATTTTTGCCATAAAAGTGACATTCTCGTCACAGTGGTTTTTCGTGTTCGATTAACTGGTTTTCAGAAATTTCAATAAAATTTTTCAGAATCCACGTAGTTTAAAATCCCAACCGATTTAAATTTCGACAAAAATTTTTTTTTTACAGGAAATTTTAAGGACCATTTCGGGCTTAGTTCGGAACTGATTCGGGACTACTTCGAAATAATTTCGGGACAAAGTTCGAGATCACAAATTTTGTTCTATTTTGGGTCCCAAAAGGGGTCCGTCTTTCAATACTTAAAACAAGTTGTGTTACTCATAATTATTATGGAAAGACTTTTATGATATAAATCTCAAAATAAAGGTCTTTGAAAGGCGTTAAAAAGTATCTCGCTGATAGTTATAATAAAAAGGCTTTTATAATATAAGTCTCAAAATACTAGCTATTGTTTTTTTCAAAAAAATGTTCACACTCACAATTACTACGAAAAGCCATTTATAATATAAGTTCCAAAGCAAAAGTTATCAGAAATTCAAAAAAAAATTGTCTAACGCATAATTATTATCAAAAGATTTGTATAGTTCTTTTCAAAATTAATATGACTTTTTTAAAACTCAACGGTAAAATAATTACTATTCTGGATCTCTGCTTAATTGCTCGAATCTGTACTCGATTGGTTTGATAAATCTGTATCAGAAAATTTCTATTATAGAAATACTAAGTTAACCACAGAGAAAACGATCGAAATGAAACCGGCCTGTTCTTGAGTCCAATTCAACGCATGCGCAGTATTCATCGAAAAGTTCCATATTGCCATACATCACAAAAAATATTCGAACTTAAAGTTTTATGTTCGTTGTATTGATTATTCGTTTTATACTCATTCGAACCTTAAAAAAAAGTTTGAAAAACATTATACAAATATATTGGCGCTGTGAAATTAATGCGTTTTGTGGAAATATTTCAGTTGTGTCACAGTTTTTGTACAGATTCTGTGACTGATGGCAACCCTAACGATAGTAATATTGAGACCAGGTGTAAAGAAACTTCATTAATTAATTCGCAGCAAAACTAGGAACATTAATAGGGTCTCATAACGCAAATTTCTTTATAGGGCTAACTTGCTTGTAGTTCAGCTCTTGTTATATGCCCACGCATAATCTCGGCTAATAATTTTTGTTTTTTTTTGTTTTGAACGCGCAATAACGTGCTTTCTTATACCAGCACACCCAAACAGCATTGCTAATTTCTTCAAGTGACATAAATGATGGACAACAGCTGATTATCGACTCGTAATTAAAACGATTCGAAAATTATTCGAACTCACTCGAAATCAAGCACATCACTACCAAAATAAGTCGGAATTGCAAGATAAAGGGCTTCAGTTTTTTTTTGCCCCGTGCCCCGAACATCCTCTGGGCGCCACGCCAGATACCAATTATGAATTTACTTACATGTTATTTGTATGCGTTCGTTTGATTGCAACGGTATCGAGTCCTTCGTCCATGTCACATTCGGTGCTGGAATGCCTTGCACCGAGCACTGCATGGCAATGGACGCACCAGGGCTGTAGGTGTTCCTAGGATCCAATGCTAGAACAGCCTGCGCGCTTACTGTGTAAATTTCGAAAACAAAAAAAAACAAATAGAGAATTAGTCAATTTTCCGACACAACATAAGCAACATGCAACGCATGCAACACATTTAACCCTTGACCCTCAACACAAAATAGCAGCTAGCCCACATGCACTAATTAATTTAATACTTACGCAATTGTGGTCGGCGCGGTGGTTCGACATACACTGGTGGCGGTGGTGGCTGTGGTCGTTGTGGTCGATAGGGATAAGAGGGTCGTTGTGTGACCGGCGCACGTGCTGGATCTATAATGTATTGCAAATAGGGCGCTTCATCATTTGTAACAGCCCGTGCCGGTCCCACTGCTTTTAGTACAACCTTCATAGACGTTGGACGACCCAGGCCATTCCAAACCTCGCAAGTGTACGGACCCAAATCCGTCAATTGTATCGAACGGAACATTAACGAATAGTCGCGTGTCAACTCGAAACGATCACTTATCAAACCCAAACGTTTACGATTACGCCACCAGCTGACGTGCGGCGCAGGATGACCACCAGCCGGACAACGTACCTGCGCGGGTCGATTCAAGGTAACTATTTGTGTGGCATTCTTCTCGCCATACACATAGGCGGGTATCTCTTTCGGCTCTACATTACAATAAGCGCGTACAGTAAGCAATACATTTTTTGTATTTTTTTTTTGTTTTTGTGCGCAATTATTAGATTAAGCAAGACAAGCATAGACAAAGTCCAACATGCAAAATATTAAAATAAAACATGCTCCATATTAGTAAAACCAACACCACACACATAGAAATAATAAAAGAAAACACAAACCTGTCACTGCTAGCTGCACCTCTCGACTCACTGGATCGCCAAGACCATTGGAAGCGACGCACACGTACGAACCGCTATCCGTTTGACGCACCTGCACAATCGTCAAATCACCGGCGGCAGTCAATACATAACGCCCTTGAGTGGTGTCAATCTACCCAAAGTGGGGAACAGTTGTTAAATAAGAGAACATAACGTACGTACAGTGGTTCAAAGCTCAAATCGCGCAGTGTTATTTTTACTACTTACATACATATATATTAAACATATTTCTCGTGCTAAATTTTTTGGACAATTTTTCTTTTATAAGGCTAAGTTCATTTCAATATCATAAGGCATAAAACTCAACATTTTTTTTCTTTGCAAAAACTTAACGATAATTTAACGAACTTCAAAGAAAAATACATTACTCTCCGAGCTCAGAAACTTTTCGTGTATGCATTTTTGTAGCGTTTTTTGTTTTAGTATAATAAGGTGCTAGTTTTAAGTTCCAAAAAATGTCCAGTGGTTTTTGGCATATAAAATATGATTTCGTGCAACTCGGGTACAAAGAAACGGGCCTAATGTAAACAGAGCCTCGTATACTTATTTGCCATTTACTTAAACCTAAGTAAACAAATTTTCAAAAATCTACGATAATTTCTAGCCACTTCAAACGGACACTTTATTAAACTAAAATTGATTGGGCTATAAAATAGCATACCGACATTTTTTCTAAAAATAGGAAATACAAATTTTAAAATTTTATTTACGTATCTTTGAATTTTCTGCAAATTAAGTAATTAATATTAATATTATGCAAGTATTTGTTTTATTTTCAATAAACAAATTTTCCCGAAAAGAAAAAAAATTAACCACACACTGGCCTACTTTATGTTTTTTTATTCGAATTATGAAAACTATTCAGAGTGATCCTTAGGCTATACATATACTATATACATTTTTTCGTCAATCCTAGAGGTGATTTAGTTCAGTTCTTGCAAGTGTTGCATATGAATATATTTTGTTAACTAAGAAAAATAAATTTGCAAATTGCGGTAATTTAGCGGGGCACAATTGCAAAGCATAACCGTCTACCACTTTCTCATTAAATATTGGTAAAAATCGAAACCGTAGTTACAGCGCTATGTAAGAAGTTGGTTAAAGAAAGGAGCTCACTTAAAAAAATTACCGCACAACTGAACTTAAAAGCTAATAATAATTAGTTTTTAAATCAAAATTACGAAAGTCGTAAACGGTAACGAAAATAGTCGGCTAAGCCCAGTTTAACCCGCCTAACTAAATACTTATATGCTACAACCTTTCATACTCACCAATACATTACCACGCGACCATGTGACATTCGGTGGCGGGCTGCCAGTAGCGAAACAACGCAACACAGCAATTCCACCCATAGATGCCTGCACATCGACCTCTTGCGGTTTCTTGGGTTCCAATGCAACCTCCACATCACCTGGATAGATGACAGCGGGCGCGGGTGTTGTCACCGGTCGTGGTCGAGATGTTGGCTGTGTTGGCCGTACACATACAAAGCCGCAATCGTTGCTGCAACATTTATTGTCCTCGCGACAATCGGCGTCGGTGTAGCATTCACGACCGCAATTCTCACCTTCCGGCTGACTGAGGTGCGGGCACTCGCCAGGCTTGTTGGTTTCACGACACACAGGTATGAATTGTCTAGAAGCGTCGCTCGACACGTCTACGGCGCATTGTTGACCTTCGGGGCATTCGTAACGCTCGCAAGGATTCTCACAAATGCAGCGAGTGCAATCGCTGTTCTCGACAGCGACACGACGCGAACCGAACGGACAACGTAGCGCACGACATTCCTGTTCAAAAGTTTCGCATGGGTTGGACGCAACCTCCTTTTCAGTGGTTTCGGGTGTCTTTTCAGTTCCTGGATGTAAGAGAAGAGCAAGTGATTAATGTGAAAGTGAGACATAATTTCGAAAAAAAATACTAATAATAGTAAAAGTTATTGCGTTCTATTAAACCCAATACCTCGTGCAAACCAATAAATAATGCAATAAATAAAATGGTTATATGAAAATGTATCAAAACTACAAATACTTTAAATTCAAGCGAGATGAAAGAACTTAGAACTTAAACATTCCAGAAGTATATTCTAAACCAGAAAAGATTGTGTTCAATGCGAAATTAAATAGTGCACAAAAATGCTATAGTGAATCAGTGCAAAATGCATGGAGTGCGTACGAGTGCATGGATGCGTTGAGGTGTCAATGTGCCAAATAGTGCGTGTGACATGTGGCATGCGCTTACTTGCACAGTGGTCAAAGCAAGCTTCGTATGAACGGAAATTGTTCTGATTGCCAGCACAACCCGAATAAATGAATGATACACAGGTGCCACGTTCGTCGTCATAGTAGTAGCGGCGTTCGTATGTTGTTGTACCGTTGCAGCTTCCACTCTGCACTGGCAGCTTACAAATATCTACTCAAAAAATTCAATACATAAATATTTAAAAATAATTTATCCAAATGACGTTCGCCAATCGCCAACATCTCAACAAGCGTTGTTTACCTTTGGGAGCGCGCGTCTTGGGCTCTTGACCTAAAATGCAAACTGACTCGCATTCTGCGCGTTCGCTGAAACGATTGCCAGTACCTTCGCAACCGCCATAAGTAAATGGATCACAAGTGCGCGTGTCCTTATTATAATAAAAACTAGTCTGCCACTGTCGACATGGACCAGTTTCCACTGGTTCATTGCATACATCTAGCAGATGCATATATATATATCAGAATTTGTATAAATACACTTCTTATGGACAATAAATTCAAGTAACAAAATCTGAATCCTTCTACTCACCCACGCCTTTGAATTCGCCGCATTGGCGATCGCATTGCTCCTTGGACTCGAAACGATTGCCATTACCACCACAACCCGAATACGAGAATGCTGTGCAGGCCATAGTCTCGCCGTCGTAAAACCATGACGCAGTGCTATTTTCGCAATCACCACGCTCCACAGGTAGATCACAAACCGAGTAGGCCTACAAATAAAAATAAAAAATACTAGTCAAAATAATGCTATTTTCTACTAATAAGGCACTCCTCACTGGTGCAGCTGGTTCTGGCTGCTGTGGTGTTTCATTGCCGCACCATTGCAGACACTCCGATTCCGTAACGAAATTGTTTCTGTTTCCACGACAGCCAGTGAACTCGAATTCGTAGCAACGCTTATCGCGTTCATCGTAGTACCAGCGAACAATGTGGTCGCTACATCTACCCGGTAATGGTGGCAGTGAGCATGTCGTTTGAATCTCGAAGCACTGATCCTGGCATTCCTCTTCACTATTGAAATTATTCGGATTGCCACCGCAACCACCGTACACAAACGCATCACACAGCCCCTCTACGTAGTTGTAGTACCAGCGCGTCTGATTGTTCTCCGTACATTGACCATAATCAGCCTGCAGCGTACAGCTATTTTCGCGGGAATCTGGGCTAGGCATTGGTGCCGGTGCCGGTGCCTCATCCTCACCAAAACGCACATTAACCGAAGGCAATGGCGACAAGCAGCGTTCATTACATGCCTCTTCGGTTTCAAAACGATTATCATTACCTCCGCAACCGCCATAGTAAAATTGTGTGCAACGTCTCTCGTTTTCATCGTAGAACCATTTCAGCACATACTTATCGCAATCGCCAGAATCCGCGGATACTTCACAAACATTTGCCGTTACCGACGCTGGTGCGGGCGGCTGTGGTGCTGGCTGGCTTTCAGGAGCAGACTCCTCAAGACACAGTTGACTACACTCGTCCTGTGTATTGAAACGATTATCATTGCCACCGCAGCCACCATAGTAGAATTGGCCGCACGTCCTTGCCTCTCTATCATAATACCACTGAGGTGTAAAGGCACGGCAATCTCCAGCATCTGGGCTATACTGGCAAACTTGCGTGGATTTAGGACCTGGTGCTGGTGCTGGTGCGGGTGCAGGTTCAGGCTCGGGTTCGGGTTGGGTTTCGGATTCAGGTTTCTTTTCGCAACGTTGCAGACAAGCCTCTTCAGTGGCAAACTTATTATCATTACCACCACAGCCGCCATAGTAGAATTGACGACAACGCTCATCCTTCGTGTCGTAATACCACATAGCGTTGTAATCGGTGCAAGCACCAACCTCGGCAGGTATCTCGCACACGTCCATGGCTATTTAAGAAGTAAGATAGAAATTTAATAATAAAATTTGATTGATTTAAGCAGAGCGTTGATGGGGTAAATGGTATCATCTTTTGGACACAACAGTGAAAGCGATGGCTGCCACAACTATGTATGTATGTATACGTGTAACTTTGTGTGACTCTTCATGTGGGATGTGTATGTATGTGTGTATTGGTATAAGTATCTATAAATTTAGAATAGCCTTACCAACTTCCTTGGGGCAATGATCCTCGCAAGACTCCTGGGATGGGAAATTGTTTTTGTTGCCGCCACAACCTGTATAGTAGAAAGGCATGCACTTTTTATCAGCGTCCGAATAATGCCAACGCGCATGTTGTTCACTGCAATCACCGGGTTGCTTAGGAAGAGAGCAGTAATCTAATCCAGCAACAGGAAGTGTTGTGTTTTTTTCGGAAGGTTACGTAGTGTAATATGTTGTCGACGGTGTAGCAAGTTAGTTAAATAGATTGCCCAATGGCAGTAGCAATATCGTTTGTGTGATAGGGTTTGGCGAAAATAGAATAAAGCAAGCGCCAAGCAAACATGCAACATATTGTGTATAAGAAAAGGAAAGGAAAAAACATACATTTCACATGCCATAACACCAAATATTATAAAAGAAAATATGAATACTGCTAATACTAGTAATTAGTTTAAAAACTCTTCGCGCTAACACCAAATCATCAACACTGTAGTAGACGTTAATAACTTCATGCTTAAAAAATATGATTTCAAGTTTGAAAAAAAAAAACCTAAATAAATCTTGCATACCAAGCACTTATGGAATACCAAAACCAAAACTTAAATATTGTGATCTAACCTTTATGTATACCCGGTTGACGACAGTGATAGCTGCAAGAATGTTCGGTTGGATAGTTGTTCTTATTGCCTTTGCAGCCGCCATAGCGGAATGGCCGGCACACATCGGTCTGGTTGTCATAGAACCAACGCTCAAAGTCACCCTCGCAAGGTCCAGCCTCCACGGGTTGTTCACAGGGTGCTACAAAAATAAAATAAAATACAAAAAAATTAAAAAAATATTTTAATTTCTTTTTTCTGGTATTTAAAAACAAAATCCCACTCACGTGTTGTTTCATCAACGGCGCATAGTGCTTGACATTCGGCCAAGCTATCGAATCGATTTGATGTGCCATAACAGCCGCCATAGTTGAATTCTTCGCAACGATTGCGTTCCATATCAAAGTACCATTTTTTGTTGTAACCCGTGCATGGTCCAGAGCTCTTTGGCAAGAAGCATGCTTCTTTGCCATTATACTCCTGGCAAGTGGACTTGCACTCACCTTCGGATTCGAATCTGTTATCGTTACCCTCACATCCGCCATACCAGAAGCGTGCGCAAGCGCCATACGATGTATCAAAGAAATATTTAATACTGAAATTTCCGCATGGTCCTGTCACTTTCGGTAGACCGCAAGCCTTTTGTGGTGGTTCCTTAACCGATGCGCAACCCTCGAATTTGTCACCTTCTGCCGCTGCAACACCATCGGGACAACAGCCATATTTGCTCTCCAAGCAACTACAGCCCTCACCATTCGGTCCCTTGGCCGGTGTTTTCTCATCGGGACAGCATTTGAATTCGCTTTGCGAGCAATGACAACCATAATGGTGGGGTCCTTGTGCAATTGTGAGTCCATCTGGGCAGCAACCAAATTGTAGCGTATGGCATGGACATCCCTCAAATTTCGGGCCGGCGGCTGGCGTAATCTTATCTGGACAACAACCATGAGCCGTGGTCTCGCAACTGCACCCTTCATTGTTGGGTCCATGTGCAGCCATTTTTTGGTCAGGACAACATCCGTATGGAGCATATTTGCAATCGCAATCTTCAAAGTTCGGTCCACGTGCAGCGTTAATATTGTCTGGGCAGCATCCATAGGGCGTGTTTAGACAACAGCCCTCACCAAGTGGGCCATGAGCAGGTGTTTGTTGATCGGGACAGCAGCCGAAAGGTTCGCGTGTGCATGATGCGCAGCCTTCGTAATCAGGACCAGTGGCAGCAGAGCGGCCATCTGGACAGCAACCGTGAGGTGTTTGCGTGCATAACCTGGTATCTGGCTCACTTGGTTCGCAACCTTCGAACTCTTTACCTTTAGCTTCGGTAGTACCATCAGGACAACAGCCGAACTTACCGAAAGAGCAAGATTTAACCACTTCACTTTCTGATTCGGTTGTACTTTCCGGAGTTTCTGTACTTTCTGGTGATATTGTACTTTCTGGTGAAATTGTACTTTCTGGTAATTCAGTTGTTTCTCCTAACCCTTCGGTAACCACCTCTACAGTAGTTGTTGGCGGTGCAGTTGTAGTTTCGGGGCAACCTTCATTATCCTCTCCTGCAGCTGGCGTGTAATTATCGGGGCAACATCCGAATAATGTATCTGCGCATTGAGATTTTGGACAACCCTCGTTATTGTCTCCTTCGGCTGGAGAGACACCGTCTGAACAACATCCGTATTTTGTCTCTGCGCATGTCTTAACAATAGCACAACCCTCATCAAATGGACCCTTAGCTGGAGTTTTTTTGTCAGGGCAGCAACCAAATGTTGATTTTGTACAACTCTTCTTGGCTTTGCATTTCTTTTGCTTAGACGCCTTCGTGAATACGGCCTCGAACGTATTAGGAGTGCTCTCTTCTTCTTCTTCTTCTGTGGTTGACCATATGTCGATTGTCGAACCTGTTTCGCCAGATCCTTCAATTGTAGTATCAGAGGTAGCTCCACTCTCGGTAGACTCCGTGCTTTCAGTAGACACGATATCAGTGGTTTCCGTGCTCTCCGTTGTTCCACTTTCGGTGGTTTCAGATACACTGGAAGTAGAGGAAGATTCGGTACTTTCACTTGCCTCCGTACTGATTGTAGATCCTTCCGTTGAACTGATTTCTGAAGTTGACTCTGATGATACACCTTCAGTAGTTGACTCTGTTGATCCTTCAGTTGTGCTTTCTTCAGTTGACGCTGCAGTTGTCGATTCTGAAACGTCGGTGGACCCTGAGGTCTCGGTGGTGTCACTTGTAGCTGTTGTTGTTTCGTCGCTTTCACCAGTCACTGTCGAATCCGTAGAGCTTACTATGGTACTAGTTTCTACTTCTGTGGTATCAGTTAAATCGGTTATGCCAGTCGTAGTTTCTGATATACCGGAATCAGTTGTGCTAATAGAAGAGTCTGTGCTTTCATCGGTTGTTTCAGTAGTATCGGAATCTGTTGTGCTATCTGATTCAGTAACTGTGGAATCAGTGGAGAAACTAGTAGTATCAGTAGAACCTGTGAATTCAGTCGAACTTTCTGTTGAATCTGTGGAAGAAAGTGAATCCGTTGTAGATTCAACTGAAACTGAAGATTCGGTGGACTCTGTTGATTCTGTAGAATCTGTGGTGGAAGATTCTGTCGTTACTGATTCCGTAGATACTGAAGATTCTGTGGAATCGCTTGACTCTGTAGTAGATTCAGAGCTTTCGGTAGTATCAGAAGAAACAGCTGTTGACTCTGTAGATGAAAGCGATTCTGTTGATTCAGGAGATGTTGACGACTCAGTTGATTCAGTGTTATCTGTAGTATCTGTTGAAGACGATGCTTCTGTAGAGCTGGATTCGTCAGTGGATCCATATGTGGTTGATTCAGTTGACTCGGCAGATGTAGATAGTTCTGTAGACATCGAAGATAGCGTAGTTTCGGAGACATCGGTAGATGCTGATGCATCAGTCGACTCAGTGGAGCCTGAAACATCGGTGGAACTAGCCTCAGTTGATTCGGTAGATTCTGATAATTCAGTTGTATCTGTAGACTCAGATGTTGCAGTTGTTTCGATAGATGTTCCTTCAGATGTTTCCTCAGAAGGTGAAACCTCAGTCGAACTGGACTCGGTAGTACTAAATAGTCCAGAAGTTGTACTGGATTCATCTCCACTGCCTTCACTAGTCAGAGTAGTCTCTTCACCAGATCCCTCAACGGTACTAAATGGAATGTCTGTGGATAAAAGCTCACTCGATTCTCCAGTCGACGGTGAATCACTTAACATGAGCTCGTCAGTAATGAGTGTTGTTAGTGTAGCTGAATCTTCATCTAAACTAACGCCTTCGGGCAACTTCAGATCCTCCTTCGATGCCAACCCCAATTCGTCTTCATCCTCATCTTCTTCTTCACATTGATCATCTTCTTCGGCATTTTCTTCGATTGGCAATGCAGTGCTGCCAACTGGAAGAAGTTCATCAGCAGTACATGCCTGTGTATTGCACTTTTCAGAAAGAGACTCGATTTTAGATTCGTCACAATTCAGAGACTTTGTACCATTTGCCAAGCACAAAACTTCACGTGTACGTTCGCCGCCACCGCAAGGTTTACTACAAGAAGTCCAGGGTCCAGTAAACCACTGACCAGGGCACTCTTTTTCCTCACCATCACACTCTTGCTCCGCTTCCGGTTTTTCTGACGCATTGCATTTGGACTCGTCAGCCGGTTTAATACTTTTACCATCGAATTCTCCACATATTACTATACGTGACTGAACGCCCTTACCACATGCCGCCGAGCACTGGCTCCATTCCGAAGTGAACCATTTCGGTTTACATTTGGACGATTTGCATGGACGTGATAATGCGGGTACTTCGGGAGCGCAAAATTCTTCTGCATAAATCTTGCCTGACTTAGAGGCGCAAATGGCAGTACGTGTTTCCGTCTTTTGTCCGCATTCATTGCACTGCAAACAAATAAATAAGAGAAGGGATACAATTCAACAATAACTGCGCACTTACTCCACTCCATTCGGATATAATCCAATCCACACCCTCGCAAGGAGCCAACATGCATTCCTTCTCAGTAGGAGGTTTTTCTTCTACACAATCTTCCTCCGGAAGTGCTCGCTTACGACCATTTTCCTCTATGAAACATGTTACTTTTCGCTTTTGCTTACCTTCACCACACAGTTTGTCGCACTGGAAATAATTGAGGTTTTGAAAAGAAGTATAAAGAAAAATACCGAGATGCTCATAACTTACTGGTGCCCAAGGACCCAAGTGATATTTCGGGCAGTTCTTCACATCTCTATTGCACTCTTGTTCTGTAGCTGGTTTATTGCCCACTTCCTTCAAACATACCGAATCGTCTTCTACAGTGTTGTCTCTGTGAAATCATAGAATAGTATTAAATAGCTTTCTGCTTTCTAAACTCCAAACTTACCCATTTGGCGTACTACGTTCACATATAACTGTTCTATTCTGCACACCATCAGCACCACAGCCTTTCGAACATTTTCCCCATTCACCCTCCACCCAGTGGGGTGCGCATGGATTCTCACCACACGCTTGCTCCTCTGGTGGTTTAGTGCTGACATCACACAAATTGGCATCAACTTCTTCGAGAGTCATGCGATTGTTGCACGTAACTGTACGAGTTTGTGTACCACCACCACATGGCACACTGCACGGTTCGAATTCCATGTGTGTCCAGGAATATTCCACTGGTGGGGCGTTATTTACCGATTCCGGTATACTGTACTCATAATCTATGCTCACATTCTTATCCTGTACCAACATCATAATGGTGATTGATTCTGTGGTGGGCCCACTACATGTCAGTTGGTCGGGGGCTGCAAAGCCTGCCGGTTTCCGTTGATAGTTCCACCAACAACCGGCATAGAACATTGGTCGTGGAAAATCAATACGCCAATTACCATTCAAATAGTAATGGCCGGTTGAGTTGCGACAGGCTAGGTAGTTGTTCGATGGTGACGTCTCCTGCACGCGTATATTCGTGGCACCACTAGGAATCAATACGATATCGTTGTATCCTGAAGCATGAAATTATAATAAATTACACGTTTTTGAAAACAAAAACAAAACAAAGCCACAAACGATCACAACTCACCAACTGGATAGTTGTTGGCAGTGAAAACGTTCGCAATAGTGTGACACGTGCTACCATCTCCACCACATTTGCGGCACTTGTCCTCTTTGGCATCCGAGCCCAGCATCATGTCACAGCCCACTGGTTGGCATTCGCCATCCACACACACATCGAGATCGCGGTCATTGCAGCGTGTACCATCGATGACCTTCGCCTTTTGGCGATAATAGAAACGTTCGCCCAGCGGCATACAATTTAGCTCACACGGATTGGGCGCATTCGTATATGGCACCCAGTCGTAGGTGATGCCATCGAAGGGCACACGATTGAAGCGCGCACATTGCTGCGTCCTAAAGTCAGGCTCCTCCTCAGGACAGTCTTGAGTATTACAGGAGAAATACTTACGATTGCCGCCCTTACAAAGTGGCGCACCATTAGGCCTGCGGTTGAATGGGAAATGACAGCACTATGTTGAGGAAAATCTAACAATTATTATACTTACGCTGTTCTCCGACAATCGCGCGTTTGAAACGATACGCCGCCACCGCACGATCGTGAACACTCTGATGGTGAGCTCCAATCAGTCCATTCGCCGGCATCATCACCCTCACCACCGGGCACAATGTAACTCGCTGGTAAGTAAATATTAGCACCATATTGTCTTTTTTGCCGCGTTCCAAACTGTATGAGGAATGAAAAGTTTTAATTTTCCCTTTGTTTTTTTTTTTTTTTTTGACTTTAATGAGTAGTGTGAAAAATATTTGCTTACGAATCTGGAGTGTGAAGATTGAACACAAAATAGCAGTATGAATAATATCAAGGCCGTTGATCTAAAAAGAAGAGAAAATATAAATTCAAATAACTCTTTAAAATAACTAATTTAAGTTAAAAATACGCGAAAGTACAAGAAATTCCTTTGCAAAACGATGACGTCGGGTGAGTAAAATTAAGTTTTCATATTTGTAACCAAGGTTGTTTTAAAAAGTTATAAATAACGTTTAAAGAATAAATCTGCGATAAATACAGTGTTCGGCCTTTCGAAATAAAATTCCGGGAGCAATTTTTTTGCAAAACATTTTAATTTAAGTATTACTGCCTCCTATAGTGGGTATTTTTAACCCTCGGTACTCGTCCATTAGCTGAAGGCGATATACCCGAGCGACGATGAAAACTAGTCCCTACTACCAGAAATAATAGAAAAAATAAAAAAACGAACTCTACGATAACAGAGGGTGCCTTGTCGCAAAAAAAAAGCAACCCCACTTAATGAAAAACCAAGCCACTGACTGGCACCAAGCGTGCAAGATGGAAATTGTTTTCATAGATGAGAAATTATTCACCGAGGAGCAAAATTGTCGTGCATTGTAAAACATAGCCAAAACCCCCAGTATGTGATGGTATGGACAGTGGCAAAACGTTGATTTTTGAGAGCAAGGTGTACAAATTTGTCATCAATGACATCTTGAATGTCACAAAGAAGCATGGATCTTCCAATAGGACCTAGCACCTGCCCTCAGAACAAGAACAACTCAAGAGTGGTGCAGAGTTTATTTCTCTGATTTAATTTTATAGGTCGCTATATTCTCAAAGCTTAAACCCCTTAATTACAATGTCGATTTTCGAGGTCAGGGTTTGTGCTAGGCGGCATTAAAATTTGGATAGTTTAAGGCAAGCACTGTCAGAATTTTTGTTGTCTGTCTGTGTTAAATTATTTCCCTCGCAAATCAACTTTCAGTTTAGAGAATTAACAATCGCTTTGACCCTAGCCGCGACTATATGGGAGATGGTCGAGATCAGTGAAACAGCATTCCTTAATGGCAGTCTTGGTATCAAACGCCAGCGCGTTATTATAAAACAGCAGCACTCCTCGTGAGATTTTTTTTCTTCGTTTTTCTTGAATACCAAATAGCAATTGGTGTGGTAAGGAAGTCCGGTCACTGTTATGATACGATGTCATTTTTTTACGGAAACCCAAGAGGTTGTATCCATAATATTTTTCTTAGGTTTAGTCACCGACAATGCCTCTCTTTTTTGAGTGAGGATCGTGATAGATATCCATCGTTTCATCGTCAGTAGTAATTGAATCCGAAAATTCTTTCCATTGGCCTTTATAAAGAATTAAAAACTGGCTACAGCTCTTCATTCGGAAAGAAGTTTTGTTCCTAACTTTGTACTGACCTGATTCCTGAGTATTACGAGGCTTTGCGTTTTTTTATTGTTGTTGAAGGAACAATTGAAAAGTAATCTTTATATGTAATAATGTAGCGATGTTCTTTGTTACAACTTGGCTCACAAACTAATAATCGAATTTCAATGAAATAGGCGCGGACCGAGGCCATATTTTAATCCAATAGATGGCACTAGATCCGATTTACTCAGAAAATCTGTATTTATGATCCGATTTTGATGAAATTATAAACGTGTTTTAGGAAGCGACAAGAAATAATTTTACGAAAAATTAAACCGTTAGGTAGCGCTAGAATCGCGTTATACAGTAATTCTGTATTTATGCTCCAATATTGATGGTATTAGCGAAGTATGATGCAGATGTGATTAGAAACGTTTTAATAGTTCGATTTGGATACATTGAACACATAAATATGTATGCTGGATATTGAAGATATTATATGTATAAAAATTCATTAGATAACTTTGTGGTCGAGTTTTCCAGGAAATCCTTATACCATGTCCAAACCAAATGGTAATCATCTCAAATCGAAGTTGATTCACATTACTAACTATTGGTGTCTATGCCTCGGTTAACATTTTATATAGGGTCTCTAATGGTCCGGTCGAAACTGCATTGTAGGAAACTGCATGGCTGGTGAGCTCGCTAGGCAAGGTGCAATTGAAGTCTCCAAGCAGAGGGAGGATGCGAGCCCTTCTGGCCACCCTACGGACTTCTATTGGACAGATGGGTTCTTTGTCGTCTCAACGAGCGCTGAGCAATTACCATGGCATGTACAATTGCAAACACCCTCAGGCCGGTGGTGGGTCGTAGGTATTCGAAGGAGCTCCAATCGCAAATAAGCGACAACTCTCGATCTTCGTAGGAGCTCTGACTGGACATTTTCCTTTTTTTTTGCCGCAGCTGTCTGGAGGATGGGGAGATTCCACCCCTTTCTTTTATTTCATTTTCTACTCAGCTGCCCTGCTTTGGCGAGGCAGAGGTTCAGGTACCTACATAGGCTCTTAGTTCATTAACACTCCAGAAGAACTCTCGGGGTGGAAATCAGCAGCATGCGGGACTTCAATTTGGGTTCGCAGTGTTTCTTCGGTAAACCATTTTGGCTACGGTATATGTTACCATTCACAATGGACTCGTATAATATGTCAAAGTGAGTTCCCTCTGCGGAAGCTACCACATCAGCCTAACCTAACTTATTGACAGAAAAGGACAGCTGTAAATGAACGGCTGGAAAGTAAAACAAGAGACAAAAGGCGTGAATCTCCCAATTCGAGCGTAAGAGAAAGAAAACAAACAATTTTGGCATTTTCACCACGAATGGTGAAGATAGAACAGGCATGCAGCTCATGGAACGGTACTACCTTATTTTATACAAATTCGCCTTGGTTTGTTCAGTTTTAGTTTCAATGCAGTTTGACAAGTTTTTTTATAAACAGAAATCAACATTGAACAAAGGACTAAATGTGAATTGATTTCTCATCCTATCTGTGAAGAGATATAAAAGTCACATTTGTATATTACAAACTCTGGCCAAATGAATTGAATTGGCGAGGTAATTACGTTAAATGCGAGACTAGGTTTTGGTATGGGCATGGAATTATTTATAGTTCGACTAGGTTTTAATATCATCAACTATATTTAAAAATAATGTCCCTTAGTCATAGCCGAGATAAAGTTGATTCTTAAGCCAGATACAATTATTTTTTGCAAATATTCCATTGAAGATTATTTCAAGAAATTGTAACTTTCTTTAAACCCAACTTCTTTACTCCAACTATGGGACATTGTTTTTGAATTCATAGGAGTTTCATTTTTAGCTCAAAAAAAGAAATTTAGCAATATTTCAGTGAAAAAAACTGGCATTCCTTTAAAGCCGCGCCATTATTCAATAAAGTCAAATGACAGCACTGTATATACAATATTCATAGAATTCACGTAAGTTCAACCAATTAGGTTTCCCAAAAATGTCAGCTATAACTATGCTTTCTTTCTTATTGATAAAACTTACGCAACCAAATGCTAATAATACAATATATAAAAAATGATCTAGCAAAGGTTAGGCAAACAATGCTGAGTTTTACGAACTTTTTTTTGTAAAAGAAATAAAAGACTGTATTACAAAACTTACCCAATATTTATTTAGTCAAAGTCGAAATGAAATGCCATTTACTAAGCAATCAAAAGCAAAAACAACAATCGCATGCCCATTATCGATATCCATTGATCTTAGCTTGCTTAAGTAGAAAAATAAATTTGTTTGAAAACACACACACATGTGAACACACATACGAATGTATATTATTTCTAAACTGGCATTCAACCTCAAGCCATCATATTTGTCAATCTTAGTATAATAAAGAGCAGCTAAGGCAATAATAAACAAATGATTTAGGTAATTTATTTATCTTCACACATTTTCAACTTATTGAAAGCGTAAAAATGATGTTTGAGGATGTGCATGGTTGCTTTTGAATACTTAAGTAAGTGAGATAGATTATTGGATGGCAAAGACATAATAAATAAACTAAAATCCTAAGCAGCTAATAATGTAAAAAAATCCCATACATGACTACAAATACGAAAGTGTGAACATCTACTGTTATATGTACAGTGAAACCTCTACTTGCAGGCGCCACCAATAAGCGGGCACCTCTTTTAACCGGACGAAAATTCAGGAAGGAAGTTTTACGTTGCATTTTCAGAACAAAATTCCACTCTAATAAACAGATACTCTAATGACCGGATGCGGCCACTTTTTTTTACTATTTTTTAGTTTCATTACCTCTCGTAAGCGGATGCGGGCATCTCCAAAACGGAAAAGCGAACTAAATTACGGAACAAAAGTGTAAAGAAACCCCAAAAAAATCCTCTAATAGGTGAAAACGAAACACTTATTTGCATACAACGAATATCAACAATTGAAATGAAAGTGGAATAACTAAACCGAACAAGCGAAATCTATTGGTGATGTTCTGATAATCGATCGTTTTGAAATCGTACGATTTGCAAAATATTTTTAACCATATCTGTTAGAATCGAAACCGTATATTTTACTTGAAAACAATAAAATAGGGATCTGCCATGTAATATACAAAATTTGAACCCCATACTTGAAATATTTTAATTCAAAATCCTCAAAACGGTTTTCTAAATCGAGTCGATAATTAGCATTACTAAAAATTTGAAACCCAAGCTTTTAATATTTTAACTAAAAATCCAGAAAATGGTTTTCAAAATCGAGTCGATAATTAGCATTACTAAAAATAGTAGTAGAAATTAGTAAAAACAATGGTGGTAATTAGTAGTAGCATTAGTAAAAATAGGGGTAGAAAAAAAAGTAGTTTTAGTTGTTAGTACTAATGTTAGTTAAAATAGCAGCATAAATTAGTAAAAATAATGCTAGTAAATAGCAGCGGAATTAATAAAACTAGTGGTAGAAATTAGTAGGAAATTAGCAGTAGCATAAGTAAAAATAGTAGTATAAATTAGTAGCGGCATTGGTAAAAATAGTGGTATAAATTAACAAAAACGATTGTAATAATTAGTAGTAGCATTAGTAGAAATAGCGGTAGAAATTAATAAAAAAAATAGTAGTAATTAGTAAAAATAGTAGTAGAAATTAGTAAAAATAGTGGTAGTAATGATTGGTAGCTTTAATAAAAATAGTGGTAGAAATTAATAAAAGCAATGGTAGTAATTAGAAGAAGCATTATTAGGCGATGTAACAAAAAAACACTCTCATGCAGCTAAAGAAGTTTCACTTCCATAAATAGAAATTTTAAATGTGATGGATAAAGAAAGTTTATCTGTAAGTGCTCTTAAATTTTACTTGTTTATTTGCTTTAAAAGATTCGATATTGGAAAATCCCAGACTGTCAATATTGTGAAACAAATTTATTTTACTTAAAAATTGTGTGTATAAATTTTACTCTAATTTTTATGCACCCACTCCCATTAACGGACACTCGCCATAAGCGGACAAAAATTGTGAAACCGTGCCGCGTCCGCTTGTGGGAGGTTTCACTGTAACACAGAGAAATTGTTTTGTAAGCCAACAAGTTGCACTTTCATTGTGTGCCACAATTGCAGCCGCAACCGCAAACACAGTCACTGTCATTGCCACCAAAATCGACACCAGCACCATCGACGCTGCCGCGCATTGATCAACAAGTGCATGGGTCCGCCACTCACACACACACACACACACACACAGCAACATGCGAGTTAATTAATTTGTATGGCTTCGCACGCTTCATAAACAATTCAAAAGACAAATATAGTAAATCGTGATGAGTGCCATAGAAACAACAAATAAAATTCATGTTTATTTACACCACGCAGCCAATGATATCAACATTAACATATTATGAATGGAATGCAGTTATTGACCAGCAACAAAATGCGATCGTTCGTAACGATCGTGAACTTTAAGTTATGCAGCAGGCATTTAGCGTGGATTCACTGCAGTATTTCTGGGTGTAGGTCAGAAAACTAAAAGGAATTTGCGGTTTAAACGAAAATTAAAATTGTCATAGAAATTCCATTTGGCTTATACAATATAAATATTTATTTTGCAACATTTCTCATTAATGCCCTTCCTCAATACTTTTTAGGTTTTTGTTTTTTATTTTTTTGTATGCTCATATCAATGAATCACACATCTTCGCCAATAAACATATATGGATGTATGTATGTAGGTTAATGCCCTGACAGCACAACAAATAACAGATATTATCAAAACTATTAAGAATAGCGCAGTGCAAACAAAAATATGCGCAAAAATTTATAAGCAAAAATTTAGATCACTGCATATCTCAGGGCGCTCTGCTTCCTGTTCGCATTGCGATCAACGACCGCCGACCGTCACACGCAACCACCAATATGTACACACGCAATAGCAATGCCAAAGAATTGTATATAAAAATTCTGCAGATTAAATTTAGAAAAAAAAAACGTGACAAAAAATATTGTTATGATACAGACAGTGCGACGCCAGTGTGGAGATGCTACAAACAAGCACACATACATATATAAATTTGTATGTGCATCCAACAACTTCCTACACTCGAGGCATTCGTCGCACCTTAAGGCATTTCGTAGATATACTACGAAACAATTGCAATGCTGCAACGACGATTAGACGACGCTTACGACAAATATTTTCAATGAGGTGGGTAGTAAGGAATTACAGCAATTCGCCAAGCGCTGAGTTTTTTTACTTTTATTTTGGTTTTAAATTTTTCTCAAACTTAAAATTAAATGCATGCGTATGTTACATATTTACACATATGTACATATGTAGTATGCGCATACAGTTGGACATACAACACTGTTCAGCCCAATTTTTCTACCACGAAATAAATAAGCACTTTCGTAACGATTCAAAAAGAAACAAGTAAAGAAGTGCTGTCTTCGACTTTGACGAAGCCTTTATAACTTTCATTAATATAAAAAATGAATTTTTAACATAAAAATAGTCATTTTGAAAATATTATTTATATTCCGCAAATAAAAAAAAACCAAAGTATGATAAAAAAAAATTGTGTTTTTTATAGAACGAAAATTCAAAACATATGTATATGGAAATGCAGTACTAAAAAATACAGAAAATGCATCAATAACTAGTCAATCACAGTTTGCTGTATTGTAGTATGGAAAGCAATAAATGTTGCCCAAATTAGCTCAATCGCATTCCAAGGAATGATATAAATGTTAAAGTCTCCAACCAAAACCTATTCTTGACGATTTTCTCAGTAGACTTTGTATAATTTATAAGTAGATAACTTACACAATTTCATGCTATTAACTGTTTAAATATAAAACCTTTAAAGTCAAACCTAATATCTGATTTAGTGAGGGAGTTATGATGGAAAACCTAATATTTGAACTATCAGTTGTATAGCTACTATAAAATGTCCGATCTGGCCGCTTCCAAAAAATGATTAATAAATTATAAAAATATATTTGTCTACCAACTTTCAGTAGATATCTCAAAAACTGAGGAACTAGTTTGCGACGAACAGAAGGCAGACAGACAGATACGGGCAAGGCTAAATCGATTGAGCTCGTGCTCCTGGTCATTTTGCTACACTTTTATATGGGTATATACCTTCTTTTTCTTTTATCAACAAATACCCGACCAAAGTTATAATACCATTTCCTTTTTTATGAATGGTCTAAATATACGTGCCTGTGTCCTTTTGCTAAATCGAATAATTAAAAGGGGCAATGATGAAATTCGCTATACATACATATATGTATATATTAGTAAAAGATCCTTACAAAAACCAAACCTAAACTGCCAAAAGAAGCCAAAAGCTCAGTTAAAATGGCTCCTCTTAAAACTGGCGATTTTTGTTGGCGTTATTCAAAAACGGAAAATAGTTCTTCTCTTTAATTGGTTTGATTATTTTTTCAGAAATAAAATATCACAATTACTTTCCTAGAGTTCATTCACAAAAGCGCATTTTTTTAACCTAAGCGCACGAGTGGGGTATTATAATTTTGTTCCCATAATGTTTATTTATTACATCCTATATAGCAATCGAGATTGATGGGTTTTCGAATCATCAAAGTTTTGGCCCTTCGCGCATCCTAATAACATCCAAAACCGAATTTTTTCTCCATATTTTTATTTTATTACTCAATTCTAAAGTGTGCTATATTGTTGAAAGCACAATTTTGAGTTATTTATTGTTTTAATGAAGCATAAAGTTATTTTAGGAAGAGTATAAATTAAGGCTTCAAAAGGCCGAACATACTATACAAACGTATGAGCAAATTATGATGAAATTAAGTAATTTCGCTTTGTAAATTCGATCAATAAATTAAGATGACATGAGGTATATTATCATACAGCGCGAACCAAATCAAAAGCAAAATAGTGTCTGCTCTAAATTGTATCAATAATAATCGGAAAATGTGTTATCCGATAACTTAACTGAGCAATGGATTTTAAAATATCAGCTTTTCGCTGCTCCTTGATTTTCACTACCTCTGGAAGCTTTCTTTCGTGATTGTTAATTTACAACAACAGATAAAATTAAATAATATATTAAAAATGTACATAATCTCTTACATTTTTTTCCTTTCATCAAAAAAACTAAGCAACCCTATGACTACAGAGCTGCCAGGATAAATTAGGAATAGCACATATGAACGCGCTTGGTTTACGCAAAGTAATTTGGATGAAAAGGATGCACTCCAGAGGAAAAGGTTTCTTGTACCACTAGGACGAAAATTTGTGAGGCTCACAAAATTTAAATAAAGACCCCGTCCCCCCCCCCCCCCCCATAACGATATTTGCGAAAATCGAAAATATTTAGTAACAATAAATGGTAATTAGCTCAAATGTGAAATACCGAATTTGGTTCCAAAACGGAATACACCTGATTCTTTTTTACGCGATTTATTTTCGCGGTGCTTTTAAAGTCTCTCACCTTTTTTCTCATTTTTAAGCCTTTTAAAAATGGATCAGGTGTACGTGGGTGTATTTTTTTTTTAAGAAAGGGACGTGACTCCGCCCTTATTATAGCAAATACGAGTTACTAACCGAACAAGTTTGGTTCACAATTAGTTTCAGTCTACTCAGTAAGCACACATTTCTCATACTACAAAACTTATTTCGAACACATAAAACGTATTATTACTGATTTTTGAAAATCAATAAAATTATACCTTAAAAATTTTAATATAGTGTACTATAAATGAAAAATAATTCCACTTTATTTTTTCCTCAAAACGGAAATATTTAATTTGCAGTTTTGTACAGTTGCGTCAAAAAAAAAGTGCAATTCAGTACGGGTTTGTCCTTTGTTGTTTTTTTTTTGCAAAATTTTTTTTTTATAATTGTCAACAGTATTTAATTTATTTCAATATGGAAAAAGTCTTCATTCCCCAATTCCTAAAAAAACATTTCATCCTCTCACTTACCGAAAATACTTCATTTTCTTATGGAAGATAATAAAAATTTTACTTTGCCGCATGATGTGATTGCGTTTTTCAATTTATATTTTCCCCTTTGTTTTAGCTTTTTTGCATTCGTCTACTGCCAATTTAATTTTACTCGCTGCGTGTGCCACACGACAAATTGCTGAAAATGAAAATGTTGAATCCCAAAAATATAAACCGAAATAATAAGTTACACTTCGTCACCTCGACAATGCATGACGACGAGTGCCAAAAGCAGCGGGCGGTATACTGCAATTCCTGGTGCCAAGTGAAAGGGCGCTGCTTTGTCAGCTTGATACAAATTTTAGAATTTTTATGAGATTATTTAACTGCACTTCCTGTGTGCTTATGTTGCGTTTTAGAGCACCCACCGCTGATAATACTTTAAAAGTTGTGTGCTGAAAATTGCTTTGAACTGTTCTAATCAATAATCATTTTTTGCAAAATTATGTGCTGTGTGGCAGATCTGGTTGACTTGGTGTTAGGACGTACGGGACCCGTTTGTAATCGATATTTTGTGATATTTGATTGACTAAGTTTTTTTTACTAAATAAGTGTAGATCTGTCACACATCAAATTTACGTGAAATACGTCAATATCTGAACGAGAACTTTTTAGTGGGTTTTGTTATCAGCGCATATAAAAGAACGAAGACAGGTCTTATATCTGACGACTATGGACTTCTGATCTACAACTCATATACTCATATTT
The DNA here is from genome assembly GCA_951828415.1 of Anomoia purmunda. NCBI lineage: Eukaryota > Metazoa > Arthropoda > Insecta > Diptera > Tephritidae > Anomoia > Anomoia purmunda. The sequence continues at coordinate 131,346,566 of OX639993.1, read as the reverse complement.
ATAGTAGGATAGGTCAATATATTATTTATGTCAAATTGGCGAACGCACTATAGGCAAAACGTTCATATTTTTGGCATAAAGTTAAATTTTTTTTTGCTTTTGTATTTTTAAATTTAATTTGTTTCCTAAATCTAAATCTTCAAGGGACTGAAAAACACATTGATTTCATAAAATTGATAGGAAACATTAGTTAAATTTAAGTGTTTGTGGTTCAAAAAATTTAAAAATTATTGTTATGGAAAACATTATCCCAAGTATGTAGCGTTGTCTTTTGATGGCATTTAAGTTATTACTGTCTTTTGTGGTCCGAATATTTTGATGATTAATGTTCTATTGAGCCTAACATCTGTAGTCATATTTTGTAGACAATAACTTTTGAATTGCATACTGTTGCAACAAGACAAAAAATACATCTTATTAAGAAAAAAGTGCAGATTAATAAATATTGCCCTATTTTGCCTCTAAAAAAAAAAATTGCATTTCTTTACAAAAATATTTATCTTTTCATTTATTTTTACGTTGAAACCAGAAGGCGTGTAATATTTCACAAAAAATATCAGCAGTATTACTGAACAAAGGTATCAAGGTGTATCCATAGAAAGTCATATCAAGATAACCGAAGCGAAACCATTGTGTATTTTGTTTGTGTAATTTTGAAATGTCAAAGGTATCATAAATTTATTTTTTTAATTTTTGATGCTCGGTCAATCGACTTTTTGCTCATAGTGGAACAGGGCTTTTCTTTTGACATATGGCAAAGTTCTTTTAAAGTAATAAAATATATTAAAAAAATTCGATTATACAAATTTTTAAAGTTCACCATTTCCCGCACCAATCTAGTTCATTTTTTGAATTGCACCAAAATTTGAGTATATAAATAAATTAATATTTTCTAAGTAATATCAGCTGGTGTTAGAACATCAAGTCCTACGCCACAAATTATAGGAGAAGTTCTGCCTAACATTAAGCGCCAAATTAATATTATTATTATCAGCATTAGAGCGAAGTTTGGGCAATTTTTGCAACTACAGAACATTTCGAGTTATTCAAAAAAAAAATAATAATAATAATGTATCATAACATTTGGTAGAACTTTGCTATATGAAAAAAGAAAGTTCTGACAAAAATTCCACTAAGTTAAAAATGGTCAAATCCGGTAGATTAGACCCAAAAATATCGTTGAAATATGAAGAATATCTCCGTAAAATTTAGGAAACATTTATTGGTATACAGTCTATCGCTGCCGGCAGATAATTTTACGAAAAGTTCTTTTGCCTGTCGAGAGGCAACCCGCTATTAGAGAAAAACTTTTCTTTAATTTTTGATCTTACTTGTTGCGACCGATTTTTGAACCCAGTGCATTCCGTGTGAAGCACGCTACACACTCGGCTCGCAGAAAATATGGAAATATATTGCTATAATTTCGGGTGATACCTGAAGATTCTGAAAAACTATAATAATTTTAATTTAAAATAGCTATGAGTAAAAGCGTAGTTCGCGCATTTAGATTGGTAACTAGAATTACATATGTATGTATATTTATATTGAAGAATTTCACGAATCTCTACAAACTGTATGACAGAACAACATCAATATGTATTGGTTTGGCTCTTATTTAGTTTGCACCATTTACAATTGTTAATAAGAAAGGGTTGAATTCAAATGCGAAAACGTCAACTGACAATAATTAATTGTAAATTAGAAAGCGTCAAATTAAAATACGAAAATGTCAGATGAAAATGAGAAATAATCAGCGATCAGTATTTAGAAAAGCGCGTAGTTGAAGTACAGGCCACAATTACAGGAGAAAAATGTCAAAAGCAACTCAACGGGCACCACCGTTCCATTCAGATGCAATCATCTACAAACCAATAAATTGACATACAAAATTTTATTGTTACTATTTGAAAAATATGTAATAAAAATAGGTGATTGCCATTTGACCCATTTTTATTTTCATTTAACGCTTTCTCATTTGCAATTGAATTCTCATTTTAATTTGACGTCTTCTTATTTCCAACTGACTATTCTCATTTACAACTGATACTTTCTCATTTAAATTTTAAGCTTCTCATTTAAAGTTGACTATTCTTATTTTGAATTGCGGCTTTTTCACTTACAACTAACTGGTTCTTCTCATATCCAGTTGCCACTCCCTGATTTACAATTGCACGACTTAAGCAAGATAAAATTTGAAAATTGGTATTTGGTTTTTGAAACTAAGAGCGAGGAAAAGGATTCCAATACCTAAAGGTTTCAAAAATAAAGATACAAAAAAATTAAAAGGATTCTATGAGAATACAAGTTTTATGCTTGATTTTTGGCTATAAAGCTTTCAAAGTTTCAAGTTTTTAACAGAGTGCTGTGATTTCCACCGACAAGTTAGTAGTGAAGTAGAAGAAGAAAAGGATTCCAGTGCGAATGACCAGGACTTCATAGAATGCCCTGTAGATATCTTTGACATCGCTCTGAGCTGAGCCGAGCCGATAATTAAGAAGTAAAGTCTTTTCTCGACCTTCACTAAACGAGAGGCAAATGTAATAATCAAAATATTTTGCAGAGCCACAGACATAGCGTGCTAGATCAGACAGTACGGTTTCAAAATTTCGACTTAACAATTTTCGTAGCAAAGGACCTTGATTTTGAAATAATCAAATTCCGTTTCTGCAAAATATGTTAGTTGTAAAATCAGGATGTGTCTATGAAAAAAATTTCACCCATAACAATCAAGCAATTTTCGGCAACATTTTTATATTGAATCTACAACCTCTACTATTTGCCAAAGCAACTAACTTATTACCACCACACAAACCACATTACCCTGTTGACATAATTTAAACGAGCAGCAAGACTGCCTGGCTGGCATTATTACCCTCCCCTCCACTCCATGAACTGAGCTCGGCGCCAAGCGAACTTCCGCGCAACGTGATTTAGGTGTTTGCTTAGATGGCAACAATCAATTTTTCGCAAAACTTGCGGCAGTTCGCTTTCTTTATTTCTTTGTCATTCTTTATATTACGCTACACTTACTGTTGCCTTACTTCTGCTCTTTTGAAGCCAAAAAAAAAAAACAAAAAACATAAATTACAGCCCTGATAGTTTTTTATTTGCCGCTGAGTTGGCGCAAATGCGAAGTCAACAAAAATATATGTGTTTACCCAAATAGCAAAAAAAAAACAAACGTACATAGAAAATAACCAAATCACAACGCACATTCAATAGTGAAAAAATAAATTGAAAAACTATGAGAAGCAGATTAAGAATGGACAAATATGTATCTGTGTGATTTTTCGTAGCAGAATAACACTTTACATAAAAGCATACAATGTTTTGTAATGAATGTGATTGTTAAATTGGAAACCAAATGATGTCAATGAGCGTAGAATTCGTCGATGTAAACAAATGTGTTCGAAATCATAACAAGGTTAACAAATAATGAATAATCAACGAACTTTTAAAAATTCTTGATTTGCAATCTTTAAATCGGTATCATGTAAATCATGTAAGGATTATTTGACTTTCTCCGAATAGAAATATATTAAGAATAAAATTTTTGTATGAATCAAAAACTACAAATATTCGTCCAAAGTTCGGCTTTCTTTTGGCCGAAGCCGAACCGAAACCGAACCGACCAAACTAGATTAGCCGAACATGGCCGAAGCCGAGGCCGAAGTTCGATCGTTCGCTACATATTTCATAAATTATAAGCACACAAACAAAACTTGATTCGATGAAAAAATTTTAATTTTCATTTTAACTTTTATTTCGCTGCCATAGCGGTAAATATTGTAATTTGCTCAAATTTCATACAAAGGATTGCGTTGGAGAAAGTAATACGCCGATATTTTTTTTTTTTTTTTGGGAAATGAAGTCACTTTTGAGTAAATGGATTTGAAATCGGGCAAAATCCACGCCCACCACTCATATAACAGTACTTTTAAAAAATAAAACAAAATTTGATATCTTAGTATAGTTATAGTAGATAATTTTCTAAAATTTGATATTTTGATATTATGAAGTCAAAATTTCTCCGAAACTACACACTTGGTATTTCAAGTTAGTGAGTATAATTTCGAAAATTATAGAAATCGGGAATAGCTAGGCGATGCTTTAGTAAATAATGTATCAACTTCATATGTGAGACGCTCAAAGCCAACTTCCTATTTTAAAAATTACCAAAACCGCAACACCGATCTCGGGGTCAGTGTGAATTGGAAACAAAGTTTGCTAGGAAAACATTTTAAACGTCGCCCTCCATTGGGCTTTTAAACTTTTCATTCAAGCATTAATAAAATCATAAGAGGCACTCACTTAGATTCTATAAACTTGAAAACCCGGTGCACAAGTTAGTATTTGAGCCCTTAAAACTTGTTTACGGAAAACACAACAACATACAGAACCAACACAACTCATTTAGTAGTTCAGGTACCTAAGCGTGGAGCTGCTATAACACGAACCCTTACTACCCCCTAATAGCAATATGATATAAATAAATATATGATATAAATACGAACCAGTAGACGCTATAGAACGAAAAACGCCACAACACCGAAACCGGCGTTCCAATCAGAGAACGCAAACAAATAATAACAAACGTTTCTAGTCGCTTAGCTTTGCACATACAAGGTAACTTTATCTGATATTGCTCCTGATGGCTAACGCAAACAAAACAATTGAACGTAGAGTAATAGGGAAAGTTAGCGCTAACAACACAAAACGAAATCTTTCGTTAAATAATCATAATATAAAAAAAAAAGTTTGAAATAGTTTGATTAAAGAATGGCTCCTTATTTTGTGTATCTTGCTTTGTTTGGGTTCGACTCATAATGGGTAAATTCGTTCGGTTTGTACTCACCTGCTATTGAAACTTTTCGTGTATTCCATGATATAAGAAAGAAGGTAGTTCCGTTTCGATTTTCTTTTTATTAAAAAGCAAATTATTGACATTTCCCTATGTGCAAACTTTTGTCAAAGCTGACCATCGGAAATTTTTAGAAGAGGGTTATTTTCAATCGTATATTGGGCATTATTTATGAAATAGGGAGTTTTATGTAATTCGAAAACTTATCAATAAAAAACCTTTGTTTTAAAAATTAATTCAAATTTTCTCATAAATCTTTAAAAGAATAGCCAAAAATGTTCAAAGAGACACGATCAGGTATGTTTTAATATTTTAAGATTTGTTTAAAAATTTTGTTAGTTACAATTTTATTTAATTAAATTTAACCCATTTTTCGAATGTAATGTTTATATACAATATTTAAATTACAGCACGAACAAAATAATATATTCTTTGAGATAATAATAATAAAAACTGTAGTTCCTTGCATTCGTTCTACTGTACTGTAATTTTTTAATCTTAACTGACTTTTCCAATTTGGTTATGTTTATCTTATTATTAAAGGACCTGATCTGAAAAAATGTCTACCCATAAAACCATTTTAGAATTGATGAGGTCATATAAATTAAGATTTGTGTTAATAGATCCCAATTAATTGTGACAAACGTTTTTTACCTGTTTCAAGAAACTTAAGAACTCAGATTGTAGTTTATATATTATACTTATATATTATAAATTGCCCTCCTTCCGAAAATAAATTAGGGGCGTACAGTAAAGATTATTTTCTGCAGCTATTCTGCTTACAAAATACCATTTATTTCTTGAAAACATTATGGTGATTTTGATACTGCACCCCGACTTAATCGTGCGTGCAAAATGAGCTGGGCATAGATAGTTTGGGCAAGCCACACTCCTTAACAACTCATGACCGAATATCCGAAATAACTGAGAATTGAAAGAAGCTTTGCATAGATGCTTTGTGTTTAGGAACTGATAAATCAAGCATATTTTTTAATTTTTTTTTTATTTCAAACAAAAGAAACAAACATAAACAATTTTTTTTCGATCACATATGGTAACACAAATTGACATAATCTGTTTAATTGTCAGTTAGTAATATGTAATATGGCGTCCAACACATGGCGTCATTGTATCATGGCAAGAATGATGTAATACCAGATTACGACAAAGCCGCCAGCGTACACGTCACAGCGGTCCATGCCACAAGAATAGCGAGAAGAAAAGGAGAGTGATAACTGCACTGCGTTTTATTTTCGCAACTGATACAATATAAAGCTCAGCACTTCACATTTATTATTCTATGTTTAACTTTTTGTAGAAATCATCCAAAACTCAGAAAAATCAACTTTTTAAGAGTCAATTGTGCCGTCAATCTTTCAAACGAGGCAAGAAGTACGAAGTAACGGAAGTGGTTTTGTCGTCACCAACTTTTTCTCTGTATCGTGGTATCATGATGTATTCTTAGTCTCGGGAGCAAAAGTGCAAAAACTTGCCGTACTTGTTCGGCTTGCTCCCGTTTTCTAATTCCAATATATGTACATCAAAAATACATCAATTTGAATAAAATAAATCTGGACTTGCAGAAGTTTATGGCACAAAATAAAGCTACATAGTTGCCGCACAAACACGCGTACACAATTCAACAGCTACTCCTATGGCTACTTATTCCTTCCAGTGCACATGCAAATAATTAATTAAAAGCCGACAACAAGCCATACGCGCATTGCATGCGAAGCAGTTGGGGGTCACTGCTAAAGCCAATAGTCAAGTTTAGCAAATTTTAGCCGACAAATATGCAACTGTTGCCGACGCTGGATATTTATCAAATCTCATTTACAGTATGTTGCAAATTGTGCAGGGCCAAGCCCTCAAGGCGAATGCCACAAAAAACGTTAACAACAATAAAAAAAAAACAGAACAGCCACTGCAGCGCAACATCAGCAACATTAATAAATATTAAAATAATTTGAGTGTATTTACTCTCCACCGCTTTGCATACGAACGCAACTAAGGTGCTGCTTTAAAAAAATAATAATAAAAGAACTCAAATGGTGATGCGATAAGAATAAAACCCATTGCCACAAGCAGCACTGCCTGCCGCCACGTTGTGGTTTGCAACACAGTCGACTTTTGGTTGTTGTGTTGTTGTTGTTTTCTTACATGTTTTACGCCGCCGCATAGCCAACACCTACTTAATTTTGTCAAGTGACACTTTATTGCCAACAACAACAATGGTAACACAAGACCTACATATCTGCCAACAACAATAGGTACGCTAACAACAAGAGCGGTTGTTGGTTGCAGTCAACAACAACCGGCCCAGTAGCTACAAAAACGACAGCAACAACAACAGCAACTATAACATTAGCGCGCTGTTCAGATGTGGCACAAAGGTAGCATAGCAAAGTGCAGGCGCGCACAACAAAATGACTATTGTTCTGACACAATGGCGCGCTGAAGTGCTCGCCTGTTGCATGGCCTGGCACTGCACTACAAGGTGTGATGCTGCAACACGGCTGCGAGCAAAATGTCTGTCTACACGGAGATTTTAACGGCGAAATGGTTGGCAAAAAAAAAATCAAAATGAGATCCCTCGCCGCGGGCCAAACGGCAAAGCAGCGGCGGCACTTTGATCGTAAAACAGCAACAAGTAAAACTCGAAAAAAAAACAAAATCGTACAAATGTATGTGCGTACAAATATAATACATATTCTGATGCTTTCAAAAATGTTCCTACGTCCAAATTTACCTATAGCGAGTAATAAATCCTTTTCCTTCATTTTTTGTTTATATGATTTGTGGAAAACTTTTTCAATTTTAGCTAAATTTCTGCTACCTTCAGGTTCAAGATGATAAAAACAAAAAATTCCAATACATAATTCTTAAAATTACTAAATAAATTCAAACATCTTGAGACGTGAGGTGTTGTATAGTTCTTTACGGTGATTGTTCTTTACGATTGGTTGATTACAAAAGTGAGGCAGAGGTGAAAAATTTCCAAAAAATATAAATCAAACTTTCGAGTGATGCATAATGTTTGAGGAGTTGGTATAGAAATTTTATCAGTACAATATTCGGAACACGAAATTCTGCTTAAAAAATTCTGGTTTTCAAAAATCGGTTCAGTCAAAATTGTGCTTTTTGACAATTCACACTTTTCAAGGTAATTCCATGTCATCATTAGAATTGTTTATACAATATTTTAATACAGATATTTTTAAAACTATTATTTAAATATAAAGGCGTTCACGCGTATAATTCACGTCACATCACACATGTTTGCGTACAAGGGTGACGATGTTAACTCCGCTAGTTACCTTCGTGGTGAAATTATAATTTCACCATTTCCTACTAGAACGGTTCTTAAAAGATTAATTTACTGTCTTTTTTTATTCTTTGAATTTGATGACTTCTTGTAAATTTCAAATCAATATAATTTCTGCGCAAATGCTTGGTATGCTTGACCTCTAATATAGTGGAAGTGATCGCTTCGCTTTGTCAAAGCGTTGTTAAAGGAATTGGAGTCAACGTATTTGATGGCTTCATTATCATTATCGCAAAAAATTCGTTCGCATATATTTTTTTGTTTTTTTGTTTTTTCCTAAAAAATTCCTTCAACAAATTTGTTTTTTCTCTATTTGTGACAGAATTTCGAAAACTTAACAATTTAACTACTGATAATGTTTATTTATTTTTTTAACTCTGAGTGAATACCTAATCTACTTTCGTACAAGTATATTTTTCAATTTAACCCTTTGTCTACCAGCCGGGTCCAATGGAAACGAATGACGTATGAGATAGTATTGTGTTGCCACATCCATATCTTATGCTTTCGAACTATGAAACTCCTTCACTTAGCTTACTTCCATGTGTTTTATCATTTTCTGACCATATAAATAATTCTAAATAATTCTTATTGCTACAGAAAATTTTCCAGTGAGAATTATAATCCGGGTTCTTTGGACCCAAAGTATTAATATATGGAAAAATTGAATTTCCTTTTAAATGTTGTTAACGTTCGCTTGTTAGTGTAAAACATTATATCATACTAAATGTTAGCTTTATATTGATACAGATTATTGCTCATATCTCGTTGTGAATTTTTATGTGTTCATACATTTAAATATAGTTATTGAAGTCTTGATATGATCTTTTACAGAATGATGTCTGAACAAAAATGCAAAATGCAAATTCATTATAAACTCATGTTAAGTGACTTGAGTTGGTGTACAATTATTTGTGGAAGTACAGTAGGACATCTATTTATTGTATTATACATTTCAGTGAGGTATTCAAATTTAAACAGCTAATTTGAGTAAACATCATTAGCGAACCTAGTTCAACTTTCATATCTAAGAATCAACAAGTATGGTCCGAAAGTCCAGTCAATTCTGAGCATGGTGGGAGATAGCGTTATCACAAAATTTTGCGAGAAAAAATAGGAACTACCCGATATGCATTCCGAGAAGTTGATGGCATATCTTTTGCGTTACTACTTTATTTTAGGAGACCGCTTTTGGAGATTATTATCAAATACTGAAGTAAGTCGTTTTTTTTTGGAAATACACGGAAATCAAGTGATCTCAATGATCTCAATGAGTCAAAAAATGACTACGCATTCAAAATATTTACAAATTACTTCGTAACGTAAATGAAAGCAACATAAAAATGTTCTCCATATTTTTAAAAAGACTTGATATCTTCTACGCTATTTAATATTTTACTTACACATAAAACTCTTGTAAATATTATCAGCATATATTTGCTATGTATAAGTTTAACAGATAAACTTCCTTTTAATTACTTTTTCAAATTAATTATTAATAATAACAGTAAAAGTCAAAAACTGAAGAGATATCCGAACAATGAAATAGAGAAGATGGACGAAACATTTTTAATGACATTGTGCACCGAAGTAGATTTCAAAACATACTGAGAGTTTATCCGACCGCAATAAGGAAAGTAAGATCGGTTGATAAACTGTAACCAATTCGCGAGTGTTTCGAATGGGCACCTACAGGACGAATGCATACCAGGTTGGAGTAAGACAGTGGACGAACAATTAGTAGTTTTTAAAGAAAGTTGCCCACTTCGGCAGTACATCGCATCAAAACTACGGAAGATATGGCATCAAGTTTTGGGCAATTTGTGACAGCGCCACATCATATGCTTGGAAGAGAACAAAGAGGCGAGAATAACGATAATGAGCCCAAAAAGAAACTAGACATAATTTTAAACTACAACAAAATCAAAGCTGAAGATGATACTATGGACCAAAAGACAAGGACATACAGGGTGAAAAGACTTACTAGAAGTGGCCTTGGACAGTTTCCTACAATATGACGGATATATGTTAGTGTTATGAACGCATACATTTTGTGGGTTTCTCTTGATGTTAATTGTTGCAAAAAAACTACGCAAGAGAAGAAATTTTATTATAGAATTGGGAAAACAGCTGGCTCAATACGACGAAGATTGTGAAGGACCCGAACCAAGTACTAGCTTAGCATGTGAATCTCCAAGGAAAAAGAAACGACGCGGTATATGCGAAGTTCGGAAAGATTGCAACATGAAAACAATATGCTATAAATGTAAGCAACATTTGTGAGGAGAACATTCTGTTTTACGATGTAAAAAATACTTTCAATAATTATGAATATCTGCTATAACAATAAAAAAACAGGAAAAAAATTCTTAGGATTACACTAGGGTCCAATGGGCCCGAACGGTAAGTAATTATTTCTCCTGCGGTAAACAACAACCGTTAAACTCAGAGTTAAATAGATAACCTAGTTTCTCGCCAGTGGGTCTTAGAAAAATTAATAGTTCGTAAACCCTTGCAGCATTTCAGTTAATTTTGAGAGATGCTACCCTACGTGGATTAAAGTTTTTTTTTGAAAAATGACTGTCACGCCCACTAGCAATAATTGACATCTCCGAAATAGCTTTATCAAACTCTACAAACATGATGATTCAAATAAAAATGTCGAGCAAGTTTTTTGGAAAATTTCGAATTACGCTCCAGATGGTGCCCCAAATAGTTAATATATCTACTCACAAGATAATTACATGTGTACAATATACATACATATGCTAATTTCAGAAGGTTTCCTTTTATTAGTTTCATACGGACTTATTTCGTGCAACTCGACATGAAGATATAAAAAACTGTTCACCTCCTGTTAAACTTAACCTGCAAATATAAAACGCGAACAAAATTTGGTAAACTTAATTTTCAAAGGTACTAAGAAGATTAAGCCCAATTTAAAAACTTGGACGCTTTGAAATATTTGGAGAAGCTTTTCCCAAAACACTTCAACCGATTCCCCTTTTCCTGATATTCGGCATACCTACTTTCTTCTACTTCGAAGCAAAGACCGTAGATTACATACAAAGAACGTAGATTACAGAGAAGTGGCATCACTCCCATCTTTCCTCGAACAGTAAGTCTCGTCCGATTTCACCATGCCAAAATTGATTTAACTTTTTCTGATTGATATTAGAATCTAATTATATCGAATTGGTTTCTATGTGCGGTAAATCGGACGAGAGCTCTTGTCACAGACAACGAAACGCAACTTTTTTGTAATCCACGTTCTTTGTTACATCTTTGTTCGAAGTTCGAATGCTGTTTTCGTGCAATCGCTTTAAGGTCTCCGTAAATTTGTATTCAGGATTTGTGAAATGGGAAAACGGAGGAAATTCCCTGGAAGGTTTTATTCATAATCGGCAGAATCGGAGACCTTCTCATCCAATACACTTTATGTTTGTCTAAAGTAGACACAATATACGTATGTCGAAATTTTTTTTTTCGATTTTAAGTACATTGCCGAATAATTAAAAGAGAAACTAAATAAAAAACAGCGTTACATTCGATGCAAATCGTACTTAAAAGGTCGTTGTGGTGTCAAAGTACTTTTCGACTTCAAATTGTATGAAAAAAGCAGAATTGTGGCAACGCTGACTTGGACGCTTCAAAATCCTGGCAGGAACTTTTTATCGGCTTACTTCTGCTTAGTTTTTTTTCGTTGGTAGGAACAAAGTACAGTATTTTACCTATTTTTCCTTCTGTTCAATGGAGCTTTCTCTGTAGTGGTTAGTTGTAGAGTTAATTCGAAGCTTGAAAAAGATAGACAAATCATAATCACTATAAAAAAAATTATCTCATGGGTTCCCTTGACGTGAAAGTAAAGAAAATTTCTTATGAAACGCAAATATGGGCATATGTATGTGTGTGTGTGCATTATATGCATGTATTTGTATTTGAGTTTGTGATATTCAATTTCTCGAGCAGTTTCTTAAAATAATCTAATTTATGTACAGCAACTCTCGCTCACTCCTCTCTTTAAAAACTTAATGTTCTAACTGAATGATTTTACTCCATTTCCAGCCAGCAATTAAAACAAATTTAGCCAACAATACATCTATTGAGCATTAATGGATGCATTTGCCACACTTAGTGCTAAGTGAAGAAGCGACATGTTGCAGCTGTGCCACACATTAGGACAATTGTACAACTGAACACACATAGAACTATACATGCGTGTGTACATACTCTATATTAATGCTTTTAAAATCACATAAATGAAACTAAAATTAAAACATATAAACATTTGTTTTAAAAGGCATATGCGTGGCCCTCGTACGCTTTATGAGGCGTGCTCCACAACCCAACAAGTACAGTTCATTTGTATGCCACATAACGTAATATATGTATAAGTACATAGGCAAAAGAATGGAAGGCAATCCTAATTGAGAAAAAGACTCCAACTCTGCATTCCACCTGACTAAATGTGGAGCAAACGTTTGGGAATTCTCGAAATGTTTATTTACTTTCCGAATAATCAAACTGTGCCAAAGTGCAAATCGGTCTGAGGCTGCAGCGGCGCACAGTGGTATTCTGATGGCAAATGATGAGTTTTTAGACCAACAAATATCAAAAATCTAAAGAGGCAGTTTAAAAAAGAATTCTGACCAAGCGAAGTTCACTATTCTCCGGCAAAAGTAATATCTCTTCCCAGAAAGAATTTAGCAAAACCAATATTTGTGTGCAGTGAAAACAGATAACTATAATTTGATTGATATATTTTTATTAAGATGTAACCTTTTCTTAATAATTCTATGACCGAATTAAAACAGCATTTAAAAAAAAGGTTGGCAATTTTCCTTGAGGTGAAAGCATCTTCTTACGATTTACGTGAAAAAATTCACCGTATAACACCGATCGTGGTCCCGACAATTTTAACTTAATTTTCTCTAGATATGTTACACTCCTTTAGGTTTAAGCTGTTTTACTGAAAATGCTCTTTGAGAAAGTTGAAAAAGGAATAGGAACTACAGATGTCATAGGCTGAGGATTTTTAACAAATGCTGATGTTTTCAATCACCTGCTGCTTCTTTCATTAGTTGCAGAGCACGACCGAACTTCGGCTTCGGTAAAAAAAAACCCCAAACATTTGTAAATCTAAAATTTTCAAAATTTCATTAGTTCTTCGTTATTTTAGACCTTCTATTTGGTTTCGGTTCGGATTCGGCTGAAGTTGGCCGAGGTTCGGTTCGGCTGTAATCGGTCGTTCTCTAATTAGTAGTAGAACACGTCATACTCGTAAACATTTTATGAAGCATTGTTTTTAAAGAAATGATAGTTAATTATAGTGACTAACCTATTTCAATCATATGTTCAATTTTTATTGACCATCCCATTGACCATTTTCAATTTGTCTTTTTTAATAAATAGCGAAATATCTTATTTTTGTATTTTTGAAAAATACCGCTATATGAGAAGTAGGTGTGATTTTTTTCCGACTTCTAAAATTTTCAAAACTATACTTATCTCTAATCCAACCCTTTATGTCAAATCTGAGCAAATTACATTTTATATCTACTGAAATATCGGGTTTTTTTGATTTTTGGAAATAAAACTTCGCTTTCATAAAAGTCACTTACGAGCCAAGCTTCAGTACGATATCTTCTTTTATTGTGCTTATTGAAAATTGAACTTTTTTGATTTAGCGCTCGTTGTAGCTGGGTGTGTAACGTCTACGCGCTTCATTCGGTGGTCCCGAACCCTGGTCGAGGAAGGACGCAACGCGAGGTATATGGAAACGCTACTGGTAGTTGAAAAAGGAAGAGAGACGTATTATTATCAGAAAGAAGAGGCTGGCCGAATTACGTAAGTGCGAAGAGCAACGAAAATTTTACAAAAAAATTCTTGTAAGAGCGAGAACGGCGATCTGGTGGCTGATGTCCAAAGCTCAATGAAATTGTGGAGGGAACTCTTCTCCACTTTGTTAAATGGTGAAAGCGAAAGCGTCGCCGGAAAATATGAAGATCCCGAATCGCAAATCGATTATGACGTCATTAACATCCCGTCACCCGATCTCTATGAAGTTTGAATAGCAATGACGCGGCTATGGAACAACAAAGCCGCTATCGCTGATGAATTGCCAGATCTGAGGAGGGAGAAGAGGATCGACACATACCAACAATTTGTCGGCTTTAGATCAGCTTTCAACAGCAATATATTGGAAATTTAATTTCAACCTGGATAAAAAGTGCAAACGATCAAATAAACAGTCAACGTTCAACATGAGATGACTCTTGGAATATTCGAAAGAAAGTGTCTCCGAAAGATTTTCGACACATACGTCTTTGCTCGGCGAATATCGCAGGCGATGAAACGATGAGTTGTATGAGCTTTATAACGACAGTGACATAGTACAGTAGAATAAGAGATTCAGCGTTGTACATATGGAAGAAAATATTGCTGCTATGAAAATATTCAACGCAGTAACCGCTTTTGGTGGTAGAGGAAGAGGAAGGCCTCCTCCACTTTGGAAAGATTAGGTGGAGAAGGGTTTGGCTACACTTGGAAGATCTAGCTGTTGTCAGTTAGCAGAGCAGAGGAGCGACTGGCGCGCTATTTTAGAATCGGCCAAAATGACCTAGGCTGTTATAGCACCAATTAAGAAGAAGAAGAAGGTCGCCCATCGGGAAAAAACTGCACTCAAAATTCATTTGCCGTTCGGAATCGGCTTAAAACTGCTGGTCCCTAAATTTGTGTTACAAAATCGAGACGCACGTCACTAATTGTACGAAAAGTTCGGCAAACATCAAGCTGTCGGGTTAGCGCAAAAAATTTTTTTATATGACCAATGTAGGTAACCCTAGCTAGAGATTGGGCCAATTAAACCGTTTTTTGGGATTGTATTTTTCTTAACTAGTAGTTTTTGCCAAACATACCACTGTGCAGTGCGTAAGTCGTCTTCCACTTAAATACTCCAAATGCGCAACCGAATTAGCAACAACTAAAACAACACTAGAGTTTAAGTACTACTGCAACATAGCGCATAAAGAAATATGCGGCGCGCACTTTCCCATGCCACTTGCTTTGGGTCCTCATTCAAATTCTCAACGTATAAATGGCTGGAGCCCACATCGTTGCATGCAAATGCATGCACAATTACGTTTACATATTAATCTATGTGTGTGTGTGTATGATAAAACAAAGCATATGTATGTGTTCTTGATGTGCCACAATAAAGCAATAAAGCGCGCCGCGCGCACTTATAAATTCAAGGAATACACTCTGCCGCCGCATATAGCTGAAAAATTGAGTGCTAGAAAATGCATATTGTGGCATTATCAAAATACTAGGCACCACGCCGGCACAGTGTGCTGCACTGCATAGCACAATTGCAAATAAAATCTGCCTTAATTTAGAGGCGCATATAGTCAGTCGCACGCCAGACCATAGGATCTACTTACTATATGTACTTATGTGGCATATGTGGCATGTGTTGCTTCTGTTGCTTCTTCTGGTGATAGGCTATGCGCGTGCAACTGCTCGTAAATTATGAGCAACACCCGCTTGTTGGCTAGCAGCGCCTAATGTCACACAGTCCACCCTCGACCACGTCGCAACCTCCATCCATATCCATAGAACGAACGCAGCTCAACTCAATGCATCATTTTACTGCTTCACATTACACCGCTACTCTTCATCACCCAAACTTAACATGGGCGTTTGGGTCAATGCAGTTGTCTTCCTCGTCATCCACTCATCCAGTTGGCGGTGTTTCGTTACATTGCTCGCATCCAGCCCAGCCTATTTATACGCGCAATTGAATTGCGTCCGAAAACAGACACAAAATTAGGATCGCACGTTGCACTGCAACTACTGCATATCTGTTGTTTCATTATTGCTTTATTTGCAACAGCTACACATACATATGTACTTGTTGTTGTTTCGCACAGCATCACATTCACTTTCGTACAGCGCTTGGTGCACCATGTGTTTGGCCAACTCCTTGCCACAACCGCCACATCTCTTCTATCTATTTCAGGAACCCATATCTACATATGTATGTACGTATGTACATAGTATGTGCGGCTAAGCGCAATCATTTCTGTAGCGTTTGCCAGCTGCTAGTAGTTTTTGTTGCAACACCGCACTAACACATACATACATACATACATACATACATATATATAAATTCGTTTGCATGTTGGCAATTATATGGAGTTGATGCCGATTGCAGCAAGGAAGCCATGTCATTCTGTAGTAAAAATAAAATTTATTATCGCCTCTCTTACTGTGCGATTTGCTTTCTTGTAATGCTGTTGTTTTATTTTTTTTATTACTCTCGTTTTCTTATTGTGCTTACTGTCGTCTCTGGTAATATGAGTATAGCTTGTGATGGAATGCAATAGTATCATTTGACTTTTGTGACCGCGATTGCGTATGTTGTTGTTGGCATTTTTCAGTCATTTCAAGAATTTTATTGCATTTGCACTCTTTTGTATTTTTTTTTTTGGTACTTTGTTGTTGTGTTTTCACTGGTGCTGGTACTGCTGCTGCTGCTATTTGCCCTGTGGTGTTATGGTCGTCTGAACTGCTTTCAAAACGTTTAACATTGCCGCCACAAATAAATAAAAGTCGCAAAATTAAAAAAAAAGGCGACCATTTGACTTGACGTCATATTGCCTTAGTGATTGACTGTTGTTGCCAACAACTTTGCACAAGTCAATTCATTTTGTGGCATTTCACAACACTACTTGGGAGGCAGCGGTAAACAATCGACAACGTACGTAGTTAGTTCAACATATCAGCCTACATTCATTCAGTGCGTGCTCGAAAAAATCTACTATCCATAAGGGCACGCACTTTAGTGCATGTGTGTGTGTGTGTGTGTAGGTTTCTTCATCATGGGAATAATATGATTTCTGAATCTGTAGCTTAATCAACCAATAGCAGATCGTAAACATCATAATAATCTGGAGAATTCGCACCAATGATGGTAACAACATTCACGTTAGTAACCAAATGTATACCTATTGAATTGCTCAAAACTGGCGCCGCATAGCTACCCGGACGCGTGTACCCACAGCTAATCATTGATGTATGCCCGCCGGTTGATTAAAATATAAGCATAGTTTGCGCACTCCATTAAAAGCAGCATCTGCCTGAACTGTGAGATAAGCCATCACAACATTAAAGCTGAGTGACTGATAAGCCCATTATAAGCCCACTACATATAAGCCACCTGATTGGGCCTCCTGTCACGCAATGACAGATTCTACAAGGATGGCCGTTAGTTATTTATTAATTTTAGTAGACTTATATATTGAAGAAGTTTTACAAAGTTGTTGAAATAGATTTTTTTACAATGTATACTCATGTATCTCAGCAACTCCAAATGAATGAATGCATGCTATGTAAAATAAAAGATGAACAAATTAATATTCGAACTAGAGATGGTAGCGATGATAGAGATGACAGCTCGGGCTCTCCTGACCGAAACTCAGAGGAATGCGTTTATTTAGTATCACTATCGCGGTCAAAGCTGCAGTTGCTGTCATCAATTTCTGTAAACAGTGCACACGAGGGTTTCATCCTGTCTGATGTGGCAATGGTACAAAATATAACGTTTCTCTGTGCACGTTGACTTCCATCGACATCCTCAATGGCTTTAACTTATTTTGCTCACTTCTTCACGCATTATGACTTTATCCCCTACTAAATCCTCGGCGACTTTATTCACCACATGGACAAAGGAGGTCAGACTGGAACTCAACAGCAATGTTGATGGCACTCCCATCCCAACGGTTAATCACCCGGGGATTCTGGGAGTTACCTTCGACAGCCTGCACTCGTTCTAAGTGCACACAATCGCAATTGTCAATAAATTACATTACCCCAACACGGTTCTCAAGTGGCTCGCCAGCAGCACTTGGGGCAAAGACAAAGAAAACTTGTTGGCAACATACAAGGCGATTGGTCGGTTGGACACAGTGGACGAAGTTACAGACCTGTCAAAACGCCGCACTCCGGACTGTAACGGGATGTCTCCTGATGTCGCCTGAGGCACACCTCCATCAGGAGACTTGTATATGTAATCCAAGTTAAAGACAATAACAGCCTGCTCAGCAAGCAGTTCCTGATTGGAAGCAACCGTACTCCCATACAGGAACTTGCAAATAGGGTATATCTCCGTGAACTCAAGGACGAGATTCAGTCGTTCACCAGTCAACCACTGGATATGATGGCGTATAGGCAGGCTCTGAACAGCATTCACCAAGAGTCAATTACCACTTTTATGAACTCTCGCCCTATAAATACTGTCATAGGAGACAAACCACCACCCATAGCAGACGAAAAGCTTCAGCTGCGTCGAGAATCCCGCGTCACTCTGGCCCAATTAAGATCTGAATACTCTAGTAGGCTCAACTTCTACTTATTTGGACTCGATCCGGACATCGTAAATGCATGTCCGGCAAGTGGAGAATCTCCGCACAACAAACCCACTCATCAAACTCCCCTCTCCCCCTTCAACCTTATCGAAACAGCACGTTTCCCGGGCCGCCCTTTAGATGAGTTTGAAGATAACGACCATGGCTAAGCTGATCTAGCAGAGTTTAGCTAGCCCTACAACAACAACAACAACATGACATAACTTGCATAGCGTAAAACTTTCTTCACCACATATGGGCCCTTATATTTTGGTTGCAGCTTCCTCGATTCACTTGTACTCATAGATGAAGCTTAAAGTAGCAGCAAACCTCCTTATTGATAAGGAACAGGTTTGCAATGTTTAGCAGCAAATCTAGTCTTCTATTTCTGGCGGGCTTCTTCAATGTTTTTCGCCGCCACTGAAGCAGGCGGATGTGGATATACCAATCTTTAAGATCATTCGTATATGAGTTTAGGTACCCCACCACGGGTTGATGGACACGTTCTGTAACAATTCACTGCGGTAGTCCAAAATAAAGCGTTAAGTGACTTAAAGCATTGAATTCAGTTTTGTTTTAATCATCCTGGTGGTAACTATGATCCAGTATCTCGTGAGATACTACACTTCTGACAAGAGCTCTCTGCCCTCTCTCTTATTTAGTTTACGTAGTCACTGAAGCTGAGCCGAGTGGGGAAATAATATCAGGGTATATCGTTAAGCTCGGCACCATTCCGTGTGTGTATGAACACTAAGATATGGTATCAAAGGGGATTTATCTAGCAGTGAACGAGAACTAATTAAAATACTTAAAACAATTAGAAAGAACACACAAAAAGAAGTGTTCGCGTATTTTAAAACTCAATACAGTTGGCGTCTAGCGTCGAAGTCCAAAACTTCATCTTCTTAGGACATCGGCCCAGTGAATAATCTAAGAATAACTCTTATCAACGAAGAAGGCACTGAGGAGGCACCGAGTTTATTTCTGTCATGAAAAAACTTCTCACAAAAAAACGTTTCGCCGTTCGGAGTCGACATAAAACAGTAGGTCCCGCAATTTGTGTTACAACATCAAGACGTACACCACAAATTGTAGGAGAAGTTCGGCCAAAATCACTTAAGCGATTATAGCGCCAATTAAATTTTAAAAAAATTAAAAATAAATTTTCCTCGCTACATTGTGTTCATTTTTCACTTTGCCCTATAGCTAACTTAACTTCATGAAATGGTTTAACACTGTCTCCCATAAATGTTTCCCACATTACCTCGCAATCTAATTTCGAGAGTGTTGCTCGTAGAAGATAGTTGTTCTGTTTCAGTAGAGTAAGGGCGAAGCAATTTGTTATTTCTTTGAATTTTGTTCTGAATAATAAGCTATTAACACATTCCGATTGAGGAAAGATTTCGAAGCTTCTATAGCTCGTTAACAATTTTGTAGCCAAAGATACCTACAGTCTAGGCTGGGGCTCGACTCACCGGTCTCTTGGCACCTTTTGCAAAAAATGGTTTCCACAAACACACGCCCTACACAAAATGGAAACGTTTTGGTCATCAGAACAATTTAATCAGAAAACACTTTTCAGAAACAAAATAATCAGAAGTAAAACTTCAGAAAACTCAGGTTCATTTAAAGAGAACAGAGAAGGCTTTGTTCTAAAATTTTTGATTCAATCCAATTTGCACATCAATTTGAAGATTTAGAAACACAACGCCTTGTTAAGGAAGTCGGCTTTTGCCAAACCGTTAATTATTGAATAGTGTTAATTACTTATACATATAAAGAATAAATAAAAATGAATCATATATGTATTTACTAGGCAAACCAATAAAATTTAGGATTTTAAATTATGTGCAATGTCGAGCATGTAACTAATTAAGTTGCTTTCGCGTTTATCCTGTTTGAACGAGTTTACAATTTTTAGGTTTTGTGTCAATATTCGATGAAAATTTTCGTTATAAAATTTAGCAGTTTTTATACTAATGATTGCAAATGTCTCTAAATGTTTTTAGCAAAGTGAAAAAAATAAAAAAAAATTATTTTGCGAAATTCATAAGTAAAAATTGAGGATAGATGCAGCCGACAAAAAATAAACATTTGATTTTACGTAAAATTAAATACTTTTGATGGTGGCTGGTTCCAATTTCAATTTTGACTTATGAAGTTTCACTTATAGATTTTGAGTTATAAATTTTGGCTTTCTAAAATAAGGTTTCTCCATAATGTTTTCTGAAAAAATGTGTTTCGGAATTTTTGTGGAGAGAACTAGTATTTTTATTGAAAACGTTCCGCCCTGTTTCGAAATTTTAATACACTTATAAAGGGTTTTTCAATAGGGACGCTACAAAAGTAGACCGATAGTGACAGCAAACGACGCTATATTTTTTCCCGCCCTTTTGACATTTCTCTTCAGTAAGGTTTGCCATTTCATCGTGGAAAGAACGAGTCGAAATTATTAAAATATACTACCGAAATTCGGAGTCAATGGCCTCAACTTTAAGAGCGCTATGCCCAATTTATGGTCGTTGTTATTTCTGGCTGAATGGCTTCGTCAATAAGCAAACTATGCGTTATTGGACAAGCAGCAATCCACACGTCCTCCACATGAGTCAACATTGCATCCCGAAAAAATAACGGTTTGGTGCGGTTTATGGGCCGGCGGCGTCATTCTTCCGTGACGATCACGACCGGCACATTACTGTGAATGGGAATCGCTACCGCTCAATGATAACAGAATAGTTTTGGCCCAAATTGAATGATGTGGACTTGGACAATATGTGGTTCCAACAGGACGGCGCCACAAGCCACACAGCGAAGGTCACAATCGATTTATTGAAAACCAAGTTTGGTGCACGTGATGGCCCAGTCAATTGGCCGCCTCGGTCGTGCGATTTGACGCCGTTAGACTATTTCCTGTGGGGCTACTTCAAGTCTATGGTAATGGTCTATGGCAACAAGCCAGCGACGATTGATGAACCTCGTAACGTGAAATTGCATCAGTATCGGCCCATTTATGCTTGAAACCCATCGAAAATTGGGTTCAGCGTCTGGACTTCTGCAAGGGTGCCCGTGGCGCCCATGCAAAAGAAATCGAGTTCCATACATAATGACATCGAATTTTATTTCACAGGAATAAAGAATTTAATACATATCCCAAACGTTTTTGTTTTATTTAGAAAAACTTTTGTGCGTTCCTATTGCAAGACCCGATATATACGTACGCAGGGCGGGACTCTTACTTTTAGAAGCCAAGAAAAAATTGCTAATATTTATTGTTTTTAACCTTTCAGTACGGACACGGTGTCTCACATTGCTTGTGTTTTCTTATTATCCAGTAAAAAAAAACTATCCAGTATTTGCTGACTATAAGCAAAACTAACTCTCAATGAGGGAACATGCAAGTAAGTACGAAAACCCAAAAGGAGCAAGAAGTTACAAGTTTTTGTTACAGCTAATTTTTGTTTCGTGCGAAGTTTAAAAGATATCTTCTAAAAATAAGGAAATAGCTCGGCAATTCACAATTTGCGTCTCACTTTTTCTATTTTTACCATTTTTAATAAAAAATAGTTAACAAGTTCAACTGTCATTTTCGCTCTCTCAATTGTCTCTCATTTCCTGGCTTCTTACAAGTTTTGGGGTACGAAAAAACAGCTATAGATAAAAATTACTATGAAGGTGAAGACTTAATGTTGAAGTGTAAATTTAAAGCATATTCAATTAATGCTAGACCCCCTCCCTCCCATATGGCCAACAACGCAGCCACAGCAACAGCAACAGCAACAACAACTATTTAAATTCAAAAATAATAATGACAGCCCACAACTGCTTAGAGCAATAGAATTCATATAGCTAAGCTAACTCGTATTTGTTTTACATAAAACAATAGTCACAAAGTGGCCATTGTTGAAAATGAGATATTTGTGCATATATGTAATAGACAAAGTTAAATACGCGGCAGCATGCCACTAATCAGCAGACAATCAACTCTATGCGCGACTTGTATTCTCCATGTACTAAGCCATCTCCGACGCGCAATTAGCGTTAAGCCGTCGGTCTGATGTCGCTGGAATTCTTTGACTCTGTGTGCATCGATGACAATCGTACTTGTGGTTACATTTGATTGCCTGTCGGTTGGGCATAGCAGATTCGCGACAATGTGATTTAAGGAGTAAATAATGTATATAAGTTTGTAAGTTGGTACGTGTGTGCAGGTGTATAATTAAAATCTGTCATACGCAGCACTTCTGCCAACTAACTCGCAGTGTACGAGCCAACATTCGTATAGACCATAATTTTGATAACATAGAATGTCAACTTGACGGCGGCGGTGGTGGTGGTGGTGGCGTTGGAGACGTTAGCTAACCCGATGGAGCTTTGTTAGCTACTAACGGCAACGACAGCTATGAATGTAGATGATGAGGACGTCAACGGAAGTAAATGTTGGCATTGTTGAAAATATTAATTGCATTTGCATAACGTTGCACACACGCTGAGCAGCAAATGTGCATAGCAACATATGAGGGGGGACTAACAAAAGTTCGCTTAAGCCATGTGCACATTTATCCTCTTGATCGATCGTCACATTGAATTTCATGTTCAGTTTTTACTAGGGCTTTCGATTTCATTCACAAATATTTCGATACTCGAGAAACCGAGCAATCGAGTTATCGATATAATCTGGGCTATCGCTGTTCTCGCGAGAAATGTCAAGTATTCATCAAGAGCAGTTTATTTCATTGTTTAATGTAAAAATAATGCCGGTATTCTGAAAGTAGTCTCTAGTCATTAATTGTGACTTTTCGGTTGTGAGATTGATTTTGAGACTATTCGGTATTCAGTAAACCGTCTCAAGGCCTTTGTCAACGACACTCAATACAAGCGATTATGAAGTAGCACTCGATCTATCCCTTGGTCGTTTGCTATATTTAAAAAATAATACGAAACTTCCAATAAGCATGATAAAATGATTGTTTACATTTCCTGTATATCTTGTTCAGATGAGAAACTGCATTTATCGATTGTTGATAGTTCTAATTGGTATACATATTTTAAATAATCGGTTCACGTTAAATGTAGTAATAAGTTCATTTCAATGTGAATTTTGCGATAAACACATTATTTTGACCTTTAAATACCAATAACGCTGTTGACAAAGAATTGAAATTGTATATTGTGTGCTATCGCTGAACACATTTTCATTGAGGTGGATTGTGCATCTCTAGCTGAACATACAATCTGCTGATTGCTTTTCACCACAGTCTTTGGTAACATTTTTTGATACTGTTGCTTACTGAATACCAAAATCGTTTCAAGTCACAAAAAGGTCTCTAATTGAAAGTCTCAAATTTAGTGACTTGATGCTTGAGATGAGATTAAATTACAGAATACCGGCATATGACAGCACGCACAAGTGCAAAGTAACAAAATCCGTACAGTGAAATTGTGTGTCGAGAAGCTCACGAGTTTTACGAGATTGATAATAAAAGAGAAGCTCACGAGAAAACGGCCTTCACGAGAAATCTAAGACTATAAAATTAATTGATTTGGCTAATTAGCTCACCTGGCTAGAAATCGCTTCTCAAGTAATCTCAAGAAGCCGAAGGCTCTAGCTTTTATACAACCTTCAATTGGTAATACGATACTGGTCATATTTCTTCGATGCCATGGAACGCAATAAAGTTACTCGTTGCTTTAGTAGTGTGAGCGGGCTCGTTGTCATGATGTAAAAAGTAGGCACCGCAAATTATCTTCTTTTGGCAAGCAGTCTTCAATAAACTATTTTGCAGTTACCTTTTCAACCTTTTCCGGGGGAATAGCAGGCACGATTCTAGAACGGGTGAAGCAAACTACCATCACTACTTTTGTAGCTGAATTTTGTTTTTTTTATCTTTTACTTGTGGGTTTGCTTCTGTTAGGCTCCATGCCATGGATTGGCTGTCTATTTTCGAATATAGTTAGAAAAAAATGAGCAGAATACACTCGAGCTCCTCTTTGGTTTTCATTTAACATTTTTAGAACCAATCGCGCAAATTTTTTCGTATATCACAGATGATTACTTAATATAATAATATGGCATTCGAGCCACATTGATCAGCAATAATTTTTTGTATCAATCGTGAGGGTCTACGTCATCTTGGGACTTCACCAGAGCCACAGGAACGTCATTGGTGGAAGGTCATCCTCTACAGAAAAATATCCCCTCTAGAATGTTTGGGTCCACTCGAAAATAGTCTGTACAGACCATTCAATCGTTCCAAATGAAACTTGGCGTTCATTGATTAGTTGCAGTGACTGTGGTTTACGCCGAAACCCGAAGAGAATCATAAAGCGAAATTCTGTTTGCGCTGGTGGTGGAAATTCGTCTAATTCATCTTCAGCTATTTTGCATTTTATTGTCTCCATTTCAATCAAAGAACGTAGATTACAAAGAAGTTGCATGGCATTTCGTTTCCTGTGCAAGATCTCATGCGATTTTACCACACCAGAAACAAATTGGAGCAAACCAAATTCTAATATCAATCAGTAAAGTCAAATTAGCTCTGGTATAATAAAATCAGACGAGACTTTATGTTAGAGGATCGGTGGGAGTGAAGCAACTTCTTTGTCATTATCTACGTTCTTTGCGTTCCGCAAAGGATTTGAAATTTTTACCTTTATTTTTAAGTATCACCAATTAAGCGAACCTTTAATAGTCCCCTCATATATGCACACATGCTTCGGTTTATTTAACTGTTGCATCCCTGTTGGCTTCGTAACTGTCCCGCTTGATGTGAAGGTGCATGAACAAACAGCCTATCAGGAGGAGCACATTCATATTCACACTTATCAATTTCAAAATTAATTAAACTAAATTGAAGGACTAAAATACACAGACAGCTGACACTACATAAACATACTGCATATGCCTGGATACATTTGAATAAGTACATAAAAGGAAGAATACACAAATCAGTAGACATATAAATGTATAGCTAAAGGCGTTCACATACTATTTATCTGCAAATTTGTGCTTTTATCATTATTGCAGTTGTAGTATGTATGTAGTATGTAGTAATTGAAACAAAAGCAGAAAATGATATCCAGACGACAATTCTATCTAAAAAATTATAATTTGTTCGCTTTGTATAGCATTTAGCAATTATGCGAAAATCTTTACAAATGCTGTATTTCAAAACATATGTTCACTAATTGCAAGTTTCTACCTATTGTGCGACAAAGCATTCAATACTAGTAAAAGCAACCAGTGCACTGCATTCGAGTGCGGTATTTTGCACACAAACTTCCAAAATATATATACTTAGCTGTGTAGGTAAATATGAAAGAAACTGATGCCGACATACCTCGAAATTGCCAGCGCTCGAAAAACAATTGACAAAAAATTGTGCGTCACAAAAAAGCCTTCGAAATGTCTTGTTAAATTTGTGAATTTAACTTGTTACATTTTTGGCATAAAAATGGTTATTGTTTTTAAGTACGCGACGGTTATTGGCTTACTAAAATCCTTCTAGCTAGCACCGTAGTCGAATTATTGACAAATTATATATTCATATACCAAAACGACTCAAACTCGCAATATTGGTAGCAAAATAAAAAAAAATTGTATCCGATAGATGTCGTTGTAGTTGAGATATTCTTGAAAATCGTATTTATGGACCTTTTTCGTTGATTTTCAAATATCAATTAGTAGTAAAGAAAAATAGTCATGCAAAAATTTGGCTCGACGCTCGATGTGGCGCTGTGGCAGAGATATTTCAAAAAAGCGTATGGCGCGATTGTATTCTCCATTGCGCTAACATTCCCGATCACAACCAAAGATTTATTGAAAAAATTCGAACAGAATTTGAGCGAAGGCATTTCACATCTTATTCGTAGCAGTAAGTACGACAATTCCATTGAGTTTTCGCACAATATTTCCCATCAAACTCTGATCCCGATTGAAGACATTCGCTTAACCAATGCGGATGATTTCCATGCCTTTATTAGGCCATATGAAAACCTTTTGCTTTCGAAGGAATTTTCTTGGTGGATTTTTAAGATTAACACAGCACATCTATCGCATAGTATGTTGTTGCTTCATGCCAACTCTCCATCCCATACATCGAGTATTTCCAAGCCTGATATTAATTAACCAAACAGTCCCAATTTAGGCCCGAACGTTAATGATAATAATAATTATAATTTGGAGCTTACATCATATACATAACTAGATCGATGTTTGATCTAACATCTCCCACAGTTTTACCCCGTCTCCGAACAACAAACGAGTTTTGTGAAAAGTATTGTTATGACAGAAATACCCTCGGAGATTTGAAGCTTGAAGCTGAGGGGCGATCGCTATAAAAAAAATTTTCTATAACACTGCGTAACAAAAATTAAAAAAAAACCTGCGGTCATGATTTTGTTAACAGTTTTTATTAACATTAGTAGCAGGCTTACGAACTGTTTTTTTACTTTTTTTGGATTGGCTCTAGTTCTTGAGATAAACGAAACTTAAGAAATTAATGAAAAAAAAATTATATGACCCAGTTCCAGTTGTATTAATTTAATTATTCCTCAATAAGTTTTGTTATATACATAAATTATTAAAACAAGTAGTTCGTTGGTTTAAATATTTTATTTCCCTTGCAAGAGAGCAAGGGCAGCCCGTTATGTCGGGTGAGTTAATACAACTAAACATTAATTCGACGACTTCGCCTAAATACCAGAAAACTCTAACAGTCCCTGCCAGCCGCTGCACGTTATCGACCGCGTGACTTTTAAATGCAATTCGACAATTTACAGCCTTTAGGAACAGAGAGCAATACCTTCTGCCTTATTTCACCAAAGAAGACAATCTTGTATATTGTATCAATATTTCTGGACTCTTGAGTGCTATGGCCATTCTCGAATAAAATCCCGAACATCGGAGGCTTTTTATAGATAGCTCAAAAAGAAGTCTGAAATGGGTGTTGCTCTGCAATGGAAATAAACTTGCTTCGGTTCCAATCGGTCATAGTACCAAACTAAAAGAGGAATACGAAAATGTAAAAATTGTTTTAGCAAAGATTTTGTATGCACAACATAAGTGGTCAGTATGCGTGGACTTGAAGATGGTGAATTTTTTATTGGGCCAACAAAGTGGGTATACTAAATACCCCTGTTTTATATGTTTGTGGGACAGTCGTGCAAGAAATGAACATTGGATTAGAAAGGTCTGGCTGGTGAGAGAAAATATGGAGGTAGAAACAGCAAATGTAGTTCATGACCAACTGATAAGCCGAGAAAAAGACATACTTCCACCACTTCACATCAAGCTGGGGCTAATGAAACAGTTCATCAAAGCCCTTGATAAGACAAGTGAGTGTTTCGAATATGTGTGCAAAAAATTTCCAGTCCTTCGATGGTCCTCAAATTCATACCCTTCTAAAAGACACTGAGTTCTTAAACCATATGTCACAAATTGAATCTGAAGCCTGGCTAAGGTTTGTTAATGTGGGCAAAAATTTTTTGGGAAATCGTAAATCACCAGACTATACAAAACTAGTTGCTGATATGCATCTCAATTTTCCCAAACTAGCAGCTAAAATGAGCATTTAATTACATTATTTGCATAGTCATTTGGACAAATTCCCGGACAATCTAGGAGATTACAGTGAGGAACAAGGTGAACGGTTCCACCAGGACATAAAAATAATGGAAGGAAGATACCAAGGCCGATGGGACGACCACATTATGGCAGACTACTGCTGGAACTTAATACGGGATTGTCCTGAGCAACGACATCATAGGAGATCCTACAGAAAAAATTTTTTGTAATTTTTTTAAAATTAATTAATGAAAAGAATATATTTTTTTTTATTTTTGTATTATTGTTATACAGGCGCGCAATAAAAATAAAATTTAAATCCATATTGGTATTTTTAATTAGGTTTTTTCGTGAAATATTTAAAAGTCTTTATCTGAAAAACTAGAGCCAATTCGACAAAACTGATATTATTTTCGTAATCAGCGCCCCCAAATTACACTTAATTTTGTTCCGCAGTGTAATCTTTGATGTTACTTGTTAATGTCAGGATTCGAACCTGGAATGCACCGAATGAGGCACGCACACGCTATATACTTGGCAATGGGAATACATACGACTTGCGAGGACAAACATTTACCACCGATGATGAAGTAAATCAGCTCGATATTTTGACGGTAAAAAATAAGCTAATTTGTTTTAGGGTACAGAAATGTTACTTAGGTGAGAGCAAAGAAAAAATTCTTGAAAAGGTGAGGAAAAAGCGCAGAAGATGCGGACAAATGGTAGAATGATTGGCATTGTTCATGTAAAATGATTTTATTTCGTCAACGAACGAATGGATGCTGTATAATAAGCAAAGAGAGCGAAGAGAGGACTAGCGGTCCGCGGAAGGCATCATCTTGTATTCTATCATTCTTGGGCTCTAAGTGAATGTGATCGAATCAACTGTGTGTTGAGGTCACAGTGGTGCAATTGTTGATGAAATATAGAGTTCGACACAGATACAATGGTATTTCCAAATAGCGAAGGTTTTATTGGTGACAAAGATAATAATAGTACATTTATTTTATTGAATTTTTTTAATAGTTTTGTTTCTCTGTCGTTGAATACTAACAACTAATCTGCCGACAACCAAAACCAACAAACACGTCAAACAGTTTTCTTTCAAATTAAAAATAAAAAGCGAAAATAGGGAAGACAATGAATTAAAAGTTTATTTGGTTCAGATCAAGGCGAATCCATACGCAAAAGCAAAAACAAAATACATGTAGGTGAATACAAAAAAAATCAAATCAGCTGTTCTTATACCATCACCTTCTATAAATTCGCCTTGGTTCAGATGTTCAAATCCACTTTAATATTTTTAGCTATCACCTTGATAACGTACAATTTTTATTTGCTTAAGCCTTAATACCTACATACATACATATAAACGTGTATTTATTGTACTCGTTTGGGTCATTTCTTTTGAGAAAATATTTAAATATGGTTAGAAATAATAATTTCTAACAAAACAAAAATTCGCATAACTAACAGCAAATAGCAGAAATTTGTAAAGCTTATCTTATTTCCTCTTTATTTGTATATGAATGTAAATACAATGAAACATTTTTACAACTAGCAATTCTCGCCACATTTCATGCAATCGCATAACAATCTGCGCCTCTGTGTGTTGCACTCAAAGCCATGTGTTACATAACAGCAGCTACTAAGATGGTGCAAAAGTTGTTTGTTGTTGAGTGCCCTTTGGAGCCTAGCGGCATCTATGTACATGCGTATGTATGTGTGTGCAAGAATTCATGCAAAAGTGCCCGCAACAAACTTTACATTTGTGCCCACTGCCCCACATCAGCCCACTTTGCTATGAAAGCACTTACACACACACATACTTTCGAGCCAATTTGTGGCAATTTGTTGTATTTGTATAGGCTGATTTGTTGTGCACGTTGCAAGGCCACGTTGCCGCGCTATTAGCACCTCTAATTTAAAGTTGCCACAAAGAACAACAACAACAACAACTACAAATATTGTACACAAGTTTAGCAACTAAGTGCAAAGGCAAAATTCTTGAACCACACATATGTATATACATATGTGTATGTGTGTGTGTAAATACATCTGTGTATGTATGTTGGTATTCATGCCGGGCATGTAAGCGCATTGTTTAACTAACAAAGGCCAATGCAAAAGGCATTCAGAATTGTGCCGCACTGCTGCTGTTGCCGTTTGGCCCAAATCTTCAAAGCGTTGAAAATGCCAGAATACTACGAAAAAGCGCCAAACGCATAAAAATTCCGCTTGTTTGTTTTCCTCGTCTATTGTTATTTCTATTATTATTCTGGTTGTGATTATTGTTTTGCCACTTGAAATGTTGCTGCATCAAACTTGCGTTGCTTGTGCCCACACCCACTTTTTCCGCACACCACGTTTTCCGCATTGAAATTTTTTTTGTATTTTATTTGTTTCACTTTCTTTAAACTTTTTTTTTTTAATTTATCGTTTTCTTTGATATGTTTATATTGAAACAGTTTTTTTTGCTCATTCACCACTCTACTCTATTTGAAATATTTATTATTTTAATATGTTCAGTTTAGAGAGTGACCAAACATCGAAAAACCAAAGCGAACCGAACATTTTCAAGGTCTAAAATAATAAATATTTTTTTTATTAAAAAATACATTTTCTCATAAAAATTAAATAAAAATAAAAAATGTTTGAGTAACAATAACAACAAAAATAATATATATTTTTAAATATCGAAATTTAATTATACTAGGGTGAAAGTCCTAGTTTTAACCATTGAGATGGTAAATCGGCTGAGCAGTTCTACGTAAAATAGGATGGGAAAGATTTTTTGAATATTTTAATCTTTAACTCCTCAGTAGATGGATCTTTTTTGTGGAAAAGAGCAGAAAAATACCCTAAAGCTGGGATATGTTAAAATACATCACAAAAATGTTTATTATAAAATTGTACAATAAGCTCGATTATACATCAAAAATAAAAAATTCAACTTGAAATTTAGATACTAAGTTTGGACACTAAAATGCCACACAAAAGTTAGACTTTAGGGGATAACCCAAGGAAGCTCTAGATGTAATATCTTAAAATATGAGTACAAATTTTGGGTATTTAAAAAAATCATATATTTCAAATTAAGTTTCACAAAAAAAAGTAATAAGTTAAAAACATCATTTTTTATGTGCATTAGGGTACATCAATCCTCACATACAAAAAAAGTGGAAATTATAAAATTTATTACATTTTAAGACTTCCCCCAAAAAATATTTTTCAAAACTATTAAAATTAGCTTGAGCTGGACTGATTTGGAAACAGCATCAAGAGTCTTATTTTTAAGATTTCGTCGAAACAATTTTAAAATAATTTTATGAATTCCTTTTAAGCTCAAATTTTATCATCTGAGGTTTTATTTTTTATATTTTAAAAAATTATTTTTATTTATAAATATCGCAATTTTTAGAGATATTTTAAATTTATCCTGCTAATTCGAAAAATGTTTCCAAAATATTTCCGCCTGGTGTGCGACTTGCATTCGATGGGTACTGGGTTCAAATCCTGGCCGGGGCAAGTCACATCAAAAATTATAGAAAAGTTTTTTCTAATAGCGGTGGCCCCTCAGCAGGCAATAGCAAACCTCCAAAAAAGGATTTGATAATAGGGCAGGGGATCATTTCAACTGCTTTGAAGAAATTGAGATCCTTGATAAACAAAATAACGTACGATAATTTGGTTATCAAGGCGAAACACAAATGGGAAGGAATGGACTGGGAAAATCGGCAATTTCCTATCGTCAGAAAAAGTAAGATTAAAAAATGTTCAATGAAAAGGCTGAAACAGCGCCGATTCGCCTTGGAAATGCAATGAAGTAACGAATTTCTAGAACGTGCTGGAGAATTTCGGAGCAATAACAATGTTTTCGGTTTTATGTTGCCTAATAATCTAAGAATTCTAGAAGAAGACAATTTGCAGCACGCAACTTTATTGAAATCTAGTTTTCAGAAAATCGTTATTTTTCACAACTGCATTATTTGGAGTTTGTAATTACGAACAAAATTATGGACAGTTTTCCCGGATGCTGCAGTCTATTCAGATTGTTCTTAACTCTGCCCATTGGTTCAACTAGTGCTGAACGTGTCGTGTGCTCTTTGATAATAATTAAGTAATATCGCGGAGTTTCATTGGCGGAAAATACCCTAAATAATTTTTAACATTGAAGGAACAGTAGCGAGATCTATGAATTTAGACTCTACTAATCAAATATTTTCTAAACAAAAGGTGAGACGGGGATGCAACTTTACTTAATGCAATCTTTCTGTATTGAATAAAAACTGATAAAAGAACTTAAAAACTATTTGTCTTATTTAATGCTGAAATCCTTCCATGTCATTAGCGTATTTCGAAGTTGTAGTTAATTGAAAAATGTTGATGAGAATTAAGCGATGAGAGGAATTGAAAAGAGTTAAAATAAACGAGGTTTCTTCATAAAATTGCAGAGTGGGTTTTTTCTATAAAACCAAAGTCAATTACATTTCACGCAAATATTTTTGAAGAACATTTCCACCTAAACGAGTCGTTTTGACCCTAACCAAATTTGGAAAGTAGCTAGAGGCTTAAGTTGTTTTCCAAAATATTTTCGCGATTCAAACCGGATTCTACATAATATAAAGTAACAATTAGTTTCATATGAAATTCAGATAACAACTCTATTAACTTGCAATGTTATGTTAATTATGGACAGGACAGAGGTTCTTCATTTTCTGTGGATTTCTGTTGTTTTATTATTGGAGGGGTTTAATTTTAGAATATATTAAAAGATTCCGGACTAGTTTCGGTTGCTGCAAAGGTTTTAGCAAAATTAGTGGAAAAATTAATTAATTAAATTGGAATATATTCATAAATATATTAGAAAACCAACAACAACTAGAAAGAAATAAAAAAACCACAAATTTTGTCGCACTCTATATGGACATCTTAAGTGGCTTATTTGCATTCTCGGCTCTGCCATCAAGAAAAGAAGGAACAATATGTCTGATGATCTGCACCTTAAAAAAAAAAACAAATGCAAATAAAGAAATAAACATACACACGTAAATAACTGGGCGCCAACAATGACGGTTTTTTTTTTGCTCCCAGCAAAATAATCAAAAATGTATTTTTACCAGTCACAAAGGATGCCTCATAATGGTCACATGAACTTTACAACTTGTCAGAAATAGCCAACTTCGTAAATTAATCAAAACTATAATTTGAAGGAGAAATGGCACCAAACATAGTGTAGCGGCGAAACTGGTTTGTCTCCACGGTAAATTTGACAAGCGATGATGGAACCATAGGATAAATACGTCAGGTCTTTGAACATAATATCTGAATATGAATCTTGCTTGAAGGTTGTGTAAAAATTTTCAGATGTGTTCAAGAATTAACAACAGGCTACTGTTTAGTGAATACTTACTTTAAAAACGAATTAATGGCAAGCGTCTTCGAAATATATAGATTTAGAAAAATTTAAATTAAGGCCTGCACAAACCGGCAAAGCGCGGCGCGAAACCTTACCACAAATTTCTTAAACATTTATTATTAGTGTAGAAAAAAGTACACTTTCGATTATATTTTCACACTCTTTCTAATCAGTACACAGAGCGAAATGACCACCTAAAATGCCCTATAAATCAGAAAAAAATTTATCAGATTTCTCTATGGTTTTTTATCCAATAAAAACCACTTCTTATTATGACCGGATATGTCTTTTAAATAATATCAAAAAGATAACCTGTAAACCAAAGATGAAAAATGCTCAATGTAATTAAAAAATTGACCTGTAGAATTAAAATTACAACTTTTTTTAATAAAATCTAGTAGATCACCTGTAAAACTGAGATGAAAACCTTTTAAATATAATTAGGAAGGGAATCTTGGTTTTCATTAGAATCTTCTCTTAATTTTAATAAGGTGATAATCTTATAAATTTGAAACTATTGCCACCAAATTTTGTTTTATGTAAATTATTTTCTGAAAATAAATATCACACTTTTTTAAACTGTTTTTACTTTGTTATACAACTATTACCTGAAATTATGGAAATTTGAATACTTATATTCTTATAAATCGTATACCTATAATTCTTATTTGTATAATTCTTACATTTCTAAGAACAATATTCATAATATTAAACTAAAAACAATATAAATTATATTATTCACAAAATATATAATTTGAATTAAAAAGGTTCTTCATATGTTAAAATGTTTCGTTCATTAATGAATTAAATAAGATTGTAGTACGAATTAGAGGATATCCTTTTTTGAAGTTATATGATTTTCAACAAAAAAAAAAAAAAAACAAGGCGATTTCTTACCATTGCATATTTTGACCAATTTAGATAAAAATTGATAACAAGAAGTTATCTCCTTATTTTCAGCCGTTTTGTTTTTCAATAAATTTGAGCAGA
The DNA here is from genome assembly GCA_951828415.1 of Anomoia purmunda. Classification (NCBI taxonomy): domain Eukaryota; kingdom Metazoa; phylum Arthropoda; class Insecta; order Diptera; family Tephritidae; genus Anomoia; species Anomoia purmunda. The sequence continues at coordinate 131,312,003 of OX639993.1, read as the reverse complement.
AATTCAAAATAAAATTAAGAAGATTCTCCAGCGAAAATATCTTCAATCTAGCCCCCTCTCGCTCTCCTTGTCCACCAAGCTTTTTTAGACGTCGATCTCTTTAATTATAGGTTAACTTTTTAGCTCTGTGTAGCGTAATAAGTGATGTATTTCAACACATAAATAATAAAAAACTGACTATAGTATACTAAGATTAATTATTTCACTACATAGAATTTATAATCATTTTATTGAATTCTTAGATTTTTTCCGCAAAGAGCAGGCATGAAAGTGCGCCGTCTACGCGGCCGCCAAGCTGGAGCAAGTGAGCCATAAAAACTATGTATAAGTATATTATGCAGGCAAACTTAAATTTTTATATAATAATAAGCCCAACGGTTACCCTCTTTCCCGCCCAACCGACACGAGGGGCACAGTCCGCATGACGTACGGATCTTTTTTTTTTTTTTTTTATAATTAATTAATATACATAAGTATCTTTTCGTCTTCTATGTGCAAATGTAGTTAAAGGAGCTAGAGCTTTTTCCGCCAAATTTGCGGCCGTTTTTTATGTTTCACATTCCAAATTCCTCACATCTACATGCATACACGAAACGATATATTTATAAGTTTTAGATAGACTCGTAAAATTCGCAAATTTTCCACTAAAAAAAAAAAAAAAGTAGCCCACCTGGTGTTCCAGCAATTGCAACGCTCGATTTTAACAATTATAATGGGGGGAAAATTTGCTTTTTATAGTTTTGCTAATTTTGGTTGCTTGTGCCATTCCTGGTATTTTCATATACATACATACATACACGCATACCTACGCACATATTTAACAACATATTGAAACTATTTTGCAAATTTTACGAGTGGCTTGCTGGAAGCTGTCTATTTACGGATTCGAAGTAATCTTTTCATGTATCCATAAATAACTACAAAAATTTAAGAAAAGCGAATGATTCGTTTTTTTCGGCCTTTCCACAGTTCTTTTTTTTTTGTTTTTGCTTTTGTTTTATCAAATTATGACTTCCGTTAACATTGCAGAGTTGCGTATTTTTCATTATATCTAAGTTGTTTCCTCGCAGCAAAAAAAAAGGTAAGAAAACAAAAGTACGGTACATCTACCGCCATCGTGCCAGTTATTTTTACTGTAAAGACTACGAAGAGTTCTCACTTTGGTTTATGACATATTTTACCAACAACAACAACAGTTAGCTAAGTTAAAGTTTTCTTTCCTCACATCTTCTTTTGCGCGCTGCACCTGCGCATCTACAACAATGTAGCAGTAGCCCAATTATCTCATCGAAACTAGTATACTATAATTATGTACATAGCTACACGAAACAAGAAGTAGATTATTATTATTTATGGAGCATTCTAGGACTCAGCAAAATAAGGCTACTGAAACCGTTACTAAATTGAAGGCACACTTTTACATTAAGCCTGCAGACACAGTGTTGCCATTTCACACTTTTTCCGGCCAGCTTCACCTTTTTTTATTTTCTTTTTGACGGAAAGGTTAAAACTATAGTTTTTTTTTTAATCTTTCCTTAAAAATGTATTTTCGATACTAATGAAATAAATGCCATCTAAATGTAAAGAAAAAAATTACAACTATTACACCGGAAGAATCAACAATCTATTGTAGAATCTTGGACAGAGGTGCTTAATACCAAAACGCACCCAGCGAAAATCTTTTTGCTAGCCTTTATATTTTTTTTATGCTTTTATATCTCACCTCTCCGCAATGTCGATTGTTAAAAAACAAAAACAAAACAAATAGAGTTAGTTTGAAAATGTGAAATTTAATTTAAAGTTTTAGATATAACTTAAAGGAGAAAGAAAAGTGTTGTACAGATTTCGCAATTGAAAAAGATCTCGTTCAAATGACGAACACGTCTTATAACTTTACAAAAATTTTCCGTTTGAATAACCTACCTGGTACTTTAAAAATAAGTTATTTTTGAAGCTTATACAGCGCAATACAATTGAGCGAAGTTTTTTATGAAATCGTAATACGAATAAAATGTTTGAATTGTTGATTTATATGTTTAGCCTTAAACAAATTTTAATGTAGCCATTTTCAGTATTTCTATATTTAGCATTTCTCAGCTTCTATATTTTGCCTATTTAGCCTTTTTCTGGCAACACTCAGTTACTAACAGAATTTACTTTACTTGTAGTAACCTTTTATCAATATTTACTATATTGTATTTTTCCTGTTTTTTCTTTTTTGTTAATTTTCACATAAATCAAGGTTTCGAACTTTGCAAAAAATGTATAAAAAGTTAACAATATTTTATAAAAATCTCCCTTAATAATACTCTTAAAAAAGGTCTGACATTTTGATGGTATCGATGGTCTTTGGCTATCGGAAATATCGATAGTTTTATAAGCCCTATCGATAGTTTTTACTGATACAAATATTATTTAGTTATAGTAAAACACGGCGCGAAGGAAAGTAGGTGAATTATTTTCATCTAAAAAATTAACCAAAACCAGCATCATAGCAGAAAATTACAAATAGTATTTGATTGGAATGATAAATATCGCATTCTATATTTTTTTCCAGATAAAGTCATACTTCTTGTAAGGTTAGTAATCCTAATTTTCGCGTAAGTTCGGAAAATATTTGTCGTAATCTATTGCCACTGTAGTTGAGTGTGTAGTGTGCATTCTATCACCGCATTCGAATCTTTGCCGAGGTACATAACCTCCAAAAAAATCTTAGAACAGTTTTTTCTATTAAACAATAACAATCAGTGTTCCCTTTTTCCGGCTAGAATTAGCTTTTCTATGTTCTTTTAGCCAGACAATTTTAATTTAGCCTTTATTCTTTTGTTAAGCTTTTTCTGTAAATCCTTCAGCTAAATCTAAGTTCGTATAATATTAGTCAGAATCTGCAGTGAAAAGTTTGATATTAGCAGAAACCACCTCATTGGACATAACAAAAAAAATATGCAGACTCCTGCATAACTTAGTTACAACTATCTCCTACTTGCAATTTTTTGTTTGCTATTTAAGCAGCTATTTCGAAATAAATCACACCATTTGCTATTATAATCCGATCAATATTGTTTGCGCTCTACTGTAGCCAACCGGCAAGTTCATCAATCCCATTGTAAGACAAACCTTTGATGAGATGAATAAAAAAATTTCAAACATTTTGGCCGCCAGTGAAACTGGTTTTCCTTTTATTTTTTATAGATTCGTACATCCTTGAGGTCGGCGCCAAACCCAATAACTAGGGCATGCAATCCCGCAGCAATTTAAATCGGGTTTCTTGAGGCTTTCGCGACTAAGTATTAGTCCTTACTGAAGTAACTATTAGTGCTTACTGAATACCGAAGTCGTCTCAAATCACAAAAAATGTCTCTATTTGAAAGTCTTCAATTTAGTGACTTGAGATGGAACTGAATTACAGAATACCTTCATAAGACTAAATTGGTGGAGGTAGACTTCCCTAATTGAATAACTTACGTTGCAAAAATAGCATAAATCACCTCAATTCTAATCGTAATTTCGTTGCCAACTGTTTCGAAGCCATTGGACCTTGCTCGTTAAGCTCTGGCCAATGGGTTAGATATTCTTGGAAGAGAAGTACTAAAGGCTTTGTTAAGGTATTGGAACATATTTTGAAAAATAACTGACAAATTCGCTTACAATCAGATTTCGCACCGCTTGTTAACTCTGAAACTGACCGAATGACATCATCAATGGTAATATCAAAAAAAGAAATTGGTTTTAAAGACGTATGGTTAAAAAAAAGACTTAGAACAGAAAGTGTGAAGATCCAAAAATCCCGCAAATTTTGATCACCTCGATACCGCAGATTTGCGATATTATGAAGCGGGACAGGATACTCTACCAATGACGCATGGCTATAATGCATTCTTGACAGCGACGGACGCACGTATGCTGACCACAACTTAAAACCACTCCGGAGGTTAAAAACCTCGTTAGTATTCTTTTATTCAACTTGTCTTCTGCTTTACATTTTCTTTTTTTCATTTGTATGTTTTTGTTTGTGTTACTAAGTATTTTTTTTATTTATCGTCATTAAACGCTTACCTCATTGCTGCAAGCTGAATAGTTGCTGTAGTTTAAAGCTTATTCTACCCTTGCTCACTCGCGCTCTGCCTGCGGCAAAGGTTTCAATTTCGAAAATACAGCACCATGAAGTGTCGTGGTTTTGTCCGCTTATCAAAATTGTTGCAGGTATTTTGCTGCATAAAAATTACTTTACTAAAAATGCATGCATTGCATATGTTCGTATGTATGGATGTATGCCTGAATACCAGTTGGCAAAACAAAAAACGTTAAGTGAAACTGTGCTTTTTTAGTTAATTTCTTTTTCAGTTTCTCTTTGGCCAATTTCTGTAATGCACTTCTTATGCTTCATATTTACTGCTTAGAGATGTGATCATTTTATATCTCCGCATTGTTTTGATACTTTTACCCGCCAAACTTTCAATTAAGTGTTTTTTCATCGAATTTTTTCGAAAACCAATTACGAACCAAATAACATTGGTTTTTTGGTAACCGAGTTGAAAAGAACACTAGGTAGGATAACGAATTGCAAGTAAAGCAACAACATTAACTCGGAATAATACGCGCGTTGAGCCAACTCGGTTAAATGATATCCGACCTAAGACGTAGTGTTGGGAAGTGAAAAAACTGCGCTATTGTGAATGAGCCCCGAGGAAATATGTGGGAAATTTCCTGTCAATACGTAATCCGTTTTTATTTGCGTAGCATTTTTAAATACATAAATACATCAACCTAAAATTTGCTACCACAACTATTTTCCGTTCCTCAATATCACTAAACAAATCTCAACTTTCATCGGGTTTATTATTATTATAATAAAAAATATTTTTGGAATAAATAGCGCTATTATTTCGAGGAATAAATAGGTTTTTCCGTCTACCAGTCCTATGTAGTGTCTACCAAACTGAACTAGACTAGATATGACTGCCGCTCAAACAAACATCACTTGGAGGAGACAAATTTTCCAAGAATCTAAGCGACCTAACTGGGTTAAAAGCACGGCAGTTACTTAGCTTCGCAGACTCCACGCGGTGGTTCAAGTAAGGCTATTACGAGTTGAATATTACAATCTTTTAGTATTACACTGAAAAACAATTATAACAATACAAATACTAGAAGGAAATTATAATGTTATCGATAGCAACAATAATCCCTGCAAAAAATGTCTGACCATAGCGAAAATAAGTTATCGATTGAACATACACACATCCCTACAAACAACGAGAAAACCCCAATGCATACTGCTTATGCTTCCGCGCGTAGGAATACATCGAAGAAAATCTAAGTTGAATGTTTGCTGTGGAGCAAAACGAATAAAGTGTAGCACAAGAAAATAAGGAATTCATTTTCGTACCTGTAAAAAGTGAACGAGAGATGTGCTCATACTATACCCGTTGGCCATTCAAAACTAACCACGAAAATTACCAATAGTTTGAGTTAATCTTCCCTCTAATGTGGCGGCTTCTTGCTAGGACAAAAACGTTGGTATCGAGTATGACAACAAAATCGTTAATGATAACAATGTCAATAGCGTCAACGATGACTTTAGCGCTAACAATAATAATCGCTATAACGATAGTGAAAACTGAAAGGATAACGTTAGGGAAAAAGATACAATTCAAAATAAGATTAATAATAATAAGAAGGATAAAGACACAAAAAGCAAAGACATGATAAAAATGATAAAATAAAGATAAGTAATGAGATAAGACATAGCGAAGATGATAGCGAATAGAAATCCGACAAGAACACCCTGTAATAGGGAAATGACTCAAAGCATATTTAATTATGTGGCTTATCGTACGAGTATACATATATACATAGAGACCAATTGGTTATATTGTATTGGTAAAGTTTTTGTTTATAAATTTATTTTTAGTGTAAACTTTTTCCGCAGTTCGCCATATATAGAGCACATTCTTACATTCGTGTACAATTTCGCTTGCACAACAGGCGGCATAACGACAGACATACCGTGCCACATAGCTGAACCGCTAGGCATTTAGGCTACATATACAACATATGTATGTATATAAATTTCAACTACTTAATCAAAGCATAATAAATTCGAACATCACGTTATCGATTTAATTAACCCATTAACGCCGGGGTACAGAACCCGTGGACCGATCGTCATGATTTTTCATACACCAGTTACTTTTGACCTTTAGATGCAAAAAATAATTTTTAAACAATTTTTTTTCATGCCACGCCCATTTCCCAGCCTGTACTTTTTAAAGTACAGCCGGCGTTAGTATATACATTTTTTTCATTTCAAAAACTAAAAATGGGATTTACCAAACAAACGGTTTTATTTTCATTAAAACATAAATTTACAGAATGTGCTTACACTTACGAGTCCATATCTATTTATTAACATTGAATCATAAATAAAGGAAAAAAAGAAATAGTTTTAGATATTACGTGTGGTATTGAGCGAAACAATCTCTTTTTATGCAAAGGGTTTTTCTGCACATAGCGCATGGCCAAATGGTGCGTTGATGATATGCGACGCAACGCAATTGCGAGTCATTTTTTTGTGGAAAATGGCCACGGGTGTTTCTTTCAACAGATGAAGAAGGTGCACGCCTTTTCCTAGAGGCCCGTGATTTGCCTTCTATCAAATATTTCCGAACAATTGCACGCCTGAATTGCAGTTGTGTATTAAATTTATCGTTTTTGTTATTGAGTGATATATAAAACTTCCAAGCATTTGTCATGGTAAAATCAAGAAGATAAGTGAAAATTACCCACCACCATTTCTTTCCCTTCAGTGCTATACGATAGGCATTTACATTTTGGTCTATATTATCGACGCCACCCATATGCTTATTGTGCTTATTGGAAATTTGGTAGTGAAACGTTGATCTTGCTTTGACTCTCGCGAGACCAGCGCTTAACATAATTCACAGGTGTTATTGTATCAAAGTTCGTGAGCATCGAGCAAACGCTATTGTCTACCCACTTAACTGCGAGGATATCGTTGGAAGTATCGAAACGATAATCGTAAGTTCCACGGGAACGCTTTTTGAAAATCTTGTTGATATCAAGCTTGCAATTTGAAATTCTGTTTTCGCGAACGGTACCAGTTGCTTTGAACTTCATGTTTGCTAGCTGCCTCATTAGGGAATGGGTGGTAAAATAGTTGTCAAAAAAAATTGCATGTCTCTTGGGATTGGGAATCCTGTCCACAAAGTTCAATACAACGCTTGCGCCTAGCGGAATATTTCGAGCTTCGGACGTATTTTTTCCACAATAAACATCCAAATCATAACAATACCCGGAAGAGCTAGCTAGCATCCATGCCTTGTAGCCAAAACGTATGAGTTTACCTCTTATAAATTGTTTTGCTGAATGCTTGCCGAAGTACTTTATCATTGATTCATCAATTGATAAATTCGAGTGAAAATAACCGAATTGCTGAAAACGTGCAATCAACATAGTCATTAGTGGTCTAACTTTAAACATTTTGTCTATAGAATTATTTATTTCTTTGTTGTCTGCAAGATGCAGATATTTTTTTTTCGAAAAAGCGATCTCTTGACATGGCTTCTGAAACAATAATGAGTCCAAGATCCTCGTCAAGTGACCAGTATGAAGGCTCAGTTGGTATCTCATGGTAACTGGTAACACACAAGATACCTATAAATATTCTCATCCCCTCTACGTCAATTGTAAAGTTTGGATTGCTTTTATAGGAGTGTGCATATAACATGGTTTGGTCACACATGTATTGAACTATTTCGTCATTTAAAAATTCTTTAAAAATCATATTTGGTGTGTACTCATCAAAACTTTCCTTTGTTGTCTCAAATGTTTCAACATAAGCACTGTCATTGTATTCGAAATTATACCTTGGATCTTTTCTGAGCCATTTACAATTTCGGGTATCTGTAAAAGGAAAGTAAAAAACATGGGATTATGAATAATTTGTATGATGAGTAAAAAGCAAATGCCAACTTATTACCCATAGATAGGTATTTCTCTGAAATTGAGTTATGTCGCGATGCTGCCGCAGAAGTTGATGGTTCATCTAGTGTTGAGTCTATCACTGCAGCTGATGCAGAGGCCGTCGATTTATTGCAATCAATCATATCCTCATCAATGTCTAGTTCAATATGTCCGGGCACATCTGTCGGCATCATATTGTCGTCTAAATTATCTTCATCAAACTCTTCCGTGTCAGTTAGTTGGTCTATCTCCGGAGGAATGATGACCAAATCCGGAATGATATCATCATTACCTTCATCATCATCAAACAAAAGAGCATTAACTGCTTCCTGAAGACCTCGAAAGCTATTTTTGCCACGGAAAGTCATTTCTAAATTCGGTGGAGAAAAAACAAAAATTGTATACCATATACGCCGGCTGTACTTTTTAAAGTACACCAAACTTTTGAGGGTAGAAAAATAAATAAAATTGAACTTACCGCAAAAATCTTGTGTGTAGTATTCTTTCTAATGCTTTTCTATACACGTTTTTGATAAATAAATATATTTAAATAGTCACAGTTTACTATTTTCTCACTTCACAGACACACACCTCTTAAAAGATCAACACTTTTTGTAACTGAGTGACTTTGACACATCACAAATGACACAATATCAGTCCAATAACGGTAAAAAAAATTAATGGCTTAGATTGGACTGTCAACTAACCACAGGACTGCCAGCTTGGTCGAAATCGATTAAAGTGTGTCCTAAAAAAATCTCGGAAAAAATCCCAATTTGCTGTACTTTATAAAGTACAGCCGGCGGGAATGGGTTAAGCGAATAACATTTGTTTTATGTTTTCCCGATATGCAAAATTCATGTTGCATGCCGCAGCAGTCAAATTTACATAGTCAATTCGTACTAAGGGTAACTAATATTTAATAAAAGGGTGGTTTTTTAGAGGTTAAATTTTCTTTTTTTCGATTGATCAGATCTTGGTGTGCTATCAGTTCGAAAAGATGACCGAGTGCCACGCCTGCATAAGCAAAACTGCCGCATTTGGAGTGACGGAATGCACTAACTATCGGCTTACTGAAGGAAACTTTTGTTAGCATTTGCATTTCGAGAAATAGATATGAGCCCATCGACTAGCCATCGAGATCGTGCGGTTTTACGTCTTTTGGTTGTATCCTCTTGAGTTACCTGACGAGCAAACCGGAAACTTTGAACACCTTGAAAGACGACCATAGTAGTGACACGGACTTCTGGAAAAGAGTCATGGATTCTTTTTATTTTTTTTTAATGTTTTGGAAAAAAGTCCAATAATAACTGAAAAATCTGGACTTTTATTTTTTTAGTCGAGTAACAACAGCTAAACATTTCCAAATATTTTTAAGTCCGAAACTGCAAAAGAACACAGAAATGCTAGACTGATTAGCTGATTTAATGATTCTAAAGTAAATTTTGAGTTTAAAATCATTTAGACCAAGCCACATTGAACAGGTTGTTGCAGCATAGTCGCTAATTCAAATTTTTTTCGTTTTAAGAAGCCGCTTAACTGTTAAGTTTTATAGCATTTTTTAATTTTTATTTATTTGTGTTATTTAATTGATTGTGTGAGAGTTTCTTAAGGCTCTTCTTATGCTGCCTTTTCAATGTGCCTGGTTTTAAACTCATTATTGATAATATATTGTTTCAATTTAAAGTTTTACACCTCTAAAAAAACACCCCTTACACATGAATGTATGCACCTAGGTTAAATCATGGTTACCAATTTCAACCTTTCATATACATAGTTCTACTATCAGGTATAAAAATGATAAATCCATTTTTGGGTTGGTTATGATTTGTTATATTTTCGCGAAATTGATTCACTAAAAATAAATTTTGATATGACTTTATTCGAAAGCTTCCACTTAATCATTACCATATAAACCAGATCCAACTTTCAGTATAACTAAGACAATTTGTTTCCATAATTTTAATTGTAGTATTCTTAAAAATCGAAATGGCATTTTTTTAAAAAAGTGAAATGGAGTTATCTTGTTAACACCAGACTCCACACTCACAACATTTAAACCCCACTTGGCGGCACCCAAGGGAGGCAGAAAAATCTAATAGATACGCTTCATCACAGGCGCCTTCTGATGAGCATGGGAATCGATTGAAAGCGTATGATGTATGCGCTGTATGGCTTCTAGGTAATTTAAAATGAAATCAGGTGGAATTCATAGCCACATATGTACTTAACATACATATGTGAGTGCTTATGTGCATACATACATGTATAGTATAATTAGAGCGTGCGAAGCAGAACTGGAGGGCGGGGGCGTATACCGCCGACAGCTAGAGACATACCAAGCCGGAAAGGAAAATCAGTAGACCAAAACAGACCAAGAATATTTCTTATCTGTGCACAGATGGCAAGAGCATAATATGCGAATGTACGTGGGTGTGTGTGTGTGTGTGTGTATTCAATTAAGTGTGTGTGTGTGTGAACGCATGCATATTTGATAAATAATTTACAGTTCATATTTTGTCTTCTGCTTTAAAAGGTCCTTCTCGCATTGGTACGTACGACGCTTTGCCGCATATTTCGAAGGCAAATTGATCAATGAGGCGCGTTATGTCTTGCTTTTGCTTTGCACAAAGTGTGACGACGCGATAAACATACATAAATACTTAAGTAATTACAGCTACTCAGCATCTACATATGTAGGTACATAGATTTCAAAACATCACAGCGACAAGTCATCCGCAAAGCAGCAGAAGTTAATTAACGAAAATTCCTGTTTGATATGGAATCAAGAGTGAAATTATTCACGCGTCGCACAGTGGGCTAGGAACTCAAGGTTTTGGGACAAAATTACTAACTGCTAGGATAGGAGAAACATTCAACTTTAACTACGCTATTTATTAATTTCGGATCGCTGTTTACGTAACTAAAATCAAATTTCAAAAGTTCAAAATGGCAGTTCCAATATGGCGAACATAAAATGTAGGAAGCTAATAAATGTTCGTGAACCTTGAATCGAAAAGTATATGGGGTCACTGATTATGAATCAAAAATCAAATTTTAAAATGAATATAACGTAAAGCCAGATATCTGAACCATCAGTTTTATACAGAGACATAACTATTATAAGAGAAAAGAGTAATAGTTAATTAATAATTACTATAGTGAGATACAAATTTTTCGAGTAAGCTATAACCATTATTTAAAGACTTGTATTAAAAAAATCTTTTCATAATAGTTATCTGCGAACTAACTGTATTTACATAAATCTTCAAAGACTGTTATTTTGGGACTTATGTTATAAAAGTTTTCTCATAATAATTATGAATCAGAAAAAAATTTGTAAGTATTGGAGGACGAGGCTTTTCACGAACATTTTTTGAACTGTTTTAGGACTACTTCATTACTTAATTCAAAAATAATAATTATCGATAACTTAAAAAGTTTCTCTGACTCATAATTATTATCAAGAGACTTGTATAATTCTTCTCAAAATTAGGATGAATTTTTTAAAACTCAACGGTGAAATAATTATTATTCTTGATCTCTGGTTATCGGTTATATCTGGACCTTATCTCGTTACTTATGAAATTATATCTATTAGTTTTTACGTTTATACAAAAAAAATTAACTTTTCGTTGTGTTTTCATAAGCAACTCTGTGTTCGATATTTTTTGCCAACAAAAAAAAATCGATGATTTGGGGTCACTTTGGTTACCAAGGTTCCTTAAAGTAAAAAAGGCAAATAAATAGAGAAATGTTACCGAAATCCAGAGAGTAAAAGGAATGTGGTCTGGACGGTTAAGTTCAATATTGGAAACATCTCCCGACAACAACTTTTTTCATTGCAGTGTGAACATATTATAAGGAGGTAAGAGCTAATGATTAAAATAATTTTATCTAGCATGTAAATACCCCTGGGACGCTTGTATATTTTAAACTATTTATAATATTAAAGCAGTCCAGAATTATTTTCAATGAATACAACACAAAACTATTTTAGTATATTTCGTAACTTGAATAAAACATATAACATTAAACTCATTAAAATTAAAAATTGTTTAAAAAATTTATTTTTATCCAAAATCTCAAGGTACTGGCCCATAGTGCGCCGGCGGTACTTACTGTTACGTACTACACAACACTTCTATGTACTTACAACATATCTAGATATTTATGAACTTATATGGGATACATCTTCATTAAACGGCTCATAAGCAAATACAAAATACTTTTTTGTCATCCGCGGCAGCAACGAATATTTGAACGTTTAACCGCCTCACACATTTGTCGGTTCATTTGTGTGACGATTTATTTATCTTTCTCTGCCTTTGTGATGCTGCAGCAATTTTGCTAAAACAAAAAAATCCTAAGTTCAATGAACAGGCAACGCTCAACTAAGAATCACTGAGCTGTGATCGACTCCCAGTAACAGCAAATCTACACATGCGTCACATGCAGTCTGCGTGAAGATGCGCCAAAGACTTTGCATGGACGCCCCCTCCTGCATCAGTACAGTAGTATGTAGGTACTCTGATTCGGCGGCAAAATGTACTATGCATGGTGGCAACAAGAAGCGAATACGAACGGCATTGAAGTCAGCAAAATGTAGCAGCATCAAGAAGAACTATCGGTAGTCAACAGTCAATGACAGCGGTCGTGGCAATAGCTCCACAAAGTCGCAGCTGCGTAACGTTTGAACTTGAAACATTGGCTCGATTGAAACTGATCTGCAGACCAAATGAATTCCACTCAACACTTTGCTGCTTTACTGCAAACGCTGCAGGAAGACAACAAAGGCCATGCTTGTGAACTCGTCTAAGCAAGTACTCTCATATGTGCGTCGGTGTGCACGCGTGAGAAACGAATACATATGTATGCATATACTTATATAGATATGTATGTAGTATGTGTGCGCATTAGGCAGCTTTAAAAATTTGTTGAACAAATGTTTACAATTTTTGTTAAGAGAACTTTTCATAAATTCCCCAACCTCAAGAAACAGCAGGATTTATAAATTTTATTAAATACAATTAAAATGGAGGAACTACAAAACTGTTCTCAATTGGATAACGTAAGACGTTTTATTTTCACCAAACCCACAGTAGCCGAGAGTGTGCGTGAAAAATCAATATGATACGAAACACTCTCATTGTGCCCTAAACTCGCGGTTTGAGCAAAGAACGTATATTACAAAGAAGTTACATGGTGTTTCGTTTCCTGTGGCAAAACTTCTTGTTCAATCTCACCACACCAGAAACTAATTGTCAAAAGTCAAAAGTCAAATTAGTTCTGGTATGGTGAAATTGGACGAGACTTTCTGTTAGAGGAACGGTGTGAGTAATGCAACTTCTTTGTAATCTACATTCTTTGGTTTGAGCTGCCAACAAAGCCGAATCAGAGGATCGCCGAACAGCTGGCACGCAAAAACTTAGCTGTCAATGATTATATGTAAATTAAATTCAACACAAGGAGATAATACAGCACATAAGGAATAAAATCACCGAAATTCCTCCCACATGAGTTTTGATCCAGTGGCACTTTTGGAAAATGTTGAAAAAAATTCATATTTTAACAGCCCTTTCACGATGCAAAGAGTTTCATATCAGGAACGCGCCTTCCTGCTGCGATCTGGCATATCCCAAATTCAATAAACAAGAATATGGGAGAAAAAAAATAGCTTTAAATTTTTCTAAAGGGTAAACATATGAATTATAGTCAGAGGTTTAATAACTGAATCTGCAAAATACTAAAAAAAATTACTCTTTCCCGCTAACTTGTAAAAAAAAAAGCTTGTCCTAATTATACAAGAGAATTGTCAAAATCCTTCAAACTTTCTGTATTCAGTCCACCGCGGTTTCGTATCATTTTATCTATGTGTGCGTGCTATAACCGGCATTCAAATCTCGGATGGTATATCAAAAAATTATATAAAATCTTGTTATCTTTTAATAGCGGTTTCCCCGCTGAAGGCAACGGCAGACAACCCATGGTGAAAGGAATATAGATGGTGGTACCGGTAACCCATTATTAAAAATTTTGTAACTGTTAACATTGACGCGGGAGCAGGATGGCCGCAGGTTCACGGTTTTGCCCTCCTTCACCTCCAGACCCATTCCCTTCGCAGCTTGGAAAAGGCAGAACTAACGTCGCTTAAACCTTCCTTCCTTCAAATATATTTTTGTAAAAGTAACTAAAATATTTGCAGCAAATTCATGATTATGACTCTATTATATTTTCTTATAATATTCACAAAACATAAAGTTTTAAATTGCTGAAAATAGCCATTGATTTTTTAAAATTTTTTGTTTTTTTTTTGTTTGCTGATGTGTTGCGCAATATTTCCATATAACGAAAATTTCTTTCTATACGAAGGAAACCGGATACTTTCGGTAAAAAAATGATGAAAAGTCATCGGGATTTTTTAGCAATTTAAAACTTGTGTCATATCATAGTACAATCGAATGGACTACAAGACTGTGTTTGTTAAAAATTCTGATTCGGGATGGAGCAAATGGAGCTGATCAGTGTTCCCAGTTAGCCAAACCAAGTGAAATGCGGCGGTATCTACAGTTTTAAAAGTGCTCATAATGGAGAGAAATTGGATCTAAGATCTAAAAAATTATTTTAAAACAATATGCCTAGCACGAGATCATCTATCTCTATGCTACTCAGGACATAGCGATGTATTATTTTAAGGTTCCTTTTTCCCTTCACAGCTACTACATATGTGATGCCTAATTTTGACAAACAATTTTGAAAATTCTAAACAACGTATTTTTTCTATCGGGGCGAATAATATGAATAATTTACTCCGACCACAGTAGGCCATTAGTAGCATTTAAAAAATGTTCTGAAAAACTTTCGAATCTTTATTTTAAGAAGCACCCTAATGTGCATACATATATGGAAGTATATGCGTATCTTGTATCTGTAGGAAAGTCGCGTTGGCGCTCTTTAATTTGTTGCATCATTACCAAAGTGATAAACGCCGACAGAAAAGATAAATGTTTGAAATTTGACCCGGCCAAATGAAAGCCAGAGTACAATATGTTGACACAAAACAAAACGATGGACGCTTTAATGGAAATTTGTAGCTCTTAATTTACGCGGATAATTGTGGATGATTATTGTAGAGTTTAAAAACATGGTCCTTATTGTTGGATCAATTAAAGGCTAGATACCAATTTGCATTAAATATACAAATCACCCCGATCCTCTTTATTGAGAATAGAGATTGAGATATCAATGCAGAAACTAACAGTTACATAAAAATAAGATAAAACATTGCAGATTTTCAGGAATAGATCGCAATGCGCCCCAAATATGCGGTTCACTATGTAGAAGACTTCGTGGAGACGGTCGCAGAACTCGTACGGCTTTCACCGTCCAGGTCAGCGTGAAGGAAACACAGCCTTGCCAATGACGCAGTTTGCCTAAAGATCTTCGCTTATAGACTTACAAAGTCGCGTTAACATAAAAAAGGATAATGCCAAATATTTTCTTTAGTTTATTTTTTAATCAATAATAATAATTTGACGCTTGCATAATTGATTGTTGATTTTCTGAACTTTTCCTACCATTGGTTATGTCTTGATGAAGTGAGAAGTTTTTTCATGGCAGAGGAGGTTTGACATTGCTTGCCCGTCTGGATTCGAACACGGAACACCGAATGAAGTGCGCACACTCTACACACTCAGCAACGGCAGCCGCTGTGAATAATTTGTTCCTCCGACTGTAGCGGTTTTCCAAAGAAGTTAGTCAGGCAGGGTACTCTTTAAAATTGATCCTTATACAAGAAGGTTTTCAGGGTTCCTATGATCCCCCTTCGCCTGCTCCTTCAACGAACGGGTTCTAGGGTTTTCTAAGCCACAGCTCGCGTCAATCGTCTGAATGCTGCGATTTACAGCGGCATGAAGAGGTGGAATTATCCCAGCACTTTCTACTCAGTTGCCCTGCTTTCACGAGACTACGACTCATGTTGTTGGGATCGTATCTTATTTACTCGTCAGCCACATAGAGGAGTGACGATAAGTCAGCTTTGTAGCATCATTGCAAGCCTTCATATGGGGACAATAATTATAATCGATTGATACTCATTCAAAATACCGCTCCAAAAGAACCAGGTCCCCATAAATATCGAACTTCAAAGACTCGTTACCCAAAATATCGATACTAAATTAAAAATAAAGTTCAGTCACGATTTTTTATATATTTTTGTCATGAGGTGAAGACTGGTACTCTTTCCAGTCCAGCGATTTATTGTATCGAGATTGCACTAGAGATTTGAGCAAAGGTGGCAGCAAAGTGCGCACTTCATCTAAAATTGGAAAGAGATTAGCTTACAGCGTGACCTTGATGAGGGCCTTGCATTACTTAACACTTGTTTCATTACTCCTGATTGGCATATCCCTACATATATACAAACCCTTATGGCAATAAACATTTTAGTGAGATATATTTCAAAATTTTCTGGAAGCTCTGCATTTCTCTTCCAAAAATAAGGTATAACATACGTTTTTTTCGACTGTGTATGGTCGTGTAAATAACTTTCTTTGCAAATTCAGGATTCATGTACTTGATTCCAAAAAAATATCGGTCTAAAAGTATCGAATAAAAAATATCGGTATCGAATGGCAGAAGTATCGAGTATTTACCTAAGGATTCGGCGCTTTTCAGATTAGAAATAGGATGTTGCCATTCTTTTTTCAAATACTTATCACAATAGACCCCAAAGTGTATATGTGGGTTCCTAGAAGTAGCCACGTCTACCTAACCTAACCTAACCTAAAATTAACCGCCTTGTTGAAAGAGATTGGAGTGATATGGATTTTATGAAGTTAGTGAGCTAATAAGGGTATTTACACTGTAGTAGCGGTCAAAGTGCCCGATAAAGCAGCTAATTTTACTTCAAGTTGTAAATAGGATATATGTATATACGAACAATACCGAGACATTGTACTTGGCTTGGAGCTATGTGAAGCTTTTTTGGTAGGCGCTCTGCTCTCACCCCTTTTTCGTTTGCTGGACTTTTCCGAACGACATTGAAAACATGACAAGAAAGATATGTCTTTGCTATTCTGTTTTAAACTTTATGTGTATGTAGTGTAAAAATTATAGAGAATTGTTAAAACTTTTTAGTCATGTGCACATATTAAACAAAGTTGCATTAAAATCTTTCAGAAACTACCAGCATAGAAAAACTTTGCATGCAGATTGCTTATCAAAGCAACCAGACTAATTTTATAAAAGCTTGCATATAAATAGCTATTCTAAATAGATACTCCTTCATATGGATTTTTTTCCGCCCAGGAACTACTCTGTGTGAGTGTCATACCAAGATTTAGTTCAGGTCGACAGAAAGCGCTGAGCTCTGTATCATCGGAATATTTTAGCGAATTTTTCTTATCTCTTTCCGGTGGAAATGAGAGTTTTTGAAGAGCAGTAATGTGTTTGATTATTTGATTATTAAAAATTTGTTCGCTTTTAATTTTCTTCGAAGGGATGGCAGTTAGCAGAAAACTAATTAATTGCATTTCGAAAAACTAAGAATGCATTTTAATTCGAATTTAAAATTTAATTTTGAATGGCGAAGGTATTTTGATTCGCCAATCAAATAATTTGGTATTTAATGAGTAAAAGTCTACTCGTTTTTCAAAATTATTTAAATGATGAGTTAAAATATATTTAAAAACGATCATCTTTGGTTCTCGCACTTACTAGATGTGTTGAATTTAAATTTCAATAAATAAAAAGAACTAAAAAGTAACAAATGAGCTAACGGAAGCTACAAATAAATTCATAGTATGAAATTGTTTAAAAAATTTTAAATTAAAAGTAACGCGATAAATTGAAATTATTCTGTTACAAATTGTTTATTCAAAGAAAATATTTTATACTTCAGACCTTGACTACTCACATGCCTGGCTGCTACTATATAAGTTTTCGGGGTAGTTTTCCATATCATACGCAAACCTCAATAAAAACTTATTTCAAAGAGAAGAACATTAATTAAAAACGTATTAAAAAAAAATACAAATTCACTTCTCAATAACTTCACTTTTGAGTGAATCAAAACCTCACGCGCATCCGTTATTTTCTAAACAACGTAAAAACGATTTCAATAGCTTCTAAGAAAATTTACTCATTCCGATTTGCAAATCCTAAATGTGTTACCAAATTGGTTTCGATCAGTCAGTGAGCTAATTTCTTAAAGAATAAAAATACGTATAATCGATAAATAATGCTATGTGAGTGAAATATCCCTACAACTCATGGTTTTTCGGAAAACTTAAGTTTGCATATTCATTGAGTAATGAAATAAATTAGAAAATGACTGAGAAACACGTCTTATATGTATATTCCCTTTGCCAGCTCATCGAAATCTTTTGGCACTTTTGGAGGGAGGTGTTAAAAACATTTCCATATTGCAAAAGCACACGCACACACACACACACACCTAAATGTATTTTACACAATACACATTTTTTATCATACCTGGTAATTAACCGAAGCGGCTGAATCATTACCATTTCTCTTTTGGGTTGGAGAACTCGTAGAACATTCGCTGATAAGCAAATGATTCCAATAATGTAAATAAAAAGTTGAAGACACGATGCGATAGATAGATAAGTAGGAGAAGTGGCAAAGAAGGAAATCTCAAAAGCGCTTATTCATAAACTCAATTTAAGGGCTTTGTATGCCGTAGTACTATTTACATACATATAGTATATATTTGAGCCAAGTGTAATTGTATGGTTCAAACCATTTTCCATTCGTTTTCCTACTTTTTTTAATTTCTAGAACATCATTGATTTTCCTAACACGTTACTCATTTAATTATTCAGGCCCATAATACTTGGCGCACGCGAACGTTGATGAATTGTTTAATTGAGTGGCAATGAGTAATTATGAAATAATACGCGTGTGCCCATCCAGACCCCCGGTAATGATACTAAAGCGCACAGTGTTCAAATATAGGCACATTTGCACACACTCACCTAAGTAAATCCGAACAACTTCTGAAAGTTAAATGTTTACTTACCAAATATGTAATTTCATTTCCATATTTGAACGCAAAGCGAAATCCAATAAATAAATGAAAAAAAACCAAAAAAAAAACACACAAAAATTAACAGAAAACATAAAACAAATTAAAATGAGCACAGACAAATTCTTAATAAGTGACCGCCAAAAAATACACATATGTACACACACAGAATTCATATTGGCCGCAAACAATCTAAAAAAAAATACAGAGTGCAACATTTTGAGCACTTTGCGGCCTGTAAAGCGCTATAATACCTGAATAAAGCGGCTTATATTAAGATATTGTTTGCTAACAATAAAAACAACTTAGATTTCTTTCTATGAGTGCCTGTCCCAAGAAATTTTTACTGCTTCTTCTTGGTGAATTGAACTCATCGTCAAAAGTTGATAAAGCGGTGAACTTTGTCACAAAAGAAGTTAATGCTGCTTTTGCGAACTCCTATCCAAAAAACCATCCCGAAAGGGTAGAAAATAACCCGCGATTGAGATCCTGATATTTCAATACCAAATTATTCTAAATAGTCGAGATAAAATATCTATATTTTATACCTATAGGCGAGTTCCGCTAGAGCATGATTGTATTTGCAATTATTGTTATTACATAAATCTACTTATCTCTAATTCTACTTCTATAATCTAAACGCTGCAAACCCAAGTGATCATAAGAAAAAAAAATGCTTTATGAACTTCATTGGAAAGTCGAGTCTCATGATCAAATGTAAAATTCCAACCCACTAGATTTACCTATATATATCGGGTCTTGCAAAAGGAACGCTACAAAAGTTATTTTAAATAAAAAAAAAACGGTTTGGGATACGAATTAAATTCTTTATTCCTGTGAAAGTACATTCGATGCCATTATGTATGGAACTCGATTTCTTTTGCATGGACACCACGGGCACGCTTGCAGAAGTCCAGACGCTAAACCCAATTTTCGACGGTTTTCAAGCATAAATCGGCCGATACTGCTGCAATTACGTTCGATATTCGTACGAAGTTCATCAATCGTCGCTGGCTTGTTGGCATAGACAATAGACTTGAAGTAGCCTCCCAGGAAACAGTCTAACGTCGTCAAATCGCATGGCCGAGGCGGCCAATTGACTGGGCCATTTCGTGAGATAACACGTTCACCAAACTTGGTTTTCAATAAATCGATTGTGACATTCGCTGTGTGGCTTGTGGCGCCGTCCTGTTGAAACCACATATTGTCCAAGTCCATATCATTCAATTTGGGCCAAAAATATTCGGTTATCATTGAGCGGTAGCGATTCCCATTCACAGTAACGTGCCGGTTCATAAACCGCACCAAACCGTTATTTTTTTCGGGACGCAATGTTGACTCATGTGGAGGACGTGTGGATTGCTGCCTGTCCAATAACGCATATTTTACTTATTGACGAAGCCATTCAGCCAGAAATGACGACGACCATAAATTGGACGTAGCGCTCTTAAAGTTGAGGCCATTGACTCCGATTTTTGGTAGTAAATTTTAATAATTTCGACTCGTTGTTGGATCGTATATCTTTCCATGATGAAATGGCAAACCTTACTGAAGAGAAATGTCAAAAGAGCGGGGAAAAATATGGCGTCGTTTGCTGTCACTATCGGACTACTTTTGTAGCAAGACCCTTTATATAAGTAATATGTTAGCGTTTCGTAGAATTCAACAAGGTATCTCATAGGTATTTTTGTATTTATATTCCATTAGAGATACCAAACATCGGTCATTTCTTGTACACGCATAAAGAAAAGCAAAAATACTTTCAAAAATACATATGAGAGTGCAAGAGAGTGCCTGATGAAAAATTAACGAATATTGTAAGACTGGAAAATACACCAGCATGAAGAAGCAGCCGGTCAGCAGAGGATCGCCAAAAAACCCAACATCACGGAGCTAAGGGCCGAAAAAGTGCGTATTTTTATATGCGAGTATATAAGTATATATATCATGTTTAGTATAGTTTCATATGTACATATATGAACCATACAATTCATAAATTAGTATTAAATAGAAGGTTCTGATATCTAAGAATTATAGAATACAAGATTGCATCTTCCGCGCCCGGCTAAACCTACCTTTGTCGATTTGGCTGCAACCACCCACTCGCTGACGTCATAAAAACAAATTCTAACACAAACAAAACTTTCACCCGTTCTGACATCCGTTCGTTTCTTCCACGTATTCTTAAACATTTTCGTATTTACTCTGTTACTCTCTCACTTTTATGACGTCGGCCCGATTTGCCCAATTTTTTGTTTTTCATTATACCATTTCGACAGCGCCTTAATGCAATCTCACTTTGAAACTTGGAAGCTGGTAAGCTGAAGTAAAAATCTAAATATTCGCACTTCACATCTATAATGTCGGTTGTGGAATGTGAAGAACGCCGCTGACGATGCTGAGCAAAGTATAATAAAATATTTTTTTGTGTGCGCCCTTGCTTGAATGTACAGAGAGACTCCACTCTTTAGCAACTCGAAATCGTATTCAGCTCCTCTGGATTACGCGATACAAAGCCATCGAAAGAATTAAGGAGGCTGATAGATTATGCAGACTTCGAAGTCATCTGCAAAAGCGCTGATTCGGTCGAATCAGTCATGTTTCTTCTGCGACTCTGCTCCAGAGACCCTAAGGAACTCGTAAGCCCGCTACCACCTGCCAATATCTTAAACTTCCTAAGAGAGTTGGGATTATCGATTTATATATGTTATTGTTCTGAACTGTCTGGTAGTGGGGGGGCTGGAATCAAAACTTTTTATATTTTTGCAGAGTGTGTGTTTTGATCGTTGTGTTTTACTTTTAGGAAACTGGGTGTGGCTCCGCTTAGTTTAGAACAAATTAGTATATCCCCGAAACTACCTGCCGAAATTCTACAAACGCTGTACATTTTAGTCAGTAGGCACAGTTCTGAAAATTGTAACCAACAACTATAACTACGCCCTCCTCTTATAAATATAAAAAATATTATATATTAAATTATATACTAAATTAAAAATTATTTGGTGATGTTTAATATGCAGGATGGGTTTGGCAAAGAAAATACATGGGATTCAAAAGTTTTCAAATAAGCGTGACACCGCCAAATGTAGATCAAATAAATCTATCTCCGAAACTAACTGAACAAATTCTACCAAACTTGGTACCCAGTTTACATTTTAACTCCGTAAGCAAAACTTCTTTTTATGTAAAACTAGCTGACCCGGCGAACATTGCTCCGCCTTAGAAGCAATAAATGAGCAGATTCTTGATTTTATGAGTTTAAATTTTTTATTACGATAATAAATATAAGTAAGTAAAAAATCAATTATTGTAATGATTCTTTATTGGCCATGTATTTTAGTGCATAGGCTGCACTCTTCAGTGAAGCACCTTGTGATAGACGATATTTTTAGTTTTATTACTATGTGCAAGAACAAATAACGCAGCTGGTCTTCCGACCCTTGAACATGCCGCATATAATTGACCATGGGAAAACCATGGATTTTCTAGATTTCGACCACAAACTTTCAAGGATTGGCCTTGTGATTTGTTAATGGTCATGGCGAATGCAAGACGGATCGGAAATTGAAGTCGTTTAAACTCAAACGGCATGTCGGTTGGGATCATCGGGATCCTCGGAATGAGAACTTCCTCACCTTCAAATTTTCCTTGGAGTATCGTCGCGTAAATCGCATTGTTCATCAATTTACTTACCACCAAACGCGTTCCGTTGCACAGTTTTGGTGGGTTTATGTTTCGAAGCATGATTATTACGGAACCAACCTTTAGTCGTAAATTATGCGGTGGTAAGCCAGGCACATCCAAGGAGCTTAAAAATTCAATTGGATAGTTGGTGGCATCATCTGCATTTGTTGCACAGTCAATAGATTTGAACGAATGTAGTGTACTAATGACCTCATTCTGAATTATGTAGTAGCAATGAGTGCAATGGCTCAGGTGGGGGAGTCAATAATGGCAATTTCCCTTTCCCATTAAGGCAGCACAATCTTGGCGTTTCTCCGGAAAACTTCAATACTCGCAATGCGAACGCTAGTATGCAAGCAGTAATCAGTGCTGCAATCATATCGAAACGCTGCTCGATTCAAATCAGTACTTGATAAATTTCTCCTTGTGCGTCGAAAATTATCAATATGTTGATCTCTTAGGTTTGCTCGATGATTTCTCATAGCCAACCGAGCCTTTGCACGAACTGCCTCGCTTTGCTCTTCACGTGCAATTTCTTGTACTTCTTCAGTCCTTTCATTCGCAACGTTTTGCATCCTAGTTGCATTACGGCTTTTTCGGGGAAGATTTGATCGTCTTGGACGCGGCATTTTAATGATAATAATATCGGCACAATATTAATAGACACTCGAAACAAACACAAAAACCGGTGAACTTCAAAATTTCTAACTGTCAATTTTTCACCCAACAAAATTCGTAAAAGTAAACAAAATACATGTTAATATTGGCAATTCACACCAATTACATGGATATTGCAATTCTCCGCTAGATGTCACTACAATTTACATCGATATTACCTTTCGCCGCCAGAGTACATGTAAATTTTGATTTTCATACAAAAAAGCAAAAGCAAAATATATGAAGGGCGAAGAAAAAAAATCAAATTTACCGTTTTTTTGTCGTCCCACGGTAACGGGATAAAAAGTATCTTATAACCTGCCCCTGGTTCTAAGCTACCTCCCCACCAATTTTCAGCCAAATCGGTTCAGCCGTTCTTGAGTTATAAGTGGTGTAACTAACACGACTTTCTTTTATATATATAGATTATAGAAATCGGACAAAAACAACGCCCACCTCTGATATAACGGCAATTTACACAATAAACGACAATTTACTCAAATTTTATGTACAGAATTCGATTACAGAGATGCATATGTGGCTTAAAAATGTTTGTAGAATGGGTGTGAGGCGGCTGATAGCTGTCGCCCCTCGGCAGGCAATGAGCAAACCTCCGAATGCATTTCTGTCATGAAAATAAAAAAAACTTCTCACAAAAAACATTTGCGCTTTCGGAGTTGGCGTAAATACATCAAGACGCATACCACAAATTGTACGAGAAGTTCGGCCAAAATCGCTTAAGCGATTATAGCGCCAATTAAGTAAGTAAGAATGGATGTGGCGCTACTACTTTAAAGCAATGAGGTATGTCTCCGAAACTAGTTTACTTGAGGGCGCAATCTTATATTCTATCGAAACCACCAAATTTATATAAAAAAATTGCCGTTTCCTTTGTTACAACTTGGCTCAAAAAAAGATTATTGGATTTCAACTAAATTCCGTCAGTATATTCCTGGGGTCCCTGGAAAGGGTATACGGTATATTTTAATGCGGTAGGTGGCGCATGAGTCGAGATATTCAGAAAATCTGTATTTATGGCCCGATATACATAAATGCTATAAGAAAGGTATGGTGCTGGAAGAATAGAAAATACAAGTAAGGAAAATAAATGCACAAAGTGGCGCCAGGGGCAAGTTATTCCGAAAATCTGATTTTTATGAAATTAAAAACGCATAATGAAGTTGCGACGAGAAATATTTTTATAAAAAATGCATCCACTAGATGGCGCAGAATCGAGTTGTCGAGAAAATCCATCTTCCTTCCATCGATATTGATGCTATTAGAAAGGAATGGTGCTACTTTTATAAAAAAAAAAAGGAAGCCACTAGAGGCGAGTTATTCAGTTCAACTTTGTTTCTGATCCGATTTTGATGAAGCTAGAAACGGATGATGAGAAGGTTACGATAAGTACTTTTACAAAAAATGAATCCGCTAGACGGCGCTGGAATAGAAATTCCGTATTTTCGGCGCGATATTGATGATATGGGAAAAATATGCGGCAGGTGCGATTAGAAATACTTTCATAGTCCGACTTTGATGGCATTCAGAAAAATTATAAAAAAAATATAAAACTCAATTAGGCTCTGTAGTCGAGGTTTGTAGAGAATCGATATTTATGGTTCGACAGTAACTCCGACAAGCTCCGTGCTGTCACAAAAATTCTCCTTAGCTGTAATCCAGTCAAAGTTGTTCCTTAAGTTAGTTACAAAATTGCCACTAACTTTAGAGCTAAGTTTTAACATTCATCGAAGCTGTATTTTTAGCTTTAAAAAATCTTAGGAAACATTGTAAGCTACGCATACAAAGTCGCGAGTAGCAACTAGTTTACAATAAACTGCGTCAGGCATTTATGTATATTTCGGGTTTACCTAAACTTCGACTTTTTTTAATTGTTTATTTACAAAAAAAAAATTTAGAATACGAAGAAGTTGATTTTCAAAGCAAACGGTTCAGAACTAGTTAGTTTCACTGCTGGGAAAATACTTTAGTGTGGGGATATATTATGTGTACTATTTATGCTCACGAAGGCAAGTGTGCAAAGTTAATATGCCACACGTAGTATGTAAATATTACGAAATTTGCAAAGTGGCTGCCAACAGATATGAAAAGAAAAGAAGAAACAGGCAACAACAAATAAACACACGCACACACACACACACATTTAGAGCCAAGCGTGTGGATATAGTTGTTGGCGAATAATGCAAATACAATAACAAAGGAAATTCGCACGTGCATTTACTGCAAATTGTGTAAACTATAGATGCGTCAGAACGCATACACCTGCATGCACATATATGTACATACATACATAAGTATTTATGTACATATATACTTATAGCCAGCTACATATTACCAACAAAATCGAAAAGAACACGAAATTAAAAAAAAACCCCAAAACAGAATCATTTACTGCGCTTTAAACGCGTGTCGCACGTTCGCTGAGGCAGGCAGACGACCAAACACGCATGCACACATACATATGTACATATGTACATAAATAATACAGAAATTTGTATATTGGCCACATTTATACACAGCACACTGTTTCCTGGTTTAAAACGGCCACAGACGTCAACGCGCGCAGTCAAAAACAAAGCGAGTGCGGCATATAAACAAAAACATTTTGACGGATGCGCTGGCTTTTGAAGAGACAACCAAAAATCAAAAAACAAAAAAACAAAAACAAACACAAAAAACAAGGTATCCAACGACAATCAAAAATTCGCCACCAACCAGTGTCATTGAAGGTACCTCGCGTGTGGCTCTGACAGCATCGTTGGCGGCGGTGGCGGTGGTGGTGGCAATGGTAGCATTTGTGTTTTCAAGTGGCAACAAACGCGGCCAAAAAGTCACAATCATCAAAAACGGCTCCCGGCCAGCGCCCGCTACCCCTTTTAGGGAACCGATATCAGCCCACTAGCAGCACCAACGTTGGCTGCATGGAGTCATGATGAATTTCCTGCTAATACCATAAATGTGAACGACGCTGTTTGCGCATTTATTATGTCGCTTCAATGGTCAGTGTCCGCATGAAACTTCGAACGTTGGACGCAAAGCATGTGTGGCATGTACGCAAGACACGCAGAATAGCTATTTAGAACTTTATGACTTTTACCAAAAATACACATGACACATACTGACTGACTGACTGACTGACACTTGCTTTCTTAAAAGTACATGTACTATATATGTATATACAGTATATACCTCATTTCATACATATGTTTATATGTAAACATAAAAGTTGAAAAGAAGCATAAAAAGTACCCAAATCAAAATGCGTGTGAAACCCACCTATGTACATATTTATGTTGCTTTATGCGAATGTATGTATGTACATACATATTCATTCTTTGGCGAAAATTTTATAGTTTTTTATGCCGTTGAACCGTGGTAATTTTTGTTTATACAAGCTATGGGCAGTATAGTCCCAAAAACCGAAAAAGGGGCGTGCATAGCCAATTATTTGAGATAAATGGAGCTGATTAAGAAAAACTTATCTGCAACAAGTACTTGTATTCTTTAATTAACACTCAACAAATTAGACTACTGGCCAGACAGATGTGAGCTCAGAAGAATAAAATAAAATTTAAACAAGTAAGAGATAGTTGAAATTCGGGTACAACCGAACTTTAAATAGCCAGCAAAAGTTGTTATTTGAAATAAACCTTACTTGATGTATGCAATGAAAAAGAGCAGAGTTACAGAATAAAATTTATTTGACCGTTGAGTTTTAAAAAGTCATCCTAATTTTAATAACAATTATACAAGTCTTTTAATAATAATTATGAGTCGGTAAATTTTTTAAGTTATCAATATTCATTATTTTTAAACTTATATTATGAATGGCTTTGCATAATAATTATGAGTGAGAACAGTTTTTTAAATCAACATTAACTATAATTTTGAGACTTAAAAGTCTTTCTACAATAACTACCAGCGAGATGTATTTGTTTATGTACTTCCAACTTACTTGTGTATATTATAAAAGTCTTTGCATAATAATTATGAGTAGGGCAACTTTTTTAAGTCTGGAGAGACGGAAATATTTCGAGACGCAAAATAGTACCGACCTAGTACAGAAGTGATACCGAACTGGTAGCTTAATTATGTCGAATTCGTCCGAAACTAATCCCGAAATGGTCCTAATACATCCTCGTCCTTTTCTTCAAGCCTAACAAAATTTTTTATGTCTTTTATACCACGCCCTTAGAGAACGAATTCATGTATTCGTCTTATATCCATGTTTTCAAAGTTCTAATATCTTAATTATTTTCCCCCTAATTAAGTTAATTATACCAATTTTGAGAGAATTCGTGACATGATTTAGTAAAATGTTATATATTCTTATTTGTCGTAAATTACAGCGTGGTTTTATTCTGATTTCTATAGTTTTCGAAATTGTGCTTTCTGACTAGAAATGTAAAGTGTAAAAAAGTTGACAGAGAGGTTTCGGAGATATATCTTTATCCTAACATTTTGGATTCCATGAATTTCATTCTCAAACCCAACATTGTCTATCAAATATTAGCAAATTTCCTTGTCTAGTTAATAAATATTATTTTTCTTTTGTATTTTACCGTTATATTAGAGGTTGGCATTGAAAACAAACTCGTCTAAATATGCTACGAGTATTGGTATAAAAAATAATAAAGCGAAAAATAAAATAATAGGTATAATTACACTGTGGAACAAATTCAGGTTAGCAAAAGTTAGGTCGATTCTGAGAGTGAATTTGAAGACCCGTATCGCGGCGTTTGTTTATGTTAGTTCGAATTCTTTTCGAGCTTTGCAGTCAAATGCCGATTTTCAGCATATTGTTTATATGGTTTTTTGGCTATAACTCGTCGACTAATTATTATATTGTCAATCTGTTAAAGCCAAATTATTGCTAGAGACCTGTGCAACAACTAAAATTTAAAAAAAAAAGTTGATTTAGAAAATTTGTGTAGTGCTTATGAAGCAAAATGTCGGACATTTTTTTTTCATGCTTTTTGAACATATTTTCCACAAAACTAAGTCTTTTTTGCTTTCTGTTTGATCTATAATATGCTTCTTAGTTTCTTCAATAAATTTCATTTGAAAGGAAAACAATGGTAATACAAAACTTGCGTTTTCCAGCTTAATATTAATTTACTTCTCATTTCTTATGTACCAATTTTTTCAGTATTGGTTTTGAAGAAACATTGAAAAATAAATTATAAAAATATAGAAAAAAAATATAAATTTGAAATGTTAGTTCGGAAAAGTTTTAAGTAAAAAATTAAATAAATTAAATAATAATAAAATAAATTAAAATTCTGGAAGTAGTCAAATATAACGAACACCAGTGGCGCATTTGCTGCTATCTCCAAATAGTTTCATTGATTACAGGCTTAACAGCATCTGGCCGTCCAAAATATCTGTGTTTTTTGTGCGATTGGGATTCACGATACGAAGAAGGTATTAAAGGAAGAACCCAGTACAAACAGCATAACAGGTCTCTAGCAATATTTGGGTTTAACAGATTGAAAAAATATCAATTAGTCGACGAGTTATAGCCAAAAAACCAAATGAACAACATGCTGAAAATCGGCATTTGACTGCAAAGTTCGAAGGTCGATTAAAAAAAATTCGAGCTAACATATACAAACGCCGCGATACGGGTATTCTAATTTACCCTCTATTTTCACCCCTCACTCTCAGAATCGACCTAACTTTTGCTAACCTGAATTTGTTCCCCAGTGTTATTTGTATAGTATGAATATGCACGCCAAAAAAAAACAAGTTCTTTATCAATCAAAATAGCGGCCGAATCGCGATGCTTGATGGGATTTGAGCTTGGCGCTAAATATAAACAAATATTTCCACATAACTTTTGCTGAATCGGTTTCTACTTCTCATACTTCGTATATTATTGTTGGCAATCACTTAAACTTACTCTCAAACAGGTGGTAAGCCTCCCCGCAGCATAAAATAAACTTTAAAACCTCTTCTCGGACCAAATATACAAGCAAAATTTCATAAAAATCGGTAGAGCCGTCTCGGATGAGTTTGACCAGAATCACCGTGACACAAGATTTTTATATATAAGATATTTTTAAAATAAAAAAAGTAGCTAATTAAAGCTAAATTTTGTATATTCATAGAAGGTGTGAAAGCTAATAATCTTTTCTGACGTACAAATAAATTATATCCCTAATGATAAAAATAGGTAAGTCCCACTTTTTAACTAACGAAAATGAGATCCCCGACGAAATCCTTGTAAAATAGCACGTTTTCTTTCTTTTGAGGTTGTTGTCCATATTTTATTCAATATTTGTAACACCAGACCTCATCACATATGGGGATCTTCCCTTATAAAAATCTGTACAGGCCACTATCTAATTGACAGGCATGCATTAAGATTATGAGCGAGGTCGGACTGCTGTCGCAGCTGTAATTACGTAGAAGAGGGAGATTTACAGCACCTTATCTACCCCTGTCGAGCACTCAGCCGAAGAGGACTAAATACACTCGGAAAGTCATCTCTACGAAGCCTTTCCCACCTAACCCACTCAAATCCTAGACTATAACCCATTTGAAGGTGCATAAAAATAATAAATCTGAAGCAGGGGGATAATTTCGCAAAAATACATATAAGCAATATTGTTAAACTGCGATCGACTTCCTAAATGCAGCAAATGAGCATTTGAAAAATATGAAAATTTACCCACACCGGCATTTCTAAATGACCACACGGTATTACCTAAATTCGTGCATTTGTAGTATACAAGCCATGAAAAGTATTTGCAATATATTGCAATCTGGCATAAACTGTTGATTTTATGAGCTACTTATTTGCCCTACTTGCTGAATTGAGGATGGATTGATGAACAGCATGCGCACGCCCACTCTACAAATAATGTGCTTGAGTTGAAGGCCGCTTGTCAGTCGAGCGATGTACAATGAGCGACTCAACTTTGAACTTCTTCTTTCATTGTACATCACCTCATTGCTTATAAATTTTGTATTTGTATATTGGTGCCAAAACCCCAGCTGTTCGCCAGCTGTGTGGATGATGTCCCATATCAAATTTTTGAATCATTCTTCTTTCTTCTTGGTACGAGTTTTTTTTTGCCAATATGTACTTCAAAGAGTTTATTCTGATTTAGTTGCTTTGATTTAAATACCAAATCTATTCAAACTATTTACATATATAACACATGAGTTCCCCATATACCTCGGGAACGTACCGCGGGAACGCAGCGAAAGGATTATTGCTTGTGCGTTTTTGTGCGAAAAGTGCCCGCACGTGTTAGTATATATGTATGTATGTATGTATGTAGGTAAATCCATATATAATTGTGTGCAATTTTTTATTTTCATCAACTTGTGTGCTGCTGTTTCCTCCACATTGAATGCAGCTGTGTGCTGCTTGTGTATTTTTCCAACTAAAATAAATATTTACTTTAACATCTCAACTACTGACAAATAAGTAGTAGTTTGATAGCATTGATTTGCCTCACAGCTTATGCACTCAATTAAAACTAACCTTCGCCATTTGCAAATTTGTTTTTCCAGCAGGATGAAGAAAAAAAACACCAAACAACAAAAATTGCGAAAAATCGAAAATCACTTCATTCTATCACCACTAAACTATTTAAGTTTATTACGTTATTTCCAAATATTTTTGAGTGCTAAAGTATCACTACTTATTCTCCTTGAACACATTTTTTTGATTACGTACTTATATATGTATGTAGATTAGAGTGGATCACTCCCCACAAAAAAATCGGTACTCTTTTTCATCTCACTACGAAGAATAGTTAAAACTTAACGGTTCTGCCAAAGAACGTATGTAGATTACACCACACCAGAAACCGATTGGATCAAAGCAGATTCATATCAATTAGCAAAATTCGAATTAGTTCTAGTGTGGTGAAATTGGAGATAATTTTCTGTTAAAGGAACGCTGAGTGAAGAAGCTTCTTTGTAATCTACGTTCTGTAACAGAACAGTTTAAAGTGAAAAGTTCTGCACAAGACGACGCCGGAGTTTTTCAGTGGGAGTTTATATGTGGTGAATTTCATTAACTAAATCGAACCAAAGAACGTAGATTACAAAGAAGTTGCATCGCGTTCCGTTTCCTATGGCAAGATTTTTCTTCCAATTTCACCGCACTAGTAACCAATAGGATATTATCAGATTCTTATACCAATCACCAAAAGTCAAATTAGTTCTGGTATGGTGAAATTGGAGGAGAGTTTTTTTCTAGGAACGGTGGGAGTGATGCAACTTTATAATAATAATTTTAATTTTGATGGTATTTTCGATTCGCAACTTTTTTTTTAATAAGGCGCCCTAAAACATAAGTAGTCTATTATTCGTAATGTTGCCATGTAATGAGGTGGCATCTTTTTATAGAAAATAAATCTATATTATATAAATATTTAACTAACTAAATGTCTCTGAAAAAGGTCGTCTTCTACTGCACTTGCTTCAAAAGTTAACGTCTCTTTGGAATGAAGGTAAGAAAAATATTCAAAAAGCGGAAACGTAACCAA
Source organism: Anomoia purmunda (assembly GCA_951828415.1). Taxonomy (NCBI): domain Eukaryota; kingdom Metazoa; phylum Arthropoda; class Insecta; order Diptera; family Tephritidae; genus Anomoia; species Anomoia purmunda. The sequence goes on along the minus strand of OX639993.1, from coordinate 131,280,104 downwards.
CTGTGAAAAATTAAAAAATTTCTGTAAAAAGTAATAAAAATAATAACACTATAAGCGTGACATGATCAATTCTGGATATTTCTTTAAATGAGGAGAAGTGTGAAATATATTTTAAACTAAGTATGGATTTTGAAATTTATATTTCCCGGGTTCGAATCCCGCCCAGAGCAAGTAACATCAATAATTATAGAAAGACATTTTTCAAAATAGCGATCACCCCTCGGTAGCCAAAGGCAAGCCTCTGAGTGTATTTTCCTATAGAAAAATTTCTCACAAAAATTATTTGCCGTCAGAGTCGGCGTATAATTGTAGACCCCTCAATTTATATATTCCTGAGAACCATGGCACGGGCATAGGCTATATTTTAATCCGTGCGAATGAGTGGAGATATTCAGAAAACCTGTATTGTCGATTCGATTTTGATGAGTCCGCTAGGTAGAGACGAAATGTTAAAAACATCCGTAGTTATGATTCGATGATACCAGAAAGGAATATTTTCGGTACAATAAGTATTACTTTTACGAACGTTTGATCCGCTAGGTGGCGCTAGATGCAAGTTATTGAGAAAATCCTTATTTATATTATGATCCGATGTTAGTGATAACAAAAGTGCTTTTATATTCTGATTTATATAACATTGAAAACATACATACACATATGTATATACTTAACTTAAACAAAATATGCATGGAAAATATGTATAAAAATTCTTTTGATGGCTCTGTAGGCGGGATTTCCAGAAAATCCATATTTATGATTTGAGTTTGTTTGCATTTTTGTTTGAAAAAAAAATATTTTGTCAAAATCCACCACCGAGCAGTCGTGTATACCTCTCTTCAAAAATTCTGCTTTATACAGAAAAAAAACCCCTTTAACTAGTTACAGAGTCTCACGGAATTATGAAAATTTGTAGCGAAAAACTTCTTAGAAGAGGAAAATTTGTGGATTTCCCCAAAAATTTTAGAACATCGTCATATTTGGTTGTTTATCTCAAATAAAACTGTAATTCCTCAGTTAATGGTATCTGTAAATGATTCTGAAAAAGCATCTGTTACGTGTTAAATTTCTTCGAAAGATAAATGCAATTTTTTTCTTTTTGATATGCAAGGAGTGTTGCCGTTCAAAATTTATTTTCGTTAGAAAGTTTATCTTCAACTTGGAAGGCCTTAACAATATCCCCACAAGGCCTTAAAATGTTTGCTCCGTTTTTTTTGCGTTACCTTACGTAAAAATAAAAATCACGCGCGGTCTCGCAATTCACGTGATTGCGTCGTAACACGTAAAAAATCACGCATTTTGCCCAACTTTATTTCGAATCTCGTAAGTTTTGTTTTTGCTCCTTAGCCATAGTCGAGATAAAGTTCCTCCTCATACCTTAAAATTGCACTGCCTTTCCAGTTATGATTTTCATCCGTAATTATGCTCCAGAAGATATCTTTTTAACGAAAATCTTTGGCCTAATAAACTAACACCTAAAGCAGGCAAGTACCCAGTAAGAACACTATCTGTAATTTAACAAGTTATATAGCGTGTAGTACTACCCAAGGTATGTGTGAGAAATTCAAAAACTGTCCGTGAATTCATGTATGGCATCGGGGCGAATCTCACTCATTGTCTGGTGTGCAAATATGGAAGGGAGAGAGCACGATATACATTAAAAGATATCACTTGCCTTACGTTACGGACACACTACAACGTAAATTAATTTGCATAAATCAAGTGCGTCCACACTTGTCATTCCGAATTTGTATTGACAGCTCTGCAGTCACAGGGTTGCTTAGTTATTTGATCATGTGAAAGATTGTGTACATTTTTAATATATTTGAATTTTATTGTGATAATATCCTTTTTAAATTTACGATCATGAAAGACAGCTTCTAGAGGTAGTAAAAATTAAGGAGCATTTCATCTTAGCTTATTGACTGATTTTATAAGATCAAAAGTACTTAGTTTCATTGTAATTTGCTCATAAATTAAGTATGAGCCATAAATAACGATAGTTTGCCCGGGGTTTCAATGTAAAATGCTAGATTTGTTTATGTGTTGGTGAATGCGTTAGATCTGTCTTGCTGGGTGTTTAACACATCTACTACGTTCATAAAGTTAAAGTGGTATTTGCCCCACATCGTGCAACAACAAGACATCCCCTCTACTTGCGGCTTCACTCATGTGGCTAAGTATCTGCGAGTTTATTCTAAACAAATCAATTTTCGAAGTAAACTCAATGCACTTGATCGACTTTTGGTTTCCAACTTTGTTGCATTTAAAACATACACACATGCGTACATACATTTGTACATAATATATTAATGTACAAGCGCATATGGAATTTCAGGTGTACTCACATAGTGCAACAATTTAGAATGCACTTAACGCACCCCCTTTATTCATATTTCAAACTTTATTGTTATGTGTTTCAAAATGCAACTTATAAATAAATGAAATAAATATCTAGACATACATATGTATGTGAAACGCCTGACCATGAGCACTCTTGGAATACACCAGCGAAATTAGTTTTGAATGCTTTTTTACTACAACAATAACCGGATATAATATATTAAATGTTTATAATTTTATTTAAACTAAATTGTGTGCGAAAGTGATATCTAAGTACGAATATTAGCTCATCGAACAACAATTGATTACAAGCGAAATTCTGCTAATTTCAATTATTTTTGGGTTTTGGCATTGAATATCGCAAACACGAAATTTACCACTGAAAATTTCAAGGAATCGAGATACAACACGAATTTCTTGTGATCGAATATTTATGCTTTCGATTTTAAGCACGTTCGTAAAATTTAAAATCAATCACTTACTAATACTTTCTTCGCGAAAACTTGATATAAATAAAAAACCAAAGAAATTGCAGTATGTAAGTAATATCTTGGAATTTTTTTTTTACTTTTTTTTATTCATCTCAAACAACACCGTCACATATTTCGATTGCATATGCATACGAAAATAAATTTTCCATAATTCATAAGTTGCATCATGACGAAGATATGCGAATCGCAGAGTGCTGGTACATTGCGTACCGGCGTATAAGAAATTAAAATTAAATTAGAGAGAAAACTGCTAATTATCAAAATTTTGCTATTAAACTAATATCAAGGATACATATGTACATATGTACATACATTGGTAACAAATATTATCATAAATTTACAAAATGTTCCCATTTTGTTTCTGTTTTGCTTGTAAATTTGTGTGAACGAACAGAATGAGGAAAATTTTTAAATTTTGTTGGCCTTTTTGGTTCAGAAGTCATAGCAAAAAATATCTCAAAAAGGTTGTTGGGATACAACTGACTCTAACATTAAGAAAATCTATAGAATGTAAACTTTTTTGATAACAAAACTTACAGTGTTGGAAAACATCGAGAAAAGTCAACCTATATGGGCCAAACTTATAAAAAAAATCAGCACCCTGTATCTCAAAATCTAGACGTGATAGAAACATTTTGGAGCAATTTTCAGAATCAGCGGATCCAAATTCATATAGCATGAAAAATTACATGAAATGAAAATTCTGGCTGAATGAAAAGTGAATTTAGAAAAAATTTTAACCGACCGCTTTTATTGATTTTGTAATAACTTTTACATTTTCTGTGCCATTTAAGCGCTCCACATTTTCGTAAGGAATTGCAACAAATTGTTTTTAACGATCTTTTGTTTTACGAAGTTCTTCCACTAAAAGGAGAGAATATAATTAACAATTTTCGAAAAAGCTCGAAAATGTCCTTAGTTTTTGCATTTAGTGTATAAAGCAATTGAAGCAAAAACTTTGAAACAACTCAAAACTCAAACGATATTACAAAAACTCATAAATATTAGAAGCAAAATGTTTTTTTTATCAACTTCTGCTTTAATAAATTTGCACTAGCGCCACTGATTGTTAGGTGATAGTGTAGCTCTACATATTATTATCACAACTATTTATTAATTACATTCTATAAATTTTGAACTATTTCTAGCCTGTATATAGATGAATTTCCGATACTGCAAAGTCGAAACCTTCAAGACATTTTGCTACATAGAGTACCTTGAAAGAAAGAATTCGCAGTTGTCATTTTATTATTTTGATCAATAACAAACACCAACGAAATATCATTTCCTCCGAAGAAAAGGTTGTCGAGAGTAAGAAAGCGAACTTGGGTGTCAATTATCTTCGGTCATTAAAAAAACAAACAATGAAATGTTGATTTTTGAGATTGAAAAGGGCAGCATTAGAGCATTTGCCCAGGGCGGCAATTTAGGTAAATCCAGCCACATTAGTAATCTAGTGTAATTTAAATTTTTTGTCGATTTTTAATTTTTTTTAATCTAGATATTTGTTCTAGGGAAATACGAAATTTGTGGAAGTTTCCTAAATTAATAAACTAGCTGGAAAAATTACTTTTAAGAACTCTTGCCACAAATAAATTGATGTTCATTGAAATTGGTATGCTACCAGAAAGACCCTTAGTTAATATAAAGTCTCTAAATGCAGGCTTCTAAACAAAAATTTACTTTTAACTTTGTAGCAGGTTTTAGTTTGAAGACTAGAAGATATAGTTTTAAAACTATTGTATGAATGAACAGTTCCTGAGATAACTTACACATAGACGTAAATAACGTATTGTTGCGAAAAAGCGTTGAAAAGCTTGATACGGAATTTATTATGCGAGTATCGGACGCGGCTTTATATTTTTGTCTTCGAGCTTCCGATTTCTGCTCGTACATTTTCGAGTATTTCGACCAAGAAATCGAGTTCTCAATACCATCTCGGGTATCACCGTTCTTGCGAGAAATGTTGGGCACTTATCGAGACGAGTTTATTTTACTGTTTCACTGAAAATAAATAAATTAAGCGGCACGCCCAAGAGCAAAGTAACAAAATGCGTGCAATTAAATTAAGAGTCGAGAAGCACGCGAGCCTCGCGAGATTGACGATAGACGAGAATCTCTTCCCGGTGCTCACGGGAATTTACTTCTCGAGTAGTCTCGACAAATCGAAGGCTCTAAAGTAAAGTAAAAAACAAAAAACGGAGTTATTTTCAAGAAAATGATTATAGAATCGGTTCGATGGCTTTTACGTAATAAAAAATTATTGCCAAACACGGTAACTGGTAAAATTAATAAAAAAAATAGTATTTAAAAATTCGTAGCGAGGATGATGTGTGCAGCATTTAATTGTAAATATGTAACAAATAGTACCTTCCACTTTCAAAAACGTACAGATCTGGACAGAAAAGTGTCCATACAATTTCGCCGTTATTTATCTAATGGTATCAGCCGCAGCTTAACCGAGACCAACTAAGTTGATATATTCTTGTAATTTATGCCCTTGCCACAATTATTCAACCTAATTTGATCGACTTTCAAATGTGAGCGGTATTTTGATTATGCGACAAAAAATGAATAGCGTTTCTTATGGTATTGGGTTTCAGTATATATTTTCCAAAATTCTCCAACAATCTTTGGGTCACTTTTAGCCGAAGTGAGGTTAATTACTAATTCAGGAATTTTTAAAGAATATATTTAATGCAAAAAATTATTCGGAAAGATAAGTTATAATAATTAATAGGGGTTTTTCAAACAGATAAACTTTTATTTTCTGAGCAAAAAATAAAACTCGTAAAGTAACGATTAATAAGTAATTTTCTTAATAAAATCTGTAACCGGTACAGTCTCTGACAGCTCGAAGAAGCTTAACTGGACTAAAAGAAAAAAAAATACTTGGAAGATTCAAAACGTTTTATCGAAACCTGGGGTTGTTTTCCCAAAATAGATATCTCAACATGGATAATGATTAGATATGAAGACGCAAAAATGAGCAAGTAAAGAAGTGATGTCTTCCGAAACCTTAATAGCTTCCGTTTATATAAGAAAAACTGCATTCTTAGCATACAAATATTCAACTTTAAAACGCTATTTACTTTTCGCGTGAAAAATAAAGTAAAGTATGATAATCTTAACTTTATTTTTTTTAGGAAAGAAAATTCCAAATATAAAGATATACATATTTATATGGAAATTTAGTCATATTAAGTGCTAAAACTCAAAAATATAGAAAAATTCATCAAAAACTAATCAATAACAGTTTTTTGTTTTATAGCAAGGAATTAACACAAGTTGGCCCAATCCGACTACAAGGAATGCTACAAATGTTAAAGTTTGCAACCAAAGCCTATTCTTGATGATTTGCTGAGTAGACCTTGGATATTCTGCAATTAAATAGATTACACATTTTCAAGGTTTTGACTCTTTAAATATAGGAGCTTTAAAGTAAGGCCTCATATCTGAACAATCAGTTGGGTGATATAAGTTATAGTGACCCGATCTTGATTATTTTCAGTGGGCATTTTTTATTTATAATAAGTGATAACAGTGATAAATTTCAATCCCTTAGTTGTGTTGGTATCAAAGTTGTAAGGCAAACCCTCATATCTGAACAATTAGTTGTATGAAAGCTATAAGTTATAGAAACACGATCATGATCATTTATAATATACATTTTCTATACATAATAATTGTCACCAGTGATAAATTTCATGTTCTTAGCTGCTTTGGTGCGGGAGTTATAATGGAAAACCTCATATCTGAACAATCAGTTGTATATGAGCTAAATGTTATAGTATGCCGATCATAATAATTTTCAGTAAATACTTTCCATTTATAATAAGAAAAAGGTGTGCCAAATTGCAGGTTATTCACTGCTTTGGTCGTTATACATTTTAATGAACAGTTTCCATTCGTAGTAGGAAAAGGGTGTTCCAAATAGCATGCTCTTAGCTGCTTTAGTGCCAGAATTAGTATAACGCAAAAACTCATATCTGAGCAATCAGTTGTGTGTGAGCTACTTATTATAACATCTACCTACCAAGTTTCAGTCAGATATCTCAAAAACTGATGGACTAATTTGCCGACATATGGTCGGCTAAATTGAATCAGCTCGTAATACTGATCATTTTGTAACACTTGCGTTTGGGTCTCTCTCTTCTTCTTCTTACACTTAATCTTAATGAAATGTATAAATCATGTACAAAATATTTTTTTAGCAATACACTCAACTTGCCATGGTTTTATACCGCATACTTTATGAGTATGTATTTCCTACTATTTGATTGTCCATCAATTTGTCAGTACTTCTAAGAAGACCACTTCAAGTAATTAGAATAACGATATGTGTTCATTACACAAACACTAAAACTCAAGTGCACCACATCCACATCCTTGCAGAGCAAACACTTGCATATACTTATAATACATATGTATATGTGCATATGTGTTAGTATCTGCATATGGTGAGCCCATAGCAACTGAAGTGATAATAAAAGTTGAAGAATGTGACAAGTGGGGGGCGAGTTAGAGTGAAAGTCTGTCTATGCGTCTTCGAAATCATTAACTCAGTGTGTGAAAATTCAAATTGTATGGGGTTTTTTTATATTTTCGAGTTTGCAAACACAAATATGCCACAAGAATAAATCACTCGAAATGACAAATGCGAAACCTGGAGATAAGTAGCATTAAAAAATGCAGAACAAAAATTGTAACTAAATTGACATCAATTACATTAGTATTGTTGCAATGCGAATGTTTTAATAATCCGAACCCAACATATTCACACTTTTGCACTTCTGCACTTTTGCACTTTGCATAAAAAAAAAAAACAAGACACAAATACACTTCGACAAGTGCAAATTCAAATTTCACGCACTTTCCGAAATCCATTTGCATGAAGTGGTCAAAGCGAAAATTTCGCTTCTTTTTTTTTTAAACTGTATGTGCATAGCTTGCAAATGTGCATAATACTTGGCTATATGTTGCTGTGTGTTTGTTTTGCGCATATCCTTGCTATTGCAACACCAATAAAATTACACACACACACACAGACACACACACCCATACAGCTAGACAATCCGCTGACTGCAGGCGACTATGCCAAGCCTGCTCCATCTCGCCGCAGCTATTTACATACATACATACGTACATATTGTACATGCGAGCAAGCTAACGAGATTCGGTTAGCAAATGTGAGCGTGTGTTTGCAAACAATTTGAGATTAAATTAAAATCCTTTATTGACATATTAATTTGCACAGCACACAAAGAAATGCAATCAATCGCACAACAGGCTATTCAGACATACAAATGCTGCCAAGAGCAACTTTTTTAATCACAATCTAAATAAAAGAAGAAAAAAAACATCATTTTGCAAAGTTGTCAATATCCTGCTGGTGTGACATGAAATGCTTGCCATATCGTTGGTTTTTTTTTTAAATTCTTATTTTTATGTAATTTTCATTTTTTTATTTTTATTATTCTTACCGCAACCGCCTTGATAAACCCATTGTGTTGAAGCTTCTTTTATTATTTAACTGAGATGCACTAAAGTTCTTTAAATATGCCACGTAAAAGTTTGATGTTTGGTTTTTTTTTCGCTTGTCACACACTTTAATTACTGTCGTTTTTATTTCCCATATGAATTGAATTAATTTTTCACTGCATATTATTTATAAATTTTCATTTCATATATCCTTAAGTTTTTATATTTAAAATAGTACACCCACTTTTTCTACTACATACATAAGCAGATTTTTGTATATACATATATGTGTGTGTGTGTGTTGTTAATAATTTCACAAGATAAATCCAATTTAAGTTGTCCTGCTTGATGCAAGGATCTTGCCTGCAGGAATTCGCGAACGCGAGCGAAAAAAGGAAAGCACACCCGTTGGACAGGAACGCCAACACGCAACTGATCACATCGACGGACCCAACGATCGCGGTTAGTGGGTACTCGGTGTAGCGGCGCGCACGATCAATAGCCCAGCAACGAGCAACAACAACAACAACAACAAAACAAGGGCACCATCTGAATGAAAGCAACATGAATTGACTTCCATGGTAAGCGTCAGCGTCGCGTCAACGCCAGAACGATCTGTAGTGAAAATCCAGCAGTGATCTACATATCTACATATGTTTGTATGTATGCATGTGCACATGTGTGTGTGTGTGTGCGTGTGTGTGCATTCTATACTTAAACAAATGGAGCAACCGGCGTTGGACACACTCCACACATATCCATATCCATTGTATGCACAGAGGTTTGGAAATAGCACATTTCGAATGTGTGTGATCGCGCTTCCGCTTCTTGTGCGATGCTAAGCGTTTCGAACGCAATCACAATTACCTAGTACACATACATACAAACAATGTGCGCTTCGTCCACCCAAACACCCACTAGTGCAAAGAGTCACAGCATCACACGCTCACACACACGCACGCACATCCATACTTATGTATAGGGCGCATTCTACTATAAGTAGCAACACTTTTTAATTTAATTCGCTTTTAAACAGCTATTCGGCTGGCTGTGTAGAACAACCGAGCGGATATTGATAACACAATTCACAGTTCGGAAATTGTGCTAGCAATTGTGAAAAAGTATGTGATTATTTTTAGTGTTGTTGTTTTTTTTTTTTTGTTTTTTGTACCGCTCTTTCCATGCTGTTATCCGTTCTTCAAAATCGCCTTATAATAAATTACTTTTTCTTTAATTCCATTTTTTTTTATTTTAATGTTTTAGCATTTCTTGATTATGCACCCAGTTTGATGTGTAGAGAAACTGTTTTCATTTTATTTATTCAAACTTTATCGTTACGCGCCGTTTTTATAAAGCATTATCACACGTTATATAAGCACATGCTGAAAAATTTCAACTTAGGGCAACAAATATTTGCAGCAAATAAAAATGTACAAAGTATTTACAAGCTTCTAAATGGAATAACGCAAATTTGCTCCAGTTTGCCTCACTTACATGCATATAGACAAATACAAACAAACATACTTATCTAAATATATCATTATATGCATATACATATGTACTTATATTTACTATACGCCACAGCTACTTGTTCGCTTGGCTGGTGAAGTTTTTTTTTTCGCGCGCCTGCAATTCTGGTTGCAACTTTTACTGCTGTTACAAAAATATACCCAATGCTAGCTCACATAGTGCATACATAGTGTTCATGTAAAAAAAAACTGCATATATGTAACTACAAATTCGAGTATTGTTCTGACGAGTCAAGTCAAAAAGACATAAAATTTTTTGGCGGTTTACTGAATGAGATAGCCACGCGCGTCCGTTGCACGATCGAACTGCAGTACACGCAGCGATATCAATAATGCCAGGCCGGTTTTGGCAAATACACAGTTGGAGCAATTTGAACCGGCTAGCTTTAGCTATGCCAGACATGCAGCATTTTGCGTACATACAAACAAACCTTTTCAGATTCCCCAGTTTGCCAGACAATTGCCGCACAACAATGATCTGCCCCATCGTTCGCACTTGTTCTTTTATTGCTTTTTGTCTGAAGAAGCGCTCACTTTGCGTGCTATTATTCGCTTGTACGAACTCTTCAATGCTAGTGCTTTGCGCTCTTGGGCAAGATAGCGATCGTCGCTCTTAACGATAAATCAGAGATCGTGATCGCTTTGTAATGGAAAAGGCGGGAAACGTTAATGTGATGTGTCTCGGAGGTGATGTGATGTTAATCTGGTGATTTGGTGATGTGATGCGATTTGTACTACTATATGTATAGTGGCAATCGCACGAATTGTTTCAGTCTTTGAACTTCATTTAGGTTTGTTAATTTATTTATTCGTTTTTATCAATTTTTATACACTTAGTCTATTGCATAATATAAATACAATTTTAGCTTAACCGCGCAAAACCTCGTTTGTTATTGTTTTAATTCGAATTTACGACATAATTTTCAGTAATAATACTGATAGAAATTAATCATTCTGAATTGGACATTTTTCTCTATGAACATCTTCTGCAAATAAATTGCGAAGTAGTTTAATACTTTTAGAAGTCCATATTTTCTTCTGACAAAAATTGCTTTTAAATATCATTAGGGTATTATTTGTACATTACAATAGGTCCGTTTCTTTGTAACCGAGTTGCAAAAAAACACTATGTAGGACAGTAAAATGCATGTAAAGCAACAACACTAACTCGAAAAAAAAAATGCGAGTTGAGCCAACATGGAATAATGAGATGTGGTTTTGGGAAGCGAAAACACTGCGCTATTGTGAATGAGCCGAAAGAAGATACATGGGAAATTTCCGTTTAAGACCTGTTACGCTATTATATGCATAGTATTTGTAAATATATGACTATGTTAGCATACCTATTTTCCGTGATTAAATAGCACCAAACTGGGTTGATTTTATATCTAGAGGAAGTTGTATCCAAGTTGGAGCGTTCCTTTGCATGTCGGGTACAAAGAAACGGACTAAATATAAAAGCCTTTAATTTCCAGGATTATAGCATTTTTTATTTATTTATTTGTTATTTTTACAAAAATATGTCTGTATATATATATATGTGATGAACTGAAATAAATGCAATTTTAAAAATAATAGTAGAAGTCTAGAATTTTTAAAAATTCATTGATTATTTATTATTTTACAGCTTAAAAATGTTGTGTTCGGATCGGTTTGGTCCTAAAACTCGGTGTTCGGTCTTTCTCTAATTAAACGCATTGCAAATATATGAAAGAAAAAAAGAAAGGCGGCAGTATGGAGCATTCAGAAGAAAAGTGGCGTAATTAGTAAAAAATAGTAAAAGTGTATACATTCGAGTGAAATCGAATTTTAAATACCGTGCTTTTATTTCAAATAAACAATGATTTTCGTATGCAATAAAACCAGTGCAACTAATACTCCTCATTTGGAAAATTGTTTCCGAAATTTAGATTTTTACGTATTTATCTCCCTAATTAAGTTCTGGCATTTTAATTTCTTATTAACTTTTTGTTGATTTTTTACAAAAATACAGTTTATTCTTTAATAAAGAACATACAGTTTAATACAATTCAACAAATTTCGGTTGCACTTGAAATCCTCAAATTCAAAATACCGAAAACGAAATTACCAATTTAACCAAAATCCTCATATTCGAAATCCCCCAACATTAGATCCTCAAAATCAGACTCCCGAACACAAAATCTCCAAACATTAAATACCAGTTTTGTAAAAACACGGGGATCTAATATTGACACTATGTTATTTTTTAAACCAACCTAAATAAATGTATAGAAAATAATAATAATAATAAACGTGTTTTTTTGTTATAATTTAACCATTCCGCAAAAGTAATACAAAAAAAAATAATTCACGCACACGCTGACTTCAAATTATTAAACATAGATTTCAATATCTAAGGAAAATGTTATGTGATATAGATTTCAAATAATCAAGTTTCTCTACTTTTGCACGATTTTTAATAATTGAAGCATGTTCGCGAATGACGTTGTAAACGACAAATTTCAAATAGTTGAGGAAACGAAAAAAATAGTTAACATGTGGTAGATGGCATTTTTTATTAATTGTTTTTTATATTTAAGTGAAAAACAACATTACTCAGCTTATTCTCTAAAAAAAAATATATATAAACTCAAAACACAACTACAAATACGTTCATAAGATTTTCAAAATGGAAAAACGTTTTATATCCAAAATAAAATGGATGTTAACACGTTCTTCCACTACGCATAACTTATAGTGCAATGGCGTTTAAAACGTTTTTCCATAAACATTTTGCGAAGATAAAGAAAGTTTTAATATTTTCAAAAAGAATCAAGTTTTATTTCAACAAAAAAGTTAACAAAGCGATTAGTTTTTTCTTTTTAACCAACAAGACGTAACTTTTTTCTCTTCTTACAAATATACATAAGTAAATGATATTTAATTTTTACATAAGGAACTACGAAATGTATTTAAAGTCTTATGTGTGATAAATTTATTTATTGCAAGTTCTTATAAAACTCTGCATAATTTTCTGGCAAATAGGACGCCATTGCAAGAAGATCCTTTTTTTTCTCAGAGCTTAATTCAATTGGACCATTTCTAAGCAAAGTGTTATTAGATAAATTTTTTTTTGGTCGAATAGTGTAGCATGACCAGGATTCAGTAATGCTATGATTTTTGCGCATTCTAAGGGTGTTTGGATCATCTCTTGAAAATTGAAGCCATCGAGCATCCGTAATTTTGCACATAGAATTTCTAGTTAAATTTTTGTTTAGAAACTCAAAGTTTTTAAATTCATCTGAAACCATTTGATGTACATGAAATGGATTCGAAGTTCTTACTGACTCAATCATATGGCACACATCTTCTGGGGTATATAATTGAGCTGTTTTTTTTTTGTTTTTCAATTAGCGCAAAATCGCAATCACAGGGGAGAAAACTGTGTCCCGATGTTAAAAATTTCTGATTTATTTCAGAAAAGTATTTTGTTAAGAGACTGTGGCACAATGCGATTATTGTCCAGTTGTTGTTCTGCCCAACGCACCTATCTGACCATATTATCAATTTTCTAACTCCATCATTTTCTAAAATACTATATTTTGAGGAAATGTGTTTCAAAATACACGATGCGATTTCTGCAGATCCTCTTTTTGCAACTGTTTCATGCCATGAATACATATGCACTGCATTGTCTGACATATTATGAATAGCAAAGTTATAATTTGAATACTGCCGCTGATAAAAGACATCGGAGTGTGTCAGGTTTGGTGTGAAAATCACTTGCTGCATGTCGACACAAATGACTACAGTACTGTGTGAATTTTTGGCGGTGTTGGTATCATTTCTAAGCTGTAAGTAAGCTTTTTCTGCCTTCTCGTGATGAGCTGCAGCTAAGTTTTGTATACTTTCGAATCGTTCTGTATTCGTAAGAAATTGCAGTATCAGGGTATTTAACTTTGTATAAGATATGCATTTTTTAATACTTAAATCAGGGCTTAAACAATTTTTCTCTGATGTAGAACGACTATAGTGGCTTTCTTGGCTAGGAAAGCTTGCTATGTGTTCCATAACACACATTTTCTCCGCTTCAACGATTTTGTGTGGACGATTTTCATGTTTACCAAGCTGATCAGTAACAAGTTTTCCAAATTTTAATTTTTCACCCAAAATTTGTACTCTGCGTTGCGTTATCTGAATAAAAATATGAATAAGAAGTAGGTAATAAATAAATAAATAAAAACACTCAATACTTATTTACCTGGAATGTGTGACAAAACATATTTTTACACACTCTTTCTCTTTGACCGTTAGAAGACAACAAAAAATAGCAGATTCTGGTGTTTCGCCTAGAAGTTCCCTCATTAACTCTTCGTCTTTGAGGTTCACTCAATTCAATGTAGCAACTTAAAAATGAACTTTGATCGTTGTAGTTTTTTTTATAAAAACTATCAAATAGCTCTTTTATATGTAATAAATTAAACTTATCACACTGAAAATTGCATCTGCAGCCACAAACCTATATATAAAACACAACTCAAATATATAGTAGAAAATCTTGAACTTAAAACGTTTTTCCACTTTACCTGTTCAGGCGCGTTTTTATCCGGCACTACTTTATTTTTTCTATTCACATATGATTGCCCACTATTTCTTAATCTTTTATTGTTTAGGTCTTTCCAATTTCCTATATTTATTTTCCTTTTTGACCCTCTGTTTGTCTTATTAAGAACACATGAATATTCATTTCTTGACATTTTGCACAGATATGTAACATAAATAACATGTAACGTTCAGGTGAAATTGAGTGAAACTTATCACAATTTCGCTGAGAAGTGTTTCAATCGCAAATTCAAATGATAGATTTTTGTGTGGTCAATTTAAGAATCTACATAGGTGCCTTTTCCGCTGAAATTGGTATTATATAGTGATAGCATTCCATGAGCTGAAAGCTTGTTAATCTTTCCAAATTTGGATTGTTTTATTTACACAAATAAAATACATGAGCAATACGGGCGAATTCAGATTTAGATTTGCGAACCAACACAAACAAAATACAATGACAAAATACAATTGACAATTTATTCCCAAACTTACACAAACAATATAGGTACACAACGCATTCGCCTTGGTTATCTTGCTATCACCGGCTATGGATCCACAATGGTTCATATGGTCGAAGTGAAACCTCAATATCAATATCTACCAACGAATTATTTGTGTGATGCATTAAATGAAAATAGTTACTAGACACAAAAATGCTGATTTTTAACTTACTCCTTTAAATTCGTCCAACCAAAAATTAAGAAGCTTCAGAAGAAAAAAATAAAATACTGGCACAAAAAGTGTAAAAATGCAGCAGGATATTAATGTAATTACCAGTAGCACCAAGCATGCCAAATTTACAGATTCATTTAAAGATACAGATATACAATGTGAACACATGTGTGAGCGGCTGACTTGATTCCAGTGGCGCTGACATGTTAGGATCACTAATTATGCACACATGTGGTGTGCCGGCGATGCACAAATGGAGTCTTTCCATGGAAAAAAATGGTCATTGCCTCGGCAATTATTATTGAAAATAACCAAAAAAAAAACAACAATAAAATTACCAACAGTGCACTATGTCACGACAAAAGGGACTCAAGCTATGAATGAATGTGTGAAGTCTCAATAACAACAACTTAGTTGGAAATTCCTGTAGTTCAATTGAGAAATGTACTGAAGGGTTATGCAAAAAGGAGAAGCCCTTTCTTGTACGCCGCGGCAGTTCAAACGACAAAAACATCTACATACTTGCAATAAAAATTTCGCTGCAGTGCGATATTTCATCTGCAACTACGAGTAACCACCGACTTTTGTGCTGCCACATGTGAAAGTTTATCACGCGTTCAAGGCAATATGAAGTCATATTTATTAAATGTGTACACATATATACATACATACATGTATGTATTATCTCAGCTGATCTATATTTAATTTTTAGCAGAATACCCGACAACAGACAATAATTTTTCATTGCTCACATCTTAATGTTATAGGTCCCTGAAACGTAGAACCTGCTCTATATCTAAGGGCCAAGCGCCTACTACGTTGTAGAATAATCAGAGCGGAGTGGAGTACAGCCACGCTGTCCAGGCAAGCGAAGGATGGAACATCGAAAGGAGCTACTAAAAAAATTTGGAAAAAGTTATATATACGGATGGCATTGCAGTAATAATAACGACGGAATAGAAACTGGAATATAATGTCCAGAACTCGCCACTCGACACCAAAGAAAACTATCAGACCACTCACCAGTATATTTGAAAGTGGAAGTAGGTGCTGTGGGGAAAACTGCTGGATAAAAGCCAGTATCTCATACAATATTAATTTAAAAAATATCCAAAGGAACAGAGAAGCAATGGATAGGGTAACGCAATGCGCGGCATATTGCAGGGAAACACCCTACGGAGTCCCCTTTAAACAAGAGTGATTTCTTTTTATCAGACAACTATAGATTTGGCTTATGCTTGACATATATAAAATATATTGTTTACCGAAGACTGTTTTTCGTCCTTTCAAATTGGATATCAACTTGACCCTATTTTTAAAAGTGGTAACAAAAACGATGTTCGCAATTATCGGCCTATTTCTAAATTATCTACGGTTTCTAAACTTTTCGAATGTATCACTAAAGAAAAGTTGGTTTTTTCTGTCAACAATTTGATTTTTCCTAACCAGCATGGATTTGTTAAAGATAGATCCGCAGTTACCAAACTCGCTGTGCTTAGCGAAAACTGTTTTTCGTCATTTCAAAATGGATTTCGAAGGCTTTCGATAGAGTTTCGCACAATATATAAATTATTAAATTAGCTTGTTTGGGATTTCATTCAAAGTTTCTTGAATGGGTTAAAGCATGTCCTTCGAAAATTCGCCATTCTCCGACATTTGTTTCAAGCATTAGAATAAAATACATGGGCAGTAGTTAGATTAAGCAGTGCAAATATGATACTGAGTAATTTTGTATAACATTTGGTCCTTCTCTTCCGTCGGGATGTGGGCACAAATCAGCGAGATGTTAAAAATCTCGCTTTCCTGGATGCCTTCGTTACCTGGCCCTGTCCATTTTATTTCTTGGGAGTCGGTGATGCGAGAGGACATCAACCAGGCGAGTAGTGGGAACTTTCCCATTAAGAGGTCGGATATTTCAGGTGCATGCCCTCAAATCATAGTTCTTAATACGTTGCTTGTCGTTGGTCGTCATCAAAAAAAGGGGATCCCCTAGCACACAACTAAATGCTGAGGCTCTTAAACTGAAAATGTCGGAGTGGCACCACCTGGTTCGCCTGGACGTCGTGAGCTGGTTGTACCGCATGCAGAATAATCGCAGTGGCCACACTCCCAGGTTAATGGCAATCAGAGACTTCCCCCACTTGCGTAGATCTTTACAAACAAAAAAGGTTAGTTCTCTTGATATATATTGGAACGATTTTCCGTCAACCCTTGTCGAGTTTGATTTTTTTGAGACCACCCGGTTTCGGCGTTGTGGCATCTTTAGTGTCATTTTTATATTTATTTGGGTAATAAAGGTTCGTTTTATAGCAACATCCTATAAATACGAACCAGTAGACGCTAAGTGAACAAAACAAAAAATTACAGTGAAAACCCCCTAAACCGGTTCTCACCCTGTCGGAAAAACATAAGAATAAAAATAATGTTAGTTCTCTTTTTCCTGAGCATTCTCCAGTTTTTGGGCTATATTTAATCCTCTAGACCACCATATCATATCATACTTACAGACTCACCCTCTAACTGTATATGTAATCTGGAATATCACGAATAATAATAATAATAATAATTTGGCACTTACACCACGTACCTTGACGTTTGGCCAAACTTCTCCTACAATTTGTGGCTGGCGTGCGTCTTGATCTTCTACACTCCTAACGGCAAATGATTTTTATTAGCAGTTTTTTCATGGCAGAACTACACTCGCCGCTATTTTGTTTGACAACCTCGCAAAATTGTAATCCTAAGGTCATAAACGAAAACACGTCACAATACACTGCAGAAAAATCCATAAAAGCTCGTTTACACTACGTGGGGTCAAGCTATCAAATAGGAATACAATCGAAAATACCAACCATCACATTGGCAACCGCAAATCCAGAATAAACCTAAGAGAGAGTTAGAAAGTGGCGAACCGATGAAGCAACTGGAATAAGTTAATTAAAAGAATGGTAAATATTTGGAAACACTGAGTTAATGCTGACAGACGACGAAAACTTATGCGCTCTTCAAACACTCCTTTAAACGCGCTAATTTAGGGATTCCGCTCATTTTTCCACTAATATGGATGTTTTAAACATCAACATAGTAAAAATTAAGACACAGATAGCACTAAAAAAAATTAAGACAATGAAATTTCAGCTCTTACAGTTTTTATTGATAGAATAAACTTTTATAATTCCTAACTAATAATATTGGTAAATTAAAAAGTGGGAATTTTTTAGCAAATCATTATATTAAAAATGTATGCAGAGAATTAAATTATTATTTTTTTACTCAATTAAACCAGTTTTTAACCACCCACATCTTGAACCATTTCCACTAATACAATTCCACTTATTTTCCAAAAATTCTAATCATTTAAATTGGAAGTGAAATATTATATTTAAATATGTTTTTAATTGACTAGCAAACAAGTGCAAACAAATCCATGTGACAGAGTTTCAATTTCATTTTTCATTCATAAAACTTACATACATTCGCGCTTGAACTGATAAACAGGAACCATTGATATATGTACTTGTAATTATGTTTGTCTGTGTATGCACATATGTACTTACATACATATATGTATATCTATAAAATTGTGATTCATCAATGAAATGCATCATTGTAAGTGGAGATCTTAACAAGCTCTGTGCAGATATTCCCTTTACGGCACTCTTGCTATGCCTTTATGAGGCTCGTTGAGATAAAAATTTAATTGAAATATATCGATTAAAAAATTGTGAATCCAGTGAGAAAAAATCTCATTCGATCTCACCATCAAGCATTTTTAATTAATTTATTGTATTGCAAGGGCACATCAATATGTTTTCTAAAATTTCTGTTCATTTTGTGTTCTTTGTCGCTAGAGTCTGGAGCACCTGGGAAAAGTTAAAAATTTGGTACTTTTTGGCGTTCAGGGCTGTTTGGACTTTAGTTATGAAGGTGTTTTCATACAAACGTCCAGTGTGGAACTCTAGCTTTAACTACTAAAAAAACATTTTTCTGAAAACGCTTAATTCGGCTTCATGTTTGAGTTTCAGTTGGGTAATCAATTCGTTATATAAATATCAAGAATTTAGAGTTGATGACGTCAGTTAGATGATTGGAACGATGGCGGATACGACACTAACACTCTTGCTTTTCCAACAAGACATTTCATTGAATTAAAATTTATTTTTATACAATTGCAACAAGTCTGCGCCGAGAGCAACTATGATCACGATAGAAGTTTAAATTTTTGAACAAGAAAAACTAAAATTGTAGGCATCTTATTGTCGATGAGAAGTAGATTTTTGATTAATTTTAAACAAAATTGCCCAGATATAAAAACTTGTTCTCAAATCCATAAATTTAGGCAACTAATTCGCATTTAGAACAAATATTTCATAACATAACGAAAATAATTTTAGCTGTTATGCATTATTGCCACCTAATTAAGTATGTGGTCCGAGGAAATAACTCAGCCTTCCCAAGTAAAGGAAATAGTAATTGACGAGTTAAAATAGTTTTGAAAATGCCCCTTTTTGTAGCTTAATATAATTTATTCCTTAATGCACATACTATGTAGATATTATTCTAGAAATTTGTGTTCGTGAATCCAATACGAATAGATAGCATGCACACTTGCTGGATCTACTTATATCGAAAATCATATATGAACTTTGATTTTAAATTAAAAATATTTATTTATTCACACATGGTATAAAATCCGCGAATGAGTCGTGAATATATACATAGTACATAGCTACATATTTACTTAAATTTCTAATACCGTTTTTATACCCGAGTGTATTTGTTCACTAGAGTATTATAGAGTTGTTCATCTAACGGTTCTGTGTAACGGCCTGTCTTAGAAACTACAAAAGGTAATTAGCTTGAATTCAATATATGGAGGCAAGCCCATTTTTGAAAAATTGTAGGTTATTATAATTAAAAATTTGTTCTGATCTTTTTATGCGTAAACTAAACAATGTAAAAAAATGGAGGTGCCCCTCCTCATATAGGCTACAGTGGCCAAAAATTACTTTTATCTTGAATTGGCGAACGTTGCCCGCATTCTGAAATTAAACGAAAAAATGGTTTCACAACAGTGCTTAGATGAGAAATGTGAATGTTTTTCTGTTGCTAATCAGAATCATTCTTTCTTTTTCACGTTTATCAAGTAACGAAAAAAATACCTCTTATGCGATACGGAAAAAAATGTTTTTCGTTCTCAATAAAAGCTATTTACTAACGTTTAATTTTTACGTTTCAGATAAACTATAAAAAGGGTTATTTTTTTAAGTTTTTTTCCGTTAGCAGTATGAGGTAATTCCCAACGATTGTTGTTTTTTCACTATGTGCTAACAATTATTATCCGCAGTTAATGTTTTACGTTACCTGATGAGCCAAAGAACGTAGATTACAAAGAAGTTGTGTTCCGTTTCGTTTCCTGTGGCAAGAACTCTCGTCCAATTCACCACGCACAGAAACCAATTGGATGTAATCAAATTCTAATATCAATCAGCAAAAGTCAAATTAGTTCTGGTATAGTGAAATTGAACGAGGTTTTCTGTTAGAGGAGTGATGGGTTGGTAAGCTACATACAACTATGTAGATTGCAAACGTTCTTTGGATCAGCGTTGTAAGATAAAAGTATTGATGGAAATGATAGTGAATATGAAGATCAAAATGAAAATATAGACAAAGTTCAGAAAATAATTAAAAATAGATAACGGTAACGATGAAATAACTGTTATCAGATAACGTACAAATAGACGATGAGCAATAACTCTAATTAAACAACGTAAAAAAAAGCGTTGGTAAATAACTCATACTGGAAACGAAAAAATTAGCATTGGAAAATAACATTTTTTGGAAACAGAAAACGTTTGGAAATAACTCTTATTTGCAATGCAAAAAACACTTATCCTGGTATATAACTCTTGACCACGATATAAAAAATGGTTTCATTAAATAGCTGTCATGTTAAATTTAACCTCAGTTTCGTAAATAATTTATGTCGGCAGTTTAGATAAATCGGAAAAGATGCGATTTTATTAATAACAAGAAAAAATGCATTAAGGAGAGATATACTCAAAATTTAAAATTTTTGAAAAATGGGCTCGGCAACGCCCACTTTAGAGTAAAAGGTTACAAATGGATAAAGTCCAAGCCCACTCTCCATGCAAATAAATTTAGAAAAATTGTAAAATACATACGATGTTGTCTTTGGAGAAAAATATATAAAAAATATGTAATAGCAATATTTCATAGAGCCGTAGCAAATTTGATACAGACGTTACATTTGAACTGGTTAATTATTATTTCAAAAATTGTAAAAAAAATCGATACAATGCAAATACGATGCAAATGCAACGGCGGCTCGAAAAAACTCAGAAATGCCATATTTTATATTTATTTCCATGAATATCCCAATCATTTTAAAAACTTTATCAAATTTGATACCGGTAATGTATTTGTTGTATTTTAACCTGTTAAACAAAATTTTCGAAATTATGGAAATTAGATTAACACAACACCGATACAAATTGGTACTGAAATGCAGCCACTAGCATTTTCAAACATTACACGCTTTATGAAAAGCGTACGCCGGGTACATAAACTTCGGTTTTGTCCAAACTTAGACACTTATTTATTTTTTGTTTTGTTTTTGCAATGCCACTGTGGTATATCCGGCGGCGACTCCCGTGGTATTGTTCGTTTGCGTGGAAATGTGTGTGACTTCGTAGTCGACGCGATTACTCTCTGTGGGCGATCATAAATACACATACATACATACATGTGCACATGTACAGTTGCTCACAAAAGTATTTTGCTTTGAGTTTTCTTTACATTCAAAAATTTTTTTGTGGTAAATTTTTTCGTTGATTTTTTTTATAAAAGTAAAGTTCATTTCGTAACAAAACCATACAAAACAATAATTCCACATTTTGCGCAAAATTTATAAAAATCCAACAAATTTTTATAAAAATTTCTAATATTTTAATCAGAATTTTAAGAACTTTTTTAAGTATGCAGTTTTGTAACCCAATCAATTGTAGTATTATATTAGATTTTTGACCATTTTTTTTTTAATTTGTTCTCTATGGAAGAAATTAGGCAAAATATGATACATTAATTTGTATGGTATTCCTTATAAAATGAATTTTTTTTTTATAGAAAATCAACAAAAAAATTTACCAAAAAATATATTAACAATATAATAAAAAAAATTAAAAGCAAAATACTTTTGTGAGTAACTGTATGTATTGGCATTGCGATATCAGGTTGGCCTCCGTTCTAAGCATTTTCAAAATTAAAACAACTATTTTTGAATATCGAGCATAAAGCAACGAAGCATTCAATTAAACATGCATTTTTTATTCATTTCCTTCCGCACATATTTGGTTACAAATAAAAACGCGTCTAAAAATACTTGCCTTAAAAAAAACTATTTTGATAAAAATAATTCACAAAATAACTCTGAACTTGGCTTTTACTTATAAAGGGAACCAAAGGAATTTGAGACTGAAATCACAAACATATTAACAAACAAATATCTAAAAACATATTTGTTTTGTTACGGCAAAGCAATCGAATTAGAATCTTAAAAATTACCAAATACGTGGCTGGAAAAACACAATATGAAACTTCATTGGCATATCAATAAATATGTTGATCAAATAGATAACTCCAACCAGTGAGCTCTCTGGCGATAAGGAGGGTTCTACTCAATCGTTTCATAAGTAGTAAAACATCCAATCTGCTAAGTACAGAAATATTTTTTTTATTATTATTTTATTATTATTTCATTATTTATTAGAAAAAATTTGTAGGATATTAAAATCTTTTATAGTACAACAAATTGAAGAGTCACAATAACAAGACATAACAGATCTTAAAGTAAGATAATAAGATGTAGATATGTACATACATAAACAATAAAATTTATAAATGAAATGACAGGTTTGTAATACCCACCTAAGCAATATCGAGCTAACAATCTTTTAACAAATAAATTAGTTACAAAATTATGAATAAATTTGGACTATAATGGAAGATGGAATATCAATTAAAGGCTAAGTAATGAAATAATCATAGAAAGATTCTCTAAAATTGTTTTTGTTTATCTGCTTTCTTATATTGGCAGGGATAGAGTTCCAAATGGGGATAGCGTTAACAAAGAACAGCCTTGCTGAGACCAGTGAGGTAAACTGAGGGACTATAAGGTCTAATATGCGGGCAGATTTGGTAAAACACAACTTAATATAGAGATAGTTAGAAGATTTCCGATAAGCTTGTTTAAAAATATACAATTGTTGGCCTTGTGATACTGGCAGATCTTACAGCCTAAAAGTCGGTGCTTCCATGGCGAAATATGTTCAAACCCTGATAAGCCGTAAACATAGCGCATCACGTTATTGAACAATGTCTCAATCTTATGCGCAGAGCTACTATCCAGCTTACTATATATCAGATCAGAATTCGTTATAATTGGGGTAATTAGCTGTAAAGCAAGTCGACGTCTCGTTTGCAAGGGGGTATAGAATCCAGATTGCCGTAGATTCCTCAGTGTGACATATACCTTGCTTATTTCTTTGTTTACATGATCAGTACAAATGAGACTAGAGTTTATAACAAAACCTAAGTTAGTTATTTTGCGAACTATCTTTTTAGGCTCATTGTCAATATATAGCGGAGGTAAGAAATTGAAGTCTTTGGTTTTTTTGTTATATATTGGTAACACACAAGATTTAGTACAATTGAAATAAAGACCATTGTCACACGCCCATCTGGAGATTGTGGATAGCCCCACACTAACATTAGCACAAAGACGGTCGGCTTGATTAAAAGGTCCAGATAAGTAAAACTGGATGTCATCTGCATAAGCATGTAGATTTGCAGTTCGGCAAACGTAGAAAACATCATGTTTATTAACAAAAAACCACTAAATTCTTAGATTTATGTCAAACTGAACTTAAAAACAAGCTCACAGCGCAAAATTAATACGCCTGCCTAAAAAATTTCAATTTCAAAATTTCCATTTCTTTATGAATGGAAAGCGAAACAAAGTAACTAAGTCGTCCAACGCGCATTGCATGTATTTCTTAAATAAATTTTTTATATCGTAACTTTATAAGCAAATGTAGCATTAGATGCGCATTAAGGAACGCAACGGGGTTGCATTGTTAAACTTTTAGTAAATACATAAGTGTCATATCTAATTTGTCTTACCTGCCACTTACACTATCAAGTTTTCATTCGAGTTGTCTATCAATTTACCAATAAGCTCTCACTTTTCGAACTTGAACGTCGTTTTGATATCAAATTTTCCTTTCAAGTCGTGTGACGATATCTGGAAAGTAAAATTTACTATCAAGTAGCTTAGAGCATACGTCACAGCGTTCACGAAAAGTAATTTTCACACGCGGTACGTGTAATCAACTTGATAGACATTTTTTGATAGTGTAACTTCAGGGTTAACAGGTCTATGGTTGCTTAGCTCTTTGATCAAATGATAATAGGTGAAAGATTGTGTAAATTTTTATTATATTTATTTCTTTTTTTAATTTCCCTCATGAAAGAAAGCTTCTAAAAGCATTTCAAATCATAAGAGGGTTCGTTTAGGCAAAAAACTTGCAAAACTTACAAGGAGAGAGCGCTATCTTGACATTTTATTTGGAGGGGAAGATTTTCCCAGTACGAATTAGCAAGCAAACAAAACAGCTGATTGTGGCATATGGTTGCATTTGAGGCAACAAATCAATTCGATATCTTAAATTATTAATTTGCAAAAGAATAAATATAAGTGATTTATTAACGAAAGAAGAAGCAATTTATTAACGTACAACAGAAAAAAAACCAACTATATAAGTAAAACGATTCAAAATCCTAAATTCAAATGCAACGGTGCGGGTTTCCTTGCGAATATGAAAAATGAACCCTCCGGGCTTTAAAGTGATTTGAGTTACACAACATTTTTCTACTTTTGTAAAATGCTTCTTGAAATTAATTCACTGAATTCATAGCGTAAATTTCTAAAACTTAACAAGGAAAAATTAAAACAGTAAGTATATTATTACTTATAAATGCGGTAAATCTTCTTTCGATTAATATTTACCGGTTTAATCGGGTGTTCAATTTTTGTTTGCCATCACTAGATTTGGCAGGTTTTTTTTTACAATAAAGTCGCCGAAATTCGCTAACCTTTTTAAATGAAGCATATTTTAAACTAAAGGGTATTTGTTATAGACGTGTGGTTTTCAATGAGGCAATATTTTTTTCGTAGTTGGTCTTTGCTCTGCATCCAATATCGATGAAGCCCAATTTTGGTTGAATGGGCATGGTAGTAAACAAAATTGTCGCATTTTGAGTGTTGATACTCCACAAGCCATTGTTGAGACGCCGTTACATCCTCAAAAAGTCACTGTTTGATGTGGTCTATGTGCAGAGGGAATCATTGGTAGATATTTCTTCAAAAATCAAGCCGCCCATAATGTTACAGTCTATGGGGGACGCTATAGAGCCATGATTAATAACTTTTTCTTTGGTGAATTAGAGGATGTTTATGTGGTTCCATGTCATACAGCCGATGAAACAATAAAAAAGGTAAGCCGGAGACGATTGACGCCTTGGAAGAGAATATTTGGGGTGTTATTGCTGAAAATTGGGTCACTTGGATTAAAATCATTTTTAAAACATAATGGCAAACCCTTATCTTTATAATAAAGCTAAATTCTTGGCCGTAAAAATATATTATATTCGTTTTATTTCTTCTTGGAATCCACATGTCTAAAATACCCTTTATACGTTTTAAAGTCACCCTTGCTTCGACGGTTTAATAAGCTTAGCAAAACGAAGAGAATACAGATATTCTACCGACTTTCTTGCTAACATTCTAATTACACTCCGATTGAACCATTAACGTAGATATAATTTTCTACTTTATCCACCCTCATTGTTATCGCTTTTGAATCTACGAATACTTTATTTGAATCTATAAATAGTCCACAACTTTCCTTTTTAGCATGTAATATTTTTTAATACGAACCCTACTCTAGTGCTTTTTCGTTTATGGTACAGATATATAGCCTTATTCATAAAAAGGCAAAAGATTTATAAAGTGACATTTTCGTACAAATTTTCGATTTCGTGTGAAGCCGTCAAAAGTGTTCTTTATTTTTTATGAACTTTAGTGAAAAACTATTATTCGTAATAAATAATTTATACGTAAAAGCAATGTTTTTTTAGCAAGCTGTAGGCAATTTCAAATTTTAACAGCTTTCAGGAGGCATTCATAAATCAATTGAAACTTTTCAATCTCCTCTTTCATATCTTGTGATTTTGTATAAAACGCTCCCTCCTCCCGTTTACAGCTCACGACATTTTTATACAACGAAATTTTATCCATAAATGGTAAGAATAAAAATTAAAAGAACTAACGTAATGAAACGACCAAGTTTAGAAAAATAGCGACCTGGACTCGATATGAATAACTGACGAAACATTTGCGTTACGTTTTTCGCAATTAGCACAGTAAATTACATAAAAATTAGTTAAAGCTTTTGGAAAGGTTGATGTAGATTGGAACGATATTTTGGCCAAAAAGCGGCTATGGCGCCAATTAAAGAAAAAGAAGAAATATTGGAACGATTTACCGTCATCCCTTGTCAAGTTTGGTTTCGAGACAAACCGGTTTCGGCGTTGTGCCATCTTCAGTGTAATTTTTCGTTCTATTTTAAAATATGGTTTTCGTCGTTAGCCTATACAGTTTCCCAAAAATTTGGTAATGGTTTATATTACGTTCTACAAAGCGGTGAAACTATTTACGCGGAAAACATTTAAGCGGGGGTTACTGTATATTTTTGTGATTTTTTGTTTATGACTTATGTACTTTAGCGTTTTTGTTGCCATTTGAAAATTACATACACACATATGGTACATGTGTTTATATGTATATATGTACATATATAATTGTATAGAAATAAAAATGGAAAAAGTGCAAGTTGTTATCTTTCTAGAAAATAGTGTCGCGAATTCCACAGCTGCCTTCGAGCGGCTTCCAACTATTTGACCTCCGCCTAGATGTACACTTTCTGTAACGGAAATTCCTTATCGAATGAAAAAAAAAATCGCCATGTACGCAACATTATAAAATGAAATCAACAGTAGAGTACCAAGGCTGTAAGCTTAGCTGCACGCTCACTACTTACGTGCAACATATCGCTAACGCACCGCTTCCGGTATTCTAGGTACGCGTTTAATACATTTTTACTTTTTGACACACCCCGTAGTTTCCATGTGAATTGAGATAATTATTTTTTTGTACAAAATAAAGCTTATTTTCGAAACTAGGAGCATTGTGAAGAAATTTCAAAGAAAACTCCAAGCAACAAATGAAAAATGTTTAAAGTAAGGGAATGTACTTAAAACAAAAACTTCTTATTTTAGTCGCAAACTGATGTAGTTTGTAGTTATGATATTTTCCGTCTTTCTGACAAGGCTGGTTCTGTCATGCCGCCCAACATGTTCGTTATCTAACGCATCTATCGTAAAGTTAACTGATTCGCAGCCAGTGAGTGCAGATTTGATTGCCACCTTAAAAAAAAAACAGTGGAGTTAGTCGTAACTTGAGCCAGGGTTGACAAATTAGCTTTTCGAAATTGTGAAAAAATGTACCAAATAAAACAAAAACGTTCTACTTTGTTTTTTTAATTGTCACTAAAAATATGATAACAAATACATATGTATATGTAAATTGGCTTATATATGAGTAGTTAAGAAATAAGAACTGAAAATAAAATAAAAATTGAAAATTTATTTTTACAGAGAAAAAGCTCATCGAACTAAAAATTGCTGGGAAATTTTCCCGGAGGAATCACGAAGTTCGATTCATCTTATGTGAATTTTGGAGGGTTTGATTTTATTATTTCCACAGTGACTTCTTTCATTCGAAAATTATAATTAGAAATAAGAAATAAAAAACTTTTGATATTTGGAGATATCTTAACTTAACTTCCAAATAAATAACTCGAACAGAATTTGTTTAACTTCATTGTCGAAGGTACTAAAAGGGATAAGTCCAATAAGATCGTTTGAATAAGCTGGTTTGCAATTTTCGATCTCTAAACAACAAATAAATATTCTAATTTAAACACTTGTCTATTTAGAAGTTTGTTATTAAGAGAAATCACTCCCAAAATTCAGCTACCAATTATACCTTTTCCTAATATTGGAGACACCTACTTTCATCACTTTCGACGTTTGAATGCGAAGAAGAAACGAAGGTATCCGCAAATTTTGCAATCATATTATGAAAAATAGAAATAGGAATGAAAAAAAAATACTGGAAATTTTTACTTTGTGGAGTCATTTTTATCCTTTTGCCATTGGACTTAAGACCTTCTCAACCAATTTAGTTTATATTTGTCTAAAGCTGACAAATATAAGTTTGTCAGATATTCTCCGAAACTTAAACTCCATTTAGAAAATCTTTTTTTTTTTTTTTGGATTTTCAAAAGATGGCCGTTTAAGCAAAACTTAATATAAACTGCGTTACATTCTATGGAAGTTATGCCAAAAAGGTCGGTCAAAGAACTTTTCGGATTCATTTTTTTCAATTTTTCCAAAAAATCACAATTGTGACAACTTTAACAACATGCACGCTTAAATTTCATTCAACCCGACTATATTGCAGTTTACCTGAAGTTTACCATAGAAATCTATTGGAATATTAAAAGGTGGTATTTAAATATAATTAAAAGGTGGTTTTCAAGAAGAAATAAAACGCATATAATTTAATGTTATGGCCAAGAACTTAACTTTATTATAAAGATAAGGCTTTGTCATTATGTTTCAAAAATGATTTCGGGCAAAAGACCGCCGCGGCTGGCTCGAATAAATTCCAGCTAAGAGGCCCAGTTTTCAGCAATAACACGCCGAATATTCTGTTCCATGGCGTCAATCGTCTCAGGCTTATCTGCGTAAAATAACGACTTCAAAAAACAAAGTCCCGGCGTGTTAATCGCATGATCTTGTAGGCCACGACGCGAGATAATACGCTCACCAAGTTTCCGTCAATAATTTTTTTGTTTCGTCGGCTGTATGACATGAAGCGCCGTCTTGTCAATGAGGAACATTGACTGTAACATTATGGGCGGCTTGCTTTTTGAAGAAATATGGACCAATGATTCCCTCTGCCCATAGACCACAACAAACAGTGACTTTTTGAGAATGTAACGGCGTCTCAATAATGTAAGTAAGTTTCAGTGCTGAACAAAATTTCCTTGTGAAAATCGGGATCGGTGGCCATCTCGTTTTAGGTCCATTCACCGAACGTGCGTCGCGCTTGATGATCGTTCGGCTGCAATTCTTGCACGAGTTGGATTTGGTAAGCCTGCAAACCAAAATCCTTCCGCAAAATCTTCCATAAAGTGGATGGGTAGATTCCAATTATTGCGCGCGATGGCGGATGGGCTCATTGGGGTCTTCTTCGATGCTCTGCTCCACAGCAGCAATGGCGTCTCCGGTGCGCACTGTACAGCATCTCTGAGGACTCGCATTATCCACTAGAGTAAAAGTGGTGTAAAACCGAGCCATGGTTGCTCGAATTACCGCCTCTACTGGGCGATTATATCGACCGAATATTGGGTGCAGCGTGCGATGCGTCGCGCATCGAATCATTATTTTGGTAATAAATTTACACGATTTGCAAACGTTGTTACGGAGTAAGTCTGTTCATTATGAAATGGCAAACCAAACTGAATATAAATCAAATAACAGTTGTCAAAAACACCAACTCCGCAAAAAGTATTGCCGACGAACAATACCCGCACTTTATAAGGCTCGCAGAAGCTTGGACAATAAAGTAATAGAGAAGAATAGATATAGTGCCACGAAACAAAATCTAGCGGCTACGCTGAACAAGAATCAGAGCCAAAATACAATTTTTTCTTTTGTTATATATTTTGCGTTAATATTTCAATATTCTTAACATAAGAGGATAATTTTTGTCAAACGCTGATTTTTTCAAAAACTATTTATCGCTATGTGTATACATACATATACATATATTAGGGATGCCAATTTTGGGAATTTTTTGATCCCGGGATTTTCTTACCAATGGACCGTTTTAATGTAACCTAGTTGCAAAAGAACTCTAGGAAGGATAAGAAATAGCATGTAAAGCAACAACACTAACTCGTAAAAATATGCGAGTTGAGCCAATTCGGTTATATGATATCCGACCTGAGATGTAGTGTTAGAAGTGAAAAAATTGCGCTATTGTGAATGAGCCCTAAGAAAGTGCAAGGGAAATTTAGATTCAATACCTAATTCGTTTTTATTTGCATAGTATTTGTAAATATATAATTAGATAAACCTAGAAATTGCCGGCACAACTATTTTCCGTTCCTAAATTGAACTAAACAAATCGCAACTAACATGAAAGAAGTTAACAGGGTTGCTTATGCAACTAAAGGAAATTTTATACGAGTTGGAGCGTTCTTTTGCAACTCGGGTACAAAGTAACGGGGCCAATATAATATGGTTGATCAGCCCATTAAGGTATTTCAAGGGGTAATCCCACTTTGTGAACTCAAAATCAACAGGCAGTTTTATGACTTTGTCAAATGAAAACGAACTGATAAATAATATAATGGTTTTGCATGCATGTTTCTACATATGAAAGACCGCCATAAATAACGTTGTAAACGATCATTTTTGCATACCTCTTTAGCATATCGGCTCAGCATCTGCTAAAAAAAATAGGTTTTTTAGAGTTTCCTTGGCCGGAACGATTGCGTTCACTATTTTGCGCCTAGAAGAAGAAATCAAAAAGTATCTGAAAAAATTCAAAAAGCCGAGTTTATATCATAGGATTTCTGTTAAATACTGTATTTGAAAAAAACGGCGTCGATTAGCATGACAAAATGCTGTTCAAGCACAACATTCGTTGCAAAAACAGACATAAATTTGGTAAATTTTAATTTCATTAGAGAATCCTGCGATGTTCACTAGAAAATGAAATCAGCAAGCTGCATGAAAAATTTCAAGTGAATCCGTTGAGAATTGTAGGCGTAAGTCTCCCGGCCAGCTCAAAAAGCATGTTTTGAAGTTTCAAGCGTGCGTAAAGTCGAGAGGAACCGTTCCCTCGACAGTCGGTTCTACGATACCGGAACGACCCGGATTTTTATCCGGCCAAGGGCTGTGATTTCAGCAGCATTCCCCAAAATTTTATGGGAAATGTTTTATACTGTTACAACAATAACAACAACGAGAGGAACACATGTCCGGCATGAGGAGATTCTCCGCACGATACCAAGCACCTATTCACATGCCCTCTCATCTAACCACCCTCTCCTTCTGGTCCGACCACGTCGAAACAGCACTTTTCCTGACAACAATTTTGAATATCATTGGACGATTACAGATATCGCAGAGTATTTAAGAAAACAAAACAAAAATGGTGAAAAATTACCTCTTAAAGCATAACATTAAGAAGTATTATGTTTAGCAATTCCGGTGATTAAAAATCACAGTATAAATACAGTAAATGCTAAAGCAAGTATTACCTGAAAACTAAATACATCTTCCAAAAAATATAAATACCACTTAACAGCGGCAGATGTACGCATTTAATTTATGCTTTAAAAAATTCAGATTGTATAGTTATTTTATTTAATTAACAACAAAAACAAACTTCAGTATTAATTTGCACCTCACGGCGAAAATGATGCAGTAACAAAAAAAAAAAACAAAGAATACATTGCATTTTTTTTAAGGATACAACTAAAATTTTAGGTCGATTAATACTTTGTGGGATACCCCTTACTATCTATATATCTGCTTTCATACGTTTCGGCATGGATTCCACCAATTTCTTTGTATAATTAGGAGCAAGTTTATTCCATTCTGCTTGCAAGGCGTTTTTCAAGTCGGCTTTATTTCGAATCTCATATTTTGGAATCTCTCGTTCCAAAACTGACCACAGATTATCGATTACATTTAAATCTGGAGACTGTGCTGGTGTTTGTACTATGTGCGGGCAGTTCCAAATAAGCCAACTTTACACAACTCCGGATTTGTGTTTAGGATCATTACCTTGATAGTGCCGAAAGTTGTCGGAAATATTTAATTTCGCGGCACTTTGTAGCAAATTTCCTTTCAAAATATTCAGATTCACACTTCTGTCCATAGTACAATCGATGAATTCCAAATTTCCGACTCCAGAAGACGACATACATCCCCACACCATTACATGCCCTCAACCATGTTTTACGGTGCTACGCAGATTTTGCGGTTGTAGCTCAGCATATCCTTTTCTCCATACATACATAGCTCTTTCCATCCGATCTAAACAGGTTGAATTTACTCTCATCTGCAAAAATTACGATATTACAGAAGTTTTCACTATTATATAAATGTTGTGTGCATACTTCAACCTTGCATTTCGATTTTTAGCATTGACGTATGGTTTATTTCGAGCTGTGCGGCCATTAAAATCAGATTCTCTGAGCACTCTTCATATGGTTTCCGGATGACTTTTCTTCCCAAAAAATTTTTCCAATTCGTTGCCTAAAGCTGGAGCACCAAAATGGGGATTTTCGCGTTTTTCCGTACAATCCAACGGGAATCACTTTCGTTAAGTATTTTATTGTGAGCCGATTTCTTTTTATTTGCGACACGATTTTCACGAACATAACGTTCAATGATTTGCTGAATAGTTCCTTGACTCAGTTTCAATATTTTTGCGCTTTTGTATTGACTTTTGCCGTCTTTATAATGCTTTAGTATTACGCGCACTTCAATACTTGTTTGGCGACCCATTTTGATCTACACTTTATGAATGACATCATTGTGGCTGTGAGCTTGCATTTCGGTATACGAATGTTTTTACTTAACGTTTGAAAAAAAAGAAATAATTTTTGCGTTTTGCGTGGCTGTGAGCCACTGTACATTTTTTTTTTAAACAAGTCTTCAAAATTTTGTAATAAAGTGTTTTTACAAGTACAAAATTATTTATTTGCAGTTGCTGCCGGTTTGTTTTACATCGCTGTTTGATGTCGATATAAAAAGGTTATATAATAGGACTGTTTCTTTGTAACCGACTAGCAAACGAACGCTCCAACTCGGAAAAAAATTCCTTTAGTTGCAAAATCAACTTTGTTAGCATTTTTCATGAAACATGCGGTTTGTTTGGTGCTGCTTAAGAACGGAAAATAGTAGATTTGGTTATATATTTAAAAGTACTAGATAGATAGATAGATAGATATATATTAGAGGGTTGCACTTCGACCTTAAAGATCCATTGTGCCCTCTGCTCTTTATAGTACCTCGTCTAAACCCAACTCCTTTATAAAGTCTAATATAATAGTTGGTGGCAACGAGCGTACATGCTCCTCAGCTGGGCTATGTGTACCCAGGTAGCTTTGTCGTCTTCTCGAGATGGCGTCACACTCAAGCAACAGGTGCATTGGGGTCTCCGGAGCTAAGTCGCAAAAACGACAGTACTCGTTCGACCATTTTCCGAGCCTGTGCAGATGACCTCTCAGCCTGCAGTGTCCTGTGAGAAAGCCTGTCAACATCCTCAGACTATTCTTCGAGAGGTGCATAAACTGCTTGAAGCGTTTATGGTTGTAACCTCCCAGTAGACACTTCGCCTGACGTAACCCCGGCTCAAACTGCCAGTGATCCTCCTTCAAGTTGTTTTCTTCTATCCTAAGCTCTTCCTTGATAGTGTGTTGTCCTATCGCTAGGAAAGGCTCAGGTCCTATAGGCGTTTTTTGAGCCGCCTCCCTTGCTAATCTATCAGCTTCCTCGTTACCTTCTATACCTTGATGGCCAGGGATCCAGAGGAGCTGAATATGATTTTGTATTGCTAGTGTGTTGAGTCTCTCTATGCATTCAAGCACTAGTGAGGATTTCACCTCATATGAGGCTAGCGCCTTGAGTGCTGCTTGGCTATCGCTCAAGAATGATTATACGTTCATTGCGATAGTTTCTCTTCTGGTTGATCTCTGCACATAACAGGATGGCATACACCTCCGCTTGGAAGATGCTTGGAGTCCTTCCCATTGGAACCGACATGTGTGTTCTGGGGCCAAAGACCCCAGCTCCTATGCCTTCCGGTGTTTTAGAACCGTCAGTGTACCAGTGCAGGTTGCTAGTTTGGAGGTGTCGTTCTAGTGCGGATACGCTCCATGTTACTTTGCTTCCTAACTCAATTTTAAAATTCCTTTCAAAATTGGTTAGTTTGATGATATCGTCCCTGGGGAATTGGGCTATTGGTAGACGTGTGCTGAGCGCCTCCATTTCCTTAGACGATATGACTTTCCCTTTTCCATACCCTTCTTTAGCAATGTTCAGTAGGGTTCTTTTCGCTGTCTGTTCTATAACTACGTGGAGTGGCGTTAGGTCCAGAATCACCTCTAGTGCCTTAGTCGGACACGTGCGCATGGCTCCTGTAATGCACACATACGCTAGCCGTTGGAGCCTTATTAGTGATTTCCTCACTGTTGTAAGGGAGGTTCTTGATACCCACGCCACCGCCCCATAGGTTACTATCGGCCTAACAATCATAGTGTACATCCATCTAAGCATGTTTGGGTTGCAGCCCCAGGACTTTCCCGCTAGACGTCTGCACACCATTATTGCTTTGGTTGCTTTGGATACTGTCACATCGACATGTTCTCTCCAGAGTAATTTGGAGTCTATTGTGAGACCTAGGTATTTCACCTTGCTCACCATGCTGACTTCGATCCCTGCCAGGGTGATAGTTCTCATCCCTGGTAGTTTCCTTTTTCTGCTAAATGGTACGATGGCGTCTTGTGCGGGTTGATATTGAGCCCCACCCCGGCGCACCATGCCTTTGTAAGATTAAGAGCTCTTTGTACGATGTCGCATAATGTGCTCTCGTATTTTCCTCTAGCTATAATGACAATGTCATCCGCGTATCCCTAGCAGCGAATTCCGTTATCAGTTAGCAACTGTAGCAGTTCATCCACTATTTAAAAGTACTAAATAAATAAAAAAGTATTTGGTGTTAAACTGAAATTTACCCTGTAATATCCTTAGTTCTCATTCACAATAGCGAAATTTTTTACTTCACAACACTGCATCTCGGGTGGGATATCTTTTACCGAGTGGGATCAACTCGTAAATTTCAAACCATTTATGAGTAAAAAAAAATTGATTTAATAAAGAGCCTAACCTCAATCCCGGGGTTAAAACTGAGTAATTTTTGACTCACAAAAATCTCGGGATCCAGATTTGGCATCAGTAATATATGTATGTATGTACTTATATACTTCATACATATTTGAGCCTTGAGAACTTTTTTAGCACCATTTTTTTTTTGTATCCCCTTACGCATGTACCGAACCCCAAAATACGCCAATTCACGTTCGCCCGACAGTCGGTTCTACGATACCGGAACGACCCGGATTTTTATCCGGCCAAGGGCTCTCATTTCAGCAGCATTCCCCAACATTTTATGGGGAATGTTTTATGCTGTTACAACAACAACATCATACGCAAATTCGCGTGGCAGCCTTTTTTCAAAGCTCTTTTTATTTGGACTTAAATTATTATGTGTTCAAAACCGCAAGCATGTTAATGTAAAAATTTGTATTTGATATGTTGGCGCCTTATCAGTAGCCAGTTCCGTTCTGCTCACAATGTTCCCATTTTATTTGTCCAATTCATATCCTAAGCTCATTAAAAAATGCGGCACAAAGCGGGTACACACATACATACATAGTTATGTATGTTACATACATACCGACGCTTTGACATTGAGCAGCATTGTTAAACGAGCGCCTTTGCCGCATCTAGTTTCTAGTTTTATGAATGAATTTTTTTTTAAATAACAACAGGAAATATGAATTTCTATATTTCTACATTGCTTAGACGCCCGCGATAACAACGAAGTACAGCGTACATTTAGCAGCGAAGCGCAAACCTCTATATTTAGTATATATAAAATGGGTGTGTGTGTGTGCGTGTATGTGCATGTGGTCTATGTAAAATGAAGTTAAATTCAAGCTGCTGATTTTTTTGCAGAATTTAATAATCTTAATTCATTACGATTACTTTTTTATCAGATGTTATTTACAAAGGCAATGAAAATAAGCGCATGTGGTTACAATTTTCTTAATATTAACAAAACGCAATTCAAGTTATGTATTTGTGGCATTCTCTTAAATCGAAAATGCAGTTTGTATTTTCAGCTTACTTTGCTGCAATTATTACTAAATTTTATGGTTTTGTGTTAACATTTTTTCATCACATTTATGGTTTATTTTTTTCTTTTAAAAACCTGGATCCCAGTCCGTCTGTTGTTCCTGCATGCGTGTTGTATAACATACAATAATATCGCCAACTTGCGGCACTATTTTATTATCTTTAAAACGCAAACCACATTCCACATCTTTTTTTATGGAGTCCACTTCACTTTTTAAATGACGCATAGATTCTAACTGACCTGTTGCGAAAGTTATGTTGGTATTTAAACTACAGATAAACTGAATGTGACTTACCATCGTGAATGACTTCACCATCACGTACTAAACGAAATTTTTGTGCTTTTTTCAGTACACCCTTAACACAACGACAACCCGCCACAGGCACTTCCTTGCGACCTTCATTGATAAAGAATTGTTGTAGGACATTCGCTTCGCCCACTACATCGTCAACTTCAACCGGTGGCAGTTTAGTGTTAATCTCGTTTTTAAGATTATCTATAAGACGATAAATGACATTGTAGCAACGAATTGTAACATCTCTTGGTACGTTTGGTGGTTCAGAGACAGAAAATGCATAAATAATGGCATTAAATGCTTTGGCTAATTCCATATCTCCTTCCGTCACATTTCCTACGCCATAGTGGACAACATCAAGCCGACAACGCTCATGACTAGTGTAGGTATCGAAAACGTCGAGTAGCGCCTCCACGGAACCGTGCACATCGCCCTTGACGATAATGCTGACACGTGGAATGTCATCATGCTCACTGCTTTCCTTCTCTCGTGGTCCATAGCGCATGCGATATCTGCCTGCCAGTCTACGCGCATCACGCTCGGCACGATACTTGGCCAAATGTTCCTCCTCTTTTTTACGAATATCATCAATAGCCTCTAATGCTTTATGTTGCTTGGCTTCGTGTTCACGCCAACGCAATACGGAATGCGCTTTTTTCTGATTTAGAAATTTGACAAAATTAGTTGAAATAACTTTGGGCAATTAAATTGTGTAACACACCTCGGATTCTACTTCTAGTATAATATCACCGGCTAACGGCAACTCTCGCCAACCCAGTATTTCAACAGGTGTGCCCGGCGGTGCGTTCACTATAGGCTTGCCATTGTGATCGAAGAGACCTCGCACTTTGGCATGCGACAAGCCACTCACAAGTACAGCTCCTTTTTGCAATGTGCCGCGTGTAACAATCGCAGTGGATAGCTTTCTTAAAAAGAAATGTGTGGAAAGTGAAAACGCATGCAATACATCATATAACTGTAACCTACCCACGGTTTGGATCAGTCCGCGATTCCACTACCACCCCCTCAATTAGCCCGGTAGGTTCTGCTTTCAGACCCATCAGCGTGGCTTGGGTGCTTACCGCTTCTGTTAGGAGTTCCAAGTTGGTGCCTTTTAACGCCGAAATAGGTATAGCTTGTATATCACCACCTTGATCCTCTAGCACCAAACCCATTTGCATTAGGTCTCGTTTGGTTTTTTCCTTTAAAGCAAAAAGAAAGTTACTCTAAAGTGAGTTAAATGTGTATTACTTACAATATCCGCTTCAGGTTTGTCGATTTTGTTAATGGCCACAATTATTGGAACTACATATGTGAGATGTCAGAATACACTAAATTATACATACATACTATGTATATGACGCCAACGTTTACTATCAAAACTTACCATTTTCATTTAACGCCAATTGTATAACCTCACGAGTTTGTGCCATAACACCATCCTCAGCGGCTACTACGAGCACGATTATGTCTGTGACATGAGCTCCACGCGCACGCATTGCACTAAACGCAGCATGTCCTGGTGTATCTAGGAACGTCACCTGTTCGCCATTAGTTAGTTTCACTGTAAAAGCACCAATATGTTGTGTTATACCACCAGCTTCTCCAGCAGCAACAGATGCACCGCGTAACGAATCTAGGAGAGTGGTTTTGCCATGATCTACATGACCCATAACTGTGACAACTGGTGGGCGAAGTTTCAATAGTTCCGTAGGTGCTGGTGGTCGTGGTGTAACATCATTATGTTTACCTAAATCGGTTGGGTCATCCTGTTCTTTATCTGGCGCTGATACAATGCGTGATTTAACACCACATTTATTACATATTTCTTGTATGATTTTCAGGTCATCTAAACGTGCAGACGGTTCAATATTGTCTGCACCTTTTACATAGAGCATGACTTCCTGAACATCCTCTACAAAGAGTCACTATCGTAATTACATATAGCATTAAGAGTGAAGCATATTTACCCAACGGACGTTGCAGAGAATCCGCGAGCTCTTGAACGGAGATGTGACGCCAAATATCTATTACTCCTTCTAATTTTGCCCCATGTTTCTTCTTTTTGGGCGAATACTCTATAATGCGGTCTGATTTCTGCAATTACAATTCTTAGGTCTAAGCTAAATTCTTTAAACGATTTCTTGCCTTTTCCTCGCCTGTTTTCCGGCGCTTCCTCAGCACCTCGCAAGTATAAATATTGCGAGTAATTCCATTTTTTATTAGAGCAGGGCAGATTACTGGAGCAGGTGTGCCAATTAGAAGTGGACGTCCAATAGCCAGTGTAATTCGCCGCGCGCTGCACAAGTGGCTGCTTGTCACCGAGCTGTGTGGAGAAAAGAGGGATTTTGGAAAATATATATTGTGCGGAAATGTAAACCCACGATCGCTAAACTTTTTAAAGTCCACAGCGAAATGATTCTAATTTATTAATCTGAAATAAAAATATTACCGCACAATTGTCCGAGAAAACATTTTACGTAAAGAATGGCAGCTGTCAAACGAGCAATGTTAGCTGTTAGCCGTGCTGCCATATGATTTATACAGCGATTATTGAGTGCACTGAGAAAAATTAGATAATATTTTCAAATATTCATAAGATATTATCGCTGGTTTTTAACAGAAAGCGTTTGTATAACAAAACAAAAACACCCGAAGGAAAAAATAAGACAAGGTTATTTAAACTGCAATCGGCTGAACCAAAGAACGTAGACTTCGTATTTTAACTTACCGGGTCAATAATATGGCTTTTTATTTTAATTTCTTCACAATTTTCCACAATTTTCTTTAAAAATTTGAAAATTTCACAAAAATATTTCTATAAACACCTAAAATTACATTAACTTCTTTATTTTGATTCCTCAAAACTTGAAGCGAAAATTTTCATGCTCTTTTTCTCCGTACGAACTGAGACACAAAGCGTATGGGGAGTTCCTATTGGAATTTTTTTTCGTACGTTATTAGATTGCTCACACAATTTTCAAACTAACGTGTTGTTCCTTTTTATACATCTACGTTCTTTGATATACTTTGCAATTATTTTTTCTATTCAAGAATATCTGAACGGCAACGCTAGTCTTTATGCCAGATTTTCACGAACGGTTTATGTCTGTGCTATATGTATGCCGTTGCGACATCTTTAGTTGTTCAGTTGTGAAATTTGTATGCGACAATATTTGCGGCCACCTATATGCGAATATCGGACACTACACCAAAGAACGTAAATGTATAAGAAGGGACAGCTCGTTAGTTTGAAAAATGTCTGAGAAATTTAATATCGTACGAAAAATTTTTCCAATAGGGACTCACCAAAGAACGTAGATGTATAAGAAGGGACAGCACGTTAGTTTGAAAAATGTCTGAGAAATTTAATATCGTACGAAAAAATTTTCCAATAGGGACTCCCCATACGCTTTGTGTCTCAGTTCGTACGGAGAAAAAGAGCATGAACATTTTCGCTTCAAGTTTTGAGGAATCAAAACAAAGAAGTTGGTGTAATTTTATGTGTTTACCGAAATATTTTTGTGAAAATTAAAAATTTTCAAAGAAAATTGTGAAAAATCGTGAAGAAATGAAAATAATACCATTTTATTTTAACCGGTAAGTTAAAATACAAAGTCTTAGTGCGTGATATATGTGAAAATGTGGAAAATTTACAAAGTGTACGTGTTTGTGTGCGAAAGCAAACGGTATAATAAATATTATTCGCGCATACAATGTAGTGCTGTGCGTCCATATATAAACTATGCAATAAACTATTAGAATAGATTGTTTAATAATAATAATTCAGAAAGTGTTTAAAGTGTAAAAGTGTTCATAAATAAATGAGTGCCAAAATTAAGTTGAAAAGTGACCGGGAAATACAAGTGTCTTAAAGTGTTTTAAACAAAATAAGTGTACGTTTTATGTATAAAATGCATTAGTTTGTTATGAAATCTATGCATTTACATATATATATGTGTACATATATTTGTTTTCATCAAGTGCGCTTCTGGTGTCAATTTCGCTTTTCTGTAGATGCGTTGTTTATTTGAATGAAAAATTTGACTTGACAAAAAAAATCACGGGAAACTTATTCAAGTATCGATAAAATTGAAGAAAATAATTGTGTTCTGTAGTACAGTTGGTTTAGATGGCACGTCCATATTTACGTTCTTTGGCAACGTCGATGCATAAGAAGGGACAAAGAGCGTAGATTTACGTACATCTACGTTCTTTGCCTTTGCTCAACTGCAGTTAGGCTTAAATTAACGCCACAGTAGTTTTCATATAAGTTTTAATTACTAAATAATTATAACTAACCAAAAATACTAATCGTAGTGGCCCTTCTCGTCTTTGGTCAGTCAAACTGTATGCACGTTTTTTAAACTGACAACAACTGAAAAAGATTTACATAAATTCAAGTTGGATCCTTCCAACTAATACAATAACTTGTAGGGAATAAAAGACAATTGGAAATAATATTTTGTGTTGTGCTAGGAATTTAAGTTAATTATAAGTTGGGGGCGATTTAAGTTGATTTGCTCAAACCAAAGAGCGTAGATTACAAAGACGTAAGAGAAACAGCGGAAGTAATACAACTTCTTTGCAATCTACGTTCTTTGCTCAATCGGTATTTAAGTTAATTATGTGATTATTTTAGGAGCTGTTTATTTTCGGTCTTTTTCTTTTTGTAAAACGTGTGAACTTTTCATCATTAATTTAGTTTAAAGAATACTTTCCATAAATACAAATATACATACTTTGAATATGGGCAAAATGTTCAGACTCAAAATTGAAAAATTAACAAATTAATATCACTTTCTGGATAATTATCCCGTCCAGGTTATGGGTTTATCTAATAAACACATGGGAGGAGTTAATCTCCCTAACATGCCAAACGAGTTGTTAAACACTGCACTATCGTCCTCGAACTCAGTGCAAATCAAAGGAGACCCAGTGGAAATATTTTTTAACAAGAGGGAAATGGATTCGTCACCTCTGTCTTCTTCGCACAACGAACCAAGCGCCGTAAAGTCAGTTATGATCCATCAAAATGGAATAGCAATGATGAAATTGGCCATTGGTGGTGTGAAATGAATGTACCGAAAATAATCGTTATTTTAATTTTTTCGGATAAAAAAATCATGGGCAAGAATTCGTTCAAAACAAAACTCGAATATATACTATTTTTATTTCTAAGATTTGTAAATCATTTAATCTTATTGTACTAATAACTTTTATTAATAATTGAAATGAAAAATACGCGTAATTTTGTGATTTTTTTTCGACCAAAAGTAATAAATATTTTTTTTATTTTTATTTCATAGATCAAAACTAATCGGTATACTTCGATTTTTGATCGATATTTTCTTAATCTTATTTTTTAGATTAAAAATAATCGTTATTGTATGATTTTTATTTTTTCGATAAAATGTGATAGTTATTTTTCAATTTTTACTTTTTCAATCAGAAATAATCGGGATTCTTGGAGTTTTATTTTTATACCCAAAAAATATTTATCTAATATGATAGGGAAACAAAAATCGAAGAACAACAATTAGTTTTGATCTATGAAAAAAAAATATAAAAAAATTAAAGAATATCGATTAAATATGATCGGAAAAAT
This sequence comes from Anomoia purmunda, assembly GCA_951828415.1. Taxonomy (NCBI): domain Eukaryota; kingdom Metazoa; phylum Arthropoda; class Insecta; order Diptera; family Tephritidae; genus Anomoia; species Anomoia purmunda. The sequence continues at coordinate 131,237,914 of OX639993.1, read as the reverse complement.
AAAAATCCAAGAATAACGATTATTTTTTTATCGAAAAAATAAGAATCAAAAAATATTTATCTAATATGATAGGAAAACAAAGATCGAAGAACAACAATTAGTTTTGATCTATGAAGAAAAATATAAATATGTGGGTCTATTTAACCATGAAACTAAGCAATATCTTTTAAGGTAATAGCCGCAATAAATATAATTTTGGCTGTGCAGATTTTATTAACGTTACTTCAAGTTTTCCGCTAGGTACAAAGTTTTTTTGGTTTAATATATATATGAAAATCGATAGTTATTTTGCTCCTTTTCCTCTCCGTCTGTCCATGGAGGTCAAGAATGCCAGATCGTGGTAAATTTGGTTGGGCAGAATTAAGATCGATAGAGTTCGAACAATAACCTTTATTTTTGATCTGAAATATCGATCAAATATCATCGGGAAAATAAAACTCCCAGATAAAGAAATAGAAATTAAAAAATAACGATCATACTTGATCTAAAAAAGTAAAATCACAAAATAACCAGTAAATCATGATTTTTTTAATAAAAATTATTGCATAAATCAAGAACTGCTTATGTGAAAGAAAAATTAGAGATCGGTTGAAACTGAAAAGTTGATATCCATATACCAGATGAACCGATAACCTCGTTAGCGTGAACAGCCTAATTTTTTTTCATGCACCGCATTGGCGAAACTGACGTTATGAATTTTTCGACACACATACATAGATATGAAATATCGTCGATAGTATTGATACTTTTGAAAGTCATTTTCATCTCCTTCCTATATCTGGAGCAGTACACCTTCCTGAGTGCCAACCTTTTTTAAATATTATTGGGTGGGATCGTTTCTCCGAATTTTCTTAATATAACACTCTTCAAAGAGCTTATATACCGTTAAGCCTAAGATTCTGAGTGATCTTATTTTTAAAGGGCAGCATAAAATATCTTTTTAGGTCGCCTAATGTTGTGAAGTGAACCGATGCCATTTCTGGCAGTGGTAGTCGATTTTATTTGCTTGCAAGAACGTGGGTATAAAAGTAGTTTATTGGGGATATTCTTGGCGTAAAACAAATTAAATCTGCATATTTATATGAGTCGGAAACAAATGCAGTTTTAGAAATTTTAAGCGCTCAAAACTCAACTGTCAATGTTAGTGAGGAATGCGAGAAAATAACGTCGTGGTATATGCAGATGTGTCTCCCGAAACAAAATTAGTTTGTTCCAATATTAGTGGACATTTCCTCAATTGACTCCAATTGGTATGACACAAATGGATATAAGGAAAATAAGACTATTCTTCTGACTATGAATTTATTTTTAATCGGCGAGAATAAGAAGAAATCATTGTGTAAGAAATCAGGACTGAACGGGTATGATACATCCATCAGATATTTTGAATGCTCAAAAATGAATTTGCATTGTTGTCGTGGAGAATGATATGTCTTATTATTCCGAATACTTCTGGGGGGGGAAAAAAAAATCCGGTGTAGCATTCAGAATTGATCAGTCTACGTTTCGCCAATTGAACGTTGGGAACATGCCCAGTGAATCCGAAAAACTAAGCGACAATTTGTTTCCTACACGTATTGCTTCTTTTTGATTTGGGTCGTCTTGAAAACACCATACATTCGATTATTATTTAGTTTAAGATTCTTACCATAATTCACCGTCTGCTACGATCTTATTGATTGGATCATTTTTTCAGCGATCGTAAATTTGTACGGAACCCAAACGTGAACAAATATTTTTGGCGATCAATTAATTGATCATGCAATATTGAATGAGTGCAAGTGGAATTAATGCCAAAAATGCATCGATATCACGGCTTGTTCCATAACGATCTTTTAATATCAATTCACGCATCGATGTTTCGAAATTCATCCTGTAGCTCATTGTTTGATGCGAAATTTGCAAAACTGCAATTTTTCATAAAATTTACTGCGCTTTCACTCTTAGGGGCAGGGAACGCGGACCATCACATAACCTCGCGAAGCCGGCAATAATCGTATTTTTCACACAGACATTTTCGGCATATCACACGTCTGTGTACGTTCGGTTTTGCCAGTCAAAGGTCTAAATGCAGAAGACTGTCGTCTGTTAAGGTAAAATCTTAATGTGCATTTATGCTTACTAATGCAAATTAACTCTGTTCATCTGCCACGCCTTTTACTCAGCTACAATTAGTACGATTTACAAAAATTTGCAATTTTTATACCCACGCATAAACGTATTCGATTATGTTTCTCATAGTTCATTTGCGCTATCGCTGGAGCAAAAAAAAAACAAGGTAAGTAGCGTCCTGCAATGCACCACTCACGCTGTCCTTACTTGCTGCCACTTAATTTAATTTTGAAGCGAGTTGCATGCCGAAATGATTGCTCCTTGATAAACAACAGCCAAACGATGGCTAGCAGAGGAACCCGCCCACTTGACAGGAAGCGCGTTGCCCGCCAGGCAGCTCGACAAGCAACGGCGCATCTGTTTGAATTATGCTGGAGCGCGCAAATATTCCAGATGCAAATATTTGCAGGAAAACTAACTGTAAATAAACTCGCGCACTTGCATACCTACAAACATATTTACAAAGTTACTTGCACGACGGCAGACGTAGTATGTTGGGGCACGCACTTGCCGCAGCTATCGATTCACTCGCTTCAACCGAGAGTTACAAAAGTCGTTCCAGTCGAGATGAGAGTTGTGAGAATTAAAATTGGAGATGGTTGGTGATGGAACATTTTGGATTGAGTGCTTTTGCAATACATATACCTACATACATACACATATATTGTTCGCATGAAAGTGAGTGCATTGGCGGCTTGCAACTGGAAGTATTTAAGTGCACCGTCATGTAACGGCTGTGCAGAAATGGCGACAATGTCGGATAGACGCTTGCTGTTGCTGTTGTGACTTTTTGTGCCGAACGATGACGATATGCAATCTGCTGCTCAAAGAGGGCTATGAATGACTTTTGTATCAACGGAAGTTGAAAAAGCCAGCAACAGTCGATGTGTGCATTAAAGAATAAAGCTTGTATGTATGTATGTAAATGCAAATCAACACACATATGTTTGTATGCAAGCATGTGCAGTATATTCGAATATTATGATTTGACATTGGAACAGCTCTATTTGATATAGTACCAGTCCAGACCATAAACAACCAACCTGAAAGGATCGGACAAGCTGGTGGCGAAATTATTTCTTAGACAGAGAAGGAAGTAGTCAAGACCCCTCATAGAAGAGTCTGGAAGATTTGTCGGAGGAAATGAAGTCTCATTCCCATCTTTTGCCCTATCCTTTTCCTTAGCCCACACGCCCTTTATCCTTCTCAGGCTTAAGTGCAAAGGGCCTGTGTGCTTGGGAACCCGTTTTCGGATTTCCGGCCTACCTCAATTCCATGCCATCCATTCCATTAGGCCAGGCATGATCAGTAAGTGGTTAATTGTGGTTAACTTTAATTTCTCACCCCGCTTCGATTACAAAGAACAAATTGGTATTGCACAAGGATATAAAATATTTCTCCACTGTTTTGTTTGGACAGAAGCGCACTTGCCTATGGGACGCTCTTGGCAACGCCCCTTTAAAATTTCCATTGACAAAGAGGCTTACTTGGGAGCTCTGCACTTGCCCTATATATATGAGAACACCTTTTCCATAATCAAATTCTCGGATATATTGCTACCAAATCTATTCTTCAATAATCAATACAAGGTAATAAAACGATAATACAATATATCTCCGAAAGATCCCCAAAGTGGTACACTGATGGGTCCAAGCAGGAGGATGGGAGTACTGTGGCCGGTATTTCCGGTCTAAAGTTTCAGGAAAGCCTGCTAATGGCCACTTACCCAACCATATTCTAAGCAAAGGTTTACGCAATGGGACCTTACTACAACGAAAGTGCTGACGATCTCTCAAAACTTGGGGCAGGATGATGTCTGCTTGGTCCAGAGCCTTTCTGTGGAACATCTAAGAGTTACACTAGAGAACTAATAAGTTTGCAAATCACTGGCTTAATACAAAGGGTAAATGACAAACCAAGAGGTTCATATCTCCCTTTCGGAAGATCTCTGTATGACTTCTGAACCTCAGCCGGAAAAGTTTAAGAGCTCTTACCGGGTATCTCACAGGTCACTGGAAATTAACACAACATCTTTAGATGGCGCCAGCTGAAGAAGCGGACTGTAGGTTTTGTGGGTTTTAATAATAATAATAATAATCAAGAGAAAAATATCTAAATAATTTGGATAATTCTTATATATAAAAATCTCGTGACACCACCGAAATGGTTCGTCCGATTTTTGTGAAATTTTGTATGCATATTTAATAGGTTTATTAAATATTAATATATGCATGTCTAGGATGCCAAGCGTGTCATCTTGACAAAAGGTTCAAAGCTAACTTTTATGAGAATTGCCCCCTATTTGAATCGACGAATTTAATTAAATTATACATACGTTATAATTTATTAAAATTTGGGTGCCAAAGGTTCGTCGTGGCGAGGAGAAGGTTCACACATATATTTTGGAGAGGAATGCCACCTGTTTGAAACGCCACATTCTATTAAATTATACACAAGTATGTAAAATATTGAAAAATTAGTATTAAACAGTTCCTTCTGATCAGGATAATTGTTCTAGATAGTTACATTTTAAAGAGATTGCCTGCTTGAAAAGTCGAATTTAATCAAATTATATACGAGTTATATGAAATATTAAAATGGAATGTCAAACAGTTCGTCTTGGCGAGAAGAAAGTTCAAGTCGAATTTAATTAAATTTTGCATACATAAGTTATATGAATTATTAAAATATTCATGTTCGTTCTGGCAAGAAGGTTCATAGCCATCTTTTCAAAAGTCAAATTTAATTTAATTAAAAACAGAACAACGCCTGACGGGTTTTCCAGTAATAAAATAGAAAATATTGATATAAAAAAAATGTGCAAAGTAATTATCCCAGATATTAAAATTTTTTAGAACGTTTTGTTACAATCCGTAGTAGCAATGGTTTCATTTGCCTGGGTTATTAAGATTTCCAAATACTGCAAACATCTCTCGGCCACTACCGGTTCATGCATTGCCAGTAGTGCCATTAGGTGTTCAATTGTTTTGGTAAAAACACATATGGCACTTTCTTTTTTTAAAAACACTTCCATCAACAACACATCTCTTTTTCCACCCAGTGAACCATTACAGTAACTCCACTACCAGACACTTTTTTTATTTACTCGTCTCCGTTTAAATTTTTCTGAAATATATTTGTAATTTTCGGAAACGCTTTTTCTATTCTCTGAAATACCGTTGGCTAAGGTGTAGACCAAAACGAAACGACGCTTAGAGGAAGTGGAGAATAAAGCTATAAGAGTATTCATGACTTGCAGATGGATCTATACGGCTATAGACATCACAGCACTCAGCAAGCTGCAAAAACTGATCTGTGCTGGCATAACAGGGGCCTTGAGAACCTGAAAGTTCTGCTGGATAGCTCTTCACATTAATATTCAGACTCAAGCAAAGAAGGCCATCTGGAATGACTAACCCTTTTTCAGTTTTAGGCCAGAAAGCTGCAATTCAAATTCAGGAAGTTACAATTCAAGTTTAGAGCTTTCATTTCAAATTCAGAAATTTCAAATTTAAGTTCAAAAAGTTACAATTCAACTTCAGAAATTACTAATTTCATTTCAGAAAATTTCAATATAGCATTAGAATTGCAACTTTCTGAATCTGAAATGGAAATTCCGAATATGAAAAGAAATTCTGAACTTGAGTTGAAGTTTTCTGGTTTTCAATTGTAACTTTCTGAACTTTAATTGGAAATTCTTTATTTTAATTGTAATTTTCTGACCTAAAACTGAAAAACGTGTAATTTTATTGAAAAAGTAGTAGTAACGAATGATGGAAAATTTAATTATCTCTAATTTGATGTAACATCTGTTTTGAGCAGTGATCTTTATTTCCACCACCGTTATTTGACGATATCTCGAAATCTAACTGATAAAAAATTATGTAGAAATCAGTAACCGATTTTATATAGGCATTAGATGGTTTGGTTCCTTGGGAAAAACTCATTTACTGTTTCAGTGGACATTTAAAAAAAGTTAAAAAGAGTTAACGCTTTTTTGATGAAATATTTCACAGTTTAGCTAAGCAAAGTTTAGTTGACCTAATTTACGACTCATTTTATAGTCTCCCAATTGAGTGCTATGAGACTCCTACTCCAAACATATGATCAGATTTATTGATACACTTATATCTTCAATATATAGTACTTGTGTAAACATTTGCTGGGTGGCGTGCACCGCATCGTTAAGATTGGAACTTTGTTGTTGATGTGGCTCTCAATTCATCCGCCTCCTACAAACAAATCATGCGGATATAACCACATACATATGTACATATATATTGCACGTTGAATATTGAAGTTTACTCATTTATACAGGGTCATTATATGGAAAATTAAATCACATATTATAACCCATTTGAGAAATGATATTTGTAGATAGTTGAGATCGTGTATACTCAGAATCAAGGCGAATTTATAGAAGGTGATGGCATAAGAGCAGCTGATTTGATTTTTTTTTATTCGCCTACATGCATTTTGTTTTTGCTTTTGCGTATGAGCTTTCAAAAGCCGTAAAAGCAAAAACAAAATTTATTTAAATTTTGACAACTCTTACGCAGAAACAAAAAGAAAGTACATAGGAATTTTGTAGTTGTATTTATAACACCACCTTGTATGGACTCGCCTTGCTCAGAATAATACATATTAGGGTTAGCGAAAAAAAAAAACATTGGATGAGAAGAAAGGAAAGGGTGAAAGGGGGAAAATGAAAAAGGAAAAATAGTGGGAAATATTAATATAAAGAATAGGGTGAAAAGGGGAAAGTGTAGGGGAAAATAGTGGGAAATATTGATACTAAAAAATATAGTCTGCTATACCGTCTTGCCAAAAATTTTGGTCCTGCGTTGGCAGTAATTGATTGATTTTTTAATCGATTAGTCAATTTGTTTATCTTTAATCATGACCAAGTTAATTTAGATCGTAATTAATCATAATCGCGATTAACTAAGTTCATCGCTAATCATCATAAATTAGTTTGAATAAGTAGCTTATGTGATTAACTGATTTGTAATGATGATGAAATCCATCAACCGCAGTCTAATCTATTTTTATATTACTTATTTATTTGAGGATGTCGATGAAGATTTTTAAAGAAATTCCGCGTTCTGAGTGGAATTAAATTAACAGTTATATACATAAATATGTATTGCATACTAAATATTAAAACAGGTCGTTATATTATAACGGTTTGTTTCAAGGGCGTTCGCAGAACTTCGATCAGGCGGAAACATATACATTTACTACTGCTTATACTTACATATGAACCTATATATTAAAATTAGTAAAAAATTATCAATTGCTAAAATTATATGACTTTTAGCTAGCTATTTTATAGTGATTTAAAATAAAAACCCATTTTAATCAAACACTAAAAAAAAACATTTTCATTTAGTTGGAAAGTCATGCAGAAGTGTCCGAAAACGCCAGCTGTCAAAAGTTTGACGTTCGTTCATTAAATCACAAAAATAAAACATTTAAGTCGGAGTTATGTGTTGCTTCTACGGAAAATTTTAGTTAATTAATAATAATAATAATAATTTAAGGCAAACGCATTTTTATGAAATATTTTTGAGTAAATAAATAGTGTCACTTAACTTCATTATATTGTTTCGATCTTTAATTTACTTTAAACAGGCAATACATAAGTAAGTAGATAGATTCGAGGGTTATTTCACAAAAAATAGTTAATAAATAATTAGTTTACCTTAAGTAAAAGGTGCAGGCTAATTTGAGGCAAATAAAAGTTAGATAGTTATCAACTAACCCAGAGGTAGCCAGGGCTAACTTTTTTTCGGCCATCACCATCACCATACAAAAATAGTTAGCCTTTCTAAAAAAAAATATAAAATATTTATAAAATAGTGCAGCATTTCCGTAAGCAGATTAAAGTTAGTTTTAAGCCCACATTCACTTTCTGCAGAGTTGATATCAACACACAAGTGAAATGAATCTAACTCGAAATAAGATGACGAGGATCTTCAGAAAATCTTTATAAGATTTTTTTCATAATCCTGTAAAATTCAACGTTAACTTAACAAATGTAATGTTATCAATAATTTCATTTAATGCCAGTATAATTATTTACCATTTAATTTTAATTTTATAATTTTTTATAACAGTACTTATAACTCATTCTCTAACAGAAATTCTATAACAGAAATCATATACACAAATAAAGGTTTAGACCCTTCTACGAATTTCACAAAAATTTAACAAATTTAAAAAAATTGCATCAAATTTATAAAACTTTCAATTAAAATTTTTAAAACTTTCAATCAGAATTTTTATAAAAATTTTTGGAATGCAGTTTTGTGACCAATTCAGTTTCAATATACCTATTAAGGTGCAAATTTCAACCCAATAAAAATTCACGTTGATTTTCGATAATTTTTGGCAGGTTTCCTTCATTTAACGAATGCTCAAAATTATTTTGTATCGAAATAAAATGTGCAACATCGTCAGTAAAAAAAATTATAAAAAATCAAAGCGAATTTTTTAGTCAATTGAAATTTACACTTTATTATACCAAAATTGAATGGGATATAAAACGGAATTTCCAAAAAATTTCTACGAATTCTAATTAAAAATTTGAAAAATACTCCACAATTCATAACTTTTGCCACAAATTAAATTGAAGGTGCAGGGTTGGAAATTTGACGAGAAACTAATTAAAATTGGGCCAAACCACAATCCTTATTCATGTTTTTTTTTTAATCTTGATTGACGATGAACGATTAAAATTAAAATCCTTAATTTTTAACCATTAATAAGACCAACTTTCTGCCAACAGTGGGCTGGTCAAGAGCTATAAAAAACGTAAAAAAGCATACCTGCATTTTTTATTTTAAATTTGGCTTATACTAATATTGCGGGAACTTTTTTTTTACTGTAATTCAGGGCCAACCTAATACTAGCCCTGAAGAAAAGATTTATAAAGTTTTTCGAAAGATAGCCTATTGGACTATAGATATATGTATTTCTGTTACCAATTGTTTAAATGTTACTAATTGAACAACGCAATTTAAAGCTAAAGGAAGCTAGGAAATGCCAGGTTCAAGGTAGAGTTTCTTATGGTGCAACTCGGAGGTAGAAGAGACTAAATAATTTTTCGTAAAATGAGTAATTTTTCAAAACTTTTCTTTTAAATTAATTTTTTTTTTTAAATTTTAGGCGTATAGTAATTTCACTTATTTCTAGTATATATGTATATTCATACAGTTGGGTGATTCACAAGGTGCCATAATGTGTCATAAGCCAAAACTTATGTTTTTGGATTGTATTGAAACAAATAATTAAAACTAAGCAATTTTCTATTTATTAAATTTTATGACTTTATGACTTATGACACATTATGACACCTTGTGAATCACCAAAATGCTCTAGCACTCCAACCATTTTAAATACCCTGTATTGTGCCATTGCACCGCTTGCCATGCAACGCGTAATTTATAGCTTAGTTGCAAATTCTTGTCACTCCCCAAACATATTTAAAACACCCGCACAAACTGCCCACCATTCCATTTCCACCCGCTCAGCACCTTTTCTGTTACTTCACTACAGACCCATCTGACATTCCGCCTTACTCAACCACCCACCCATCCACGTCCTTGGCTGTTGGCACAACTTTGTGAATATCTTTAGTTGCTGTTTGCATTTCATGCATCTTTGCCAGTAGAGCACCGGTTTACACAACGGAGGATGGCTAACTAAAATGAGAAGCACGACGGCGTGGCAACTCAAACAGCACAGAAATTCGCGGAAGTGCACCGAAACTTTACAATTTATCTAGGAAAATGTAATTAGGATACATTGCCAGCTCGAAAGCAACACTTCACTGCTACTATTTCCCCTTCGAGGCTCAAATGTGATGAGCGGACGTGGGTGGTAAGCAGGGTGATGTGGTGAGGCAATTGCTATTTAATTTAATTTAATTTTCAATCTCAGCAAATGCGGCGCCGATAACATTTAATTCAAATTCTAGCAGTACCAGCCCTGCCTGCCTTGGCTGTGGGTTAAACACCGAATGAATCTTTCAGCCTTTCAGCCGGATGGGCGGACGAATTAGACAGATGTGCAAATTTGTACACATAATGCATACGGTGTGCGTGTGTGTGTGTGCGTGTGTGTGCGTCGCCGAAATCGACTTCAGCGATGCAGCGATGGTATAAATTTGTGTCTGCGGTTACGACTTTTGCTTTACCATTTGGAGGTGAAAATGCAACACACAATGGCGAATGCCGAAATTGAAGAGACAATTTTCTGCGTAAGAATGTGCTTTATGTGAATGTGTGTGTGTGTGTGTGTTATAATGAATGAATGAAATGCGGGCAATGTCTGGTTACCTCCTGCCTACCAAAGATCGTCCACTGTCTATGGTGCGCACACATATAACACACACAACACACACATGCACAGCGCCGTAACAGACAGCATTCAATTGAAGCAACATTGAGCGCCGTCCATCCAAGTCAGAGCGAGCGAGAGCAGATGCGAATATGAAATCAGATATATACAGTTACTGTAGACGAGAAATACGAAAGCGAAGCACACCAAGAGGTACACGAGAGGCAGAGATAGCAGCAGGCAGCAGGCAGCTGGCAGTTAGCAGCTGACAAAGAGTAAGCAGCGACGACAGCAAAACGAGGCGGAGCAAAGTAAACAAACATGGCCGAAAATGTTTGTAGCTCATAATCAACAGATTTGCGCGCAGCTATCTATATTTTTATATGTACATATGTATGTAGATGTGTGCATGTATAATGTGTGTGAGTAGTTTGGTAGCATCCACAATCACGCTTGAGGCCTGACTCACTTTTCGCTTGAGTTTTGCTACTCAACGCAGTTTGCCTTTGCATCTGTCGCTCCCCATATTTTGTGATTTACTCGGAATTTGGCACCTGAATTTTTTGCATACACGTAGCAAGCAATCAAACTTTCCAAAAAAAAAAAAATTAAATAAAGGAATATGTAATTGAGACATATTTCGAAAGCAAAGGTCGACGATGAATATGTAAAGTGATTTCAGGAAACTCTTATCGATAAGAAAGTCATTTAGGGTAGGATGGAGTTATTGCTGCTTTTTATAACACTTGAAAAAGGGCGCCTAAAATTCAGAGTGTCGGTTTAATTTTGGTTTTTATAAAATGAAAGAAGTTTTTCCAGGTAAACCATTATCCTATGGAAGGTATTTGATTGATAAATAGGATTATCAATTAAGGTTACAAAACTTCTATACAATTATTCATTTAATAAATTAATTCGTAGGGCAAAGAAAAATCTCGTCCAATCGATTTTTACTTATGGTACACGGCAGATAATTTTTTAGTAAAGACAATTTTGATAATTTTATCCAAAATTCGTATTCATCAAAGTTTTATGCCTTCGACAAATACTTGAGAATAATTGGCATAGAAAATCACAGGGTATTTTTCATACGATTGCTTGCAGGCTTCTTCATCTAGAGTTGGAGTTTTCAATGGAAAAGACTTACGAAATTCGAAACTATTTTACTGTGCTTTAAAAAATTGTTTTCGAAATGAGTTACGAATAAATCCAGGCATGGTATGTAAGGAGAAGTTCGATAATACTCTTCAATGTTGCTAGTCTCCACATTGCACCAATGAATCTGACGAGAAGTGATTCTTTTTTTGCTGCATATGTCAAATTTATAACTTCATCGAGATCTTGATTTTCAGTTTAACGGTGTATACATTTAGGTGTCTTCGATGAACCCACTAAAAGTATAAAGTTTAAGGTTTTCGATTTTAGAAATTTCATCTTGCAGTGCGAACAAGCGTTTGGATATTTGAAAAAAGTATACACACTTTGTATCGTCCCCAGAGAGAGTTCTTTCGCGATGGAGGAGCTGACAGATTTTTAGAAAAATTGTTTCAAAAGAACATATGTGCTTCAAAAAGTATTAAAAAAGGTCACAATTCTTTGGCAGCAGATTTTCACTGAGTGGCCAATTCGTCGTAGTGTAATAAACGATTTCTTTCAGTATTATTTTTTGCAAACCATATCGCTGTCATGTATGTAAGTCCATAACGCTTATTTGACTTTTTTCTAAAGAGCATGAGAGAAGCGGATGGCGAAGTTCGGTCATTCTCTATTTAAAACGCAAAACACGCGCTTTTGTCAAATTAATAAAGTTCTCGATTTCACTTTTCAAGAACTACATATACAGTCTATACGGTTTTTAAAAAGCCAAATTGAGAACCTTATTCATGTGCATGCTCGGCTTTCATTTGCGATATATTACGGGCATTTTTGATGGTTAGTGAAGGCTTATATGGCTTTCTTCCAACTTGTGAATATTTAATATAAGCAAGTGGTTGGACTTTGACTCCTGCTCCCCTGACTCCAAATAAGATACAGTGAGCTATACTTCCATAGCCAAGGTCCGGTGGCTCTTTAAATTTCTAGGCCCCGGTGCTAGAAATTAATAAAGTTCTTTCGGAATCCAAATTTTGACTTAAAGTTGACTCATAAAATTGAGGCTTTTAATTATTTCTGTTTCATTCACAAATATCCCTATATCGTACGTGTTCGGTGAGTTCAAATCGTAGCTGATTTAAACGGCGAAGAAATTTCTATTTGTGAAATGTTGCAGGTTTAGACTTTTGTAGAATTTCTGATTGAGAATCTGTTACAGGTTTTAGTGGATGTGAAGCCAAGGGAATTTCTGATTGCGAAACTGACGTAGGTTCAGCGTTAAATTGTTGACTAATATACAATAAGAAGAAAAAGAAGCAAAGAAATAAATTGAAACAATAAACCTCAGAGAAAAATTCAGTAATCGAAACTTTAGAATGTTTAATATTTATAAGTTAAATACAATATAAATACTTCAAAATATACGAATGTCTAATTTGAAAGAGTTCGGTTTAGCAACATTTTTTTTTAAATTTATAACAAATTTACATCCGAAAACTATGTAGATATACTGTCTGTAAAACTTAATTTTATCCTTATGAAGAAATCCAAAGTTTCAAGTGACAATACCACATATTTGACATCACATCCATAACTCGAACGTTACGGCAATTATAACGCCATATTATCTTATATTTTTTGTATTTTACTTTTAACTCATATTCTGGCAACTTTGTAAACAGGAAATGTTCAACTTGTTGGCAACTGGTAATTGAAATAATAACTTTGGCAAAAAAAGACAGAATACGTTTATTTGTTTAGATATTTATAAATATTAATAAATTTATTAAATAAATTTTTTGGAGAAAATTTGAACAAAAATTTTGTGGGACATGGATAATTGGTCACAGTGGGCCTGTATATTTCTTAACAATCCATTCCTTTCCAACAACTCTTTTCGCCTTTTTTCCATAGCACAAGGGACTAAAAGTGCTTCTTTTATTCTATATTTGTAAATTGTAAAGTTTTATGCCCGAATTCAATAAGCGCACTGTTAAAAATGTTAAAAAATAAAATGAAAAACTCAACATTTTGAAAATTTATAAACAAATGTACTTCCTGGCGCGACGTTACTAATAACAGACGTGAGATTGGACTTAAGTAAACATTTTTCAAAATTCTGCGAATTAGGGAAGCGACTGTTTGAATTAAATTTTTGGTAGTAATATTTGAAGTATTTATGGATAATTTTCCAAATTTTCAAATTTAAAACTCTTTGTTGGGACGATGCATTACTTAAATTTCAATTGTGCAATTTCTTCGTAAGATTCTTTTTTTAGAATATTAGGGCCAATTTGATTTATTTGGCAACATAGTGTAAATTAGTTATCCACTAAAATTTTTCTCGAAAATGGTTTTTATAAGGAATAGCCAATTAATTTAAAAAAAATTACAAAAATGTACATTCGATATTGATATTCATGATTAATTAAAAGAAAACAGTTTGAAGTTAACTTAAAGCGACTAAATCATTTTCACCACTAACGGTAGATATATAGACTTCACAATTGGCTTTCCTAATAACGAGTCGTTCCTCCTTTAGCTTCCATAACTGCCTTAATTCTTGAAGACATGGAATTCACTACGACCTCTATCAATTTCCTTATAACGGGACCATACCAAACCAGTTCTAAAATCTTTATCAATTGACTTTCATTTGTTGGCTTCTTGGTAACTTCACACTTCATTATGTGCCATAAGTGCTCAATAGGGTTTAAATCTGGCGAGTTTCAAGGCCAATCGAAGCGTTGAATCCCTAGATCGTTAAATGTATTAGCCAACTAAAAATTCAAATTCGAGATGAATAGGATCGTATACACCAATATTGTATAGATGTTTTATACAAGATTTGTTTCCAATCAAAACTTACCCATTTTGCACGATGGCATAGCCTGAACGGCGCACGTAAAGCAAATTTTGTGAGCTTAGCAAATTAAATTTGCTTTCGTCAGACCACATAACCTGTTGCCAATCATTTTGAACCCAATTTCGGTACTTTTTTGCCCCAAAAATTTTGTGCAGCCTTCATTTTTTGAGTTAATAGTGGCTTTTTAGCAGGTCGTCTTCCATCTGAACCCACATCTCTAAGCCGTCGGCGTATGTTTTCGACACTTAAATCCACTTGGTGAAAATTTTGCATCTGCGCCCTTATAGAAAGTGTACTTTTAAAGCGGTACATATATGTATAACGGTGGTTAGAGAAAATACAAACATGCGATATTTCAGAAACTACAAAAGATAATTTACTTAACGAGTATACTTATAAAATGTGGACACAATAATGAATATTGATATTGAAAATCAGCCTCACAGAAGGTAATTACATTTCATGCAGTTTTCAAAGTGTTGTATATAAAAACTACAACCTAAGTTATTTATTATTTCAATAAAGATTTGAAAGATTTATAAGTAAATAAAAAGCACAAACTTAGTAATCAATTCATTGAGAGAAGTTTTAAATGCAGGAGTATTATAGGCGTAATTAGTGCTAACCATCTCCAAAGAAAAAATGCATGGTTTTTTATAGCATATCTTTATGACACTGCGAAATCGATGCGCTCTAGCAAATGTGTACAGTCTTCCACATCAGGTACTAAGTTGCAGACAAAAGTAAGGGAGAGAAGAGTCAAACTACGATCCAACTACTTTAGATTTATAATTAGACATCTACTTCGATAGGTGGAAATAGAGTGAACGAAATGCAGTGAATGAAGAGCATAACAAAAACATTTTTTGAATTCGTTCAACTCTATTGATTTGGCAGGCATAGCAAGGTTTCCAAATTATAGCAGCATAGTCCAACTTGGAGTGCACCAGGAAGGTGCGGAGCAACTTTATTGTATACGCAATAGAAAAATCTGAACTGAAATGCTGCAGTTAAAATGGCTTTGATTTGAAACCCTATAGTTAAACACCATACCCATATCCTTAATTTCACTAGGTTTGACCAACTGAGAACTACAAACATGGCAAGATGTTACGATAAGAGATCATGATTTTGAACAGGTAACATGATGACACTTGATAATGTTTAGTTATAGTTTATTTTTGCTACATCAAGCGACAACATTAGATCCCTTTGAAGGTAGAGAGAGAGAGTCTGAAATGCAAGGTACTGTAGAGTAAATCTTCAGATCATTAACATATTTATAAAAGAAACTGAACAAACTTAAAACACCTAAGTAGATATGCCATTTATGAAAATTACAAAAAGTAGAAGGCCTAAAATACTTCCTTGTGGAACTCCAGATGATGCGATAAAGGGATGGAAAGATACACCGCCAACACAATTTCAACGAGAGAGAGATACGATTTTGTCCACTTCAAAAATGTTAAATGGAATCTTAGGCAAAGTACTCGTAACTTTGAAAGTAAAGTAGAGTGATTAACCCTGCCACACGTTTTCGAAAAATCTGTATACACAGAATGCAATATTTCGAAAACATTACCAAATTAGAAACGGTAGACCTAGCAGCCATGGTTTTTGACAGTGCTGCTATACAATTCGATTGTTGCCGCTTGCGATTGTTGGACAAAATTGTGTAAAATGAAAAAACTCGATTTAACATTATGCTTCCAAAATTAATAGAAAGGAAATAATTTCAGCAAATGAAACCAATTTTATTGCAATTTCAGTTTTTTATTTTCTTAACCCTGCTGTTAGGTTAAAAAAAACTTACGAATCTTAGGTTAGAGGACCATTTGGTCCATACTGCAGTTTTCATACAAAATAACAATTTAATCTTAGTATTTATATTTAGTTTGGTTCAATACATGCTAAATATTATTATTTTATTATTTACTCAACTCTGGTAAAACCCAGCACCAGTGGCCTGCTCTAAAAATGCTTCTAGTTCAGGAGCTCGAAAGCGAGGAATTTGTAGTTGCTGCAAGTCTAAGTCTGATGTAAAATGCTCCATTTGCAGTGCGTTTATTTGCAAAACCAACCGAAAAACATTTTTTTGCTCATCATGTAGTGCCAAAAAATATCGAACAAACTAATAAATACTTATTTTTGGAAAATTAATGTAAAGAAAATCAAAGAAAATATATGTACTATGGACCAAATGGTCCCTTAACCTAAGATTCGTAATTTTCAATTTATCTTAGTCCAGTTTTAAGTCAGAGAATTAAATTTTCGCACATAATATTGTTTTATAAAAAGACCACCTGAGCTGAAAAATTTAGACAGTATATATCACCGTTCCAAAGTTACAAAGAAAACAAAAAAAAAAAATTGGACCAAATGGTCTTAACCTAACAGCAGGGTTAAAAGGATAGCTAAAACTTATTTGTCAGTTGACAAGTGGGTGATCTGTCACTTGGGCTTTGTCGAACCCAATAAATTGTTGGGAATGCACAGTTCGCAATAACTAAACTAATTTTCAAGACTAAGCCTTCTCTAATCTCTATCGCTTTACATAAATTTAATTTAATGTAAATTTTTTGACAGGTGGCAACCCTATAGAAAATCCCTTTGAAATCAAGCTTACTTCATTATTTTTTGTTTTGACACCAGTATATTTATAGTAAAATTTAAGTTTCCTTATAAATTAAATTTAAGCAATATTTACAGACACGTGGCAACCCTCTTTAAAAGTATTTTTATAGAAATTCTTTTGTTTAACACTCGTACTATTATATTACCATTTACTTATAAATTTAGTTAAATAATCTTTATAAACATGTGGCAACACTCGAAAAAAAAATTTTTGAGTTTAAGCTTTCTTGAAACGCTTGCGCCTACACATATGGTTTAATATTATATTTCATTTAACTTATTATTTGATTTTAGCTTTTTGAAAATATTTTTGAAACCAAGCTTTCTGGAACCTTTTGGTTTTCGTATAAACTTCTTCGTTGCATACTTATATTGTTATAACACAATTGAGTTAAAAACTGTTTTTTTTGGAAAAATATTTTCCAAATAAAGCTTTAAAAACCTCGTGCATTTAACTTATTAATATAATTGTATTTACATATTAAACTGACAGCAACTCTCTTTTTTTTTTTAATTTTTGCTTGAATGTAATCTTCGTATCGTAATTACATACATACATAGGCAAAAGCATTTTCAATTTGAATTTTGAAATTTTTCTCAAATTGAATTTCGTATAATAGCATCCCGAAGTTGAGTTTTTTTTTTTACTTGTGAGGTAAATCAAAAAAAGTTCTTAAACAAAGAAATACCGTTAACTTCCTTTATTTCTTTAAATAGAAAGATATATGTATGCCAGAAGACATGTGAGAATTGTCTACATATCTATATATAAATTTGTACGCACATATGTATGTATGTATGTATATTAGACCGTACCATAAAAAAGTTGTAAACATGCCCATCGGATTTGATCACTTGCTTTGTTAAGATTTAATAAATGCAATACATTTTTTTCGACACCCTGAATTAAATTTTTCTATAATTTTTATATTTGATTTTAGAATTATTTTGATGATATATAGTTGCAAAGGTATAAGTTGTAACTGTATTATTTTTGTGATTAAAATTATATGTGGAATTTTTATTGGAGCGTATTTTGGTAGTAATGTTTTTTAAATATAGCGCGTTAAAAAAAAAAAAACTACCATAAGAACTGGGTTTGATATGATAGGTTAATGCTGTTTTTTAGCCAAAATGTGTCTGTGGTTAATACAATTACAACTACAGTGAAGTCTGGATGTAGTGACCCCAGCTGATTCGAACAACCCGGTAGAGTGAACATAGAACATAGATTACAAAAATATTGCATGGCGTTTCATTTCCTTTGGCTTGCACTCTCGTCCAATTTCAATACACCCGAAACCAATTCGATCTAATCAGATTCTAATATCAATCAGCAAAAGTCTAATTAATTCTAGTATGGTAAAATCAGACGACACTTTCTGTGAGAGAAACGGTGAGAGTAAGACAACTTCTTTGTAATAAAAACTTTCCCATTCACTACTCCAACAGTTCTGAATCTCTTTAGAGTGAACACATCTTAATACGAATTTCTGCCAAATTCAAACTCTAGCAACAAATTTCAATAACAAAAAGGTTAATCCGCACACTAGAAAATCAGGTGTTTACTCGAGTGTGTGTTGCCATTCGTCTAATTTTTAGGGAGGAGCTATATGTGCGCGGATATTTAATCATCTTGAGTGTATTATTTTTGGGTTAATATTATTAAGTGAACATGGAATCAAAAAAAGGTAAGCACTTTTCTTTAAAAAAGAAGTGCAATATTGTAGTAAAAATCGAAAGAGATGTAATGGTGCAACTTTAAAAAAATAAAAAAGGTAGTTTCTCAGAAATAAACACAAGACGTTTAGATTTGTTTAGTTTGTGCTATAACTCTGCCATATAAATGCAGATACAATGAAAAAGAATAAATAAATGCTATTTTTACATTCAAATTGTCACCCTAAATTCGCTGATTGCTTTTCTGAGTTGCTGTAGAAAAAACCAATTTTCTACAATACAAAAAAAAAAAACGTAGTTACGCGGTTCTCGCGGAAGCTAGCTGTTGGAAAAGAAGATATTTCAGAGTTCTCCAAAAATTTTACTTTAAAAGGTGAACCTTGCTTGGGATAAAGTTCATACAAGCGTTATTGAAAAATATTGCAAGCTGGTTTCGGAAAGTATTGATTCCATAGAATCCAAAAACTTCTACTACTACTTTTTTACTAATTACCACTACAATTTTCTGTCATGCTAAAACTAAAAAAAAACTAAAATTAATATCTATAAAATTGTCTCACATATTTAACTCTTTATCTCTTTGAAAAATTGGCACATAATTCTTACTTTTGGCTCGTGCTCTTAAGTGCAAGGATGTCTTTTAATTTATTTTGTATATAACCTATACCTACATATACCAGCGACGACATTTAAAAATGGAATTCTGCTAACGTCAATGTGACAATTTGTAATGAAGATGATGTCGAGCGGTTGCCTCAATAGACGACAATATCGCTAACGTAAACAATCAGATAGTCGAGAATCCAATGAGAGCTTTTGAGGCTATTCAGGTTTTTGACAAATTCATTCAATGGGCTGAAGTAAATGCTCCAGATTTTCCAAGAAATTATTTTGGCATTGCAGAGTCGAAGAAAAAGCAGTACAAAAATCGCTTACTGAACGCTGAAAACGGTCTGTTTATAACAATTTTGTTCACTCTTCAGAGTTAAATTTATAAATAAAGAAATCGGTAACTCAGATTTAAATTTGCAATTTAATTAAATTTACATTTCTTTTTTGAAATTATCTTTGTATTTGATGATTTTTTTTTTTTTTTGAAATCTCAAATAAAAATAATTCTTCCAGATTCTTCTACAACAAAGAAATGCTTGATCTCTAGTACCGTCAAAGAGATCGCTTCGCTTCACAAACTTAACAATTTAAACCTAAATAATTGGTTGGTTAAATATTTATGTTTTTAACTCTTATTTGATACCTAATCTACTTTTGTGCTGATTTAAATAGATAAGCTGGTGCCCCCAAGTTGGTCGTAAGTTTTTAACGGCTGACTTTAAAATCCAATTCCTTCAATTCTTACCCTTATTGGCTTTAGAAATATCAATCACTATTCGATTTTAAAAAAATGTTTTTTGGAATGCATCCATACGAATACAAATTTTATGTATGATAGAGAAAAATGCCAGATTTTTTTTATATATTTCAACTTTTATGTGTTTCAGGAATAAAAATGTCTAAAAATTCATCGTGTTTAATAAATAAGACGGAAATATATATGAAATAAAAATTATACAGTTCAGACTCATATAAAATAGAACAAATAAATACAAAAATGATAGTTAGGTTATTAAAAGAAGAAACAACTAAAGAGACTTGACTTACCAATATTTCATTCAATTGATATATAATGAAAGTCCTTGAACACATCGCACTTGGAGAACTTGTATCTGCTTTGTCTCTTACATCGAATAAAAATCGATGGCTTAGCTTTACGTCTTTTCCCGGTGGTCGGTAGACTCATTGGAATATCCTAAATAAGTTCATATATTTATTTTTGTGTTCATGACCCCCAAAAAGTCGACTAATTGACAACGCACCGATATCGAAATTTGTTTCATTAAAAACTCCAAACATCTCTCAAGGCTATTAATTATTTCATGGTACATACTTCGCTCATAGTAATGTTTCTTCGATACAACTTGAATTTTTAAAATACTTAAAATATGTTGCGTTTTTTATAATAATTACATAAAAGAAGTCCTAACCTGTCGGTCATATTACTAACAACGCTTCGTTTTTTATTTAAAAAAAAAAATGTTTTTTACTGTAGTGAAATTAATATTTTGCTATAAACTCCGTATTTCGAACCACTGCTTCACACCTATGTGGCGTTGACTCAATTAACTACTCACACACACAGAGGTCGGAATGGCTTCTCACTCCATCTGGACCTTTGCCATTAGATCGGGGAAATTTCCAAATTTGGTACAATCGAATTTTTTACTTTAAGTGCTACCAGAGATTATCAATGTGGTTCAAATCAGGGTTACATGAAGGCTAGTCTATAAATTTTATCATATTTTATTCCATTATTGATGCTGATCCCTACGCTGATCCATAGTTCGTCTTCCCTAGTCGACGTTATTCGGGATCTTTGCTTTCGTGAAACTTTTTCGACTGTTCTATTTCTCCCGAAATACAGCGTTGAAAACCATCCTCTAGGAAATGTTTAGTTTTCGCGATTTCGCCATACGATTTTCCGTCATTGCGGAATTTAACTATTATGGTTCTCATAGTTTCGTTGCAGGATTTATTTTAAACCATTATGTTCACACTCTAAAATACGCCAGAATATAGAAAATTTGTTCTATTTTTCTATAAAATGCATAATCTTACCAAAATTATGCAAAAAAAAACAATAAATGCAAATAAAATCAAACTTCCGTTGCTAATTACGTGACCGACTGTTTTTTTTTTTTAAAAAAGTGAAAATCTCACAAACTAGCGGAAGCAAGGCAAATTTATAGAAGGTGATGGAAAAGAGCAGCTGATTTGATTTTTTTTATTCACCTACATGTATTTTGTTTTTGCTTTTGCGTATGAGCTTTCAAAAGCCGTAAAAGCAAAACCAAAATGTATTTAAATTTTGACAACTCTTACGCAGAAACAAAAACAAAATACATAGGATTTTTGTAGTTGTATTTATAATAGCGGAAGTAAATACAAAATTCTGACATATAAATCAATGCACATTTTCAATAATTGGATCCTTTATGAAAAGTGAATTTATTCATTACAAATTGTGAAGCAGACAAGAAGAACTGATTATCAGGACATCGGTGCTAATTAGTTGGCTGGGGCTGTATATACATATTATTTTTATATAAAAAAACCTCTTTCTATCAGAAATTAAAAAAAAAATGCGGTAATTTTTTTAAATGCTTTATTTTTCTCAGTTTAGAAAAAAACCTAAATTTTTATTTTATCATACCTAATCATAATAATAATTTTATGAACTGGGCTTGCATTAATTAGTTCACTTCACCCAAATTGCACTCGCAAAATTAGGTGTTCAAACCATAGTGCCTCCTTTTTAAAATTTTTTTTTAACTCCACACGGTCTAATGTATATATATATATATATATATATATATACCGACAAGCATGCACTTACCTATGTTTGTTTGTGCGTGCCAGCAAGTTAGCGAATACGAAAGCACTTCACCATTATGTAACTTTCAGTGTGCTGCAACATTTTTAATTGGTAGAAAGTTTTTCAATTATTAATTTACAAAGACACACACACAACACAAACGTTAACGCACACAACAATCAAGCAATCTCATGCATAGCACTTAAAATCATCTGAAAACAAACAAACACACATGTACATTTAGTATACAGTACAATTTGCACTTGCAATAGCCGACATCTTTTGCTTGTTTGCAATGCAGTGAGTACGTAAATTGTTGGACCCGTAAATGACTGAGTTTCATTGGACCGATGCTCTAGCGTTTTCCACTCATCAGCGGAGAGTGGAATTTGGGCTGAAGAGCGTTGTACTCATTAGGAAAACTTACAGGCCGCGTACGGTAGACAGGAGTTGTTGCTGTTGTTGCTGTTGTTGCTATTGTTGCCTGCAAGTAATGCCCCGTATGCATGCATGCTTGCATATGGCACTTAAGTGCTTACGACACGCAACGCAACTTTGGTGATGAGCCTGTTGCCGTTAGATAGTTATATACATACATACATATGTAAATACGTACCTACGCATGTAGTTGGTTTAGCGCTCCTCACTACGTTAAGCTAAATACTCGTACGGTAGTCCCAGATAAACGCCATTGGCCAACAATGCCAAACAATAAAACTATGCTGATGTTGATGGCGCTACAGAAAGTTTAGGTTGTACGGGTACTAATGCAAACTCTGGCTTATTAGGCTGCATGCACTGAGCTGGGTTTGGTGAACAAGCTTCGAATTTCTTGCAGTTTTTATAATAAAAATCGCTTTATTGGTTAAAGCAGGGACCGAAAATAGTTGTTATTTTTTTCTTTCGGCAGAAAAGGTTAGAAAAAAATCAGAATACTTAAATACGTGATTTTACACTTTCAACAAAATAAAACAACTCCATGTTTTTTAGTTAAGTTTTCTCTAATAAATACAAATAAAATAAAAGGCCGTGCAGAAATTTTTTGACCAACTTCAATATAATGTAATAAAAATAATTTGATAGATATATAGCACAACTGACTTGAATTGTTGCCAAATTTTATTACGGAAATATAAATGCATACATACCTATGTAACATAGGGTTTCGCTGATGTGGCAGAGCTGTTTTTGGGCAATTGAAAGGAAAACACAGTAGTTAAAGTTCCATTTGAATTACCTAGTCATACATAATTCAATATTATGCAAAAATCATCAAAATATTAGATGGCATCTTTCCCCTTTGAAAATAGTGAAGACAACAATGAAATTGTTACCTAAAATCCATTTTATTATTTTATTTAATTTATAATAGCTGACATTTTTGAAAAAATCATGTCTTATGCAAACTTCTATGCTACACAAACAGCATCACAAAATTTGGTCAGGCCACTAAAGAAGAAATTAAAGTACTGATTGGACTTAAAATTTTTATCGGTATTAGGCCGAATCACCACCAACCAACATTGGATCTTTCCCTTTTTAAAAATATTTAAAAATAATTTGACAGTTCGGGGATCCCAGCAATTGTTTGGCCTTACATTTTGTTCAAAATTTATGTGCACCAAATAATTGTAGTGGGGTATACAAATGTATGTTATTTGTGGTACTGTGGTCTGGACTTCCATACGATTTCGAGCTTTACCAAAGAAAACAACTTAGATTGATCAAGGAAATGTATTAGCTTTTGGGTTTTCTACAGAAATTGTTGTAAATTTATGTAAAAGATTAAACCAAATGGGACACACTTTATATAACTTATATTTTGCCATATATGTATGTATGTATATATATGCGTAATTTCTTCTTCTACTCTTTCGCTAACAAAAATATATGAATTATGTGATTTATTTGTAATTAAGTTGAAATATAAATTAATGTATATTTTTCAACATCATTTTTCATAACCATTATAAATTATGTTGCTTACTCTAACATAAAATAATTTAAAAAACAATAGCAACCTTTCATGCGTAGTGGTCAATATATTGTACAAATTACACAAGGCTATAACTTCTTCTCATAACTTTTTTTCTTGAAAATTTTCTGTTTTCAAAATGATATGTGGATCGGAAGAGGCAAGCTTTTTTTACAAAAAAAATTCCACCGTGAAATAGAGAAATTGACAGGAAA
Organism: Anomoia purmunda; assembly: GCA_951828415.1. NCBI lineage: Eukaryota > Metazoa > Arthropoda > Insecta > Diptera > Tephritidae > Anomoia > Anomoia purmunda. Next base: position 131,213,567 of record OX639993.1, on the reverse strand, counting down.
AGCCTTTCCTGAGTGAGAAATATGTATATTGGTTATCAACAACAACTATAGAAATAATATAGTTTGTTGGTTATCGGCGACAGTCCTCCTATGAAACAAGAAGGAAGGTAGTTCCATTTCGATTTTTTTTGATAATAAACCAGATTATTGACATTTCCCTAGATGTAAACTTTTGGCAGTTTTAAGAGAGGGTAATTTTCAATCGTTAATTTGGATATTATGTACAAAATGGAGAGTTTCATATATGTATTTCAAAAAACTACTCAAAGAAAAAGCTTTGCTTTTAAAATTAGTTCAAATAATTTCCATACAACTTTGAAAAGGAGAGTCGAAGAAGCTCAAGGAAATAAAAAAAAATTTTTTCCGACTACGGATGGTAGTACGAAATGTCTAATAATATCATCATAATCTGATTAATAGTCAGGTAGTTAATACAGCGTCCAAAAAGTGACAATGGAAATGCCTTCTTTATTGTATCATCGTTCCCTCCACGAATTCAGAAAAAGAGAATTCAGAAACATATTGTTTTAAAAACACTAGTATAAAACCTGTTCATAGCGGAAAATTCGTCATCAAAATTCATAAGTCAAAATTGGTGAAGGAATCAGAGGGCAGAAGAAAAACATTTAATTTTGCGTGCTTCCTTTTTCAATTTTAGCTTATGAGTTTGTGCAAAATCAAATATTTTATTTTCAATTTGACAAACATACTTATATTTGACGGCATAAAGCATAAAGCACTAAAAGCTTAAACAAAATGTTGATAGTTCCTTTCAGGTTGGAGCTTACAATCTTAATTCCGTCCGTAAAAAGTAGACACTGTCGATGACCATCCGTATAATCTTGAAATTGCCATTGAAAATGATGTTAAAAAATTCGGTAAGTAAACATGGCTAGAACAACCTTGTAGTTTGAATTAATTTAAGAAATTTCAATCTGAGTAATAAAAGGTTTAAAACAAAATTAATTCACAATTTATGATATAACCAATTTGCAAGTAATCTGCACCGTGGCGAAGAATAGCAGTTACATTTTACAAAACCCAATTGCGCCTAAAACAGCAAGCGTAGTATTAAAATTTTTATTTGTTTTACTTTTATTTTTGTCAGCACAACGTCTAATTAAATTAATCGTTCAGTGTAAACAAATTTACGAGTACGGACGCCAAACAAAATATTTGTGCATCGTACTATTGCGAGATTCAAGAAAACTGAGAATTAAAAAAGGCGGGCATTAAAGAATTGGTATTAAAAAATCTCACATCTAAAAATTAAAAGAAAATGAGAGAAAAAAGAAGTGATCGCGTCTGTACAGAAAGTATGGCTCATATCGTCACTCAAAAAATGGCTTTTGTCCTATACCAAAACATACCATTCATTATGGATTGGGGCGCGATTTCAGAAAACGGCTAGCTTCCTCTCCTTTTGATTGAAAAAGGCATCAAAATCAAGTTATTACTTGGAGGAGTTTTTGAAGGAGCATATGCTGTCATAGGCCATGAATTTATTTGTCAAAGTGCAATTTTTTTTCCAGTAAAATTTTGCTCCTGCTCACAAAGCTACAATTGTTCGGAGTTGGTACAGAAACGATTTTACGGATTTTATTTCATCAGATGATGAATGACCGTTCTCTTCCCTAGATGTTTGACAAAATAAAGAACTTAGAACCCTTCAACATGGGAATTTAAATGACGCTAACAGAAGTTATGGGACAAAATACAGGACGAATCCTTGCCTGCCGCCAGTGCTGCTTTTCCGAAACGTTTGGAGCTAATGTAACATATCCAGGATGAAAGACTTGAAATTATTGATTGAGAATAAGCTAAATAAGTGACAAAATAATAATACTTTATTTTCTTTTCAAAATCCAGACAGATTAGGAGATGTAATTTGAATTGATGAAAAGAAGAAATTGGAAAGTGCAACATATTTTTCATTATTAAGTAATGCATTTTTTTTTAAATACATTTATACAAACCAGATCGAAAATTAATAAACGGCAATTTATTTAAAGAGTTACGTTCATTTTCACACTTTCAGAAAAATTGTTTTTATTAATCGTAGATTAAAGTACAAAGTTAATTGATGTGTATTATATATTAGGCAAAGGCAAATCACATGTCACACTTCGTCCCAAATCGCAAACCCCTACCCTCCTAGCGCGTTACGTAGTATGCGCACGACCCCTTACAAAAAAGCAAAAGAATGCGAGATTCGAAATTAATGATTGAGAATAAAATACTATGCTTTCTTTTCAAGATCCTAAGCTGCATTTTCTTAACCAATTTAATTTGAATTAATAGAAATTGCCTAGTTCAGGATTATTTTTTTATTTTTTCTTAGTTTGTTTTATTTTTAAGTCCATTTATATAAATAAAATGTAATTTGCATAAATGGTAATGTATTTAAAGAGTTATGCCCCTTATTATTATTTTTTTGCCAGACTATCCAATGCCTTTCCACTGCTGTTTTCCACATCTTTATGCATATGGAGTAGCGCCAATCCTTTCAATCGCTCTTCTACAGTCCTGTTGGGAATATAGATTTTTAATCTTCTTACACTTGAAAATCATCGTTCGCTCGATGCAACTGTTACTGGCAGCGTAGAACCAATTCGCACAAATAGAATTTGTTGAATTTTCTCCATCAAGCTCTGCATATTTTGTTGCTGTGTCCTCTGTGTTCCATAACGGAGCTCTTCTAAATACTGATCCAAAAATGGGGTGCAAGTGGGGATCAAATCTTTGAAGCGAGTTGTCGCCAGAGTGGTCACATTTGCATACATTTTATTCCTAACGTTCCTTTTAACAAATATTAAGTATGCTCCATCTTCAGTAGGTGAGTATGTTGACCAAGAAAGCTTCTGCAACAATGCCAATGATAATTATAAATTATTTTTACTTATTTCATTTGCTGGGCTAAAAAAGACTGGAACTAAATGAAGTTACAAAGTACTCATTGAGAGCGTAGGGGATACATAGAAATATTACTAAAACTTGTTAAAAAGCTTTGAGTAACTTTAATATAAAACCTTTTGATCTTTTAGAGCCAAATTTCATTAGTTAGAAGTTCATTTTGTTGGCAGACTACAATAATTGGTTTACATAAAAATAAACTAAATAAACTAGGTTTTTAGGATATATTGAGGGCTTCGGTCAGTTCAATTTTCTTCCCTTTTTTATTTGTGTTAACAGAAATGGTTTTAATTAATTAAAGTTAAAAAAAACCGTAATAAAGAATATTTAAAAGAACATTTTATTCGAAAATTAATAAACTTAAATATAAATTAATGGAAAGGTAAATACAAAAGTTATGCCGAATTATTTAATCTATCTAATTGAGTATGAGGTAAACGTCCAGAATTGGCTCAAATAATTAATAAATAATTTGAAAGTATAAAAATAAAAAAAAAAATTAAGTAGGCTGCATTTATATAAAAAGCTACTTTTACAATTTTCTTTCGATTCGATACATTTTTTTATGTTACATATGATCTTTCTTCCTTATCTTTCGAAGACTATCCTTTCGAAAGCTGCACAAATTTACGAGTAGGCTTAAACTCACTTATAACGTGATTATAGCATGATTCATAATTATACCGCCATGTGTAGAATAATTTTGGCAGTTTTATAGTCCATTAAATTTTAGTAGATATAATTAACTATAATTAAAAAAAAAAACAAGTTGATACTCTCGAATTCGCATTTGTTTCTTACTACGTTTCCATATGTCAACTTACAGAAGATTTTTGTAAGCTGAAAATGCAGCTTCGACGAATTTCAAATGTAGTGGCAGTAAATAAAAGATCATTTCTAAAGTGAATAGCAATTTTTTGGCATAATTTTCAATGGTTCACTTTATCTCGCCTATCACTAAAGTGTATTGATTTTAAATGTAAAACTACCGCACAATTTTCTAATACCATTAATATCAGACCAAAGATCCCTATTATCCCTTTCCAATTTCCTCAAAATGGGATCAAAAATCATCCATCCATTTTTATAAAAGTATTTTTTATTACACCAGCACATTACTTTTTTTAGAATACTAAATATCAGACCGTAAAAACGTATTTTCTGGATAACTTGATTCTAGCGCCACCTAGCGCAAACATTTTTCGGAAAAGTACCTCTCGTCGCACCCCTTTTATACGTTTTTAATTTCATCAAAACCGAATAGCAAATACAGATTTTCTGAATAACTCACTTCTAGCGACACCTAGTGATTTTATTTTTCCTAAAAGTAGCACCATATTCAATATCTGACCATAATGAGGTTTTTCTGAATATCTCGACTCAGGCGCCCCATAACGGATAACAATATAGCCTCTCAATGACATATGATATATAAAAGTATAGCACATTTTGTAACATGAACCTTATATACATATATGTATATAAAAGTTTAAAACTTTTTACTTAATTCGCAAAAATTCATTATATTTAAAAAAAATTTCATCAAATTTGGAAACTTTTTAAAAAAAATTTCTGCATAATTTTTGGGTATGCAGTTTTGTTAAATTTTGTTGATTTTTGCTATTTTTTTTTTGCTTACGGTGTCGGAGAAATGTTTAAATTGTTCAAAAATCCGGAGTAAAAAATTAAAAATGTTGATAACAATTTTTTTTTAATTTGTCGAATTTTCATATGTACATCTTCTGAAAAGTTTGAAATTTCTGTATATGTATATGGTATATGTTATGTACATACTATGTTTTTAAGAAACTATTGAAAATAAATTATTAAACAATAATGGCCAACTGTATTATAATGAATTATGTTGCTTATGATAAGCGCAACATTGTATGTTATTGTGCATAATTTAATAAAATTTGACTTTTCAAATAGGTGGCAACCCTCATATAAGTCAAAACTTCTTTCCGAAACGAATCGCTTGACATCATTATTTTAATATTGCATAAAAGTCGTCTATAATTTAATTAAATTCGAATTTTCAAACATGTGGCAGCCCTCTCCCAAGCTTAAATATACGAGATTTTTATATATAGGATCAAAATTAATTAAAGCAAAATAAATAGTGAAAACATATCAATATATTGCGGCGTTATTGGAATGCAAATGACGCCATATACCTAATCTTAGAAAACACGCTATAATGTTAATTTTCACTCGAACTTAGAAAATTCCTCACTCGCTTTACTTAACTAGCTTGGTTTGGAAAAATTTTCATAGCGATTAAAAAAAAAAATAAAGCAACTATTGAGCTAGTAACATAAATGGCGGTACCCTGGTTTACTCTGCCCTTGCGAGTGCGACCGCCCCATACAACAAGCAAGTATCCAAGAGATTTTGGGCACGAAGATTTGTAAAGTCAAAATGACTGTTGTCAAATGTCACGGTATTTACATGCAAAAATCGAATGACGTTTTGTATAATTTGTGTTTTGTTTGCTCATGAAAAGTGAAAAAATAATAAGTAGAAAAAAATTTTTCAAGCAGAAATGGTTTATTCTCTGATGGAAAGGTGAAAAAACAAAAAGTTGAAAAAATTTTTCAAGCAGAAATGGTTTATTCTTTGATGGACATCATTGATGGACGACGGCGGAACTTTGATGTGCCACCAAATGCAGATGCACTTAAGAAATCATCGCCGGCAAGTGGCCGGTAACAAACAGGAAAACGAGATAAAACACTCTAGTGCTATTGCTTCAACAACAACAACAACAACGCCCGTAGCAGCACTGAACAACAGCAACATTATTGTCAATCTAAGCTAAGATCCTAATTCAATGTAATACACAATGTAAATGCCAAGCAATTGAAGCTGCGACCCAATCCAATGCAAACGTGAGGAAAATATCCCTGTCACCTACCGCATTGAGTTGCCAGCACCTATGCACAAGTGGTCGATAGTCGGGCCTTTTAGTTGGCAATACTTGTGCATTACAAAACGCAGGTAATCATCGTCGGCATTGTCTTGAGAGTTCGGCAATGAAAACAAAATATTGACATACGCGGCGAACATGCAAAGCCACTGCGACGACGACGGCGGCGGCGGCGGTGGCCAGTGATGATGATGGTGGTGGTGACCAGGCTCTTAGTAGCAGTGGAGATAGAGGTGGCAACACCAACTACAGCACGTCTATACAGCTGTTTGGCCAAATGCTGAAAAAAAAAATATTTTTTTCCATGCATTTTTAGATGTGGGACTCAAAAGTTGGAACCATCCGCTGGCCGGACCGTCGTTGCTTAAATGGCTTGCAGCGGCGCAGGTAATGTTTCAGTTGGAATCACTGTTTACACACATTAGAGTGTCGGTGTTGGTCGGTTGCACCGGCACCGGCACCGGCAATGGCAATGGCAATGGCAACGTTAGCGACAGCGTCAGCGGTATAACTGACATCCGTCGCTTCGTGGTTGTTTGCATATTGCTGTTTTTGCTTTTACTTGAAGTCATGCAAGTGGTAAAATTTCACCTGTGAAAATTTGAAATTGGAAAATGTGCCCGGCCACTTAAATAAAAAGCAAGAACACACACACACACGTGCATACTTGCATTTATTAGTGTAAATACAGATGTTGTACCTTTATATATGTACATATCTAATAATGCACAGCACTGCCATTACTGTTGTTGTTGTTTTTTGTCTGTTAAAAAGTGTGTTGTTGTAATGAAGTGTCCATACAAAGGCGGCGAAGTCGGTTGCATGCAACGTGCCAAATACTTTTGGCGGCAATTAAAAGTTGTTTTGAAGAGGAAGCGCTTGAGGACCACACAAGACGACATCGCCCTCCGGCTATGATGGACTGAAAACTAAGGCGACGAGGCACTGTTTAATCAATTAGCAAGGTAATGCTACTCTCGTAGTAGTCACAATTATTCTTGCAATAAAGAGAAAGGAAATTGTCTTCTCTGGATAAAAGAACTCTGCAGGCTCTTATATAATCCTGTGAAGATCCTGCTAATTTGAATGTTATAGCAGCTTAAATTTAAAAACTAAAATGCTGGTCACAAAATTTGAAAGTTCAAAATTGTGTTGCTTCAGATTTGGACTTTGTTGTGCTCCTTCTCAAAAAGAGAAATATTCTTTCTGAGTTAGAGGATGGGCCAATTACTAAATACGTGAACAGAGGTACATCCCAAGGGGGTGTCCTCTCCCCTCTACTATGGAATATATCCGTTGACGCCCTGCTTTGGAACCTAAAGAGCACTGGTTGCCAAGTCGTAGCGTACGCCGATGACATAGCAATCGTAACAACTGGTAAATATCTGCAGGATCTGAGCGAGCTACTTACTACAATATGTCCTCCGCCAAGTAAAAGTCTGATCGAAAGAAAGCGGGCTTAGCGTTAACGCCGCAAATACTAAGATGATAGTCTTCACGAGGAAATATAAAATTCCTCCTTTCAAACCACCCTCCTTAAACGGGGTTCATCTCACTCTTTCAACCGAGGTCAAGTACCTCGGAGTTACTCTAGACAAGAAGCTCGAATGGAAGAGGAACATCAAAGACCGCCCCAGGAAGACCATCACCGCCTAGTACACTTGCGAGACATATACAGGAAAAAATTGGGGAGTAAAACCACAAATAGTACACTGGATGTCAGTGGACGGCAGTGATAAGACCTATTCTCTTTTACGAGGTTAGCGTCTAGTGGCCAGCGCTAAGCAAAACCTTATCAAAAGCCAAGATGGAGCGAGTACAGCGCACGACTTCCATGGTGGTCACGTGAGCGCTATCCTCTTCATCTACTAAATCTCTGGAAGTAATTTTAAATCTTGCACCGGTGGATCTATAGGGTAAATTTCTGGCTGGTTGTAGTGCCGCCAGGCTTTACGCGATCCAGCCTTGGAAAGAGCTAAAGCACGGGCACGCAAAGGCCCTGGAAGCTCTTCCGAATACACTAAGGAAGATAGATTACACTACTCCTTTACTCAGCATGGACAATATATGTTCCATGAGAATCCCAGAGAGGAATGAATGGGAAGATGCCATAGACTTAGACCCAGAGTCGGCGGCTGACTTTATAGATGGTTCCAAACTCAACGAAAGCTGGACCTGAGCTTTCGCTCACCAGACCACTGTAGCGTTTTTCTGGCAGAGATAAATGCCATAATGTAGGCTGCTCGGCGTTTGAAAGTATCCGCTCCTACATACAGACCTGACATTATTTGCTCAGACAGTCAGGCGGCTATTAAATCTCTTAATTTTCACAAAACAACGTCCAAAGTTTGCTAAAAAAGGCAGAAATCCCCTCAATCTGCTCGCGTTTAAGCGTTCAGTGATTGAGACATAGATCCCTGGGTACAATGACATCAACGGCAATTGCGCGGCAGACGAGTTGACAAGGAAAGGGGCGGAATTACTTATGAGAAATGCTGCTCTAGAAGCGGGCATGCCTCTAAACTCCTCCAAACACAGTTTAAGTACTAAACTCATTGAGAAGGTAAATATCAGGTGAGCCATGGAACCCACCGGCCCAATTATCAGACAAGTTCGGCCAAAGGATAACGATAAACGATCCAAAGTGACCGTCGACCAACCTTATCTCAGACTAATGGTTGGGGTAATAGCCGGACACACGGAAAGAGATGGGGATGCATAACTAACGATTTCTGCCGAAGCTGCAGGGGCGAGGAGGAAGTGGTCGAACACTATCTCGGCCACCAATTCCTAAATGGGTATTTTCTAAACTGTTTGGCCGAACTGAGCTCGGCACGATCTTTTGTGCTATGTAAAACGTCTCAAGTCACAAAAAATGTCTCTAATTGAAAGTCTCAAATTTAGTGATTTAGGATGAGACTGAGCTACATAATACGAGCATAGAACTCATTGAGTGTATTTTTGTAATCTTCTACTCTCTAAGTTTGATGAAAATATAATCCTTGTAAGGGCTCGTTTTTGAGACAACGGTTATTTTGTGCTTTTTTGTTGGTATCACTTCATTCAAAAATTAGTTTTTCTTTGTGTTATATTTATTACTCAGCGATTGTAAAATTTACTACACAACTAGTTATTACAAAAGCGGCATATTGGCAATCTGCCAAAAAAAAACAAATAAATAAAACTCAAAAATTTAGTCTTGTTTATGAGAAATAAAGTAATGCTCAAGAAACAAGCTTTATTCTCGATGAAAAAGTATAGCTAAAAAATAATCATTACACGGTGCTACAAAACGAAAAAATGCACGAACTCCCCAAGTGACCTAGTAGAGGTCGTAGATCTGGTCATAAAAAACCGATTTGGCATGGCTCCGTCTACAAAACAAACTTTCTTTCTTTTAATTTTTTTTTAGCTATTTTAGGTTTTGAAATATTTTTGAAAAGAAAAATGTTGACTATTTTTAGATTAGTAATGACTTTCGCGAAAATAGTTTGAATCTGTGAAAAAAATTTGCAATCAGTCTGAAACTTATACAATATTTTTTTAATTCTCCACTTTGGTAGCTCCTTTTTCTACAATTTTGCAAGAAATTATTTACATTTATGTCATTTTCTACCAAGAACGGGTTTTCTGAGAAAAATAAGGTATAATTGTTTAGATATAACGGAAGGGTTATGAAATTATGGCATAATTATGGACAAATCTACATATAAACGATTACATAAAATGTTTAAATCATTATTCAATAAATTGACAGGTTTTTCACGGACGAGGGATCAGCAGTGATTTTCTACCATTTTTATCCGATTTTTTTTTGAAAGTGCTAGCCTTGATCGTCACTAAACTTACCTAGATTTTCAGGAAAATTATCCAAATGATATTGATATTTTGCACCTCATTACTTCATATGCTTCAAGAAAATCTTCCACTTTAGTAACGTAATCAGAACTCCGCTTACTCCGCTCCAAACAATTTTAGTAGTTATAAGAGATATAACTTTTCCACGCCTTTTTCTCTACATGGCTTAACTTTTTGCAAAACTCTACGCCTCGTATATCTCGATGTCGGATCAAAATGCTAGCAAATTACTGCTGGTCTCTCATCTATGAAACACCTGAAAATTTATTGAATAATGTTTTAAGTGTTATTTTTGATGAAAGAAATAAAACTCAAATTAAAAGTTACAACTTAGAATTATTTCTAATAAAAAAAATAAAAATAATCAAATTATGATTATTTACTCGATGATAATATATGATAATTTTTTTGCGGGAAAAATAAAAGTCTCAAATTAAATAGTAAGTTTCACCCTGTCGGAAAAACATAATAACAAGGGGCATCATAGATAGGTATGTCTTCGTCAAAAGGGATTGAAAAATGTCCATACATACAAAAAACCAGCGACCGTAACGGTTATAATTTTTATGAACTTATTTTCTAATTATACATTTTCGTTTTTTCGAATTTTCTTGGCTTTTTTCGATCAAAAAAAATTATTATTCTTGAATTTAAAATTTTTCGATCATAACAAACGTTAAAAAATTTGTCGGCGATGCCAATAATTGCAACGCTAAGAATAATACGATTTATGTTTTATAATTGAAAAAAGAAAATCCAAAAGTAACGATTAGTTTTAATAGTAAAAATAAGATTTAAAAATCGTTATCAAACGTGATAAACAAAATAAAAGGCCAAGGATAACGATTATTTTTTATCGAAAAAAACCACAATCTAATCTAATATAATCCAAAAATAAAGTCATATTTGTATAGCACATGACATAAGGATTAGATCGATAATTCGGGTTTTATTTTGAATGATTTTTTGATCCGAAAAACTAAAGTAACGATTATTTTCAGTACCTGCCCACTGTTGGCCAATATTTGGAAGCTTTAAATTAAAAAATAATCATTATTTATTGTCCCTGAGGTTGACACCTCGAAACGTATTCCTAGTTTAGCTCGTATAGCACAAATGCATTTTTTTAATACTGAGATTCACCAAATACGTGAGGCACTAAAGCTTTGATTTAAATAGATTTCTTTGAGGCGCTTTTAAATCAAAACTACTTGGTAGAATTTTTACCTTCCCACGCTTTTTATCTTAACAAATTTCGAACTTTAGATATCTGATAGTCATTTTCGGCAACTGTTATTGTTACTCTCGTTTACGTACGACTACAAAATTCATCGACAAATATACAAAACAACTTTTTTTTTTTTGTAATATGGTAATTAGTTTTATGAAAGAGGATACTTGATAAAAAAGGTAAACGATCCATTTAATCAAAGCTCATGCAAAGTTCCTCTTTATTTCTACCACGTAAAATATTTGTATCGTTGGTGCTAATAATTATAATGGCAATTATCGCTCGAGACTTGAGATTCACTGGTTAGGTCGCGCGCGTGCTTTATTAAAGTACTTTGCTGACACATTTTTGCTATTATGAAAAATTATTTATATTTTCACTATGTGCGCGCACTTCATCAAAAACAACAATAACGACATAAACGAAAACAAACAAAAAAGGCTTTTCAGTTTCTTTCAGAATCAGTGGCGCAACAACCCTATAGTAGAGCGTTCTGAATTCAAGTACCAGCCCTCGCTTTTGCCAATTGGTGCAGCAAGTTTTATGTTATAGTTAAAACATCAGTAATGCCCGGCATGTACCACTTTGCTTTGTATGCGTCTCTGTATGCATTGAATTTTCGCATTTCACCACTTCTCACGTATTTCTTTTTTCTTCGCCCATTCGTTTAGTTCATTTTTGATTGACTGACGGTTTTATTTTCGTCATCAGCGCGCACAAACAATTTATCTCAATGGCCCTTGAACGGCAAACGCTTCCATAAAACAGTCAGGCGGCTGAAGCGGCCGATTGAAGGTGCATTGTAAGCGTTGCCAACACACCCTCGATTTGAGGTGGGCTAGTGGGTTGCGGCTGCTCACCACCACGATAACCATGTCTGCTCTTTGTGGCATCGATTAAAATGTTGCCACTACTCTGGGTAATATTTTACGAGTATCGCTTGTGGTTTGGCTATATAACCACAATATTATTTTGCTATTTTGTATTTATAAACATGCGCATATTGTTCAGTTCCGTTGTTTGAGCTTCAGTTTTGATATTTGTGTTTTGTTAATATGTTGATGTCAAGCGTCGTCGGTGTTGGCAGTTGATCGAGTACCCGGACTGGCATTCAATGCTATTGTGCGCTTTTTGAAACTTATGTACAATGATGCCCAGGCTTCGATTTGCAGTTAGTGGACAGCTAGGTAGCTATACTTTCATTTTATTGTCAGCAGATTGTAACAATTGAGCCGGATAATTGTATCTGACACTTTGGATTATTTGGCAATGCAAGTATTGAAAAGATTTGCTGATGACAGTTTAACATTTAGTGATGATAAAGGTTTATTTGCTCTAAATATTAGGTGTAATGTGCTTAACCGTTAGATTTTAAGCCTACTCAGATTATATGTTATAACTACTTATCCTTTGAATAATACCTTAAAAGGAGCTTGTGAACATGGTTGGGCATCCAGCCATTTTAGCTTCAATTTTTATAAACTGTACGAATCGTTGAACTCGAACATATAAAATATAAATTTTCACTAGCAATTGAAATTACCAAAGTTTAGCTCTTTTAAAAAAAAAATGTCATGTGGTAAAAAGCTCAACGACTATTTTTCAACAACCGATCTCTTCTTAGGCAACCGCAAGTCTCTAGCAATTGCAAATCTTCTCAAATAATGCTTAATTTATACTACTAGGCCTTGAAATTGTTAGAATTTTATTGACCAAATTGGTCATTAAAGATTAAAATGTTTGTCGTTTTTAGTAGTGAGCGAGATGTTTTCAGGACCAGCACTTTCACACTTCATGAAGGCTAACTAGTTGCCGTGCTCAAGCAATTTGCGGCTATTCTGTAGTTACTATATAAAGAACTCATCGTTTTTAAATTAAGAGATCACGGTACGAATTTTCATACGATCATAGTAGATTTACTAAGATTTTCGAGAAAATTAGAAGTTTACTGTGCAAAAAATACCAACCAATGAAGAATTCTCGTGAGAGGACATAAAATGACAGATACATGACAGAAAATTAATTTGACGAAGCAAGATAAGAAAACTATTGAACATCTCGCTTGTACCCGCAGTCCGATGGGGAGAAGGACAACGTGATTAAAGAAAAATTCTATGAGCTCCAAGAGCGCTGAGCACTTACGAGTGCTGTCTTCTTCACGATATCAAAATCGTGCTTGGCGACTGTAATGCCACGTTGAGTAAAGAAGAGACCTATGGCCACTTTGTTGGCAAATTCAGTATCCACGACGAAGTCTTCGCGTTTCAAGTGCATATGTAGGTAATTTGTTCTCGTGCTAGGTTAGGTTAGGTTGGAGTGGCAGCCGCCTGCAGCGGCTCACTTAGGCCAGTATTAGGAGGCCCATTGTGTTACCACAAAGAAAAATTTTGTACCATCCAAGAAGAAGAATTACCCCTTACCAAACCATTTTGCCTCACTGATGAACCTCAACAGGCAATTTAACTCGGCGCTTGAAACTTCACTAAGGTCATCCAAAAACGGTGATCCCAGATATCGCATTCTGCTTTTACACAGTGCAGGACACTTACACAGTAAATGCAAGATCGTTTCCTCCTCCTCGTCGTTCTTGCAGCTCCTACAGCATCTTCGGAAGGGTACTCCCAACCTTTCAGCATGTTTCCCTATCAGACAGTGCCCTGTTAGAGCCCCGATGACGTTGGAAATGTTTTCCCTTCTTAGAGATCCCATTTAGGCCACATCTGCCTTGAGGTTCGGCAGGTCATATTTTGCCTTCATCTATTGTCAGCTTGTTTATATGTACGATCTCTGAGTAGCAGTTTGCAAGTGGCAAACGGCATACCAATGCGTTCTTTATCTTGAAGAATCTGCTTGGTCGTACCTTGTCTTGCAAGTTCATCTGTCATGCAGTTTCCCTCTATGCCCCGGTGACCGGTGACCCAAATGAGGTACAGTCTGTTCTGCTTGGCCATCTCCTGTAGAGATAGGCGGCAGCCCAGCCCGATGTTCGAGTTAAACGTGAAAGAGCTCAGAGGTCTGATTGCAGCCTGGCTGTTACTATAAATGAAGATGTCCCTTCCTATAATCCCGGTCCCAATACCTCCATTATAGCTGAGACCTCAGTCTGGAAGACGCTGCAGTGATCCGGTAACCTTAAGGAAATTTGCAGGAGAGGGTTTTGTGAGCAAACGCCTCCTCCTACCTTATTATCGAGTTCCGAGCCATCTGTATAGATGACAATGCAATCAGGTGGAGTATGAAACTCAAATTTCCACTCCTCCCTTCTTGGAATTCGTGTAATAAAGTTAATTTCAGAAACCGATGTCAAATCACACCGATCCGTGCTGCTCGGAATTGAGCAGAACTTATTCAAAATAAAAGAGTGCCCCTGGCTTTCAGGGTGCCACTGGGATGTCTCCCTTAGTCCCAAAGCAGTCATCGCTGCCATCTGTTGCCCAACCAAATCTAAAGAAAGAAGGTCTAAAATGGCGTTCATGGCCTCATTTGGAGTGATTCTGAGCACCCCACTTATGCAGATCATACTAAATCTTTGCACCTTGGTGAGTAGTCTGAGGTTAACCTCTTTTTCTAATGCAGACCACCATACGATCACCCCAAATAGGAGTAATGGCCTGACGACCGCTGTAAAAATCCACCGACAGATCCGGGGATTAAGACCTCATTTCCTCCCTATAGCTCTCTTACAAGTGTAGAGGGCTACGGAAGCCTTTTCTTGACGTTGAACTAGGTTCTTTTTCCTGTTCAACTTCCTATCTAAAATAACGCCTAGAAATTTGGCACTTGTAGAAAGACTTAACCGGATACCATTTAGTACCGGTAGAGTCACCGAAGGCACTTTATACCTTCTCGTGAAGAGTACAAGTTCCACCTTACTTGAGCTGAACCTGCGCCCGCAGTAGGTGGACCACTTGGATATCTTCCGAAGCGCACGTTGTATCAGCTCGCATAATGTCTGTGGAAACTTTCCCCTGAGTTTCTTCTCGTGCTATCGAAAGCTGATTTAAAGTCGACATAGAGATGATGCGAAGATCCTTTTATTGTCGACGGTAGATTTACCAGGTCTAAAGCCACGTTAATAAAACCCAATCAGTTCGTTGACGGTTGGCTTCAGTCCTTCGCACAATACGCTCGATAGAACCTTGTATGAAACATAAAGGAGGCTGATCACTCGTAATTGACACTTTTGTGGATTGGATAGAGCACATTTAATACAATCGGCGGTCAAGCATTTGTCCGACCATATTCCGCAAATAAACTGGTTCACTCAGTTTACTAGCTCTTCGCCACCACTCTTGAATAGCGCAGCTATCGGGGACGGGGTGTTAATGCTATTATCAGTGATTTGAGGCTCGGGATCTTCATCTTCCTCGGCGATATTTTCGCTGCCACCATTTAGCGAAATTTAAGTGTGCTTTGGATAACAGACACAAGGTCATCGTTCTTGTTCTTACAGGAATTTGCTCCGGCAAGTCGCTGCACTTCTTGGGAAAATTTTCGGTCGTTTTATTCTCGGCTAGCATCACAAGCTCATCGCTTTCAGGTATTTCGGTCTCTCGTTTTGTTTATTCGAATAATATGTCTCTATTCCTTTCTCAATTCCCGATAGCGCCCCCAAACAGTTCGCGTTGCGCCTGATCGTAACGTGGGCTCAACTTTCGTTGAGATATCTCTTTATTTACTCGAGTTATCCGATGCGCTGTCGGCAGACATACATATGTATGTATATCGATTTATCGATTTCTATTTTAATTCTGAAAGTCTATGTGTATATCTATCTCGGTTGATTTATGTTGTTGTTGCCGCCGTTATGTGGGGCACTAGTGCGCTCGGGTATAAAAATACCCAATTTCTTGGCTTAGAGGTTCGACTCTTAGCAGACTTCGTTTAGTGAAGACAACTTAAATTCAGAAGCTCGGTAAGTTATAATGTTTTTTTTTTTTTCAAACTGACGCAGTTCTGAAAAAATAGCTTTATTCCTTTACGTTCAGTAGACGATTTTGTAAAGCTCTAAAATTACAATGACAACAATCTAAGACCAGAGTTTGAGGACAAACTAAAAATTCGGCATATGCAGATATCTACCATACGTATGAACCTCGAAAAAAGTATACACATTTTTTTTTATTAAACACGATGTAGTTATTATTTTCGGCGCCTGTTCTATTTTATTAAGAAGTTTACCCTCTCTTTATGTCAAAAAAACTCTATAATTAGCGTCATTTGATACTAAGTTCTTTGCCTTTTTTAATTTGATCGCTAACTAGATTGTACACGATGCATATTAGGCTTGGTCGAGATTAATTTTTCACATATTTAGTTTTTCTAAAATTTAATTTTTTGAATGTAATGACTTCAATTTTTAGAATATCATACCTAATTCACTTTCATTCAGTGCCAACACGACAGAATGGGTTTAAGCTTTAAAATGGATTTATGTTTCCGACCTTGTGCATAGATTTCTATTAATATTGAGATTTCATATATTTTGTATGGAGAAATTAAAATTAGTGAATCGTTTGTATTTTATTTATCACGAAACTAAATTCTATATTTATTGTATGCAATTGACATACCCTGTACATGCATGGATATTTTTTTTTGCCCTTGTTTATGCTCTCCTTGTAGCAACTTTCGAATCACCCACGTCCCTTTTTAATTGTCTGGCACTTCCACCTTAGAACGTTTAGTTGGTTTTGTATCAATCGGAGAAGGCTATTGGTCTCTTAGTTTTGCAAGTAATAGGGAGGGCGAGGATGACTTTAAATTGGGTAGAATTTTACCCTTATGGTGGGAAAAACATATGTAATTCTTTAAGAAAATCGCAAATATTTCCAGTACGCTCAAAGGCAGTGGCGCGCAGAGAAAAATATTGTGGAGGGAGTGGGACAAATAGGATTTAAACCACTTTAATTAAAAAAAGTATAATAAGTTTAAGATAGTTCTGCAGTTTTAAGATATTGGGTGGGCTTATACCCCAAAACCATCTTGCCCCACCCCCTTTGGGAACACCAATGCTCAAAAACAATCGATTTTGTTCAAAAGTACCGACAAAGTCATTGAATTTTAGCGCGATCAAATTTTTTTTGGGTATATTTTATTTGATTGTTAAATTTTGGGTAGAATTTTATGGTCAACGAATGGTTAACTGTAACTTTCCATGTGTGTCCTACGAGACACGGCTGCCAGTAACTACTACATACACATTTTTGAACCAATACTTCTACATTTGTTTATAAAATTGAGAGATTAAAAAGTCATGAGCAATCAAAAGACCGTTCAGTGTCTGAGAGAAAGCGTCAGCTAGTACATTAGAAAATGTGCAATAAATTATACCCGAATACTAATTAAATATATGTTATATTTCCAATTAAATGAGCAATTTTGTGAACTGTTATTTAAACCAACAATTTTTTCAAAATACACTAAAACTTTTTACACCGTTTTGAGCTTTAAAACATATAAATTGGACACATCTTTTCGTTTGAGGAACCCGAAGGTATGTGTGTCGATTACTTTATATAAGCATAAACTTCCTTCAATATGGGAATATTAACACAATCAGATGTAAATTTCTGTGCTACAATTAAAGGTAGAAGGTTACCCAAAGATAAATAACTAAGTAAATTAAGTTAAATTTTTCATAAGTCTAAAACGGTTATCTAAAATAATAAGTATTTTCCTATAGATCACGTACTTTTTTAAAATGTAAGTAGCATCCGAGAACGACTCCACCATTTCCGTCACATTTTTCAGATGAAATATTAAATATTTCAATTGAGTTGTCCGAAGTCTCTCGAAATTGAAATTTTAATTATATTACAATAAATATGATATTCTAATTCATCTTATCTTGTTGTTGGTTCTTATATCGGGTCTACCTAGTTTTACAACATTACATACTATAAACTCAGTGAGGGCAGATATTTAGGACAGAATTGCCACATATTTCATGCAGAAATGCTTAGTCAAGTAATCAGCTGTTTGGTTAGAATATTAATTCCAAGCTGATATGTGTAAGCGAGATAGTTAGTTACAGACTCGGTCAGAAAATGCATTTTGCCCTTAAGAATCTGATGGAAACTCGACACTAGTGCTGATCGAGAACTTCAGCTGTACCACCGGTGATAAGACAAGCAGGTTATACTTAATGTAGATGTTTCAAAGACATTTATTGAAAACAAAATAAATATCGAACTCGCCTATTGCGCACCTGTACGCAAGTATGCGCGTGGAAGTTGCAATGCTATCGAATTAAAATCAAAAAATGTTATTTGTAAAACCATTTAGCATTAAAAAAAAAAACAATAAAACAAAAAGTAAGCGAATTCAAAAAGTAGGTGTGAAATTATTCCATTCCTTACTGTGATTTGCTTGTAAATGTGACAGAGTGCTGCCGAAGTTTGATTTTAATTTGTTTTCCTTTTGCATTAAGTGTGATTGTTTGAGTACTGCGAGTGTGCACAACAACAACACAACGTCATTACTGCCAACTGACACACAAACACACACACACACTATGGATACTGCTATGTTTGTATGCGCTTATGCTGTCCGTCCAGCCGAGCAGAACACCAAGTTAACAGAGTCTATCCGATAGAAGCCTCGCAAGCCAATATTCTTTCCTGCCAGTTGGGCTTCTCGTAAATCGACTCTGTGTGTGTGTGGGTGTGTGTGTGTGTTGGCGCTTGGTCTAGTGTTAGTGTTAGTGCATGCATGTACGACCACTTGCCGCTGTGTGTGTGTGTGTGTATTACATGCATGGGTGGTATGTAAAGCTAGCCTGATTTTGTGTGCTCTTTACAGTTTAATCAAATAATTGCACATGTGCTAACTGTAAACATATTTGTTCGATCCACTTCACAATTCCGGCTAGGATAGCACTGAGCCACAACACAACGCACTCGAATGCAGCGCAGAGCAGCGCAATGTTCGGAGGACAACGAAAATTGCGACAGCACCGAAGAGAAGTGCGAAAAGTGTTGTATATTTGTTGGAGCTCCGTGACGTGGGCAGCGCGAACCAAAAAAAAAAAAAAAACAAAAAACTGAGCACAAGGAGAAGCAGAATAGTCGCGAAAGCCAATGACTGTAAACTGACTTACGACCAACGAATCACCCTCACCACCTCAGCCCTTCTAATTCTGTGTACGATTCGTCCGTCTCCAAATCTGGGAAATCTGGCAAGTAAAGCCAACCTAAATAAAGCAAAGTAATGTAAAGTGAAGAGAAACGACTTTTCCATCAACGCCATCAATGCCAATTTGCATGCCAAAAACGAAGGCGAAGAAGCAGCACTTATTGCAGTGTTGGTGTTGGCACCCACCATGGCAAAACAACTGTAGTAACTCGCGCTACATACATACCTACATACATATATGAATGTATGTGTATTGGAGTGCCATGGCAATTCCCTTGACGCTTCCTGATAGCAGTGAAACGTTGCAGTTGGTTTACAGCTGCCGACAATAGGACGGTTGGTTGGTTGATGGGTGACAGCAGTCAGTCAGCAGGAATATTTGCAAATGCAAACGAAACAGGAGAAAGTTCAAATAGACAAACACAAATGAGCGAATAAACAGAGTTGAAGCACGACACCGCTCAGCTTGGCTCACTCAGCATGGCATGGCACGCTACGACATGCTTGCTCGCCGTCCTTCATACCGCACTGCCGCCTGTCCAAAACTACATAAACTTAGATGCAAACGGTCGGCGGCGGCGGCGGCGTACCAGCAGAAAGTTAAGCGAGTAAACAGCACGCCAGCGTTTGTGGGAGTGGTGTATTGAGACTCTGTTCGAAAACAAAACAGAGTCAGTAAAAGTGTCGGTTGTAGTGAAAAGAAATCGCATGCGATTCAAAACAATGTCCGGCGAATGGTTGGGGAGTAAATGAATTACATTTTGTATAAATGTTTTTTTAGAACACGAAAAGTTGGAATAAATCGGACAACTGATTAACATGTAAAGTTTTGATATAACACTGGTTTCGGAAATGTGCTTTTGGTTCTGCGCGCAGAAGATCGGCTAAATAATAATAATAATAATAATAATAATTTGTCACTTACACCATAAAACTTGATCTTTGGCCGAATTTCTCCTACAATTTGTCATGCGCTTCTTGATGTTGTAACACAAATTGAGGGACCTACAAATTTCCGCTGACTCCGAACGGCGAATGTTTTTTTTGTGAGGAATTTGTTCATAGCAGAAATACCCTCGGAGGTTTGCCATTGCCTGCTGAGTGGCGACCGCTATTTGAAAAAACTTTTTCTATAATCTTTGATGTTACTTGTCCTGGCTAGGATTTGAACAAGGGACCAACCAAATGAAGCGCGCACATACCACCCACTCAGCTACAGCGACCGCCAATCATCTAAATACTCAAGTTTTATACAGGGTGGTCCATATATGTGTTTTCTTTTAAAAAATTAAAAATATTTAAAAAAATTAATCTTCTATCTTCCTAAAATATTTTTAGCATATTCGAACACGTTGGCTGATTTCGCAGTAGCACATCCTGTTACCCAGTTTTCGTAGACCTTCGTGACGGTTTCTGGGTTTATCTCACAAATGGCTAACTCGACAGTCGCAATAAAGGCTTGAATCGTTAATGGATTCTCGCATAACGGCGTCAAATCACAGCTTCGAGGTGGCAAATTGACATCGCCTCTGATCGCTCGCCGTTTACCGAAATGGCATTTTGAGCAGCATTTTCAAAGGTGTTTCCTATACCCAGATCGGTATGTTTTGCTTGTTAACATAGCCACCGAGATGCAAAATTTGATTTTTCGTTTGCATTATTTCCCAACGTTGTTGAAGCGTAAATCAATTAAATTCTTCCAGGAAGATGTGCTACTAACTTTCTGTAACGAAACGAAAACAAACGAAAAATTGCTAAGATGCGAACATCATCTTTGAGGTCTGGACAATTTCGTGAGGAATCGGCAAAACATTCAAATTCTGCATCTATTCCGATACGGAGAAGGTCATCTTAGTATGACGATTCCGGATAAAGAGGGTAGTGAGGAATCCGAAAGTCCTAAAGGTAGTGCAAATTATCTGCAACAATCTACAACACTGCTGGACGGCATCCGACAATCTTCCCTTTTTGGGAGAAGGGCAGATACACTTGACTCCGATTTAAGAACTCTGACAGGTGTGGACTAAATTACTAGCGATTTCATTTTACACTCCCCACTGACTGGAGGCAAGATTCCCAGCTGCGTATTGGTAAAGAGAGAGGTACACCTATTTCACTTTTTCCTCACTCAGGCAATCTAGCCATGACAGAGGCAGTATATGAGCAGAGCGGAGGAACTGAGATATAATCCGAAGTCAATCCCTTACCAATAGCCTTCCGCAAACTTATCCAGCTTGGGAGATCGCTACGGGAGAACTTGGTAGCTAAGAATGATGCCAATGCCCAATGCACAGCCTGGAACAGTTCTGGAATTAAAAAGCGAAATGAGTCGGTTTTAGTGATGTACTGTCCGCTAAGCTAATGCTATGAAATAAGGGCATTAGCCATAACTTCTGTAATAAAAGCAGGGAGGAGATTATATAGAGATGTACATATGTATGTAAGAGTAGATTGGCATGCCTCGCCTTGTGTTCACAGTCATCCCTAAAACAAAGCCACTTTTCGAATCCTTGTAGGATGAGCTGGAGCTGCTACAATCGACGCAGGGAACTAAATTCGGTGGACAAGATTGATTCAGTAGTTGATCGCCTTATTCTCTCAATGAAGCCTATCTAGTCCCGAAAGTAGAGCTTGATTCCAGCATGCACATTGGTGGCGAGAGAACAATAGCTACTCAGGACAGCAGCTGGAAAATCTTTCAATAAACCAAAATGTGTAAGAAATGAGGTGGTGAACTGCAGTGATTCAACACTTTTAAGAAATATTATGAAATATTCTTAGTCTAAGTTTTTCGAGGATCTGCAATCGACCACAGAAGCCTCGCGATTGAGGAAATGCCTCTTTAAAAACCTGCTCCTCGAAGCTTTCTGAAAAAGCCAGAAGGAAGTCACATAGATAGCAGTTTTAGAACACTATACCTCTTAATGAACGTATTTACACTTTCCTAGACGTAGCGATATAGATGGAATGTCTTAATTGTCTTAAACGAATTCCTACTTAGCTGCATATTTAAATCATTTAATGTTATCGCATAAGCAGATGGACTAGTTATCCTTGCTTAAGGGAAGTTCAATTCAACGATCAGTCCCTTAACGAAGTTAATGGGAGCAAATAGTTTAAGATTAGTCCCGCAAAACTAGTCCTGTTCGTGGTAGAAATCTTAAGTTTTCGAAGATAATTGGGGGTTATTCTCGCTTACAAAGCTATAATCTTGCAAGAGTACAATTTTTAAGAACTTTATTATACGGCCGTCCATTATACATAAATACATTGGGTATAAACAGCAGTTGTGATACCCATTCTAACCTATGATCTTGTAAGAAGCGGGCGACGTCATACCCATCTGCTTAACTTCCAAAAATTACAACGAACAACTTGTCTGCCTATGGTGGGGACAGTACATTCGACATCACAAGCGGCGATGGATACAAATTCCATTTGCATTTACTTCAAATGCTCTGGAATCAAGTCTGAGTCCACAGACTTAGAGGGTCTAGAGGCTATCGACGATGAACGAGTCGGGGTGGAAAACAAAAAATTAGAGCTCAACAAAAGCTTACGTATTTACTCAGCAATTCTCATTGAGGGAAGCGTACAGACTTCCAGATTACTCCAGTGTATTCGAGGCAGAAATTTTTCCAATTGACACAGCAGCAAAATTAATAAACATATTATACCTTGCTCCTTCGAACTTTGCCTTTATTCACTGAATAAGGCTAAATAGTCTTCTTCGGCGAGTTATGTGTAAAAACCCGAAAATGTCTACAATATCTTCGAAAACACATACTCTACCTAAATTGGGGGCCGGGCATACTGGCGTCTTGGGAAATGGCAACGCCAGGTTTGAAGTATTGCGTAGCGATGTCTGTACATGTAAGGAAAGTTTGTGGGAAATCCGCTTCAGAGCCTCAAAACGGGTCTTATGGACACAGAGTGAGCTCGCTACGCCATCAGCTCTTTCGAACTAACCTAACATTTTCAAATCGACACATCTTGGGCTGAAATTTTAAGGAGATACTCACTGCAAAATGGGATATACTAAATATATTTCCACAAAAGTTCAATATTGTTGATTTGTTAAATGTAAAATAAGCCGCTGTGCTGTAGTACTTGTATACCCAGATAATGAAAAGATTAAAATGAGATGAAAGGAGCTTCGAGGTTAAAGTTTTCTCGATTTAAAAAGTGCTCATAATTTAAGTTCAAAAGCGATGAGGGTATGTAATCGTTTTAGGGTATTATCTATTATTTGTAACAAGGAGTACAATCGCAAGAGGCCTTAAGTTAAATGAACTGTTCTCGTAAATAGCTCATTAATTGAACGCAGAACCCATTGTGAAAAACAGTAGCGTATTTCCCCACGATACTTTCCATGCCGAACACTCGCACAAAGAGTCTTTAATGGACTCTACATCTTAACTTTCTCTGTAGCCCCTACGGAAAACGTTATAAGCGACTTCAAACCTAGAGAACACGTGGCCGATGGACAGATGTCCTGTTAAATTCCATTTGAGAAGTTTCCCATTCCGTTTGGAAAATCTCAGTAGGCTCCGTGTTATTCACTCAGATTCCACTAGCTTTTTATAGCTTGTGAGATCAGGGTCGAGTCTGCTCTTGTCTCAGCTCCTTTTCTTGCCCAATAGTTCGGCTCCCCATATCCAGAGACGCCACTGTGCTGGTAGAAAACTGCAGAACATATACTGATATCAATTTTTGAGTCATTCGTGAAGATCGAAATCTCGTCAAAGTTTAGAGCCGAGTCAGATTCCCAGTCACTTCTGTCGGGGAAATGAATCTTGATGTTGAGGCTAAGGTCGATCTCATAGTCGCATCTTTCTGTTTGCACTCCCACTTAAGGTAGAGGGATAACCTTTATCAGTTATCGGTAGCCTGTTAGACGCCCTAAGCCTGAGAGTGCTCTTGACTGCAGACCAACTCAAATAAATGTTTGTGGGTGGCAAATCCAAGAGCGTCTCCCATGGATACAATTGTATCGTATAACTATTTGTATATTGTGTTTTTTTTGAAGTTAGACTTATTAGAAAATGAATTGATTCGCAAACTATCAAACTTCACATTCGTAAAGTTATCCACTCCTAACCAGTTAGCGTTTTATAAATTATCCTCTGGATATACTGATTGCACGCTTCTGCATATAAAGCAGATTAGTAACCCCTAGCTGCACTTCAATTTAGCGTACGAAATTTTTGCCTTGAGTGACTGAAGTGCATAGCTTTCAAAAAGCAAGCAGCCAATCACCTAACTTTTGTTTGCATAGCAGACGAAAATAAAAGAAATAATGTAAAATTCTTTTAATAATTCTAAAGTTCTAAGCATTACAAAACTTTTTTCACCACACCTTAAGTTTCCCCAACGAGTAGATATTCGCACACAATTGAAACACATACTTACATACAAACACATATACTTAGTATATATATATATAGTTATGTATGTGCATTTTCGTATATACTATTTATGTATATACATATATATGCAAACATTAAAGTGTATATGAAATTTGAAGTACTTTCCTTGCCGTCTTTGCATGCCCTAACACCTCACCCACCCCACCCGGACAAGAGCGAATGTGCAGCGCACGCCATCAACACCCGAACAGCCAACAGGAAGGAATGATTTCTTGTGCCAATATTTTTCCAGAGCACACAATTTCGATTTGTCGAGTAGGTACCCGACAAGTGCTGTGCGCCGCACATTCCGGGACGAGTTTGGCCGGCACCCGTTCGAAAGCTGGCTACAACATACAACTATTTACTACTACTACGAGCTTAGTATATACACACATTATGTATGTATGCAGATATGTGTGTGGGTATGTAGCGTACGTTGGCTTACCCGGTTTCTCTAAAGTACACAGACATTACGCTATATATGTAAGTAGGTATATACGAGTATATTGTATGTAGATACTTGTAGTATGAATGCATTAACTATATATGTATGTACATTCCATGGCATGCATCTATGTCCGTCCATATATACATACATACAAAAATCGCTTTAAGTTTTTTTATCACTGTTTTTTGCACTTCTACGGCAGCCATCATCACTGGCTAGGCGTCCTTGAGTAGATTTGTGTATAGTAACTTATATGTGCATACATATATGTATATAGAAATATATATATACAGTGGTGGCCATATGTTTCGAATTTTATAATTTTCCCGCTTCGAAATATCAAGTAACTACAGAACCTGTGACTGTTGTAATGTTAAATACTTAGTCTACTTCTTAAGTTTGAGTTATTATCCTCTTCCGATGCTGAAATGATAAATTAACTTTTCGAAATTGTGCCAAATGGCATAAAGAAATGTACCTTGCTTTTTTAATTTTTAATAAAAAATATTTCAATATATTTGTAAATCGATTTACAAAAAAAAAATAAAAAAGCAAATAAGAATTAAAAATTAATGACATCATCCTCTATTGCGAAACGAACGTTCGTTTTGTGTCAAACACGAATCGTTCGTCTATTTGAATTGCGTATCTCATACAGAGATGCAGACGAACACAGCTGTACATTTTCTATGGCGAATGATCGGCAAAACAATGAAAAAGCATGACAAACTCAAACGAAAGCAAATTGTGTATCGCTTCGTTACATGCGAAATGGAAAATTGAAAAAAATCGCTTATTTCAGATTTAATAAAAAAAAACTTAAATTTCAGTATTAAAAAAAAACGACTAGCGCTCAAATCAAAGTTCTCGTAAATGAAGTAGCGACTAATCCGGACCTGGCAAGAGGTGCTCCTTTATTCTGAGCTGATAAGTGTTAGCTTAAAAAAGCAGTGGAATGTCATTTCCTTTATGACGGAGATACATATTGGTATATCTTAAAAGCCTCACAAAAAGGAAAATTGCGAAAAGTACCAGATGCTTGAATGCCTCAGGTGTTAACCTTTAACGGAAATGGAAGGGTTTTTATTAATGTCCCAAGCAGGATCTCTAAGTGGTATTGTGTTTGGTTATAGCTAAGAGTGGATCTCAGCCCACATTAACATCATTGCACACACCAGCAACATGCCAGAAATATCAAATCCACCACCAACAACCACAACTAACGTCATACCAGAACTGACTAACACAACATCCCCAAACACCTCAATAGGCATATCTTTACCTATTCTCCCAACACCACATTCTACGTCGGCTGTAATACTCAACATAGTATCACGTATTATAAGTAGAAAACGATCATTTCAGGAGACCATTTTGAAATCGGCTAATGAGCAGACTCAAACAACTAAAATTCTGGCTGAATCCTCATAGAGATTGAGAGAAACTTTAGTGATGCAGGATGTGGCTTCAACAAGAATAGCGGAAACTGCAGTAGTTCAGGCAGATGCAACCAAGGCTATTGTGTTGGCTTAGTATCCGTTAACTAAAGAACATTGATTCGATTACACAATCTTCTTCTCGCCACACTCAACTAAATAAAAATTGTATGAATAACACCAAAATTAATTTTAAAACTTTGAAAAAATGCATTGCTGTTCTTGAAATTTTATTTACAATACATATGGCAACGACTCATTTGACAAACGCTTTCGCCTCACGTTCTGCTGCAACGAGACAAACGTCAGGTGAAGTTGATCAAGCAGATGATTTAATTCGCTTGGTGAACGTTAAGTCAAAATGGTGTGTTTGTTGCAAATCAATTCGCCTTGGTAAGAGACAACGAACACGATGGGGAATGCCATTGTAAGACGAAATCGTTAGCAGATGCATTGTTCGTGTGTCTCTTCGTTCGAAATAGGGAATTATGCCGTAAAACTAAGCATTTGAAGTTTATTTTTCCAGAAAAAAGATGATCCTTTTCAGTTGTCTAGGAATGTTCCCCGATCAATTTCGAAGTTCGATCAGCATGTGATATAGATAGTTATTATGTATATTTATACTTTTTTAAATTTTATTTTAACATTGACTTCTTTCATTCGGAAAATGTAATTAGATATGGAGAGATAAAAAAGAAATGTTCACCTCCAAATATCTAAACTGAACTTGTAAATAAAAACTCACAAAAATTTAGTTTAACTTAGTTTTCGAAGGTACTAAGAGAAACATGTTCAAACAAATGTTATATTTTAAAGATTTGTCCACGTCGCTTTCAAATACTTGGAGAAACTGCTGCCATAAAAAAACCAACCCATTTTTCTTTTCCTGATCAGAAATAAGTAGTTTTAAAAGGTTGTAATGTTGTGAACCCGAATTGTTAGATATTCTCGTCTAATCGGTTAATGTTTGCCTAAAGTTGACAAAATATATGTTTTTTAGACGTAATCCGCACTTCGAAACATATGTAATCGTAAAAGCAGAAACAAACGACATGCGCTTTGACATTTCTAGCCGTAAGACGAAATCGCTCAGCTGTTCATTCAACTCCATCTTATATGAATTCGCCTCGGTTACATTCCATGATTCAATAATTAAAGGTTTGATACATAATGACAGCTAATTTCTAGCTCTCCCGTACAATTCCCGTTGCATTTGCGAAGGAAGTAGAAAAGGGGAGAATGTAATCCCTTTTTGTAAAAAAATGTTTAACAAGTATGCAAAATATGTAACTAGTTGTAGAATTTAAGTTCCATAAAATCCAAATATGTTTCATAGTCTACGAAATATTTGATGCATGGTTCTGATTGGAAACTCTTTCGTTATGGAAGCATTGATTTTAATTAACAAATATTATTATTATAAGTAAATAAAAGTGAGTTTTCTACATTTAGTGGCAAATATATGAAATGGTTGGTACAATCAAATTTTTGTAGTTCACAATTAAAAAAACATGTGATAAAATTCTTTGTTCTTATAAAAACCAAGCAGCATAAATTTCTCTGAACTCCAATATTACAAATTGTGAGGTGAGCCATATTAATTCATTCACCAAAACTCACACAAACTCTCCACGTTCCAATTGTTTAGACTTCTCTTATACGTTTGATTTACGTTTTGGTCGGCTCCAAAAAATCGCGACGTACATAAGTCAAAACGGCGTAAATCGAGCTTTTAGTCTTCCACTTGATTACAAAAACAATTAATGGTTCCAAACAAAGTAAAGTCCTTGTTTATTATATTACGTACCGAAAAATGTATGATACAAAAAGTACATAACCAGAAACAACTATCTAATCACAGGATTACGATTCAACAATTTACATAGAATAGATAGAATTGGGCAGAAAACCATTCCAAAACGGCGACGAACGACGTGAAGTTCGGGAACACCAGTTATTAGCAACCTACTAAGAAACAACTAATATTTACACTAGTATTTCATCTGAGCAGAAATGCTTATCATCTATTCTAATGGCATACACACGCTAAAGTCCTAATTAAAGATATATACTAACATTTATTTAGAATATTTGATTTTTTTTAAATACTAATTTAAATTCTCGAAATTCGGAATGCTCACTCACTTTGGCAAGGAAGCCATGGCACAGGGGTGGAGGTGAAAAAGAGTAGGGATACGATCACAACGAGTAATGGGCTTTGGAAAGAAATCCTATAAAAATATAGATACCAGCAACGGCCTTGCTAACTCGCGCTCGCACCCAAGTCTAGAGAAAAATTAACTAGGCCAAGGAACTTAACGGGCTAAGAAGCTGGAAAACGGTCACTCAGTATTCCAATTAGATGCACAAATTACCTAATGAATTGCAAATAAAATCACATATTTGCATTATATAAAATATTTACATTTTTATAAAATACTTACTCAAATTGTCACATTTTTTACGAAAAATGTCAGCGAATTTAAATTTTGCTTTTTTCTTTTTTTTTGAATTTGACTACCATTTAAAAATATTTGATAAGATTCATACATAAATTTTCAAAGAAGTAACACTGTTTTAGCTAAGGGAGACGTCATGTGAAGAGTGAGGAGCAAAGCTGTTTATGCATCAAACCTTTCTTTATTGAATCATGGTTACATTCTATGTACCAAAAAGTTTGATATGATGTCAAAGTAATTTTCGGCTTCAAGTTGTATCAAAAAAGCAAAATTGTGACTACTCTATCATCAATATTCTGATGTTTTAGATTGTTATCATGCTATAAAAAACGTGTTGTTTGAATGTTGCATGAACCACATTCCAATTTTAAAATATAAGATGACATGGTACAATCATAAACTTAAAAGTCTTGAAAACCTTAATTAAGAATAAATTCATGAAACAAATTTTATAATCTGACATTCAAAATTTCTTTGCTAAATATCAGAATTATCTCAAAGAGTTTAACTACTTCGATAAATTTCCTTACAGAAATTACATAGTTTTATTAAATCTAAATAATCTATCCTAGCATAATTACCTAGCAGTCCTTACCGGGGACAAGTTTGCTAGTAATCGTCCCGGTGTTATGAATCTCTTTGCCGATTTCTTCAGTTCTAATTATTCTAGTAACAATGCTCGTTGTGTGTTCGATTACGATTCCCTAATAAGCAACCCTGTAAAATTTGGCTATTTTATTTTGTGTCTTTGGTCATTAAAAACAGATGTTTGCATTAATTCACTTACACTTGCTTTAATTTTTAAAATAATTAAAAATATACCGTCGACACTCGTATAATTTACTATTTAAAAAAAAAACCCTTTATAGTACTTGGGAAAACGCTTTAGCAAAAAAAACTATAAGTAACAAGTTTTTAAAATTCATTTAAACGGTATTTGTTTCTCATAAATCTATCTGGCTGCAAATAACAAACATTAAAATTTAATCAATGCATATTCATAAATTTATTGATGTATACACCTATTTATGGACATGACTGTTCGCAATGAAATTAACAGGAGTTTATATGAACGTCAGCGCCGTATTAAGGTTTTATGCGGTCAGGAAACAAGAAGGTTTGGAGAAGCTGAACGAAAATATTTCGTTGTCATTAATTTTCGCTCCTAAATAGAAACACAATTATCCGTGAAACCCACAATACACTCAGAATCAATCGTCTTATTGCTGAAGGTAATTCACTAGGTCATGTAGCGCCTAAACATCGAGTTTCTTTGTGCAGTCACATTTTTTTAAATGATTCCAGACTAACATCTAGTCGATGTAAGGTGCTTTCACTAAGCCATGACTTGTCTTCCGAATGCATCTTTCTCACTACATTATTGAATGCAATTATATTTGATATTTGTATTTAAATTAACATTCTAAATTATTTACTTCTTGTCGATCTATACTTTTTTACCGACATAAAGTTCATATTTCGCTACAAAGTTCTTTTTACTAAAGATGTCTTTACATGCTCCCTGGGCGGTTGTTTTTTAAGTAATGTAATGTCAATGTAGACTCAAATGCCATAGTAGCTGATAATAATCCTTTCGTCATTTTCATTCTTTGTGCTACACATTCGTTGAATTTGACAGAAAGTTTGTGCTATTGCTTGCTGATACTAAGAAAAGTACTGGTAAAAATTCAGAGAGATTGTTTTTTATAAAAGTGTGGATAATAAAAGGATCAATTAAGATCTCAATTTAAACCGGATCTAATAACTGATAACTGCCTGTAGTTTTTTCGAGTAACGAAAGATAGCTTGATGTTTGATCGAAATTCTCCTACAGTTTGTGTTGCCCGTCTTGATGTTGTTACTAAAATTGTAGACCTACAGTTTTACGCCGTTAGAGATTTGGTTATTAGCGACCTTCTGTGACCGAAATTCTTGATAAGGTTTTGATTTAAGTACATAGTTTTTGATTTTTTTCTGAGTGTACACAGATTTTCCAATTTATTTCTGGCCGTAAAAAAAATGATTTGATATTGCAAAACGCTTTGGAGATTTTTCTATCTGGGTCTAGTGTTTATCCTGAGTTCGAGGCTCACCGTCTGCAAAATGCACTAAGCAATTAATATTTTTTTGTTTTTGGAAATTTAAGGCAGTAAAGAATTGATCGATTTATAATTAGCTCACAAAAACGTAGAATAATGTTTATTTTCTTATTGTTATTAATGATTTCAAAACGAGTGGGTTGTAAAACTATTTGTGAAACAATATCTTTGAAATATAAAGTTTTTTTTTGGATCAAAATCGAGTTATGTGTATGATCTAAATTTTTGATTATATTATCGAGACATTTATTTACGCCAAATGCTAATTGAAGTGAATTAATTAATTTTATTAAAATTTGTAGATAAAACATTAAAGTTTTCAATTATATTTGGTGTCGATTTTTGTTATTTAAATGAATGCTTTATGTTCGAACCCATTGCATTTTATGCATTAGTTTTTCTGTTTTTATTTTTCTCAGCATTTAAAAGCCCCCTCGAACGCAAGGCCGCAAAGCTCGACCCCATGCTAAGAATCAACTTATGTAGACTTGTATAATTTTTAATATACTTACATCTATATATGTAGGTGATAATGCTGCTCTCCTCTTTGTAAACATATCTACGCTTTTGGAAAAGCAGTTGCACCGCCACATCAGTGGGACTAATGATTACAACAGCACCTTCTTTACTTCCTCCACACTTTGGCTGCCATTGCATTCAGCTGAAGATAAATTTTAGCTGCAACGCCAATCCAAATGTCAGCTTCACGCTCATTTGACTTTTTGCTTTTTTGTGGGCGCGTATACGAATATCTGCAATGTAAGTTTTGGGTGAAACTCAATGAGCAACTTAACTTTGATGACCCGCTAGGAAAAATTGAAAATAGGAAAAGGCGGAAATCTGCGTGTTTTATTTAATACAAACCAATATGTAAATTTTATTTTCTAATGTAATGATTAAGATACAACTTGTTTCAGGTGAGGAGAATAACAAAGTAATTTAATTTCCAAGCAATAAAAACTGTTTTGCATTTCTAGCTTAAAAATATTAATTTTCTAATGTAAAAAAAAACTTCACTAAAATAAATATATACAAATTTTAAAGCAATAAATAAATAAGTTGCTGAACTGCGGTTTTGCTGATTTTCATTTATAATCAAAGGAGTGCCTAATTTCACGTTTTTACTTTAGTATAGGAGTTATAATGCAAAACTCATATCAGAATACATATTGGCGCCAAATTTATATGCATATATGTATATATTTCTATAACTGATAGTCTAGTTTGGATTCAAACAGACAAACGAGCATAGACAAATTGACTCAGCTCGTTATTCTGATAATTTTGGTATAATTAGGTATAAGTCTATCTCTTCTTTTTCTTTTACTTACAAACATCGGCCCATAGTTATGAAAGTTATGCATTTTTATGAAAGGTAAACAAATTACTTGATATGTTAATCGAATTATTAACTGTACTATAATACATACTATCGCTTTCAAATTAAATTAAACTGTACGAAAGAGAAATTAATACACCATTCATATTAGCCAACAATTATATAGTGTATTTTATACCTTTTCCGCGGCACGTTCGACTTAAGGTTCTACGCAGCATAAGATGGACCATTAAACCGGGTCGGCCTCCATATGAAAGAAAAAACTTTAGAATTTTTATTTATTTTTTATTTACTACTTGATTTCAACATGGGATATATGTATCTTTATAACGCGTGCAATTTATGAAACTTTTCGTATATTTCATGGCGAATTCATATAAGGTGGTGTTATAAGCACAACTACAAAATTCCAATGTATTTTGTTTTTGGTTTTGCGTAAGAGTTGTAAAAATTTATGTACATTTTGTTCTTGCTTTTACGGCTTTTGAAAGCTCATACGCAAAAGCAAAAACAAAATACATGAAGGTGAATAAAAAAATCAAAGCGGCTGCTATAGTAACTACACCAGGTGTAGTACACCTTATATGAATTTGCTTTGGTATATTTGTTGTATTTATTCGCTGACGATCTCGCGTGGTTTCTTTCATATAAATTGCATTCGATGTAAGGAAAAAACTGTTTAACAAGGTTAGAAAAAATATCAAAAGTAACGCTATTTTTGAGTCACTTTCATAAAAAGATTTGTTTTAAATATTTGCGGTTTTAAGATTTTAAAATTTTTATGTAACTTTGTTGAATTTTGCACAACATTTTAATATCCAATTCAATAGGTTTTCGATTAACAGTGAACTAGGCTATTATGAAAGCCTAGTTCTCTCGTAACAAAAAAAAAGACAACCATTGTAAACTATCGAATTTGTAGTCACGTATTTTTGAGTTATACAGCTCGATAATTTTGAAATCAATACCAAATCGAATAAGATCCTTATAGCTAAAAGGAACGATGTTTGAGCAAAGAATGTGGCGCCGAAAGTACTTTCAAAATACACTGCTTTAAAACACAATCTGGAAAGATATATATATATATATATATATATATATATGAATAACTTTTATAAATCTGTAATGAAATGAAAGCAACATTTTTCTACCGCGTGCAATGTTATTGCAAATTTATTGCGTTGCAATTGTGATCTTTTCTTTTCGTTATTTGATTTTTTGTTTCGCCTCATAGCGTTAACGACACTCGAGAAAACGCAATATTGTATTATATCATTGATGGTTAGTAGCTGAGTGATACATATTGAATTTTCCATTTTTCGATAAAATAATTTTTAGAAAAATGGGGAATTTTGACGAATTTTTAATGAAATAAACTACATATTTACTAGGGGCAAATGCACCCCCTTTCAGCTTCGATTCAAGTTAGGATATAAATTATGAATTATGTAGTGTACATCAAAGTTCAAAATTTTTTAATTCGGCTCATTAAATTTTAGTGCAAAAATAAATGCGAATTTGAGTGAGTTGAAACTTGTACCTTACTTTCATATTTCGAGGAATACTTACCAAACAAGCCTATGCTGTATACTAACTTTTGTGATACTAGCTTTCCTCAAGAGTGATAGAAAACAAGATTGTGTCTTCCAAGCTGAAAGCAACTGATAGTGGCGTAATAATAGCTAGAGAAGAAGAGAGCAAAGAAAATTTTCAAAAAAACGAATAGGAAGAAGCGCAGAAGAAGCGAACAATGCTAATTTTTCTTAGCATTGTTTGTGTAAATTGCTTTTATTTCATCAGCGAATGGGTAAATTCAGTCTAATCGACAAAGAGAGGACTAGCGTCCCGCGGTAGGCACAATCTTGTATTCTATGATTCTTGAATTTCCCTCACATCGAATAACAAGAAGATTATAAATTTAAAACTAAAAGCGTTTTCTTTTCTCCAAGTAATGAATGCACATTTATTCTGCACCGTGCCTGGACTGTCAAATTTTCGTGTTCTTTGCTCAGCATTTTATCCGGGTTGTTTGTTATTTTCTCAAACTGTTGCACTCTCGCCCGACAAAAGTGCAACATTTTCTACCCGGTACCAAACGTGAGGGTAAGCGTTGCCCGGCGCATTTTTTTGTAACGTTTGCAATGAGCGACTTGTGAATGAAACTTGTTTTAAATCAAATGATACTTTTCTTTTTTAAATCTGAAATTATAGTTCAAGGAAAACTATAAGATTATTTATACACATGTAAAATATGTAGTGTCAGTTTTGACAGTTTTGCAATAAATTCGTAAAATTGTTGTATATTTCCGACCGACTCCATTTTCTCCATCTTACTCGAGCGTCTACTGTTCTTTTTGCTGTTTTGGGCAGCGTCTCTTGGACCAATTTCTTGTTTTTCAACTTTCTTCGCCTTTGTATTTGGCGTAGTCGTAACCTCATTGCTCTCGCTTGGCTGCTCATCTGTACTTCTGGCTCTATTGAATCATCCATTGCACTAATATTTTCGAGGTCTTGCCGCGAACTCTACCCTTCGACTTTTAGCGGCAGATGTGTGATTTCATATTTTGAACCGCTGCTTTCCTTTTTTCAGAATAGTTTTACATATATCTTTTATCACATTATTTTGCCCTCGATTTCTGTTGATATAATTTCCCACACTTCTTTCTTATTCCGAAGAGCCTTCATAGGCACAATTTCTGGAAAAAAGCTGACGGATTTCGCTGTCTGACCACACTGCAATAAAAACACACATTAAATGCTTGTTTTTTTCACTAGGCTATTTTATTTCATTTTTACCACCTATATGAACTAAACTCTGCAAGCAATTCGCAGTTCCTACAAGGATTTTTCCACAGCGCTTTGACTATCGTTCGCGTTCTGCATGTCTCCCGAGTCCTTTACACTGGCGTTTGTCGTGAAATGATTTCATTTTGCACCAGTCGTTTGCAAATCAAGTGAAATGTTTGCAAATAGAATTTGTCTGCGCCTGCTCGAGTGCCGCTATTTGTCTATTTGCCTAACTGTCTGTCTTTTCTACACTTTTTTGCGACTACGAGTAGATTTGTGTACGATGATGATCAGTACAAAATGTGAACATAACAGCACAAATATTGTTTGTGTATAGTCAGGCACATACATACATACACAGCTATGCAAACTTATTGCAAACACATAGGTACATATTGATGTATACATTAAGGCGTACAAAATTATAAGCTCACATAAGAATACAAACATACTCAAAGGCATACAAAGTGTGAGTGAGCAAGAGTTATCACTGCAAATGCAACTACAACTACATAGACAAACAACTCGAATACATATACAATACGTCCATATGTTCTTTTGTGATTCTTTGTTTGTGTTATTTAGCTACATAACGACTCATATAAACTGGCACTAAAACTGTTTGAGGTTCATATATCTACGTATGTGAGGCGTATAGCTTTACAACATATGCTTATATAATACATATGTATATATATATATATATACTCGCACTTGTGTGTGTTTTGATATGAGCTTTAATTAGCAAAGTGTGGAAAAAATCATTCACTCAATTGGATCACTTTCATCATTCTCGAGGCTACGTGTTCGCAACTCTCAATATCCGAATCTAAATGCAAATCAATTAAACATATTTGCTGTCTTTATTTCTTTGCCAAGCGCTCGTACCCATTCTAGCTCTGTGTGCGCGCGTGTGTGTGTGTGTGTGTGTAAATGAGTAAAACATTTGATTGAGGTAACATTGAGTGATAGTGAGTTCAAGTAGTTGCCGAGTAGTTTTTAGTTGGATGACACTTGCATGAAAAATTTTGTAAACAATTTTGTATTTTACTGGCATGGTGTTGAATGAATAGCAGAGTTTTGAAATGTTTTAATTTAGTATGTCGCTTACATTGCTTTGTTGGTTTTTAGTAAACTTTGTCAGAATTTTCTATGAAAAGTTAAATTCTTTACCTGCCATGAATAATGACCAACTGAGGCCAGTCAACCGCAATCTTTCTTTCAAAGAAATTGATGCCCTCAAATTTTTTCTAGAATGAGCAAGTATCCAACAAGTGATGTTATTTACATACTATCTACCTACCTACCAAAGTATTTCTCAGCCTAACTCAATCAATCGTATGTTTAGCGCTTGAGTGTGCGAGTCATTCATGAAATTGTCAAAGTGTCGCCGTACAAATAATATTTAAAATTCTACAAAGCTCAGACGGCGGAACAGACGTGACAACAGCAAACCTCTAGTAGTAGTGGCTTTTTTTTTTGTTTTTTTTTTTGTTTTCAAATAATCATCTGCTGGTACTTGCAATGCCGCCAATTAGGTAATCTCATTTAAATGCCACTAGTTAAGTGCCAAAGGAAGCGACAGAATGTCATTCATTGATGAAGCTTGAAGCCGTAATTGTTCGTTCGAAGAGTTGTCCGACTTGTCATTTGAATGGCGCTGTGCGGCTACTGGTCTTTTGTGACAAATGGAAATACCGTTCATAGCGGATGCTGTGGAACGTGAGCGTTTTACTAAATTAAAAAAAAACGTATAATCACTTATGAATACAGCTATACATATGCACATACATATGTACCTGCACACATACATACATACACACATACGTGCATATGTATGAAAGAGAATAGCTCATGCATTTATGCTTCATAAGTTTGCTCTTAACGTTAAACCCTCAAACTAATGGGAATAACCAGTTGGAGTAAAAAATATATTATCTGTAAAACAAACAAAAATATACTTGTACTATATATAGTACAAATGCGTAATTGGTGTTCAGGTTCAGGTAAAAAAGAATTAAAACTGCTCTTCTTTTCACTTATCTAAAAACGCTTTTTGTTATGTCAATAATACACAAATTTGTGAAAAACTAAACTGAAACCGAATTTCAAGTACCCGTTCCATGTTTATTTTTCAAATAAACATTACTTGTTTTAGCCCATAAAACAAGTTTATACAGTACTCTTTATTTTGAAAATTTAAACGCCTTTATTTAACAAAAAAAAAGTTATCCTTCGAATAAAAATTTTAGCGAATTTGTTTCGTGAATTTGTAATTAAGGCGGAAAGCGTTGGTTTTGTACAAAATTCTATAATGTTCGAAATTGTAAATACGGTGTTGAAATATAAAGTGATATAGTTTGATACAAAAGTTTCGAAGATATGTTATTTGCTCTAAATTAGGTGCGGCCACGCCTTCAGCCCAATCCTCAACATCGATTTTAAGAAAAATATCTTTTATAGTTAATAAAATATAAAATTTTTTTTTGTGTTTTTTTTTTTTGTAAATTTATACTATACGAGAGGTGGGCGTAGTTTTTATTTAATTTTCATATTGAGGCAAATGGCAAGGCGTGTGCGAAATTTGGTAGAGTTGAATAAAGTAGTTAAAGAATAATTTCTATTTACTTTAAGGTAGGCGGGGTTACACCCATTTTCACAGTTTTTTAAAACCTACGTCTTTCCCTCTCTTCATGGCAAATTTGAGTCAATTTATTTATTTCGTTAAAAAATAATACACTAAGAAATAAATTACCGCTATGACAACTAAGGCCTTCAGATCGCTTGTAATTTTATTTAAACATTATATTATTCAAATCATTTCAATTTTTCTTTTGTATACCTGTAAATCTATCATATATATTTATCGTATTTATATCTTTCACTCTCTTTCTATATATATATGTATGTATGTATACATGTATATACTCATATATACGTCGAATTTATTTGGTATAAATTAAATGATTTTAGACATTTTAAAATTAGCCAAATATTGCCGATACTTAAAATCATAGGTGCAACAATTGGGGAAGTGGAGTTGCCTTTGGATGTGGAAAACCGCGCAGTTATTGAGGATGTGTCCTATATCTACATTATGTTAGGCATAGAACGTACATGATTTACCTATGTTTTTATTTAATAAATCCTCCCGATAAGCCTACTATGTCCTATTGGTAACATAGCGACAGCGTTTCGATCCTTTCTGGGGAGATTATTGATTTTTTTTTAAATCGCTTATGTTTTTATTGTGTGCGGTTATTTTGTCACACCAACCGGAAATTTTATTGCACAATAAATTATTTTTCTAGACTAGTTTTTTTTTTGATATCTTCAGCGAGTTTGATCAGCAAATTCATTACCTGGTACCTGGGCATAGCCTGGTAGCCACATAAATTTTAGCCTGGGTTTATATTGACTCAGATGATTTCTTTGTAGCATCTGTGTTGTATTCGGTATGGTTCAAGTTGCATATAGGATCGAGTGACGCAAGTGATATTTTTGGGGAGAGGTATCCACTAAAGTTATGTGCCTAATAGATGACAGTTCTAAATAACTTGGTTAAGTAATAAAGGTATAGTTTCCTTTATTTTATGTATTTCCTGAAAAATTCATTTAATTGAGATGGTTTATCGAAAATTATGTTCTTGCATAATTTTAATATTGCTAATTCGATGCTGTTTTCGATGGAAGGCATTTTCGCTGCTGGTATCATTTCATTTATTGGAGTTGTTCTAAAGTCTCCAATTGCTATTCGAATAGATGGATTTTGAATAAAAGTAATTTTTCTTAAAGTTGTTATTGGACTAGAGTGGTAATCGATATTTGATTTGATTAAGACATTGGTGACTGAAATAATTGCATGCGTATTGCAGTTGACTTTTTTGTAACGCAAGTATTTAATAATATTAAGGCGTTTTGCTAAGAACATAGCTAGGTTATCGATAGGTGCATTCCATCAGTATCGTTCACTAAAGAAAATCCTCATGATTTTGAGGTTGTCAACCGAGTTAGTCGCTAAGTTATAATGAGTTGGTTTGGTGTTTACGATATACTCGTACGGACAAATGTTTTGTTTTGAGGATAGATAGTTGGGCACCTGAATACTCACACTAGGATAATACATTTTCAAATAAACCGGAGAAATGGATATTGTAGCATTTGGCCCATTTCAGGTTTCTTCGTTTTTGCCCGTAAGATTTATGGTTTATATTTTATGATTTTAATTATTTTAGGAACTAAAGAGGTACTAATAATTGCGGACATATACATTTACGACATTTCTAGTTATTAATTTTTGTACACATAAGTTCTTCGGGTCAAATGTGACTCCATGTAAAGAACCTATTATTTTTGTATTTCTGAGTGGAATGTTTTGCTCAATGATTTTATTGGCGATTTTCACACTTCCTTTTATACCTTTAAATCCAAACCAAACGTTGATAGCTATTTATTTGGCTCGTTTTCTCATAATTTTGATGCTTTTATATCGGAGAAACCCTAGATAGGATAATATGGGAAGGAGTAACATGCGTCTATGCCCGAATAAGTTTAAAAGTTGAGGCAAATCCCTTCCAGAAAAATAAAAGATAGTGAAATACATGCCATAGAGACGATTCCAGATTTTACCAGCTACTCCTTGTAAAGATCTCAAGTTTTCAATTATTCTTCGCACCTCCTGTGGTGAGTATAATTTTGATATGGACCAATATGGAAGAAAAATGTGTTCTCGGTATTGATTGGACTCATATGGACGTCACTGATGAAGGTACCAAAAGTTTATGAGCCTGAAAGTGGAAGCCATTGAAAGGATTTGACGTCCTCTCAAGCGTAATAATACATTAAATTATAACAAATATATAGGTGGAGTAGATACATTGGATAGAACTGTGTCCCATTATGGTTGACCTCAAGTTGTATTTAGTAATATGCTAGGCTAATCGGCATATAATGCTGTTATTTTATTTACATTTGATAATAATTGGCTGGTTCGAAAACAGTTTCCAAATGCCGACACTTATTCGAAAATTTAGTATTGCAACTTACTCCGCCTTATATAAACAACGAAAAACGTTACCGGAAGCTAAATTTTCCGGAGTAATCACAAAGAGAATTCCTGAGTTTGATAAACATCAAACTAAAGTCAGGTATGTATCAATTACACAGTACAATATATATTTCAGTTATTTATTTATTTTATAGATAACACACGTACGATTCCTAGCTAGCTGAGGGTTTTTCGAAAAGAATGTACACGGCGATTAAACCACGTAAATATTTGAGCGAATTACTTTTTTTGTTAATTTTTATCAGATGCATTTGTAACACTTGTGCCGAGACAGTAACCTCGGGCATGACATAGGATATATTTTATCAAAATATTAAATGGGGAAAACCCATTTTGACTTAATAATTTTTTTTTTGTATAACATTTTTTTTTTCAACAACTTTATTAGCGGAGTACAATAAAAATGTTATTACTGTGCCAGTAAGGAATAACAGTTATTTTACAATTTTAAAATAAATTTTAATTCCTCTTTTAAATCAACACATTTGCACTTGATAGTGGACTTTTGAAATTACTTAAAAACGAGTTTAGTGGATACTCCTTATTGCCACTTATTTAACTTTTTTTTTAAAGAAAACTTTATGTCAACTAAAATATTTGTCTTGTTTTTGTTATGAAATTGTGGTGTCGTTTTCGATGGCTATTGGCTTTATACATAGCTTGGGTTCGAACTTAGCTACTATGCATTCATAGATTGAACTTTTCGGCACGTCCTTCCAACAAAATACATTCTTATATTGATTGCGAAACGCCATTAGAATATGAAACTACAATAAAAACTAATAAAAATCGTACTAATATAGATGTTAAAAATTTCACCAAAGACTGTGGTGAAAAGCGGTAGCGACAATCAGCTGATTGTATGCATAGTCAACCTCAATCAAAATGTGCTACCGATGAGCAAACAATATGCTCTTTTAAAATAAAACAATATGGTTATCGCAAAATTAGTATTGAAATGAACTGTTAAACACTCCTATTACTGCATTTTATGTGAACCGATTAAGATGAGAGAACAACATAAATAGGTAAATGTAAATGTAGATGTCTTTGTTTTTTATTATGCGTATTGAAAATAATTTATTATTTTTTTTACAGATTTGAGCAAAATATAGCGAATGACCAAGTGACAAATCGAGTGCTACTTCATTTTTTCTTTTGTTCAATACCTTACTCAATTTCTTTGTTTTGTAATTTGCTCAGGATCAGTTGACATATTAGTGACTTTATTTGATATTAGAGACGACTTACAGAATACCGAATAGTCTCAAAATTAATCTCACCACCGAAATGTCTCAATTACGGACTAAAGACTGCTTACAGAATACCGGCATTAGTTTTTTCTTGTAGCAGATGGTTTGTAACAATTGTTACGAACTATCAGGCTTTGGTGTTCATGTATCCAAAAATTTGAAATTGAGAGCGAAAACTGACAGTTTTTTTGGACACATCGAAAATGTTATTTCGTGACCGATTTTCTTAAAATAAAATATAGAAAAACAAGTTTGAAATAAAAATGGAAACACACTTCAACAAAGGTTTTTTTTAAGTCCGTTCGTACTTTTAGCTTATGCGTCTACAAAAGAAATCAGCTGTTTGTAAAACTGGCAAATTGTTACAAGTTTTGCGTTCATCTACTTTTTTTTTATATAAGACGCTATGTGTGAGCGAATGTTGTCAAATTCTGGGAAATATTGTTACTGGATAACTTTTACTTGATTTTTACATGCACATTAAAATTAAGAACCGGTACAGAAAGTTCTGCAAATTTTAAACTCGCTGCAAAATTTTTAGCCATAACATAGGGGGCTTTGGAGAGATTATTTTTAAATTGGTGTTTAACGGCATTTTTGAAAAAAATGAATATAAACGAAAAGTTCCGCAAAATGAAATGAATGAAGTGGCCGACCAAAGGATCAGCAGATGCCTAGTTGGAGAAAAAAGTAATAGCCATAATTTGAAAGAACCTCTCCATTTCGACAAGAGATTTCGCCAAAAAAACTAAAACCGCATTTGTGCAAGTCACTCGAATAAAAACTTAAAAAAAAACAGAAAAAGTTCCAAAACGAAGCGAAAAATAAACTAAAAAAGTATTTCGTTTGTGCGAAAGTTGTATGAGGCACACAACTGGAAATTAAAAACTTTTGTGTGATTATGGATGACGGGAAGACATTTCTGAAACGGAAA
This sequence comes from Anomoia purmunda, assembly GCA_951828415.1. Taxonomy (NCBI): domain Eukaryota; kingdom Metazoa; phylum Arthropoda; class Insecta; order Diptera; family Tephritidae; genus Anomoia; species Anomoia purmunda. Next base: position 131,171,266 of record OX639993.1, on the reverse strand, counting down.
AGACCATCCAGATTGAAAAGTTTGGCAGAAAAGTTCAAATTTGGCTGACATTTGTGAATGTGGGCATAAATCCACGCCGTTCTTCACTATAGAAACCATCAACACTTAAATTTACGTGAAGGAGTTCAAAAACGTCTCCTATTTTGGCCGGATTTGGTTCCAACACATTATGCTAATGTCAACCAAAAGATGTTCGAAGATAACAATGCGCATTACGTAAGAAAATACTTGAATTCTCTGATGTGCATGAGGTGTGACGAATCGAGCGATGTTGGGCTGTGGTAAAGCCAGACTTTTGAGAGTTGGGAGATCAACTAAAACAATTACAGCACCGCTAAAAGTGGAGAAAACTTGATGAAGAAAAGTTCGGGTGTACGGACTGCAAAAAATATATTGAAATAAGTTCTTTTCCTATCATCATTAAGAAAAACAAAAATAAATGTAAACCATTTGATTTTTTTTTTAACTTGCCGAACTTTCTATACCGGCGCTTAATACGTCGTCCGTATTTCTGGTTTTGAAATAACTGTTGAGTTGAAAAGTTAATCGAAGTGCATCTATTGACGCACCCTAATGTGCTACTACTTATTTAGAGTTCACTCCAATACTCACTCCCAGCCCACAACAAACTGCCAATTGCCAACGCATTTAGAGAATGCTTGTCTTGCCTTTGCTGTAATTTGTCATATTCAATTGTTGGCCGGATGTGCCATTCAATAAATCCCTAAACAATATTTTGCTCATTTGTTCTACTTTTATGCAGGGTTTTTTCTCCTCTACGTTTTTCGATTGTAAAATACCAAGTAGCATAAAAGAAAAAAAAAAGAAAAGACTTTGTGTATGTGGCACACTGCAGTCCATTAGGGAATCGTGCCGTTTACCTATGTTTTGTTTTGCCAATTTTTTTATTTTTTTTTTTTCAATTCTCATTTTCTTACCTTTTTTGCTATGCCGCATTACAGAACAGAACTGGCGATTGACGTGATCTTGCGTCCGGTGGCAATCTGAGTTGAGTTGAGTTGAGTTGAGTTGGACCAGAGAAGAACCCATTTCATTTTGCATTAGATATATAGGTATATCTATGAATGTATGTATATAAGTATATATCCCTCCTTATGTGCATATATATTCATATATAAATATATAAATGTAGATGCGGGTGAATTTAGCTTGCACGTACATTTTAGATTAAGGTAAAAGAAATAACACATGAAAATATTGTTGACACAGTATGCGGAAGTTATTGGCGTGTTGCGTTTGTGTAAACATTTGACGTGTGTTTTGACTTTTTTTTGCTTGCTAGACGAAACAATATTTTTAAACAATTTTAGATCTGCGGCAGTGGAAAAAATTACCACGTTACAGGAAAAACTGATGATGATGGGGATCTTGAAGCATTGAGACATAGTACCAACAGCGGCTGAGTTAACGCACGTCTTTGGTTCGTTCTAAAATTTTCAATGGCAATAAAAGTCATTGCCTATCGCGTGTTGTTATTCCAAAGGCTATCTATCGTCTCCATTGGCGATGCTTTGGCGACGTTGCTGATGTGGGTGTTGGCTTTGGCGCACATCAACCTTGGCCCACGAACATATTTTCTTGTTGTTTTCGAACAAAGCAATAGACAGGCGTTAAGCAAACACGTCGAGTATATATGTATGTATGTATGTATGTACATTTGTATTTGGGTTGTGCTTTGTCCGTCGGAAAAGTGATAATGAGCACAATAGAAGGCAGGCAGACATGCATGGAAGCGGTATGTGGAGGTAAACGCAGACGCCTAAAGCAGAATAAGATCAGATCATTTGTCGGTGGTAAACAATGAAATTCGTTTAATCGACAACTGTGCAAATATGTGACAAAATGGAAAATTTACTTAAACAACGCCACCAACGCAATCGATCCTCTAGGTTGGACCAATCGGGACAGTGGCAGATCCACGGGGGGTTTTGTGTGTTAAAAACCCCCCACTTGTTGCCGAAAACGCTGAATTATATATCACTAATGAGTGTTTAGAAAAAGAGTTATTTACAAAAAAAGCATGAGAAATTAAACGTTTTAGCACAGAGTTTTCAAAAAAATCCATATACAAAAGTTTCGTGCATGTGTTTTATGGAAAGTAATGCGCACCTAGTCAATTTTTTGATGAGTTTCAAATTTGTACAAAGTCTAAAATTTTAATTTTCACGGCTTGTGGTATTAAACAACTATATTTTTAATAAAAAACTTGCTTTAATTACTACTTCAGTTACAAATTCTCAAACGAAAAATATCAACAACAAAAAATAAGCACCGACGTACATACATTGAAGCCGTTGAAAAAATAAAAATTTATTCCAAAGACAATGATTCTAATACATTTTTAAGAAAAATTGGTTTTCCCCATTAAATAGTTTGAAAAAGTATGGGGTAAAAATGGATGTTATGCCCATCACCAATTGAATCCCTATGAAATTTCATTTAATAGTTTTGGAGATTAGCGAGTTCAAACACGCAAACAGAAAAACGGGCTGTAAAAAATTATAAAATTTGTTGAAATCCACTAGAGTATATCCCCTACATCATCTTCGGTAATTTTTTTTTAAGTAAATTTTCAATGTACAGGCACGAATTTTCTAGAGTTATATTTTAGGAATAGCTAGATTTTACCTGCAACTTTGCTCGCTTGGTATTCGGTTTAACGTTATGAATTCACATATAACAGAAAATTTTCATAATTTCACCAAAGGTAAATGTCCTTTAATTCATTTATAGTTTTAGTTTTTAATTTTTTATTATTGGTTGCGGAAACTTTTTTGCTGTTGGCAAAGTGCAATTCAAGTTTAGTGAAATCCAATGTATTGTTAGAAATGCACAACGTAATTAAACGTTGGAGACATTTCGAAGTCTCCTTTTTATAATTAAGTTTCTTAAACTTACTTTCTATGAATCTTATGCTGTTGTATTTCTTTTAACTTAATAATTTAATTTAATTTACTGTTCTAAGTAGGTGGGAACCCTTTCCAAAATATTTTCAAAATAAAGCTTTTTTAGAACTCATTCGTATGATACCCATATTTCAATATTTGGCTTAAGTTATTATATTTCTAATTACTTTTTCAAATAGGTGGCAACCCTCTATGAAAAGGTTTTTGAAATTTAGCCTTTAATTTTTTTTTTTTTGTTGGACACTCATATTGCAAAATATCATTTATTTATTATTAATATTATTATTTAGATACTGGTATTAATATCAGTAATAAAAGTTTTTGAGCATTGGCTGCCAAGGCCATCAGCTCGGTGTAGTGTGTCGGGTTTGGGTTATTTGTTAGATTGTCATGTGTATGGTGTATGGTTCGGAGTTTAATATTTATTTTTTTAGGTTGGTGTATTTATGGTATTTGTTGAGGATGTGGTCTAGTGTCTGGTTTGTGTTACAGTTGTTGCATATGGGATAATTTTCTTTTTTTAAGATGTATTCGTGGGTTTGAGTTGTGTGCCCTAAACGAAGGCGCGAAAAGATTCTGGTTTTGAAACCGTGTGTATTTGTTGGGTAGTATGGAGGGTTCCCATCCTTGTTGATCCTGGAGCAATGCTCATGTTTGTAGTCTTTTAGTGATTGTCGCCGTTTACTTATGTTGCATGAATTTATGTGTCTCTTTATGTCTAGTCTTTCTGAAATTGGACTGCATATGATCGATGCGTTGCAAGCAAATTTGACTGCATTGTCGGCAAGTGTGCTTCCTTTGATACCTGTATGTCCCGGAACCCACAGTGTCTTTAGAGTTTTGCTGTTTTTTGTTAAAAGGTCTCTTATCTGGTTAATTGTTTCCCAAATGTTGCAAAATAAACTCCTTAGAATGATGCTTAATTTACCTTGGGACTATTCGACAAGGCGGTTACTCGAAAACGATGTAGAAATGATAGCGTCACGAATTGAAAAACTCTCTGATAAGTTTAATCAGAAATGTAGTTATTCTAATAACCAATTAATATTAGATCTTCTGCAACATGCTCGAACCACTCTTATGTCACAACGTTTGTTTATAACTTACCTTCTTTTTTTTCTTTTTTTGTCGTCTCATAAGGGGTTTTATAGTAGTTTTTCCCCCTTACTTTATATACAATGTTCCTAATCATATGTACAACTCTTACGTTAAAATACATTTAAGAATTAAGCCATATTCTGTAAGTTGAGTGATACATATTTAATATTATAACGTTTTACTACTTAATAAATAATAATAATACAAATGTTGCAGATGGGATTGCTGACCGCTTGGATCACCGATAAGCTGTCAGGGCATATTATTGTTTTTTTCTTTTTCTGCAAAGATAACGTTAGGGCCTCGTGCATTGCTGATGCTTCTGCCGAAAATATTGAGGAGTTGGGGAACATGCCTTTTAAGCTTAGAAATGTGCCGTCTTCGGATGTTAAGCTGTAAGCAACGTTGCCTTCCGTTTTTGATCCGTCAGTAGAGACGATGGTCCAGCCGTTATTTTTGTAAGCAAAGTTTTCGATAGCTATCTGATTCAATTTTATTGAGTGGATGTGAGAGTTGCATTTTGTTTTTTTTACATACATATGTGTAGTTTCTTTGTTTTCGCGAGTGAGATTTTTGCCCGTGAGTTTAAGGTCCAGTTTTCAATTTGTTTCAACACGTCTTCGAGAATTCTATTAGGTTCATGAACATCTTTTGCATTGCATATTAGTAGCACGTTGTCAGGATACGCGTAGTGGTTAATACCTTTATGTCTTTGAATTATACTGCTGATTTCGTTGAATGCGATTGAGAAGAGCAGGACCGAAAGTGGTGATCCTTGGGGGATGCCGTTGGTTAATGGGTATATGTTGGAGTAGATGCCATTGACCTTGATTCGAACTTTGCGGTTTAATAAAAAAGATTTGACAAAATTGAAAATTTTGGGTCCTACCTCTCATTGTTGGAGTTTCTCTAAAATGACGTGAGCTCCTATTTTATCGAAGGCTTTTTCAAATTCTATTGACAATATATTCTCTTCCTGGTGGGAACCCGACTTGGTTGGATGAAATGAGCCTTTTTGTTTCGGTAAAATATCATTTAATTTAACTTCATTGACCTTTAAATAGATGACAACGTTCTTTCAACTTTCAACGTTGGCAACTCTTTTAAAAAAAAATGATTCTGTGACTCCCCATATAAGGGACTATATATGTACATATGTGCCAAATCTTATACAGATCTATCCAGGCGTCATATAGCACTATGTGAATTAACTTGTTGATTTAATTGATTATAACTTTTTTTAACAGGTGGCAACTGTCTTTAAAGTATTTAATTATTTGGTGACTCCTCAATAGCGGTACTTTGATTTTTGCACTAAGGCTTGTGCATAATTGTTGTACATGTTCGAAAATCAAATGAATGTTGTTTTCTGCATCTGGTTGCATTAAGTTCAAATTTCTTAAAGTTTCGCCTCATAGCTTCTGACGGCTGAGGGGTAGAACCCCTCCACATACCAATTACAGAAATGCCAGTCAAAAGTTGTGAAGCCATAGACGGGGTTTTCGATGCTTTTCAAGTTATTATATTTTCCAAGTGCTCTAATTACAAATGAATGCAATCTGATGTGCAATGCGGAAACTCTGCTTTTGAACTTCATCTTATCTGCATATAAAAATCTCATGCCACGGTGTTTATGGTCGAACTCCTCCGAAGCATTCGCCAGATTTTTATGAAATTTCGTATGTGTATTTGGTAGGTATGAGAATAGGTAGTAAAGTGCATTTCACGCTTGCAAAGGGTTGCCACCTGTTTGAAAAGTAATTTTTTTTAAATAAACACAAGCAGTTAGTTTAGGAAAGAAGGCTCATAATTAACTTTTATGAGGGTTGCCACCTGTTTGAAAACTCAAATTTAATTAAATTATACACAAGTTATATGAAATATTCAAATATGGGTATCAAATGGTTCGTCTCGGCAAGCACAAGGTTCATAAATATATTTTAGATAGGGATGCCATCTGTTTCGAAAGTCGAATTTTGTTAAAATTATACACAAGTATATAAAATAATACAATTTTAGTATCAAGCGGTTCGTTTTGCTGAATAAAACGTCGAATTCAATTAACCTATACACAAGTTATGTGAAATAGTAAAATATGGAGTCAAACTATTTGTTTCGCTAGGAGAAAGTTTATAGGTATATTTTGAGAAGGGTTGCCACCTTTTTAAAAAATCAAATTTGATTAAATTTTAAACAAGGATATAAAATATTAAAGCATTACTACCAAACTGTTCGCCTCAGAGAGGACTAGATCTATAGCTATTGTATATTTTTGAGAGTGTTGCCACTTCCTATATGTGACCGAAACCGAAATGCAATTTCTGGCTACAGATGCAATGGTGGTTTTCTAATAATATATGGAAAAAAATATGTACAAAGGTGTTTTAAATTTTTTTTGCACTTCTCAAGCGCTGCAAAGTCTTTCCGGCATAGTTTTGGGTGCGGTAACTATCACAATAGAGATTATATTATTTTTTAGATTCTGCAGCAATAATATGTATCGAATTACGTATAGAGCGCGTAAGATAATTTGAACTTCAAATAATAGTTCGTATTAAAAGCATATTATAATATAAAACTTTCCTCAAACCCCATTTGGAAAAAATTCTGCAGCCACCACTGGCTCAATGTGTACCACAGAAAAAGGTACACAAATTTATAAGATCTGTTTTGAATAAAATTCGGTATGCAGAATGAAATTTCAAATTAATAATTTAAAAATTGTCTCGCCCGAAATGTTTTACTCAATGTTATTGCGGCTACATATAATTCTACTTATTGACATTGCTGCCTTAAAACCTTGTGTGTGTACTTAGCTGAAATGTGCGCTTAGAACGCTTTAAATATTTGTACAACAGACCTAACACAAAAAATAACCCTCTACCAACAAACAAAAAAATGTGCCAAGTTGTTTAGAGGTATCGAGATATTTTAATTTGACAATGAGGCGGGAATAAAAAAATTAAATAAATTTGAAATTCAGTGGCAAAGATAGAAGAAATAACAATCAAAACGCTTAAAAAATTTAACTAAAACAAATTTCTTATTTATCAATGTTCGTGCCTGTATATGCAGACTATATATATGTACATAATTGTCTTTAATAAATATACTCTTACAACCAGTATTTACATATTATGTACATAAATACATTTACTATATATGTCTGTATATATTTGCATAATTTAATATGTACTACAAATATACAAATGTATTTTTGTACGATTGTTGGCAAATATTATTTGTATCAGTCAAAGTCTGCCTAAAAATATTTCATTTTGTTTTTGATTCCTAATACCCAATTTTTAATGATTTCTTCATTGTCCAATGAAACAATAAATGTCAGTACATATAAGGTCAATAGTTATCTGTACATTTCGGGATATTTTTGAAGTAGCCCCGTTATTACAGGGTTCGTCTCGCGATTCGACTTGACAAATAACTTTTTTAATATGACTCAAAGTTCAATAACTGATAGCATTTAAACACACCATGTAATACAATCATTTAAGACTGATTTAAAAATCACGTATTTATTAATTCAGACATATCTTAAATATATTTTTTAAATTGCATTCAAAAACCGTGTGGTTCACGAATGAATACAACAGAAGTAAGAAGGCAAAAACCAGCTAAGAAAGAACTAATGTAAAAAACACGTTACATAAAAAGTAATCAAAATACATAAAAGTAAGTAAAGAAAAGTCTAAGTTCGCGTGCAACCGGACCAATTTTCAAAAAAAATATTTATATTTACTATGTTCTTAATATGTGTGTTGAATTGAAATGAAATTCCGAATGTGTTAGAAAATTATCGACCTAGCGCCACCTATCGGAATTTTTGTTTGTCTTATGCGCAATAACACCACCCGGCTTTCACACCTGCTCATTAAGAGCACTTCTCAGCAAACCAGAATTCGGGAGCATTGGGAGCACATTTATCGCTCTCTTCAAACCGCCGCTGAGGAAGCTCTAGGATTCCAGCGAGCCCAAAAAAAAAACAACTGGCACGACAAAGAATGTCGCGCCTTCGCGGGAAAGAAAGACGCTGAATGCAGGGGCTCGCTACGATCGGGTGCAACGCGAGCTGTTTGTTAGTTAAGAAAGGAAGAGAGACGTATTGTTCGTAGAAAGAAGATGAAGATCGAAATAAGTGAGTGCGAAGAGACAGCAGTGGCGCCCAAATATTTTATCGGAAGGTGCAGCGATTTACGGAATGTTTTAAGACCGGGGAAAATCCCTGTCAGAGCAAGAACGGTGACCTGGTGACTAACAACCAAAGCATATTCCACTTTGCTAAATGGGGAAGATGAAGATCACTTCACCCGACACCGATGAAGGTTGGATAACAATAGTACGGCTATGGAACACCAAAGCAGTGGGCGATGATGGATTATCAGCCGATATATTCAAGGGTAGAGGCGAAGAGCTGGCAAGGTACATGCAAGAGCTTATTTACTGGTGATCCAGCAATATCACGCAGTGAAGTCAGCTCTTTAATATTCCATATAAGGTTCTATCGAGCGGATTGTGAGAAAGATTGAAGCCCACCGTGAACGAACTGATTGGACCTTACGATAGTGGCTTTAGACCTGGTAAATCAACAATCGACCAGATAGTCATGACGCGCCAAGTCTTGGAAAAGACCTGTGCGAAGAGGATCGACACACACCATCGGTATGTTTATTTTAAGTCAGCTTTCGACAGCACGAGCAGCAGTTGTCTATATGTCTTCATGCCTAAATTTGGTATCGCTTCGAGCTGCAGAACTAAACCGATACTACCTGTTATAAGAATGTGCAATTACTAGCGTAAGCCGATGACATCGACCTCATTTGTCTCAGCAACCGTGTCTTTAGCTTTTGAGGTACGTCCTGCCATCAAATAAACAAACATCACATTCGCGTCTTGGCTCTCGCATCACTGTTGACAGTTACAATTTTGACAAAGTAAAGCACTTTTATTATTTTAGAATCAGCATTAACACCGACTACAATGTTATCCTCGGAATCCAATGAAGAGTACCTTTGCTAAAAAAATCTACTTTGGGCTAAGTACGCAAATGAGCAGGAAATTACATGGACGCTATTAACATCAAATGAGATTACCCTTGGAGAGTTCGAGAGAAAGATTCTCCGAAAGATCTTTGGATCTTTACGTCTTTGCGGCGGCGAATGCCGTAGAGGATGGACGATGAGCTTGATCGCGAAACTAAAGAAAATGCTCCAGTCTTGAGCATAGGATACCCGCTGGTGGTTGCATAGAAAGAGGAAGGCCTGCATCACGTTGCAATGACCAGGTGGGCAAGGACTTGCGTTCACTTCCAGTTGGCGACAGTTAGCTACACGAAGAAGGTTCTTTATTAGAATCGCAATTGATTGATGGATTTTGTCCGAACTCTTTAAATTATGCTAACTGATTGAAATAGGTTAGGTTGGAGTGGCAGCCGCCTGCAGCGGCTCACTTAGGACAAGTATTAAATTTAGTAGAGTTGGGCTAGGTAATTTGAACTTTTTTTAATCCAAGTATTCTTTTTCTCCGACTCGAACCTCTATTTAAAACTTGAGGAACTTACTTACTTAGTTGACAAACTATCGCAATTTTTTTTGTAATTACCATTAAATTTAAGCAAATTGTTTTCTATGTTTACTAAAATATCGGATTTCTTTGTTTTTCCTAAACTACTTTTATATGAAGGTGAGCGTGGTTTTCATCCAGTTTTTGAAATTTTCGAAATATTGGCATACTGAAGTAAAATAAAAAGTGTGTACCAAATTTGGTAGAGTTTGACCAGGTAGTTTCGGAGACATATATAATTGCTTTAAAGTGGGCTGTAGAACGCCCATTTTTCGAAAAAAAATATAGTTACTGAAGTTCTTTTGAAACACTGCAAAACACCGTTAAGCGGGCGTGGCTTGGTTATTTTATGATTTCGTCCATTTTCAATATCAATCTACCTTGTATTCTGGGCATTTGCATACATATTTTATTTTAGCTGGATTTGTAAAAATTTTGAATAGCATAAGAGTACTCTTTTCGACTGAATGAGTTTATTTATTTGTAAATTTTGTTAGTGCTGTTTACGTCAATTTACACTATCTTTATAAGTAAATTAAAACCAGTTTGTTGGAAATTGAGAAGTTTGTATTATAATGCAAAATTGCAATAAACCAGTTTTGTTCTTTCTTTTAATTGAAGCTAACCCCGAAAGACTTGGAAAACTCCAGGACCTCGTGATCGGCAACCCTAGTATATGATATTTATTTAATCCCTTACATATCTGACTTGAACGGCGAGGGTGTTGCTGTTTCTGTTTTGAACGCCATTGTTATTAAAAGTACTACTAAAGCAATTGTCGTTGTTATGATAAATTAGCTAAACACTAAAATACTTTTTGGCTTTATATCATTAGTGACAATTAATTATGTCTGACAGTGCATACGATTAATGAACGTTAAGTAAACTAAGGCAAATGGGGTTTCTTAATTAATTTCACTGATAGCTTAATTTCGATTGAACATACAGATGTATATATAAATATATATATTTATGTATGTATGTACGTACATATATAAATTATAATGTAAATATGAAATTTTCTTTTCCTTTGAATGTGGCGCTTGAAACAAAAGTTGTATTACATATATCCATTGCGAAATTTGCATATTCATATATTTTAAGAAAGGAGAGCGGTTCCAACACTTAGGGTTAGGACTTTCCGAGAAAATCATAGACACTAGTATTCACATATAATATAATAATATAATAATTTGACGCTCCCCCAATTTAAGTTGTGCTGTTGTAATACAATTTCATTTCATTTCATTTATTGATAAAAAATTATTAGTACAATATCATTTAAGATGATCTTTTATGGTACAATAGTTTTAAAGTAAAATTAAAGTAACAAAAGATATTAAACCTAAATTTAACATATAAAACAATCAGTCTTCATATATGACTAGATTACAAGTACATTTGTGCTTAGGTAGCGAAACTCATCAATATATATAATTATATTATAGATAATTATATACAATTTATAGATAGATTAACGAAAATTCTTGCAAAGGACATTCTTAAAGTTGCTTTTGTTTAAACTGTTGCGAACAGAAGCTGGAATAGAATTCCAAATATGAATAGCAATTGACAAATAATAGCTTTGCAAATGTTACATAATTATATTCAGGCTCTATAAAGTCAGTTATCCGTGCAGACTTTGGGAACTCTAGTTTACAATAAAGATAACTATGTTCTTTATTCCGCCAAAGACGAAATAAGAAAATACAATTACTAGCTTTCAGATACTCAGCAGCTTCACAACCCCAAAAGTTGCGATCTCCAGCCAGAAATATGGCAAAATCTCGCTAGGCCAAACACATACTCGTATCGTGTTACTTGATAAAAAACTACGTCAATTTTGTGCGCAGATTGAGAACTCAATTTACTATAGATCAGTTCTGGATAGCAGATAATTGGTAATATTAATTATACTTCAAGCTTTCATCTAATTTCAATCTGAGTAAAATTTGCAGACATTCTTAAATTCCGTAAGATATAATGCACTTTGCTCACGCTGGAGTTTACTTGATTGTTACAAGTAATACTAGAATTGATAATAAAACCAAGATTTGTGACTTTAGGGACAAATCTAGGACTCTTTTCGTCAATATATAGTATATGGGCGGAATATAAGAGAAACTGATACAACTTTTAGTTATGGAAAGGACATATGATTTTTCACTATTAATACAGATACTACTGTTTTTAGACGCCCAAATTGAGATGGATAACAAGTCAACATTAAACATAGAACATGGACTATTTCTTTGTTCATATTGAGGGACCTACATATAGTTTTAGCCAGACTATGGACGGCAAATGATTTTTATGAGAAATTTTCGCATGCCAAAAATTCACTCGGGTTTGCCATTGCCTGCCGAGCGACGACCGCTATTAGAAAAAACTTTTCTATAATTTTTTACGTTACTTGCCCCGCCCAGGTTTCGAACCAGTTGAATGAACGCTACACACTCGCGTGTGTCAAATTAGAATTTAACATTCTCGTATAATACTGCAAATAACTTGCTGCAATGCGTTTGATGGGCATAGGGATTTAGCTATTTGTAAGCGAAACTGATACAGCGTCAAATCCTTTTTTCCATTCTTCGTCTGTAAGCGATGATTTCTTTAGACGGTACCTACATAATGAAAGCATTGGTAACAGCTATGTCAAATAGATGAAAAAAACGACGCCTTGGTATTCATGGTTTTTAAATGCAAGCCGTTTCTACTTACTAGTATATGAATCCATGAGATCTACACCTCTCATGTGTGAGTTGTATTCACGACTTATTTGTGGCCAATCTCAGAAAATTCGCTCTTTTTTCTGTTATATCTATGCGTTGTAGATAGCTGGATTCCCCTTTACAAGTTTTTTGGTGCCTTTCCAGAGAACCATAGTTATGTCGACTCCCTAAAAGTTAGCAGTAAACTTAGCTACGAAACCCGTACGAGTAACTGACTTTTTTAGCTTCGCATCTGAATCAGGTTGTAGCTTACAGTTTGATATTATGTTTGCTTGAATCTTACCTAAAGCAAATATGCCATTCAAGCTTGCACTCTTAAATCCGTCTGATGATGGTCTTACCTGGGGGCCAGCCGGTTCAGCTGTCGGTAACGATAAATGAGGCGTTTCTTGTTGTGGATGAAAGCACTGCGTCTGTACCTGTTTTCGATGTATATGGAACCGTTTCTGTAATATTTGGTCTTCCTCACTGGAAATAGTGGTAGAAATAAGTAAAAATAATGAAAGAAATTAGTAAAAATAGTGGAAGAAATAAGTAAAAAATAGTAGTAGAAATTCGTAGTAGCATTAATAAAAATAGTGGTAGAAATTAGTAGTATTAGTAAAAATAGTAGTAGAAATTATTAAAAAAGTGGAAAAGTGGAAGACATTAGTAAAAATAGTGGTAGAAATTATTAGAGCAAATGGTGAAAGTAGAGTTAGAAATTATTAATGCAAATAGTGAAAGTAGTGATAGAAGTTAGTAAAACTAGTGGTAGAAAGTAGGGAAAATAATGGTAGGAATAAGTAAAAATAGTGGTAGAAATTAGTAGTAGCATTAATGAAAATAGTGGTAGAAATAAGCTAAAATAGCGGTAACGATTCGGAGTACCAGTAGTAAAAATAGTGGTAGAAATTAGTAGTACCATTACCAAAAGAAGTGGTAGAAACTAGTAAAAATAGTGGTATAAATTAGTACAAATAGTGGAGGAAATTAGTACAAATGGTGGTAGTAATTAGTAGTAGCATTAGTAAAAATAGTGGTAGAAATTAGTAAAAACAGTGGAAAAATGAGTAAAAAATAGTGGAAGAAATTACTTAAAACTGTGGTAGAAATTAGCAAAAATAGTAGTCGAAATGAGTATAAATGGTAGTAGGAATTATTATTAGCATTAGCATCAATATTGGTTGAAATTTGTAAGTCTAGTGATAGAAATGAGTACAGCGATTCTGACGCGAACTCTTTGTACGATTCTATGTAAAAAATCACTGCCGATAAAGAATTTTTACTTCAAAAATTCCTAACTCGATTCGGGAAACCACTTTTTTCATATTTAGTATGTGGAATTGTAGCTTAAGATTTGTAGTTTTGAGTTTATTTGCTTGTATCGCAAATATAGTTGTATGTTCTGAGAAGTTCAGTATTGAAAAAATTATATAGCAATTACATAGTTCTCCCGTCCATAAAGTAGGTATAGCATTACAGTATCATTTTCATTTCGAAATCTACTATCAAAAAGTCCTAATACTCTAATTAATTATATCATGCCACAAATATACATTTGCGTTTTTTTTTTACAAAAGAAATTCCTGCTCATTGACCCCGCATAATTGTCATTGCGAAATTTGTCCAACACAACGCCCTCACTGTCATTGATTCCTTTAACATCAAAACAATTTGTTATAAATTTGCTCGAATTCCTGAAAATATTTCATTGTTAATTTTAGCACACAATTAACCTATCGTCCACCCTCCTACCATACCTAAATACACCGTAAACCATTTAATAAATCTTTTATAACATAATGACGATTGTATGAGCTCGATGAGGAGGATTCTATGTTGACGCGGCGTGAAATCACTAAATGCGGCAATTACACTGACCGCCTGCTGTGCGGACACCAGCAAGCCAACATACCAACATAACACCAGCCAACAACAACCAGTGATTTTGGTGATTTTGTAAGGAGTACGCCACTGTTACTTATTGCATTCCTAGTTCCAATTATTGTTCGTACATTTGTAGGCAGGGATATCCCTGTGGCATAGGTGGCAGTGGCACAGCAGGCAACTTGATGTTGGTAATTTAAAAGTGAATGTAATTCGATTTGTAAGCGAGGTTTGTTCATTTTGCTACACACACAGCAGGACTTCCATCTATTTCACACCGACATTTGGTGTTGTCGTCGTTGTTAAAGACAACAATAACCGTTAGACAGGAACAGAACATCATTGATGCATGGCTAAGGGATGGGTGTTGCAAATACGGAAGCAAAGAGAGATAGTGCGGGAAATTGTTCTTTAGACGCATAGCGAGAAGAAAATACTGACAAGGCAGTTGCCTTGCACGTTACACGGCAGACAACGAAGGCGCATGCGCCCAAGCGCATCTTTGGTTTTGTTAAACAGTTTAATGCCATCATTAGTGTCCTTTTTGACATTTGTACAACTATTGTATTGGCAAATGCGTTATGGTTTTTGTAAGCATGGAAAATGCCTGGCTCACTTCCTTGTCTTGTCTACAAATGATTTTTATTTTATAACCGTATGCGGCTTTGTATTTACCGGATACTTTTTTTATAACTAGATATTGGCAGGCGTTTGTGCTAGCAGCGCATAATATTAGTTGCCGGCAGTAATAGCAACAGAAGTTGTTAAATAAAGGCGGCTGTGTAAATATTTGTAAATTGTTGAGGTGCATCAATGCATCAATGCATTTTTCATGTCAATTGTTTGAATTTCTATTGAATAAAAATAATATTTATTGAATTTGCTGATATTTCAAACTGCTGACTCAGTGGCTTTTTAGAGAGTCGAGAGAAGTTTGTTGTGATTTCGGAGGAGTGAATACAGAATTATGGTATTGCAAATAACGTAAATGTGTAGCATTAGTAGAGTTAGGAAAGGTCTATAGAATAAGATGGTATACATTATAAGAAATAGAAATTTTCAGAATCGTTCAGCTATGCGTTTTGAAGGGACCTGGATCAGCAGGTTGCCATCACGTAGTAACTTGGTTGAGCTTATTTCTTTATGTATTGAGTCTAAACCTTTTTTAACTGCAAAAGGCCTCGATTTGGAAAAGGACTTGTTTTTGTGAGTTGTAGAAATTACAAGAAATTTTGGGCTGTCTTGGGTATTGTTGTTATTCGGCAGGTGGGGAAATAACTCCGTCTTCTTACGTTTGGGTGATATTTCAGACCAATCAGAAAGCGATTGGAATCGATTAGACCTATTAGGTCTATCGGGAGGGTCGGAACCCATGTTTAAATATAGGGGGAAAACACCTTCTTAATAAGTTTTTATTTTTTACTAATTAGCAAAAGAATAAAAAGGAAAACATGTTTTCAGATTCTTTTTTTGTTTGTCTTTGTTTTTGTTCTTACACAGTAATAGAGAAATTCACTTCACTACAGACAAGAGCTCACAAAGGAATACAACTGCACACCACGGGAGATAGTCGATGACTGTTTTCAAAAAAGTATAAAGGCGTTGTTAGTTATTAATTTCAATATTTCGAAATATTCGATATTTTTAACGACTTTTTTATCGATAACTTTTTTTATAATACAGGAATACATCTGTACCATTTTTAGGATTTTCGTCTGTATGTCGGATCTTCATATGGCTTTAACTAATAGCTATTCTGAAGCATCAGGCATAACATAGGGTACATTTTATTATAATGTTATAGAAAATATTTCATTTAAATATTAGATGCAAAAAAAAAAAAACAATTTAATAGAAATGATTTAGAAAAAAAATATTAAACATTTTTTTCAACGATATTAAGTTGATCCGTAGTTTACTTTTTGTTTTGTTGAAAACGTTTAACTGAAAAAAATAAGGTTAGTAGTCTATTTAGAAAAAATCCGTAATTGAAAAGAATACCGGTAGCAATAAACTAATATACATATTTACATGATTGTTTTTGTAGGTAGGTTTCACTTCTTCTTAGCCGCCATTGCTACCATTTGACCTAAGTTGTACGTTTGGCAATTCTCTTTGAAATGGAGCTACCATATTCTTTTAATAGGTTAGGTTAGGTTACTGTGGTAGTTCCCGTATTAAAAAAAGATGGATAAAAAATTATTATAAAACAAATTAAAATAGTCTAAGTATGGAAGAACCCGAATTTTAAATACCCGGTGCATATGTTTATATCTAATAAACAGTACTTGTTACTTATGTAATAAATCCAATTAATATAATATATTCTGAAAACTCAAATTTTAAGGGCCGATGTTGATTTTAAATAAAACACAAATTATTTTGGAAATTATTGTAATTTCTTTTTATTGTGATAATATGGTGTGGTTCACTTATGTATGGAATAAAATATCGGCCAAATGTCCGCCGCGACCTCGGCGGCACACCTCCATCCGATGGTCAAAATTTTCGATGACGCTGAGGCATAATTGAGGTTCTATGCCGTTAATGTGCCGAATTATCTCATCCTTTAGCTCTTGAATTGTTGCTGGCTTACCGACGTACACATTTTCTTTCAAATAACCCCAAAGAAAGTAGTCCAACGGTGTCAAATCACATGATCTTGGTGGCCAATTGACATCGCCACCACGTGAGATAACACGGCCATTGAATTTGTCGCGCAAAAGAGCCATTGTTTCGTTGGCTGTGTGTGGCAAGTGGCACCATCCCGTTGGAACCACATATCGTTCACGTTCATATGTTCCAATTCGGGCCATAAAAAGCTCGTTATCATCTCACGATAGCGAACACTATTCACAGTAACTGCCTGACCGGCCTCATTTTGGAAAAAATATGGCCCGATGATGCCGCCAGCCCATAAACCGCACCAAATAGTCAATCTATGTGGGTGCATTGGTTTTTCGACAATCACTCTTGGATTATCATTCGCCCAAATGCGCCAATTCTGCTTATTGAAGAATCCACTGAGGTGAAAATGTGCCTCATCACTGAAGATGATTTTCTTCGAAAATTGATCATCCACTGTTGCCATTTCTTGCCAACATTCTGACACGTTGCTCGATTGTGTATCTGTCCATGTTCAAATTGAGTTAGTCTGAAATTGAGAAATGTCAAATGAAATGCAGAAAAAAACTTGACGTTTAGGTGTGGTGCACATTCAACATCGGCCCTTAAAATTTAACCACCCTTTATTTGAACAAGTTGAAATTATTTTGTATTTAACCTACCAATCCCATTACCCAATAGTAAATTCTGCCTACCCACTTTAAGCGTATTTGCTAAAAGATTTAGTAAAGTATCAAATATTTTTATGTTTTGTATCATAAGCTGCATATATATAGGAACTGCAAAAATTCTAGAAGCAATTACAAAAAACTGGAATACCTTTTTCCCACCTGCCGGCGGCGCGAGAAAAATGGATTACCAAAATTGTCCTTTGCTTATTTCGACCAATTTACCGTAAAATATTTTAACCCTATGAGCGAATGCGCTTAATTGGAGCGAAACGCCACACCAGCATATACTGAGTGTAATACGTATGTATTTTTTAATGTATTATTTATTAAATGTGCAAAAATTATTTCAGAAATGAATAATCATTTTTTGGAGTGCTTTTTTTTTACAGTAATTTAAATCAGTAAACGTTTTTTTAACAATGCCATTAATACGATTAAGTAAGTATATTTATCTTGAGAGTAAAAATTCACTTAAAAAAATCTTTAAATTTCCGTAAAATAATTTGTTGAGGTGGCAGCGCGACTTAAAAATTTACGAAAAGTATAAACGTCAATAAGCACAGTTTATGTCAAAAAAATTCAAAGTGAAACTACCTTCCTTTTTTGAAACATGGCATGACTATGGAATTCGGTACATTTTGATATTATTAATATGCTCACATTAAAAGTACATACATATATTCTATTAATCAAGCGGATATGGTTTTTATGCCTGCCTCTCAGCGTTCTTAAGCAACTGGTACCGTATTATAGTGACAGCTAATTTTCAAAGCTGATAAGCTTTTTTGCTCAGATCTGTTTTTATATTTCGTTGTAAAATGAAATCCATTATATGGTTAGTTTTAACGAAGGACATCCGAGTTTTATTCTTGTTTTAAATAAATGCGAAGAAAGCTCGAAGGTTTTGATTTATTTTCTAGTAAGACTCTATATTGAACCTACTTACGCTGCAGCTAGAGCAAATTATTATTTAAGAACGTTCTGTACGAGGTCAGATATCAGATCAGGTTGCATATGGACTATATAAAATTTGATCCATATAGTGGTTTCTTTTCGAAAGTTCAAAGAAAGAGAAAACATTTTCATTATTTTTTTTTAATAATAAGCCCAACGGTTACCCTCTTTCCCGCCCAACCGACACGAGGGGCTCAGCTACAGAAAAAAACTTCATCAGCTGAATCAAATATATATTATACCTCCGTTAATCATTTATTGAGAAAGGACAGTACAGCTCTTTTTATGGTGAAAAGTGAGTCCGAAATATCAAAAGTGCTGGAAAGACAGTTGAAATCTTGACATAAACATCGGAAAGGTTCATTTAATTCATAATTGGTTTTACACTGTTTTAAATAAAGAGGTTTAAAGTGTCTTGAAATCCGAGAAGGAACATTAAGTTTAACTTCGGTAATAAGAAATGTGCTTGCGATAGACCCTGTGAGTAGTTTAGTAATGAATATTATGCCTAGCATTTCTCTACGGCTGGAAAGAGTAGGAAGATTTATTAGCTTCAAACGATCAGTATAATGAGGAAGATTAAGCCGAGAATCCCATCTAAAGTCTCTTAGGGCAAAAAGTAAGAACTGTTTTTGAATTGATTCCAGCCGATCAATGTGAACTTGATAACGTGGGTTCCAAACTATCGAACCGTATTCTAGCATAGGTCTTACTAAAGTTGTAGAAAGAGCCTTTGTTACATATGGGTCCTTGAATTCTTTTGACCATCGTTTTATAAAGGCAAACATCCCTCTAGCCTTATTAGCTATAGCATTAACATGACTATTGAAATTAAGTTTGGAATCCATTGTAACTCCCAAGTCAACAAAGTCAAACACTTGATCCAGAGTATAGTTATTTATTACGTAAGAAGCTGGCTGAATAGTTCTTCGTGAAAAACACATAAATTTAAATTTTTTAAGGTTAAGTGGCATATAATTTATGTTGCACCAATCAACTAAGCTGTTAATATCTATTTGTAATAAATTGCTTTCTTCAATCGAAGCGTATGATTTAAAAAGTTTTACATCATCAGCATACATTAGTATATTCGAATATCTTATTGCAGTAGTAATATCATTTATGAATAACAAAAACAGAATTGGGCCTAGATGGCTGCCTTGGGGAACTCCCGAAGTAACATTAATGACATTGGAAAAAGCATTTTTGAATATAACGATTTGAGATCTATCATGTAGATAAGAAGAAATCCAGCGGAGGAGAGAGGGTGGAAAGCCCAGCAGATCAAGTTTGTGGATGAGTAAGGGGTGACAAACTTTGTCAAAAGCTTTACTGAAGTCGGTGTATACAACATCTGTTGGAATATTTTCTCTAAAACCATTTGAAACATGAGTTGTGAATTCCAGTAAATTGGTAATAGTTGATTTGCCCTTACAAAATCCGTGTTGAGAGTTTGCGATTGATGCAGAGATCGTATATTTTAACTGATTAGTAATAATTGCTCCAAATAGTTTTGGAATTGCCGATAGCTTTGCTATTCCACGGTAATTTTCAATCGAAGACCTATTGCCGCTTTTATGAAGAGGGATTATAAAAGACTTTTTCCAAACAGACGGGAAATTACCTTGTTTTAGCGACAAGTTAAACAAGTTTGATAAAGGCAGATATAGATAATCAGCAAATTGTTTAAGAATACATGTAGGAATCATATCAGGACCGTACTTGAATGATTCTTTTAAAGATTTCAGATAAAATAATACATCTTCAGAAGATATTACTGGAACATTAATCGAATTATTAGTATATAGATTATATGGATATTTATAAGGGGGAAGATTGACTTTAGTGGAATAGTTAGACTCAAAGAATTGTGCAAATAGGTTAGCAATGTCTTCATTGTCGCTGGACACAGTATTCTGATACCTCATATTTGAAGGAAAACCATTTACCTTACGCTTTGAGTTTACGAAACCATAAAATGATTTAGGGTTACAAATAATATTCTTTTTCATTTTATTTAGGTATTCTTGGTAAGATTTCTTATTTAATTTGAAATATTTATGTCGCAGGACTGAGTACTTTAAGTAATCTGTAAGTAAACCTGTTTTTTTATATTGTTTGAAGATACGCAATTTTTTATTTTTCAACATTCTCAGTTCCTTATTAAACCATGACTGTATTGGTTCGTCTTGAACGCATACACGTTTAGGTACGTATTTTAGAAATAAACTATACAAAGTGGTATTAAAATGCATTACGTTTTCTTCAACATCACCACTATAATTGGGCCATGTTAAATTGGAAAGTTCATTTCTAATTTTTTTTAATTCGGCCTTAGCAAAATCAAAGCGAGTACTAGAACCGACTGCTGTCGTATCATACCCCCGAGCAACACCCATGATTTCGAAAGTTATCTCAATTGCAGGATGGTAAACGTCTTCTGGCAAAACTAGAGGATCACATCGGTTTAGAGAAGATCTGGAAATATCATCAACGAAAACCAAATCCAAAACCTTCCCAAACTTATTTGGAAGAACATTAATCTGACTTAGGCACAGTTCAGCCATCTCATCCAAAAAGTCGCAGCTACCCAATCGCGTAGAAACTGGTACAATGTTATAGTCAATCATCTTCCAGGATATGTGCGGGAGGTTAAAGTCACCCAGGACAATCATAGAGTCAGAAGATTCAGTCATTGAACTAACGATTTTAAGAAGAGAAATATGTTGGGTATATACAGACAAATCAGACTGAGGAGGTATATAACAGAGAGCTAAGTAGATATAACCTGTGCCAAGCTGCCCTCGGAGGCACATAAATTCAATGGATTCCATAGCAGGGACACAGATTTCTTCTGAAGGAATAGAAGAATGAACAGCGAGTAGAACACCACCCCCAACTCTGCACAGGCGATCATTTCTGTAAACCTGATATTCACTGCAAAAGATTTCCGAATTAAAAACGTGAGGCTTAAGCCATGTTTCGGTAAATGAAATAATATTATAATTGCACTGAAGGCTTGTCAAATACAAGTCAGTTAATTTAGTGTTCAAACCTCTTACATTTTGATAATAAATACTCAAATCAGACTTAACAATCAGTGTTTTGGCTCAGTATTTTGACGCGAAATCTTTACAACATTTTGGTTATTTATATTAGTTTTGTACTCGAATTCGCGGACTAACGCCCCGATCGGCCAGAATGAATTGTTTAGAAGAGCATCGAACTTTTCTAAAGCAACATCAATTTTAAAAGAGGAAATACTCCTTTCATATTTGAAATTAAATTTCCTGATTGTTAAGTTGTCAATTTTAATTTTTGATGCGATGTAAAACTCAATGTCCTCGACAGTAGTGTCTTTGGCGAATCTTGACACAAAAATTGATTTTCTTTGTGGAACCACAACCAGCTTCTTAGTAGTTGTTTCAACAACTTTAGGCGGTATAGAAAGTTCGCGGTTTTTACTGGCAATTGACCTTGCTGAAGAGGATTTGGATGTGGAAGGCTCCACTATCTGCGGAATTGGTGAAGCTAAATTAATTAGTTGTAATGAGGGAGTTGGAATAACGACCGGAGTTGGATTTAAAATCACTGAATCAGACGGACTCTCAGACGGACTCTCAACTCGCTTACGTTTATTCTCACGATTAGAGTTATTGACAGGAGGTGAATCATTTAAGCATTTAAACGACTTAAACAAATTCTCATAAAAAGTAAATTTTTCGGTAAGTACCGAAAGCTCCTTACCAATTTCAGAAAACCCGTTCCTAGCATGTTTAAAGCATTTAAAAAGATCAACTTCGGTCGATCTACAATTTAAGCATGACCAGCGTAAGCCTTTGAAACACGATTTAATTTATGTAGCTGCCTCGTACCATCCTGCTGCGCATAAATATCGTCCGCGGCCATGTTTGCAATTCCCGGCCACAAAAAATCGGTTATCATGCCTCTGTAGTGTTCACCGCTTACCTAAATGGCGTTTCCAGCAGAATTTTCAAAACGAAGGGATAATGATGATACCGCTCCAAAATCCCCAACAAACTGTCACTTTCTAAAGATGCATTAGCTTCTCACTAATCACATAAGGGGTTTTCCAATCCCCAAATGTGGCAGATTTGCTTGTTAACATAGTCGTCGAGGCCAAATTGTATGGTGTCAGAGAAGATGATTTGTCGAACAAACTCCTTGTCCATTTCTAGCTTTTAGGCAAATAATGCGAGTTCTTTGTGCATAATTTGCATCAGACTCGTGCGTGAAATGTTAAGTTGTTGAGATCGTCCCAAATAATTTTTATAGGGGCTTTGAAGTGACTGTAATTTTTACTTTATACCGATGCTAACGACCCGGACCGTCGCTAACTTCTCAGTCCTGTAATATACACCTGTACGCACTGAAAGAATAAAAGAGAACTCAAATCAAATAATTTAATACAACGATAAGTGCTGGAATGCAACGAAGCCCTAACCGATATATTCTTACGATTTGGTACAATAATTTGTCAATACTTGTAACAGGCATTCTGGCAAATTGATATCATAAAGATAGCTTAGCAGCCATTTTCTGTCCAACAGCCCTTTTTGCTCCATATCCACAGCACAAAGAACTATAAGTTCTTCTTGCATTCTTGCAAACTTTATTAATCCCAAATAACTTTAATTCCACTTTGATTTTTATATATCAAGATATTTATGAAATCTGCTCTAATTAGCTTGTTACTTCCTTGCTGGCAGTTAACAATTTGTATATTGTATTTTATGTATCATGATTCCAGAATACCGACGTTTTGAATTTGTAACCAAAGTTGCCAATTGTAATCATGGTGACTAAGGCAACGACAACAGAATACCGATTTTCCCCCAGTACAAGAGATGACGGAAATTCGTTCACAAATATTTATGTTATCTTAAAGTCTGTCGGAAGAAACAGCAACAAATCAGCAAGAAATAATAATAATAGTTTTTTGTTCACTAAATAAGTGTCTAGTGAGTTACGGTTTAGCTAGTGAATTTCAATTTAGTACAAGTCCTAGTGTCAACTATTATGCGTCAAACACTTTGCATTTGACCCGTAACGAAATGCGAAATTCGTTCATTATTGAATCTGAGCATAAGCTTTCCGTCACCATAAATTGACGTAAATAAAATTAAAAACCTAAATTTTCTAATTCAAATCGTTCTCTTTGCATAACAATTTGTGAATATAAATACTTAGAAGAAAATAATATGAGCATCTAATCGTATGTACACTTCAACCAATTCTCCTTTTTTGCTGATATTCGTGCAACCTCATTTCTTCTACTTCGTAATTCCAATATGAAACAAGAACAAAGAAAAAGGTATCCACAAATTTTAATTCAAGATATGATAAATGAGAAAACGAAGAAAATTACCTCGAAGTTTTTATTATTTGCACTATTTTTACCAATTTTTGGACTCATCTTTGTGATTTCGGCTTTGGATTTTTTGCAATCGCTAATAAGAAGTGGGAAAGTTGTAATGCTGTGAAAACAAATTGTAAGACCTTCTAACTCAATACGGTTTACGTTCGCCTAAAGTAAACAAAATATACACAAGTCTATTAGACAGGTTCTCAAATTCGAAATATTTGAAATCGACTCAATTTCGAAAATCTTTCTTCTTAGATTTTCAGAATATGGCAGTAAATCTAAATACAAACAGCGTTTCATTCGATGCAAATTGTACCAAAAAGGTCGATGTGGTGTCAACATACTTCTCGTCTTCAAATTGTACTAAAAGAACATAATTGTAGAAACTTTATCACTGCTGCCTGCCATTGCAGAGATGTTTTTTCCATGAATTCATATTTTATGATCGTTTTTTTTTCTCAGAATAAAAATAAATCTAATTTCGCAGTCTGACTAACCGTCGGCTTTTTGCTGCTCGATTGGTGAAAAGCAACTTACGAATAATTGGAGCCTATTCTATCTGCCCTATACTAACTCTGGACATTATTAAACGGCACTCTTATATTGACAAATAAAAATGTCAAAGCATGTAACAAACAAACTTAGCAAAAGGAGGACTGCTCGTACTGCTGCTTTAAGAACAGTTAGCTCATCTAAAACGCTTAAAAAATATTTATTTATTTAGTGTATCTAGCTACCTAATAGAGCCGGTTATTAGATATCCCGTAGGTGTAAAAATAGTATCATAAATTGTTTTTGGTGTTGTATACTTTAATAAATTTGCTTTAAGCTTCTGCACGAATTGATCATTTGCACTTGTAAATATAGTACCTGCATATGCATGTATGTATGTATATATGTTTGTTTGCTGTTGTTGGCTATTCTTGCATAAACTTACAATGTTTGCGTTGAATTTAATGTTGACTTTGAATGTGGCGCAAACCCACGCTTGTTTCCACAAGAATACACATACAAATTCGTACTATTGTTAACAACAACACCAACAACAACAGCAAGTAGCAGTGTTTTATAATTGGCACTGAAGCGGAACACCAGTAATTCCAATAGCAGCGACAGTTGGCTATAAATAAATTATTAAAAATTTATTTCATGGATTTTATTGGTATAGCCAATGTACTTGTACAATATTTATGTAATTAAATTTTAAAATTATCACAAATACGCGGCACCAAGGCAAACATAAACACAAACATTACCAGCCGCAGCCGCAGCCACAGCCACAGCCGCAGCAGCAGTGCTGGCGACCAGTAGAAATGTGTAGTACAAAAACAAAGATGTACAAACATGTAGTACATATTATAATTATGCCTAGGCATACCCTGCAGCCAAAGTTTCTAGGGCTAAACTAGCTTACTGTCGGTTTATTTTGCAGATCAATTACCTAAACTTCTACCATTTTTCCATGTAATCAAAAATATCTCGCCGCGAGTTAAAAGAAAATGTATCGCCGAAAACTGTTTAAATTAATCAAATCTATAGTCTGGTTTACTCTTAATTATCGAGGTATCTTTCCAAAGAAAAATAAAATCATATATCGGATTTGCTCTCAATGCATTTAGAAACCATCAAATTCTCCACCTTTGAGGGTTTCACTTCTAGTAATTAGATATATGAATGCAAGTTTTTATTAATAAAAAAAAAAAAAATTAAAAAAAAAATGTCTACCATTACCAGCAAAAATTATCTGGCCTGTTCTATATTTCGATTCGGAGTGAAAGTAAGTTTAATGCAATTCCGACTCGTTTTGGTGGCGGTGTTCTTGATTCCGACTGAGTTTGAATTGATTTCGAATCATTTTCGAATTATTTCCCTTCCGAGTCGATAACCAGTTTGAACAGCTGTTTTCATTTATTAAAAAACTTTGCTACATCGTTAGCCCAACCGTTAACAATAATCTTTAATACATCGCTGGCTTCTGGTGAATTTTTACATAATTGGAAAAAATCTTTTGTCATACCGATATATAAGTCTAGAAATAAGACGGATGTCCAAAACTATCGTCCAATCTGCAAAATCTCCTGTATACCTAAACTATTGGAAAAACTGGTTGATGATTTGAATCTCTTGCAAATTTCAGAGCTCGTATCGCCGTATCAGCACGGCTTTGTTAAAGGTAAATCCACTGCTACGAATTTAGTTTTATTCTCAAATTTTGTTTTAGAACAATTTGAAGCTGACAAACAGTGTGATGTCATATTCACTGACTTGTCGAAAGCGTTGGCTAAAAAGTCGGACTCAATTGGACTGCATCGAAGCTTACTTAAGCGGTTTGCATCTTATCTGACTGATAGGAGTCAGTATTTTTCGTATTAACAATATAAAATCTGATGTCATTAAAGTCACTACAGGTGCACCTCAAGGCAGCCTCCTTGGGTCATTATTTTTCTTAAACTTTATTAATGACATTCCAGATGTTTTCTTGACATCGCGTTGTCTGATGTATGCAGATGATTTGAAAATATACAGTCGTATAGACAACGTAACTGACTGCAGCAGACTGAAAAAGGATTTAACTCTTTACCGCTTAATGCTGGTAAATGCCAGCTAATGTTATTCAGCAGACGCAAAGTTGCGATTGCTTTCGATTACAAGTCTGGCACTACTATCCTCTCAAAAATTTATGAAAATAATGATTTTTGAGTCTTATTTACCCCGAAAATATTGTTTTCAAAAGATATAGACTTTATGATTGCGAAGTCTAAGTCTATGTTCGGCTTCGTAGTGAGGAATTCAAAGGAATTCCAGAATCTTTTTAAGCTAAAGAATTGGTATTTTTTCTTGTCAGTTCGAAGCTCGGGTATTGCAGCGTCATCTGGCATCCATTCTAATATGGGTTCTTCATTGAGAATTGAGAAAGTTCAGAAACGTTTCACTAGATTTGCCATTAATCCCCTTCATTGGCCTTGTAGTTTTTGTAGTTTGCCTAAACATAAAAGTAGATGCCTTTTGTTAGCATTGCCAACATTGGAAATGCGAAAAAAATTTCCTCAGTAATGTTTATAAGGGGCATAGTGACGAATCATTTCAAATTCCACTTCTTACTGGAGCTAGTTTTTTTTGATTGCCCTTCTCGTTCCCTTAGACTCAACAATGTGTTCCACTTACCTTATCGCAGGACGAATTTCAGTCTTGATGAACGGCTTACACGTTGCATAAAGCAGTCTAATCAAATTTGTAAAAGTTTGGACATATTCTCTAATCCACGTGAAACTTTTAAGTCAAAACTGAGTATGGTGATACACTTTTTGAATTGCGAGTAATGGATCTCATCGTATTGTATGCCAAATATTTAATGTAAGCCTTAGTATTTAATAATCTACTTAATTTATGAATAAATAAATAATATTTCTTGAAAAATTTAGCAATACTGTTTGGTTAAGCTGAGACAAGTAGGCTTGTTATTGGGCGCTGAAAACACCAGAAACCATTAGCTGAGATTACACGTGGGCATATAACGAAAGCTGGTCTCTAGATGAGTTGGCCCAGTAAATAAATTTATATTATAAAACCTTTTTACTTCCCTTGGTTTTGCTTCGAATAAATAAATGAGGTTTGTTTACAAATACAATAACCTATTAATAATAATAGAGCAACAATGCATTTTTTAAAATGGTTTTCAAACATTTTCTAAGGCTCGAACGAATATAAAAATTAACATAAAAGTTAAAGTTTGAAAATTATTTGTGATGTATGGCCATATGGAACTTGCAATGTTGCATTTTTGCTGCCCCTTGTCAGGGCTGTCCAATTTTCAATTTCTTTTCTCAGGCATTTTCTATGGGTTGTTTGTTTCTTTCTCAAAATGCTTCACTCTGATCCGACAAAAGTGCAACATTTTCTACCCACTACCCTACCAAGTGTGAGGGTGAGCGTTGGACCGCTGATTTTAATTGTGCAGTTTATTTGTCCGTACAATAGTTTTGTCCGAAAGTCTCAATTTTGACCCTAAATGCAAGTTATTTGTATAATTTTATTGCTTTCGATAAATTAAATTGATGATGCAAATGAATTTATTAGGGTGGAGTTTTTTTTTTGTTATTTTCTCATATGAAAAAATACAACATTTTCGTAGGGCCATGACAACATCTATGTAATGCTGTCCTAGAATTAGGTGACATTTATTTCGGGAAGAAAAAACGCTGTAAGTAGTTTTTAAATAGAAATTTTCTGATACAGATTTAACAAACTAACTGAAAAAAGAATAGAGCAATAAAGGCTTTTAAGTCATTCCGATAATATGAATTTTATACTTGAGTTGAATTTGCCAATTACTCTTCATTCAGATTAGTCAAAAGCAAAACTTTTCAAACCGTAAAAATTTTGTTGAATCAAACCAAGAACACCAATCCATTCCGATTCCGAAAAATTTGATTGGAAACGAAATGCTGAACAGGCTTGCATGAATTTTAAATACCAAAGCTGGCGAAAATCTTTGAACGTGCAATGTATGGGTTTTCTGCACGAATGTTACTTTCCTCACTTTTACGATGATATTGCATTCTAATATCTCGACTTCAGTAACATGCGGCCGAATAGTTAGTGCCGTTATTTTCAAAAGTATCAATTGGTAAATTGTGGCGTGTCTTAACTTACGACCACAGCGGTACCTATTGGACAAATTGTTGATGCAGTTGGTTTTCAATAAATAATATCTCAAACAAACAATGCTCTAAATGCCCCTTTTCTAAAGCATAATTTCTTCCATACCGGTAATTTTTTTGACTGCCGCGTTCCATAGCGGATTAAATTTGTCATCGGGATCTGAGCTACTTATATTCGTAATTTCACTATTCATAGTTGCAGGCCTCTTATCAAATCTCAAGCGAAGATCAGTTGCTACTTGCTACAGTGGCTTTAGTTTGCCACACCCTTACATACAACTCAGAAAAAAGTTTCCGGTAAAACATACAACAAATACTAATTTTATTTAAAAAAAAGTCTTTATTGTGCTTCAAAATATTCGCTTAATATTCTGAGGTGAGCACCTCAAAAAGTGGTTTTTGATGTTGTTTCCAAAACGGATTTATATCAGGGAATGTCGAACGCCCAACAACAAAATGCACATTAATTTTGTTTTTGCTTAGACAACTTGAGCTTTCAAGGTTTACATGAGTTTTGTTTTTGTTTCCGTGACTTCTGCTCTCGAAGCCGTAAAAGCAAAACCAAAATAAGTCTATGCAATGTCATATTTCTAGGCTTGAGGTAAAATATATAAACAATCCTCGTATTTGTCTAGGTACAATATCTATTGGGCGTGGTTTTAGCCTGGCACCAAAAAGATTGCCACGCATCGTAGCTGAGGAGAAAATGGGACAAGGCTCGTATTGGGTTCAAAAGTCCAACAAAGTTTATTAAAGTATTAATATGGATCCTCAGACGGGTTTCTTGCTGATATTGCTTAAAGCGATCATTCCTGTAGTTCTACAAGAATCGTTTCAAAAAGAGTTTGTCGATTACACTGAAAGGGCACTCCAGTCTAGGTTGCATTATCCTTCGGACTCTTACTACATATTGTGGCTAGCTTGTTAAATCTTAATGCGCGATAAATTTATGTTTAGCCGGCTCAAGGTCAAGAGGGAAGTGGGTGTTAGTAAAAACAAAAGATTTACTTATTCTCCAATATCGAGCCGCCAAAACATAAATTGAAATTGAAAAGGTCGCTAAAAAATCATTAATAATGCGAGAACTTTTAAAAATATCGATTCTGAAATTGCTATGCTTGCAATTTAAGTGTCTAATATACATATGCCCTATATACAAAAATATTCGATTTGATTGCTTCGGTGAGAAAGTTTCAGACCTGCCCTTTGGCATTCTAATATTCTTCTTATATAAGTACTTAGTTGTATAAAAATATAGAGAGCTATATTATAAACGAGTTTGACTCTAACTGATATGTAGGCACATAACACTTATAGTTGTTGTCTAAGTCCTTTATTTATTTTAAGTTCTAGTTGGTTTAACTGTCTAATAATTTTGTAATCCATAATCAAAAGAAAAAGTAAATAAAATGATCTGTCGATCTTGATCATCGATGGCTACCATTTCTAGCCGTGAGGCGAAATTGCTCGGCTGTTCATTCAACTCTACCTTAAATGAATTCGCCGTGGTTGCTTAGTAACCAAAAGCTGAATTAAGAATTTTTGAGCTTTGGTTTTGAGTTAAGTCGCTCTCAAAGTGTATAAGTCACGAAATTTTGTACGCGAATTTTACATTTTTTCACAAAATTAATTTCTCTAAAACGCTGCTAAAATTCAACTGAATCCAAATTACTTGGCGGAATTTTTACCTGGCAATGTTTTTTGCATTATCACAAGTCAAATTTTCGAAATATGATAACTCTATGTGACTTTATACCTGCAAACAATTTGCAGTTTGCTGTTAACCAAATTATCCACATAAATCTAGATGATTTCTATAATTGGCTTCTTATTGTAGTTGAATTTGGCAACTGCTATTGCATACAAATTTTGGCCTATGAAAGATTCGGTGGTTCAGGATGCCAAAATAATTTCGAATCTCGGATAGCTGCTATATTTTACACCAAACGGGGAAAAATGTTGAGCCTTTCTTTCCATTTCAAGATTACCGGTACATTCGGGTCATGTTCTACTTTTTCCATGAAACTCGAAAAACATTTTTTTTTTTTTCGGCGATTTTAATTTCGTTGTAAAATCGTCTTTAACTCTTTTTATAACTCAACTTGCAAAATGTTCACAAAGCAAATATACGTGTCTGATCATTTTGAACAAGGAAACCATGACCGGAATGGATCGTTGTATTGAAATAGAAGGCTCAGTATCTCTTTTAAATTTCTCGATTTAAATAGATCAAAACGGCAACGATATTAACAAGTACATTTCGAATACGACGATTATATATTTATTTATTT
This sequence comes from Anomoia purmunda, assembly GCA_951828415.1. Lineage (NCBI taxonomy): Eukaryota > Metazoa > Arthropoda > Insecta > Diptera > Tephritidae > Anomoia > Anomoia purmunda. The sequence continues at coordinate 131,140,475 of OX639993.1, read as the reverse complement.
CAAAAGTAAAGTAAGACATGAAGTTTTTTGAATGTACATATTTAACAATTAAATTACGAAAATGAAATTTAAATTAGTTAAACTTAAGCTAAAAATAATAAAAAGGTAATAACTAAATATAAGGCTAAAGAACAAATACAAAATTGAAAAAACGAAATGATAGTTTGAAAAGCTGAGACGAAGCGAAGGCGATTAAATTTTTCTACAGAAAAAAAATGTGTGTCTACCGTTTTGAAACATCTAGCAGATTTAATAGATTTAATTGACACTGGTAAGGAATTTCATAATCTGACTACACTAACAAAGAACAATTTGGAGGCAGTTAATGTCCTATGCATTAGAACAACAATGTTATGTGTGCGAGATGTCTGAACAAAGTAAAATTGTAGAAAAAGATAGCCAGGCTCACGATATCTAATTATTTTAAATATAAATAAAATATTGCGAACATTGAGGTAACTTTTCAAAGATAAGTTCAAAAATGTTTTTACTATATAGCGAAATGTGATCATAGTTTCTGTTTTTCTCAAATATAGGTTAATATTTTCGTGAATTTAGCATTTTAGAAATTTTTTTTTTTTTTAATTTTAAAGATTGACTTAGACCTATTTAAGTTGAAAAATTTACATCGCATTAAGGTTTCATGCGAGATTTTATTTTGGCTCTCATATTGCGAATTGAATTAGAATATGGGATAATTTAGCTTTTCTCTGCGGGGAATCTAAAAATATATGTACTAAATATATACAATAGTCTCACATGTGTCATATCAGGCCACCTCGCCTCGATCCACGTCGAATGTCTTACCACTCAACGCTCGACACATTTTGAAGCGTTGTGGTTGGCCCATTGGTAGATTCGCTGGTTTGGCTGACTGGCAGACTGACCGCGTAGCTGATCAGCCGTAATGGCTATTAATCTGCCTCAATGCATTCGTACAATAAAATTACTAAAAAAAAAATAAATAAATAAATGTAAAACCGCTGATGCTCAGTTGGATTGCGATGAGTGGGGGTAATGCGACTTTGATTTGCGCTTTTAACGCATTTTATGACAAATTTTCAGAACTTTATTTTGCAAACGCTTAAAAGTAATAAATGCGTAATAATTCATTCGTTTATTCAATCACAAACATATACATATGTATGTACATAGTATATACATATGGATGTAAATTGTTAATTTACACGGAATGAAAAATGGTTTGAATATAAAAATTTTATTGGAATGTAACTTATCGTTAATGAGATGTTTTAGAGATCATGTGCGAATAAATATCTGGTCCATTTCGATATCTTCTTCTCGTATATAATTTTGGCATTTGGGAATTTTTGATAGCGCTGTCGAAAGGTGTAGTTTTTATAATATTTTCCATTAGTGTCATTACAGCAAACAATTCGCTCGTGGGCATTTATTGAAGAATTTAAAGTTGTTTTTTTTTGGTTAGACCACTTCAGTATTTTTTCCAACTAGTTATAGGGATCGCAATTCCTTAATTTTAATAGCGCGTTTTTTTTAGTTCCGAAAGCCGTTAGTTCATTTTGTTATGGAACCTGATCTAGTTTTCAATGCCCTTCGTTTGGTTTTCGTATAGCAGTTATGCTTCGGAGGAACGATTCGGGTTTGCCGCCAGCCAACCGTGCAATAATATCGCCCGCTCTCTGCTGAAAATGAAGAAGTTATATGAATGTTAGGGGGCACGATAAAAGCCAATTACTCAACATCCTTTTCATGCAATTGAGGATACTACGTTGACAGTTTGCGAAGTGAATGTACTCGGAGGTGAACGAAGGTAAGACGAAGTGCCAAGTACGCATTCGCGTTTGGGCACCTAGAGGTAACGAAGCCAAATAATAGGTCCCTAATAATTTCCGTGCTATTGTTTGGCGCATAAATATGGAGTGTTCGGACATGAAGAATTTTTTGCGGCGGCAGAATGCAGACGATAGAAATATGAGCGTCAGAGATATAGTCTATCGAATTGAAAATTCAGCAATTACGTTGGCAACAGCTAGTAGGGTGAATTGATGAAAATCTCCCAACTCTGAAAGTATTCAGCGGATGCCGCAACAGAGCAAGAGAAGAGGCAAATTTTCTCTGCTTTAGAAAAACCAAGTGGGAAAGGCTTGCCATCATTTGGCATTTCCAGTATTCCAGTATTTCTAAGGAACGAGGGGCGGAATATGTTGGACTCGGCCAAAATCGCCAAGGTGGTTATAGCTTCAAATAAGGAGCATTAGTAGACTGTAAAAGCATTCAACACCTTGGGCTAATAAATAAGCCTGACTCTGGTTCAAGGAATTTGAATTGGCCACCAATGGTCGCACAACATGCAGATTTTTTAAATACAATTTTAGAGAGTTATGTAATAGATGTGAAAAATTAAAATAGAACGAAAAATTATACTGATGATGGAACAAAACGGAAACCGGATTTTATGCAAATCGAATTTCCCAAGGAATGACGATTATTCGCAATTGGTGAAGATCAACTGGAAATACGGGATTTTCGTTTAGGAGTTTTCTAAAAAGTACTTGAACATCAACTCGAGTCACTATATGAAATAGCTAGACCTATGTACAAAGTTTAGTGTGCCCTTAGGCAATTTATTACTAAAAGAAACAACAGTTAATTCGTTAGTGATGTTTTGCTAATCAAAGGAGTTTTTGCTAATCAAAGGAGAAAGTGATTCAAGCCGCGGTATTCGTAGTTATTGAAATAGCTTTTCGCACATTCTGTACATTATATACACTTGGATCAAAAACAGATATACCCCAAATCTGAAACTATTATCAATATCACTGTCCGACAGTGATTTTATACTTTTGAAGCGACCTAGAAGAGTTTGTTCATCTGGTCGAATAGTACACGAAACCACGTTCAAAAGATTTCTAACACCCCCAAAATCTTTTTTTAAAGTCAAAAAACCGTTTTCTTAGTGTTTTCGTCTTAAAAAATTCATTAAAAAAAAATTTCAATCGAATTGAAAATACTCAGCGGTTTTGGATGGGTGAATGTTTACACTCTCGAAATATATATAGTGTTTTGCTAATTTGAAAAGAGTAATACGTGTTTTTTATGCTAGAAGTTGAATTCAAGAAGAATTACAGGGTAAAACAATTTCAGAATATAAGAAAGAAAAGAATTTCAGAAAATGGAGTTATAATGACTGCATTAATGGCCAACGATGTAATGATTAATGTTTTACCTTGTAATTCTTCTTACATTCAGCAAATTTCTTCATTTACACCCGGTACCCCTGGAGGTTAGATTTTGGATTATGCTGCATAACTTGAAAACTTGAAGTCCTTTTTGAAAGAAATCAATTGGTATCTTTAAGTAGTGATAGCCTGTCGATGATATATAACCAAAAGTGATCATTTATTTCCAATTAGTGCCGAAAAAATGGCATCAAAATCGAAAAAACAGGCAAATTGGGCAGAAAATTCAACTTCTAGCATAAAAAACACGTCATACTCTTTTCAAATTAACAAAACACTATATATGTATGTATATTTCGAAAGTGTAAACATTCACCTATCCAAAACTGTTCAGTATTTTCAATTCGATTGAAAATTTTTTTTTATGAATTTTTTAATACGAAAAAATTAAAAGAACGGTTTTTTTACTTTAAAAAAAGATTTTGGTGGTGTTAGAAGTAATTTGAACGTGGTTTCGTGTACTATTCGACCAGATGAACAAACTCTACTAGGTCGCTTCAAAAGTATATTCACTTTTTTTTTTTGTCGGACTAGAATACACTGTCCGACAAAAAAAAAAAAAGTGAATATACTTTTGAAGCTTGCCAATTGAAACCATGTTAAGAAAATACGTCCTGTCAAGGGCCATCAAGAATTCAACAATGATTTAGCTATCTTGACGCAACATTAAGTTCCCAAATAATCTTACCTATATATGTATTGTAAATATAAAAATATCGTGTCACGGTGTTTGTGGCCGAACTCCTCCGAAACGGTTCTACCGATTTTTATGAAATTTTGTATGTATATACATATAAGTATTTCGTAGGTATGAGCTTAGGTCGTAAGGTATATTTTATGCTTGGGAGAAAGTTGCCAGCTGTTTGGTTAAAATATTGCTGTGAAGCGGTTGGAAGGTTCATAACTAACTTTTTATGAGGGTTGCCATCTGTTTGAAAAGCCGTATTTAATTATGTTATACACAAGTTATTTGAAATATTAATATATGGGTGTCAAACGGTGCGTTTCGGCGAGAAGGTTTATATATTTTGGAGAGGGATGACACCTGTCTGAAATGTCAAATTTTATACAAGTGTATAAATAACAAGTGGTTCATTCCGCTGAAGAAGAGGTGGGTAATTAGCTATATTTCGAAAAGGCTTGCCACCTGTTTCAAAAGTCTAATTTAGTTAAATTATACACAAGAATATAAAATAATAAAATACGAGTGTCAAACTGTTTGTCTGGCGAGAACGAGGTGCATACCTATATTTTTGAGAAAGTTGGCATCTATTATATGTGACAGAAACCGAAATGCGTTTTCTGGCTACATTATTAAAGGGGAATTAATAAAAAAATATAGGCAGGACAAGGCCTAGTATAATATAAAAATCTTCCAAAAAAAAAAACTGTGTATAAATTTAATTAATTAAAGCGGCGTTTTCAAATTATTCAAATTCTTATTTTGCAATAAACATTTAGCAAACTGTTTTTAAGACAAATCGCACACTGATTTTTTCTACCGCATATATTTAAGTTAAATACAAAAAAAATGCTAATAGACACAGCTGCTACCTCTGCTGGCGGCACTGCTGCAGTTGTAAACACATCAAACTAATGAATTTAATAATTCAACAAGAGATACATTAATTGCATTTTTGTGTTTTTTACCGATACTATTTTACAGATTTTTTTTATTTTAATTTATTTATATCGTTGTTGTATTTAGTAGCTATGTATTAAATTCCCTTAATTATTACTGCCATTTTATTTTTGAAATTAAATTATTTTTGTGTGCGACAATAGCAATAATTACAAAATCGAATGCCAACTACTGCAAATCAATGCACCTGTTTCGAACTGTACAAGAAACAAAAAAAAAAAAAACAAAAAAAAAATGGCTGCGATGGCGTTGCAGTATTTTGTTGAAGTGAAGCATTAAATTAAAGTGAAGTGTTTGTCATGGTACGGAAAATGGTGGCGCCTAATGGCACACACACTTGGATAATATTTGTGTGTGTGTGTGTGTGTGTGTGTGTATGTGTACAGTGTGCGTATGAAAAGTATGCCTGAGAACGAGACATGCATTCTGGGCATACAATGTACTTGAGCCGACCGCTTTATTGTATTGCAATGTCCTGCAGTCAGTCGAGCGGAGCAACCTCTAAGGAGGCCGTAAGCAAACACAGCTTGCCACCGGCCGCAGCAATAGCAGCAATAGCACAGCATAGCACAGCACAACCAACCATCTAACACCGGGAGCTGCAGAAGTACAGAAGTAGTCGTAGAAGTAGCATGAATATAAGTGGCGTGCAACAATGCACAGCGGCAACATCATTTCCGTGCTGCCTCCAAGTCAAGATGCTCAAGCAGAAATATGTATCTTACATATGTGTGGGGGAATGAGAGCAAGAAAACGGGGAAAGTAAAAGGAGATTGTTTCAAAGTAAAGAAACCAGGAAAAGTCGTCGACGTTGTTGAAAGAATGAAGGAAAAAGTAAAGAAAAGAAAAGGCAGCTAAGCAAACAAAACTTCTTCGAGGGATGCTGAGGCAGCTGAGACGTTTGAGAAGTTCCTCCGTCTCCTGTGCAACTCGAATGGGGGAGAAGCCAATAGGGGAATGAGTGGTGTAGCGCAATGCGAGCAGGGCGTATAGAAGAGCATCTTCAATGCAGCTTACTCCTTGTTCGAGAGCTATGAGGCGGCTGTGTTTGCGCATTGGCTTTGAGTAGGGCGTGTTCGTGGCTGTTGGCCTGCTTACGACGCGTTGCAGCAGCAGTTGCATAATGACCAACGCAATGTACACTGACATAAATACGAGTAGTGTGCACATTTATATCGACGTCTATAGCATATGAGAAGTTTCGTATTTTACTTATAAAGTATTAGGTACCTCGAATGAGGGGAGTTTTACTAGAAAAAGTTAAGATTACTCTTACTGAAAAGTTACAGAAAATAAATTTCAGTTTAAAGGGACGCTTCCACGGTGATAAATCAATGAATTCTTTGGCAGAAACTCCGCAGTTTGCAATCGGAAATATTAAGATTACGAAGTTTTCATAAGTTTCGATAATTTATTCTTTCTTTTTCTTATTGAAATTAGTTATTTTATTGCAATACAGTTCATGCTTTAATAAAAAAAAGCAATATAAATATGAAATCAACTGGAAGAAACTTACCTTTCCCAATTGAAACAAATATTGTTTACGTTCCTTCTCAACCCACCCAATTTTGTTCGATCTAAAGAACCAAACAACCACAAAATTCACGTTCTCTCGCTCTAATCGCTAGCTTGAAGACCCTTCGGAAATTCCTATCCTTTTATTAAAGTGATTTTGAAAAAAAAGTAATAAAAAAGGTACACTCACAAACTGATTTTAGTCAGTAAATGGAGCATTTCAGTGCCGAAAGCTTAATTGCACAATTTTCCAGTATATAAAGTCAAAATCCTATATATGGAACTTTAAAAAATGCAAACAATTTTGTGTTTAGACTTACTTAATATTTATTTTACAAATATTCCGCAAAATATATGTAGCAGTTAACTTATCTCACAACTATATAAAATTCTCGTATCATGGTGTTTGTGATCGAACTCCTTCGAACCGGCTCGACCGAATTTTATGATATATTTGCTAGGCATGGGAATAGGTTGCAGGATATATTTTATGCTTGAGAGTAGGTTGTCACCTGTTTGAAGAGTGAAATTTAATTAAAATATACACAAGTTTGAAAAGTCGAATTAAACTAAGTTATACACAAGTTAAGTGAAATATGAAAATTTAAGTACCAAACTGTTCCCGGAGGCGAAGTTTTTTTAGCGTATAGAGGTTTGGCACCCGCTTGGAAAATCGAATTTAATAAAATTATATGCAAATTATATGCAATAGTAATATATGCGTGTCAAACCATTTGTTTTGGTAGAAGAAAATTGATGGGTATACTCTGAAGGGGGTTGCCACCTGTTTTAAGAGTAATAATTTAATTTAATTATACACAACGTTAAACTGTTTATTTTGTAGAGTACAATGTCCATACCTATATTTTGAAAGGCTTGCCACCTGTTTTATGTGGAACCGAAGGCAGGGCAATTAATTAATAAGTATAAGCAGGACAACGTCTGCCGGATTTTTCTAGTAGCAATATAAAATATTCATAAAAAAAGTTAATAATCTCCGTTTTCTACAAATTTTGATTTGATAATTTGATACGAAAAATAGTAATAAACCAAATACTATTTCACAAGCTAAGGGATCGCCGAAATGTGCGGTCACCACACATATTATCTCTATCTATTGCATAATCTCTAAGTATCTGGCACAGTTCGTGTGATATATCTATAATCTACAGGCTCAGTTTAAATAAAGAAATAACAATGGATCGGACTACTTGCATCTGCTCAAGAATGTTAGAATCTAATATTGAGCATAATAATAGTTTATAATATATGTATGTATGTATATATTTATAATTGTTTTTGTAAGCAAAAAATTAACCAGTGTACGAATGCATAGCAGGCCAACTGAATCTGTTAAATCTACTAAGAAACCACGCCATGGTATATGTTAATATCTGGGGCCTATACATTACTCCTGCCAGAGACCCGCAACCTGGTAAATCCGGGTATGTTCATAACTAGTCATGACAAAAAAGAGAATACGATGTACATATATTGGATGATTTTTATTCAAACCACCAAAACCGGAAGTCAATGGAGTAAAGGGTGTAACAAATAAGTTGTAGTTTTATATGAAATACAGTGAAAGCCGTTAATTACTAATTAATTACTATTAATCGCGATTAATCGTAAGATATTAATCGATTAACTGGTCGTTTCGATTAATTTTTTAAAAAGTTATAAAAAAATTGACTGCTTTATTTATTCTTAAAGTTTTAAATCAATTTAACAAATTTGTTTAAATATATACTGTATTTTTATTTTTACATTTTTGGTACAATATTTATTGTAAAAATACGCACACATACTGATAATTTTCTTATTTCAGATGTGGTTTTCTAGACATTAAATTTTTTATTAAAGTCGAAGGCCTGTGCTTTTTTAGTTATTTATAATTATTTCTCATTTAAATAATTAAATAAAATAAAAATGTAGGCATGTTTACATAATTATAAGAGTACTCTATAACATTTTCTTAATATTTGCAGACATCATTTCTTATGAACATTGAACAATAACCGTTTTAACAAGCGTTTCGTTGTAAGTCTTTTTTGTATAGCGGGCGCTTTGTATCCGACATTTTGTCCTGTTTTGGGCTGCGTATTTTGTTTTTTTTATGTTTATTCTTTTATTATAAAAACGAAATTTCGGCATTAGTTTAAGCACATAGTTGTGCATCCCATTAATTCTAGTATTATAAAGTATAAATTTCAAATGGCTGAATTTTTCCACTGATTAAAAATATTATGCTGATGGTCTGGCGCGTTTTCTTCCATATATATGTACATCATATTTAGTAGTTTTTAATATTATTGGATGGTTGGAGTGGCAATTTTTAAATACATAATTTTGACTCACACGCTGTTTGCGATGGCTGATGATCTGAGGCTAGTTTTTTAACAATCACATTTTAATTATAACTCGATTTAAAGAATGTCAAAGTTCTAACCATACCTAGGTGATGTTAACTAGACATTGAGAAACGGTCCTTAAGCCGGTTTTACATTATTTATTTCCGTCAAAACCATTTTAGTGTATACAAATTTCCAATCCAAATTTGAATTATTCTCCTATATTACAACACTACTAACGTTTTGACAGTTTTCCGGGAAATCTCGGGATAAAAAGAAAAACAAATTATTCTCTCCAAGGCGCACCGAAAGATCGATAAATGAAAAAAGAAACACAAAATGTGTAGTTTCATGCACCAGCCACCGAGCATAAAAGGAAATCTAGTGATAGGAGCGAAGGTGTGTTCTATGCACGCTGCAGAGAAAAGTAAGTGACGACAAAAGCACTTCCGTTACTACGTACTTGCCTCGTTTGAAGGATTGACGTCACAAATGGCTGTTAAAAAGTTGATTTTTCTGAGTTTTGAGTGATGTTTACAAAAAGTTAAACACATAATAATAAATGTGAAGTATCAGTTTTATAGTGCAGTTTTGTCCTCACTATTCTTCTCGCTATTCCTGTGGTGTGGCCATCTGTGACGTGTACGCTGTCGGTGTTGTCTGTCGTAATCTGGTTTTATATAATTCTTCTGTTGTATGAGATTTGATAGTATAACCAAATAAAGTAAATTAAAAAGAAATTGCTTCACTTCCACCGTACCTCTAACAGAAAATCTCGTCCGATTTCACCATATTAGAACTAATTTGACTTTTGCAGTTTCATATTACAATCTGACTAGACCCAATTGGTTTCTGGTGTATTTTTGATCATTATGCAATATTTGTTAAAGAGAGTTCTTGTCACTAGAAACGAAATGCGATACAACTTCTTAGTAAACTACGTTCATTGGTTTAACCAAATACCACCTACAAGTGGACCGGCAGATGGGTTTTATGAGTAACTTCTTCCATACATACATAAACGGTTATAGGAAGGGCAACTAAAAAGAATTTATTTATCATTGTGATGTTTTTTGTACCAAATGAAAATAGCACATAAACCGTCTCGGTGACATTGGGAATGACAAATATTGATTTCAATGTAATATCGCCGGATTTATTAACAGATTAAAACCTTTGGTTGAAAAAAATGTGTCATTATACAATATTTGTTAGTAACTCTCTTCAAACCACGACATACCCCCAAAATACCCCTCCAACGGATCTATCCTTGTGTTTATTTGTCTAGGTATAAGTGAGTGATCTTTTAGTGGCACGACAGGTATATTGCCTCACCACATGCGGGTGGTTGTGCTTTCAAACGCAAAGGCGAAATGAATTAAAGTGACGACATATTAACAACAAAAACAACAACAACATTAATAACATACACATAAGAACAACAGTGCTGACATTTAAGCACAGTTGCAATCGAGGAGAACAGATGCCCCGCGGCCACAATAAACCTGCCAGTTGTACGACAATAACAAAAGCAAAGTCAAAGAAGATTGTAATATGTCTTAAAAGAGCGCCACCATTCCACATTCTAACTGCTACAATCCAACAAACCATCGCGGAAACCGGCAAAACAGACTTTACTGGACTTAAAAGCAATGTCAAACGGTAAAATGTACATCACAGCAGCAACAACAACAGTACAAACAGAATAAACTCGCGGCGACCAATCAAACTAGGAGTGCGACGAGTACTCAGTGCGGCAAGTACTCAGTGGCCTCTACTGTTGTTTTTTATGCAGCCGCTGGCGATGCAACCCTGTTGCAGCTTCTGACTGCTTTCTGCTATTCTTTCTCAACTTTCCGATGATATGCGAATTCTAAATAAAATTCAGGAGCCGCTTACGCTGCCATAACGCAATTTAAAGCGACGGCCACTACAAAAGCAACAAATGAATGTGGGCTTTTAGTACATTCAGATATTTACAATAGGTATGTAAGAACGTTACAATGACAGTCAAACTGACAGTAAGAACGACAAGTGCGTGCAAATAGCTCGCGGGTAGTAGCGATAACATTTCATTTCAACAACAATCTTCTGCTATGTAGTATGTAGACTCAACTCATCCCTTCTGGGTTACTCTCCAAATGCGTCTACTGAAATTAGGGTTAGAAAAGAATTTAAATCCGAAATATCAAAAGTCAGCTTAGCAAGCGCGAAAATGCACCAGCTGCATTGCAAGCAAATAAGCTGGACTACAATATTCTACAATATACATATCTATGTACTTTTATATTGCCTTCCAAAGCCTGCATCAGTTGTCTGTAAGCATTTGGCAAGAGAGTATTAATGAACGCCGTTGGCAATAAACCTTTAAAAATTAAATCAATCCTGCAATGGCCGTATTCAAAATGAGAATTGAAAGCAGCGGCTTGTTGGATTAATTTTTATTCATAGAATAATAGAAAATACCATAAATATGTACGAGAATACATATGTATGTGTACATATATGTAAGTACTTGAGGGTGGCCATTTGTATTTCTAGAACTCCGCTCATGATTAGAGTCCTAAAAGCGCGAGCGAGTCCCTAAAACGATAGAGAGTTAAATATAGGGTAGTAGTGGTAGCAATCTTTAATAGTAGTTAGTTAGTAGTTTTTTTTTGTAGTAGCAATAATCAAAGTAGTACTAGTAATTAGTAGTACTTAGTTAAAATAGTAGTAGCTTTGGTTAAAAATAATTTTAGAAATAAGTAAAAAATATAGTAGCAATTAGTGGTAGCCATAATAAAAATAGTAGCAGAATTGAACAGAAATAGTAGCAGTAATTAGTTGTGTAGCATCAATAAAAATGCTAGTGCTCATTTGTAGTGGCTTTATTAAAAAAATAGTGGTAATTAGTAGGAGTATAACTAAAACAGTAATTCGTAGTATCATTCATTAAAAATAGTAGTACTAATTAATAATAGTCGTAGTGAGAGTAGTAGTATTTAGTAGTTTGTTTTTATTTTTTTTATTACAATTAAAATTACAATAAATGCATATATGTAGTAAGTAATTATTAGTTAGAAGTAGTAGTAGTAATTAGTAGTTGTAGTGGTAATAATTAGTAGTAGTATTAGAAGTAGTAGTTGTAGTAGCTGTGGTGCTGAATCAGTCGCGAACTACTCGTCCACTGTTCCCGAACTCGAAGTCGAGAACCAAAACTATCGCGAAATGGTCTTGAGAAAGGTCCTGCAATGATCCCGAAATATCTAGTCCGAAAATAGTGATGAAGATCGGATGAAGCTTCCTTACTTACTTAATTGGCGCTATAACCGTCTAAGCGATATTGGCCGAGTTCAACGATAAATGGCGCCAATTGGAAATACCAGTGGTGTCAGTACTTTTCTACTTGGGCCTTCCAACGCAGAGGAAGTCGTCTCCTTCCTTTACCGCCACTAAGTGGTACCACGTTGACTACTTTAAAGACTGTGGCATTTTCGCCCATTCGCACCACAAGTCCCAGCTAATTTAGCCGCTGTTATTTAATACTCTGTACTATATCTGTGCTGCGGTAAACTTCATACAGCTCATCGTTCCATCGTTTCACCGTCGCAAAAACGTAAAGATCAACAAATCTATCGGAGAATCATTCTCTCGACCACTCCAATGGCCACCTGATCTAATATTGCCAGTGTTCTCGCTTCTGCGCCATATAATAGCAGCGCTTTGGTGAGGGTTTTCGTTCGTCGAGAGAGGGCTTTACTGCTCATTTGCCTACTTGACGAGATGTTGTGTGTATATTTTTTTTCTCGCGTCTTTTCCGATATTTGACGTATCGTGAATATCTGGTCGTTGGTAGACTTGCCTGATGTAAGGCCACACTAATAATGTCAGTTTGTTCACGGTGGGCTTCAATCGTTCACACAATACACTTGGCATAACCTTATATTCTCTGTTAGGGAAATTCATCCCTCGGAAGTTGGCACATATTACAGCATCGCCTTTTTTGTCGATTATGCAGATTATACTAAAATTCCAATCAGCTGGCATGCGTTCGTCCGACCATATTTTGCAAATGAGCTGGTGCATGTACTTTACCAGCCCCTAGATCTACTTGCTTGTTTTTATTTTCATTACCGTTACCGCTACGAGTATTACAGAGGGGGACACGGGTTTTAACAGATTTCCACAAATTTTTTGTAATTCAATTGGACTAACAATTTACGATGAGCCGCGTACTTTCGCTTTTAAAAGCACTTATTACCAATTTCGTTACTAGATAAGTGGGAGTTCAACGCAGAAAAGACTTGTTTTTGAATTTAAATATTGTATCTTCTTCATCTCTTTCGTCACAGTTTTTAAGAAGACCTTCCCCGTTGTTGCATTTATAAACAGATTCCTGGATCTGAACTCGGTCTATTTATTTTCTGGTCAAACTGAAACTATTTGAGAAAGTTTGCGTAATGAATATAAATCGCTACAAAACGATATTCTCTCTATTTATTTGATTTTGAAAATCAGGCTTATCGACTTGAACGCCAGTGTAGGCAAGGAAGTTGAGCAGGGGAGAAAAACAGCTTGTCCAGTGTGTGCAGGAATGTCGAAACAAAAAAATTGATCTTCATAATAAATCATGCACTAAAGCCAGTATGAAATCGACTTCTCAGGTGGCCGAAACACGGCAGTGTGTAGCAGCCCGTTGTGGAGTAAAAAAAAAATTATGCGGATTTGTAGTCTGTGGCATCATTGGCCTTTGCTTCTTTGAAAACTCTGCTAGGAACTCCTCTTTGATCAAAAGAGCGCGCTACTTAGCTCATGCAACACTCGATCAGCCGTCTCAATGTCAGTTGACAACGTTGGAGTTGCGATTTTTGCATCATGCCGTGAAAACCTGATGTTATGTGAAAAATCCATTAACGAGTCAGGTTCTTAATATCGAGCAAGCCATTCGTGAGATGTAGCCAGGTACCACTGAGGTCTTGGAAAATTGGGTTAACAAAATAATAAGAACGTTTGTTCTCTCGAATAAACTAAAAACAAAAAAATGTTTTTTTAATTTTTAAAAATAGGTCACTGTACTTTCTCACGAGATTCTCGTATATCGAAAAGTTCCTAAGAATCGCGAGCCTCTCAATATTCAATTCGTTAAGACAATATTGTAAGGTTTGCGAACTTACCGATACTCTATTTAATTTCTCAACCTAAACGCCCATGATCATTAATATTTGATCTTTCATGAATTCTTCTTGTTTTTACTTTAACCAATGAAATGATGATTTGGTTTCAAATGCAGTGCTCGTCTTGATGAAAACTCGGCATTTCTAGCAAGAATTACGGTACCCAAGATTGTATCGAGAACTCGATTTATCAACTATTGAAATATCGAAAAATGAATTGAAAGCCCTAACGATAAGCCGCTTGTTTGGGCCATCCTTTACAAAGATATTGAAATATAGCTCTACAGAATACCGCTGAGGTGGGTATTTAAACAAGATATTGGTCCCAAAAACATGGCAAAGCGGAAAATATTGATTTGGACCAAAACACTACGATTTTGGGGTGGCGTTGTTAAGTAATTAAAAATTAATTTTTTTCAGACGAAATTCTCAGCCAAAAAATCAGCACGAGAGTAATCCAGCTGAAGTTTCCATAGTTCGGAATCGAATTAGTGATGCAATAATCGATCAATGTCCATATTATTTTCCACACACGTCAATTCTACTCCGATTTAAATCCGATTGATAATTTGTTGAGTAAATTCTTTTCAGAATTTGCTTTATAAAAATTAATTATTTCATACTGAATTCGCAACCAAAATTCAGTGGAGGATAATCTAGCTGATATTTCAATAGGTCAGAATCGAATTAGTGAAGTAATAACCGATCGATGTTTATATTTATTTCCACATAGCTAAATACCTACAAGAATTTTCTATATCATTCACCCGAAATTTCCTTTGTTAACTTTGATTTTCCATTATGTAGATGCTAATGAAAAGTTTTGCTTCGAGTATTTGAAAAACGTCGACTCCACTGCATTACAACCATTTTTTTTTTAATCCTTTACGGACTGGCTTGCCTTCCTTCTGTAGTATATTGTTTTTCACGCGCATTTCACGCGATTTCTTTATACCACGAAGTGGCGCTTAATTGAAAGGCCGCGACTTGCAATTTTGGTTCCGCGTGCACCTTTTGTGATTGTTGCTTTTTTTTTTGTCTTTGTGTTTTGTGTTTTGTATGGCTCTGCATTTGTCGATGCCTGCCTTTTTGTTGCATCGCTGTGCAAGGCTGTAAATTAAGTTTGCCCAGCTATAGTCGGTTTGCAATTTTTTGGTATTGTATTTGACTCGCGCGTTTATTCGCGTTGCGTTGATTGCAATTCCGTACCGTTTGTTGTTTACACGCGTCGCTTTTTGTTCGTTGTTGTATGTTGCTGTTGCATGTTGTTACTCTGTTGTTTTTGTTGTTTTTGTTTGTGCGTTGGGTTAAATTGAATTTGAAATGGCAGCATGATGGCGCCATTTTGTCAATTAAGACAGGCAATAGAAATAGTAAACTTCAAGTTACAAAGCAAAATGAAGTTAGTGACGTGATTGCGTGCGAGTGCCATATGGTGGTGATACGGTGGAGGTGTATACACTTTTTGTAAATGCTCTCATTTTAATACTTGTACTGATTGTAGTTAATTTTAATGCAACAACAAAATATTCTCGCGTTTATTTGAACAACGGATGATTGATTTTACATTGTAACATCCTTATCAATTCTATGCCATTCTATTTTCTATAATTTCAAGCAGCCGGTTAAAAAGTGTGTATTTTATCTCTAGCACTTAAGCAGATTGCAGATGAGTAAAAATTTGTGAGGTTACCATTTTTTCGAAGGCCTAGCTAATTTGTGGATTTGATTTTTTCTGGTGAAAAAATATACAAAAGTTGGACGATTTTTCGAAATATTTTGTAAGTTGTAGCTTTTTACAAATTACTTGTATTTTATTCTCGCGATTAGTAACACCGATTAACAATTAAAAATTATGATATTTTCTTGTCAATTTATTTTTTAATTTTTTTCCATATTTATATCAGTAAGAGTGCGGGTTAGTCATGGAGGTCGTGGGTTCGATTCCCGGGAGAAGTCTGATGAGGAGATATGGTGGTCTCCGAAATAGCTAACTTTTACTATTCTTGTTTTTTCTATAACTTTTCTTATTAAAAATAGCCTAGAGCTCATAAAAATTATTATTGTTTTTTCTTACAATTTGTTTGCAATAGTTTTTACCAATTCTAAAATCGCCTTTATATCGCTTGATTACCGTTATCTTGCAGTGTTCGTTGGTGCGTACCAAAAACACCAAAATATCTTCTTCTTCCCAGTCTCTACCTGCGCCGTATTGAATACTGCTATTAATTTACAACCCCCAATCACGTAGACGCTGTATCTTAATCCTTTGGGCTGTGTGAAGAAGCCGGTTCGCAACAGCCGTTGCGTGCTTCCTTGCAGACCGAAGACCTGGGATTGTTCTGGGAAGTTTAAAAAAAAAACAATCCATGTCTTCCTATATAAACAAGCCGACGATAGATGTAGTTAAATTACGTATACTCTCTAAAGAGAGAAGTAAGGGCTAATCTTTCTTCGGGTGGTGCCAATATTTATGGTAATACAATGCACCTTCTATTTATTAGCCTAAGTGAGCCGCCGCAGTCGTCAGCCACTCCTACCTGCACCCAAACCAGATTTTTGTACGGCGACCATCAAGAATCTCAATTAAAAAATAACTTTTTCTACAGGTAAGCTCTGCAAGCCGGGCAGTTTACGCCTACCCAAATAATCGGGAGTACCGTTTGGCCAATGAAGTTTGGATTATGCAAAGTTCGTGAAAATTCATTGCATTTTTTCTATTTTATTTAAATGGGTTTGGTAGTAAGGATTCCAAATTATACAACAATAATTTAGAAGACTACGTAGCAACGAAGCATACAACGCTTTTTTTTTAAAGTCGTTGGATCAGAGAACTCTTCAGAATTCCATTGAAAATGCTTGAGACACAATATGAGCTAAATGCTCCAAAAAAGCTAATTTCGGAACTTAAATTATGGGTACCCAAATCCTTAATTTTATTTTTTTATCGAATGTTCTGTCATCCAGTCTGTAATTAAAATTGTGAGGGCTAGATATCATTGAATATGAAAAAGGGAATATTTTTTAATTTTTAAATACAAGTTATTTACTATGCGCCACATGATTTGCAAGATTTTCAGGAGCAATTTGAAGATAAGTGCAATCAATCAAATTATAGATTTTCAAAAATAGCTTCACACCATACGCGAATATTAAATATTTCGCTTTAAGGAAAGTATTTGGTAAATCATTGATAAAACTAGAAAACAGCAATGCTCCGCAATGAGTTCTCTGAGGTATGCTAGACCAAGCTAAGCTTTTACTATCTAACGGTGCCCAATTTTACGAAAAGCTTCGTTCTCGTTAACAAATTGCGGACAAATTTTAAGTACACTCGTTCGATTCCGAAAGCATGGAGTTCTTTCATTAGAATAGCATGTTCAACCTTATTGAAGGCTTTGGAAAAATCAGTGAAGATAAAATCGATGTGGGCTTGATCTTCAATGGCATTAATGATTTTATGAGTGATGAGTATAAGATTGGTGCAAAACAGATCTTAATAGGATAAAATTATGTCGACATTTTGAACTTGAAGAGTATATATGTATACCTGATTAAATATTTAGTTGTGTATTAAGCACGAAAACAAACAGGTTCGAAAAAGTAATCTGTTTTACAAGTGGTCTGTAATTAGATATATTATTTCGATTACCTGTTTTACGAATAGATACAATAGAACCTAATTTCCAAGAATCCAAAAAAATTTCTTTAACTATACATAAATTAAAAGGTTTAGCTAGTGTGATCTATATGAGCGATGAATGTAATTTAAACAAGTAAAGAAATTCTGTCTTCGGTCTTGCCGACGTCTTTACACCTTACATTAATTTAAAAAAATGCATTGTAAATGTAAAAATATTCAATTTTAAAACACTTTATACTTTTCGCATATAATATAAAGCAAAGTATGATACACAAATTTAAAAATATGAAGATGTATCTGGAAATGTTCTGTAGGAAATTTTCTAGCAATGAATGTGGCCCAAGTTGGTATTAATGTTAATTTTCTAATTGTAGGAGCTTTAAAATAAAACCTCATATCTGAATAATCAGTCGATCTTGATAATTTTTACTGGACATCAGTCGTATGTGACCCGAACTTGTTAATTTTCAGTGGACACTTTTTATTCATAATAAGTGTTTTATATCTGAACAATCAATTGATCGAAACTATAAGTTGTAGTGACCCGATCATGATGGTTTTGTTAAACATGAGCTATACATCCCCGACAAATGATTTATACATTACAAAAATATATCTGTCTACCAAGTTTCATATCTCAAAAACTGAGGGACTAGTTTGCGTTCAAACAGACAGATGGACATGGCTAAATCGGATCAGCTCGTGGCCCTGACCCAAAAGTGTATGGGTATATCTCTTCTTCTTCTTATACTTACAAACATCGGACAGAAATTATAATACCACTTCATCATAATGAGAGCAAACCCCTCTCTATCAAAAGAGTTTCTTCTTTTTAATTCAGAGTTTAATGATATCTAATAGCAAAAAGTTAATTATCTGATTTTTAGTAGATGATCCCACTGAAATTATTGTAAACTTTTTGAAAATAAAAAAATCGCGAATAGATTGCAAGAGTCAACTGCATTGTCCCATGCTATTAAACAGTTGGATAACCTTGAGTTTTACGCTTGGAGTTTATGCAATACCAACCAAAAACTGTTGGGGTTTATTTATTCCTTCGTTTTACTAAATTTGGCCGCTAACACGCCTTTTTTATTACACAATCAAGTCACAAACTTCAAACTACAAATCCCGTATGTATTTATGTATATTGTCCGCTCAGAGGATAGGTTCAGCATTTTGTATATAAAATTTTTATAGGTATGCAGATATTTGTTTTACTGTTACATTATATTTGTGTATAAATGCGTGACACTTAGTAGTACTATATGTAGGATTTCATATAGCGTATGTATGTATATGTGAATGTAATAAATATTCGTGTGCCATTTGACGGTGAGCGTTAAATATTTACTTAATTATCTCAAACTCTTCGAGATTGAGTCAATAAATATTAGATATGAAATTAAATGTCCTTGTACTTCGTCACTCCAACTTCAGTACATAGCAAAATAGCCACATGCTCCTTTATCCCTACCATGGCAGCTGCAGCCCAGCACATCCTTCTTCCTGTCAATCTTTGCATGATGATGGCATTGCATCTCATCGATTTTCAACTGAATCATAATCTGCATATATTCTTGAAAATATGTACCTATGTATTTCGGTGTTTCCTTAAATTTTATTTGTTTAGTATGAGCACTTGTTTTTGTTTGAACTTTACTATGATTATATTTTTGTATGACTTACGCTTCATTTGTGGTTTTGTGGTTCAATGCGCCTAGCTCTTTTGAAAATGATTAAGAGTATTCGTTGTACATATGTTTCTTTTTTTAATCGCACAGGTTTCGTAAAAAATAAGATTTTATATTTTCGATTAGCTTCAATTTTTTTTATTGATTCCCTATGTACGTGAAAGAAGCTAACACGTACTCGAAGAATTTTTTTTTTTATCTCTCAAATTTGGATATTTTTGTTATCCTGACCAATAATTTATTTCTACAAATCGTAATATCTCGGGTTGTATTCATCATAGAAACTTTATCTTACTTTAGCTAAAGAACCGGGCTCAATATTTCTGTATGGAAGGTGCTTATAATTTTACTAAAGCTATCTTTGCTTTAAACAGCTGAATTTCTTGTAGTTGATTCACTTAGTGAAACCACTAAATTCTTACTTACTTACTTAATTGGCGCTACAACCGCTTAAGCGATTTTGGCCGAACTTCTCCTATAAATTGTGGTGTGCGTCTTGATGTTGTAACATAAATTGAGGGGCCTACAGTTTTACGCCGACTCCGAACGACGAATGTTTTTGGCGAAAAGTTTTTTCATGGCAGAAATACACTCGGAGGTTTGTCATTGTCTACCGGGGTCCGCTGTTAGAAAAAACCTTTTCTATAATTTTGCCTGTTACTTACCCGTGCAGAATTCGAACCCGGGACACACCGAATGAAGGACGCACATGCAACATACTCGCCTACGGCGGTCGCATGTCACTAAATTAAGGATTTAAAACCAAACCTTCGCGGTTTATTTCTCTATAAAAAACCCTATTTTAAGAAAGGGGCGCTTTCAAAAACTATTTTACAAATTTATTTTTATCACGAGATGTTTTATTTTGTGTGAGCGAACAATTTTTTTAATGTGTTTTCGTTTATTATGCATTAATACGTAACATAATATTTAGGTGATTCACAAGATGTCCTGATGTGATCTGTTTAAGTCATACGGTCATAAATTTCCAAGAATATATAGTTTTAATTATTTTGTTCTATGCAATACGAGAACTAACTAATTTTCTCTTACCTGCCACGGTTCTTACATTTATCTTAATATTTTTGATTTCTACAGTGAAAATACAGCTATTGGTTTAGAATTCCGAGAAATGAAATCATTCATAAGGATTTCTAGATCTAACCTATCAACTGCATCCTAAAGTTTTATAAATCTTCTCTGATTCAGTGTCAAATCTGCTTGTGAGGAAGTAGTATTCATCGGAAATAATCTTCTGGTGTTGCAAATGTATGATTTTTAACATTGCTGTAATTTACTTTTAGAAATTTTGCGTGGCAAAACAGGTTCCTCAGTTTCGAGTTCTTCAGTATATGTACCTTATACTACTTAGCCAAATTTACTGATACTTAAATTCGGGGGAAGCCTCTAGTGTATAAGTAGCAGCTTATATTTTCTTAAACGAATCAACTACGCAAAGCTGCGACTTTTGAAGATTTTTGTTGAATATTTCGATTCGATCAAAAATTTCAATCATCGCAATTAGCATAAACAAGTAAGAAAATAACTCCATGCGCTCTAAATTGTTTTTTTCCTCGGATTTCCAGGTGGATAATCACCAAGTATTCCACCGCCCCTGATTTTAAGGCTACACAAATTTACCTAATATATCTGTATGTATATAAAGCACTCATGTCTTTCCTAAAACTATCGTAGTTATAAAAATTTGAATTTTTCGAAGCTTACATAAAATCCACATTTCGAAAGAATGGGAGTTTTACAACAACTAGATTCAATACTATTACTCGTGTGATGAGTTTTATTATTGTGGAGTGTGAACAAATTTGATTTTATTTGTTTTCCAAATTCCACTTTATTTAACAAAAACTGACTGATTATAAATTAGATAGACCTATACTCTCTTATACCATGTTATATATTACGTAAGCAAATAGTACATGCTTGCAATGTTAGTAGTGTCAATATTTTAAAACTATTTTTTGAAAATCCCCCTTTTATACCCGAGTGCTATCTGTGTTCTCCTAAATGTTGTCTGCAACAGGAAGGCTGGTGTTGCAAATGGGTGGATTCGGATGATAACCACGATTAGTGGGCAAATGATTTTACGCTACAAAAGTAGTTCGATAGTGACAGCAAACGACGCCATATTTTTCCCCCGCTCTTTTGACATTTCTCTTCAGTAAGGTTTGCCATTTCATCATGGAAAGATATACGATCCAACAACGAGTCGAAATTATTAAAATTTACTACCGAAATTCGGAGTCAATGGCCTCAACTTTAAGAGCGCTACGTCCAATTTATGGTCGTCGTCATTTCTGGCTGAATGGTTTCGTCAATAAATAAAATATGGGTTATTGGACAGGCAGCAATCCACACGTACTCCATGAGTAAATATTGCATCCCGAAAAAATTACGGTTTGGTCCGGTTGATGGGCCGTACTTCTTCCGTGATGATGAAGACCGGCACGTTACTGGGAATGGGAATCGCTACCGCTCAATGATAACCGAATATTTTTGGCCCGGATTGGATGATATGGACTTGGACAATATGTGGTTCCAACAGAACAGCACCACAAGCCACACAGCGAATGTCACAATCGATTTATTGGAAACCAAGTTTGGTGAACGTATTATCTCACGAAATGGCCCAGTCAATTGGCCGCCTCGGTCGTGCGATTTGACGCCGTTAGACTATTTCCTGTGGGGCTACGTCAAGTCTGTGGTCTATGCCAACAAGCCAGCGACGATTTATGAACTTCGTACGAATATCGAACGTAATTGCAGCAGTATCGGCCGATTTATGCATGAAAACCGTCGAAAATTGGGTTCAGCGTCTGGACTTCTGCAAGCGTGCCCGTGGTGCCCGTGCAAAAGAAATCGACTTCCATACATAATGGCATCAAATGTACTTTTACAGGAATAAAGAATTTAATTCATATCCCAAACCGTGTACGTTTTATTTAAAAAAATTGTGTAGCGTTCCTATTGAAAACCCCTGTATATCCAAAGCTACCTTACCAAACTCTACAGAATTTGGTACACACATTGTATTTTATGTCAATATGGAAATAGCAAAAATCGGGCAAAATTGCCTACCTTTTATATAACGGTATATTACAACAATCCAAAAATGCAGTATATCAGTAAATTTAAAACGTAATTTACTCAAATTTGATATTGAGGTTTAGGTTGGGAAATTAAAGATGCCGATTAAACAAAAAATGTGTGCGTGTATATCTCAGATACTACTTATAATTTTTCAAACTCTACCAAATTTAGCGAACATATTGCATTTCTCGTGTAGAACAACCGATATAGTAATAATCTTCAAAATTAAAATAGAAATCAATTAAGCCATGCAGGATAACGGTGTTTTACGTAAATGCAAATATTTCTGCAACTGCAAAGGAAAATTTGATTTACAGCGTTGCTCGCTTTAGAGCAAATAGGTATAATTTGTTAACTCAAAGGAAAATAATAAAAATTTGACAAAAACGACAAAAACGATGCCCATCTTTCATACAACAGTAATTTACAAAGTTATCAAAAACTAGATGATTTTCTCAAATTTAATTTTCCAGGTTGGATAGGAAAATGGAATACGTGGGTTCAAATTTGAAAAATCAGTGTGACACTACATTTCTTTTAGCAAATCGATGTGTATATCTTTAAACTACTCTGTCAAACTTTACCAAAATTTTAATATGAACCAAATTTAAAACACACTCATGTAACCATAATTTACACAAAATTAAAAAAAAGCGATATGTGCATTAATAATATAGCGACTTTGGTCAAAAGTGATACTAAAAATTTAATTAGAGAAAGGAAATAGAACTTTAAAGTCAAAATATTTTTTTTTTGTTTTTAGTGAATGCGCTAAAGGTTTTATATCTTTAAGTACATATATTATGTCTCGGCACAAGCCCCACCTATCGATTAAATTTTCAATTAAAATGTTTGTATTTTTTTAACTGATATGTATTTTGAATTAGAATGCAATCGGACAGTAAATACGGCTTTTGGAAATATCACGACTACAGCGGCAACTATCGCTCCAATTTTTAAATAATATACATACATAATTTATGTGGCTAGTACCCGTTTTGAATTTGGATCAAATCGGGCAAAAAAACGAAGTTTAGAGACATCTCGGGTATTCGATATGTTATGTACTTGTGTATAATTAAATTATATTTTAATTTTCAAAAAGGTAGCAACCCTCATCAAAATATACCTATAAACTCTGCCCTAGCGAAAGAACGGTTTAATATACATGTATGTTTTATTTTCATATAACTTACGTATAATTTTATTAAATTCGGCGTTTCAAACAGCTGGCAGCCCCTATAAAAGCTAACTATGAATCCCACTGCCGAGACGAACCGCTTGGCACACATATTTTAATGTTTCGTATAACTTGCGTATAATTTTATTAAATTCGACTTTTCAAACAGGTGGCAAACCTCTCCTACGCAAAGAAAGCCATGCTTAATACTTGCCTGGGGTATAAACTAATAACTATGCAAAGCTTCAGTTTTAAAACAGGTGGCAACCCTATAGAAACAGATTTTTGAAATTAAACTTTCTTAAACCATTTAGTTTGACACCCATATTGTAAAATTTCATTTAATTTTACTTAACTTACGTTTTAACAGGTGGCAACTTTCTTTCAACATATTTCGAATTTTAAAAATGAAGCTTTTGTTTGATACCCATATTGCAATATTTGATTTCCCTGATTATTTTAAATAAATATAAGTTTTTAAAAAGGTGGCAACCCAATTTGAAAATTGGTTATAAGGAAACCCATGCAGCGAACTGCATACATACATATGTACATATGTATGTGGCAAATCTTATTCAAATCTCTTCAGACGTCATTTAGCAATATCTGATTTAATGCCACCAGCTGAACTGTAATTGAATTGAAAAGCAAAATACGCGTCTACAGCGCCAACTGTTAAGAAATTTACGCCTTTCTTTTCCCCAAACTTTCGCATAGAAATTGTGAACAAGCCCTCAGTAGGAAGTATCCAATTTGGTGCAGTCGTTTTCAATTTTAACGCGTCCTAACAAACCATGATTCTTATATATTTATTTAAGTATATATACATATATACATATGTACATATTTATGTTTATAAAATTAATATTTAGCGGATTGTAATCACCATCACCGCATTTGCCTTTGGTGCAATTGCATTAGAATCAACAACAGCAAATAGCTTCAGTCGACTGGAATGGCAACATGACGTTGGGCAGATGAGCGCACCCAGGTGTGAAAATGTTGCTGCCTTCGCCCACCAATTGCACGCCTGTTGGTTGCCCTTTTGCAAGTGATTTGCTCTCTCTCACAACGCAAATGATGCAAATGGGCGGGAGTGGCGCGTCATGTTTACCTGTTTATTTGTTTGTTTGTTTGTTTGTTTGTTTATGCATAAATATTCATATGCGTTTTGTATGTATGTACACATATATATAAACAATATATACCTAGATATCTACATATACATATGAGCGGCCTAGGTTAGTTGTTGTTTTTGCTATTATTGCGTATATGCATAGTTTAATATTTTATAATTAAAAAGCTAACACTAACTAACACCGAGTTAGGTGTGTGCGCGCAAACAATAAATAAACAAAATCCTTTACAAATATTTACCATTCGCATATAGCGAAAGCCAAAGTGTTGACTTCAAAATAAAAATATAAACAAAAAAATAAAAAATCAGCACAAAATGGAATGAAAAGCTCAAAAAAAAAAAGTCAACCAAAAAATTGACCAACTTCAGCGGCGTCACAAAAATATGCAGCTACTGCCTTCAATGTAAATAAATAGAAACAACAACAATGTGGAAAAAACTATGTAAATTCGATTTCGCTCAGTTGCCAAAACGCTTCTAAAGTTGACTTAGGCGGGCTTGGTTGGTAGGGCAGTACGAATAGTTCAATATATATATATGTATGTAGATATGTAAGTTGGTATGTGTATATATATGTATATATAAATACATAGATATGTAACGTTGTGTTAGGTTGTGTATTGCAGATTGTTTAGTTTCGTGTTAGTTTGCACGCTTATTAGCGAATTATGTCAATTGGCAACTAAATTGGTCATAATTTATGAGCACAATTTATACAAAAATTATTATATGATAAATGTTTTTCATGCACATTAGGCCGAGGCGATTTTATTACACCTATCGCGAGTGTCGAAATTATGATTCCGAATTATGATGCAAATATATAAAATTCTTCTACTTCCATGACATAAGTAGCTCAAAAATTTTATTCTAACGGAACATGCTTGGTTTACATGCAATTTCCAAGTCCCTCAAATGAGCAAATAGCCTCGTCATTTGCTATATAATTTTCGTGTAAAAGTTTAGTTTAATTCAAATTGAAATCGTTATAACAAAAAGTATAATCGTTTTTGAGATCTTACCAAATTCATGTAGTGGACCTATGTATCTCAAATATTATTATTTACATTATAAAGCCACTTGATTAACTTTTATTACTATTGCAACTAAATTTTCTTATTATCTTGCTGGCTTAGTGGCTATACATGACCCTTTTGACAATTCTGGGTAATTAATAGCAAAATCCTCTAAAAAAATTAAAAATGAAAAAACATGTTTAGCTTTATTTCTTGGGTATAAAAGTTTGATCTTTTACGATGAGAAGAACAGCTAATCTAATATAATAATAATAATTTGGCGCTAACACCACATAGCTCGGTGTTTGGCCGAATTTCTCCTACAATTTGTGTTGTGCGTCTTGATGTAACACAAATTGAGGGACCTACAGTTTTACGCCTACTCCGAACGACGAATGTTTTTTTGTGAGAAGTTTTTTTTCGTGGCAGAAATACATTCGGAGGTTTGCCGGAGGCCTGCCGAGGAGCGACGAAAAATTTTAAGCCATACGAATCGCTCTGGTCTAATACACATTTAAGTAAGTTGCTACAATATTTACATATATTAACGTAAATTTTTGT
Organism: Anomoia purmunda; assembly: GCA_951828415.1. Taxonomy (NCBI): domain Eukaryota; kingdom Metazoa; phylum Arthropoda; class Insecta; order Diptera; family Tephritidae; genus Anomoia; species Anomoia purmunda. The sequence continues at coordinate 131,114,250 of OX639993.1, read as the reverse complement.
ATATGATAATATTCATAGGTTAGTATTTTTGCCAATGTTTTTTTTTTATTGTACGAGACAGATCCAAACACTCAAGCAAAATTTTCCCATTGTGCTAAAGGATGTAGAGCCGCGTTAATTTATTGAAATTGCTCACACTTCTTTTTAAAAGTGAAAATTGGCAGAGAACGACAGAGTACTATGTAACAATCCTAGTTTCCACTAAAATTGTACGATACTTTATCCTGAATCCAGTACTGCGATTCTAAAATTTTTTACAACAGTTTGCATATCGTTAACTTTGACAGTTTTCTTACGACGGATTCGTTTACATTTGCAATAAGAAACCCAAGCAAAAATCTAACGGTAATTAAGTTATTAATTAGTAAAAATGTCCATCTATTTCATCTCTTATAAATGTAGAACTTTTCAGCGAAGGGCGAAACACATATTTTTTCTTCTGTAGGTTCTGTAGGTCGGAATTTTACCTCATTTGAGACCCTCCAAAATCTTAAAAATGTAATACGTTCTTCGAATTAATTTACTTTTATTTTATTACAATTCTTGTTTAAAAATTTCTATTTCCTATTACTATGAATTTTCAATGTTGCGCCCAACTTGTGTATGGAGGAATATTTTTAATGTTTAAATTCCTTGTTCAATTTATGCAAATAAAGCGCCAGTTATGAAATTTAAAATAGCTTATTTAGTTATTACATACATATTGGACATCAATTGGTTTTACATATTTTACATTATAGAACCAATTTAAAGAGGCATTGCTGATTTTTTTAAATTGTTAAATTTTTGTTTCGAGATATGATTTTTGAATGTTTAGTTTTTTAATCCGCACTTAGTCCGATAATGGGATAACAATTGGGTCTAAATTATTAGAAAGTTATAAAATTCACACCCCCTTTCCGCCCAAAATCTTGGAATTAATTTACCTTTATTTAGATTTAATTAGCGTAAAGTCCTTACAAAATATTTTTTTGAATACGCCACTGCCTGGTTCATAGTTCCCCATCTCTGAAAGGTATTCGTTGATTATACTTATAATTTGTATAAAATTTTATTATGTGTTTTTGGGCTAGATGTTCTTCGGAAACACTTTCAAAATATTAGCTGCTGCCTACAACATAATCCGTCCCGAGCAAGCAAAACATTCTTTGGTTTGGTAATTCTGAGAGTGGCGCTAATGGTCTGATTCTAAGTTTGGAAAATGTAACGTACCACCTACCCTTAAGCGATCTGTTGACTCCTTTATTCGAAAATCTTCGATCCATTCATGAAATGCACTAAACTTCGCTTCCTCCTGAGGAAATAACATCGAAGATTTTATTTATCACAAAATAAAATTTCGCTAATGAATAAATCATTTCAAATACTACAGTAGCTGTCTGTAAATGCCACATAACTACGTGTAGTTAACGACGAACATCGCTATCTTTTTAATGACGTAATTAGACTTAACGAATTTTGTCGCTAAGTTACAAATGCCATTCACTACAGTAGAGAGCACTTGGGGCGCAAAACTTTAATAACGTCGAAACAATACGCTAAAAATAATATACTAAAAACATCGGCATGTCTAATATTATGATTTAATTAAAAAAAAAAATTATATATACAGGATGCGCCATCAATTCATCCGGTAAGAGAATGTTGAATAACTTTTGAAAGAAACAATAGATTGCAAATAATGGTGGTTTTTTTATCTCTTGATGATGATAAGAGGCAAAGTCCTGGAAAAATATCTCATTGTCAAAACGCTTCCGCAGACCCAGCGAGGTGGAGTCATGGCTAGTTGCCCGCTAGCCATTGGATCTATTACCATAACTATACCATTTACAACAGTATTTCAAAAAAAAAAAACAAATGGTCTTACGAAAAGGGCAGATGTATTTCGGAAAAACTCAAAAGTATTTCAGAAATACTCAAATGAATTTCGGAAAACCACAAAACTATTTCAGAAAAGGCAACATATATATTTGGAAAACACAACTGTATTTCAGAAAACCACGGTTTTATTTTTGAAAAGGTCAAATGAATTTCAGAAAATACAAATGTATTTCAGAAAAGCACAAATTTATTTCAGAAAAATATTTATAGAATATTTTTGGATACGTAGTAACAATAAAGCATATGTTCGTTCGTTTTCTAAATGCATATTTTATAATGAGCCGTTATATTCGCATTTATAATTCTTTTATTACGTTGGCCGAAAAAAGAAATGGTATAAGGCAGGGGCGGATCCAGAAACGATTCTTAGGGGGTGAAATAACTTTATCTATACTTCAAATCTGGAATAAGTGTTATTCGGAATCATAGTCGGTGTGAAGTTAAATCGATTAGCAGAAAAAATTTTTCTATTTATTTAGAAACCGTTATTTTCTATCATCATAAAAAAAAACATTCTAAAAACATTTTTCTGAAATACATTTGTGCTTTTCTTACATACATCTGCGCTTCTTTGAAACACATTATTTAACATTTTCTGAAATGCAGTTATAATTTTCTGAAATCCATTTGGCCTTTTCTGAAATATAACAGAGTTTTTCTGAGGTACTGTAGGAAAAGGTGTAAATTTTCACTTACATTTTGTTTGTGCTTCTTTTGTTGGTTTCTAAATTTACAGTTTTTAAGCAGAAAACAAAAATTATGAATTTAAAAAAAAAAAATTCTTATTCAACAAATTTAAAAGTTGATTTCATATAAAAATTAAATCTAAAATTCTAATATTAACATAGTCGCTTCTCGCTAGGAATTGGCAAAGCTCCGAGTGTATTTCTGCCATGAAAAAAAAAATCTCACGAAAATCATTAAATCCTCTTTTCAGCTACATATCATGTAAATATTGAAGATCGATTCAGAAATGTCCAAGTTCTAGAAAATCATGAGGTCTTTGTAAAACGAGGGTTTTAACACTTCTCTAGGGGAATTTATGAAACTTTTTTGAAAAGAAAAAAATTAAAAACAATAAAAAATTCATCGCTATTGCTCCAAATTAATGAACAAGCCATTACAACTTTATTACCGTAATTTGGTATTAATCTATGTATGTATAAATATTTTACTGAGTTTATGATGTTTATAAATAAGTGGAATATATAACTTAAAATCAAAAATGTGTCACAATGCAGCAGTTCAGTGTGCTTTTTTTATCTAATACTTTTGGCACTTTTTCAATTCCAATATGGAAAATTATGCCTAAGAAAAAGTCGACATCCCTGACTATACAAAAGTGTGCGCTTACAACGGGTTGAGGATTTTACTTGCAAATTGATATGACCAAATCTCTCATAAATGTAAGCTCTTCTCGATGACAATCATAAATCATCCGTTGGCAAACACCTTCAATATCTCTTCTAATATCCCTTTGTCTATCATGCTTCTGTGATTTCAAATTTTTTATTTTATTTTATTTTACGTTTATGGGAAAAAGGATCACATCATATTTTCAGATATGTACATATGTACATATGTAGGAGAAAGGATGTGTGCTCATGTAAATATATACATACATACATATGTATATAAATGCGTTTGCATGTTGATATTTTAATGTGCCTTGCACGGCTGTACGATGAAGAAGAAATTTAAACTCGTTTCACGACATTTTTCGTAAAATCTTGCAAAGGGTTTTTTTTTCTGTCAACAAGCAGATATTACTTTTATGCAAAGAAATATTTGTAGATGTGTGCATATTAAGTGTTTTTACTTCAAATTTTATCGTGTGCTTGCTTTTGGCTTTACAAGATGTTCTCTATTGGGAATTCAATTTCATTTCATTTAAATTAAATCGTTTTAAAGTAGACAAATATAAATTTATATTAAAATTGTAGTTCACTGAAGAGTCAATTCGGAAATTTCGCTTCCATAGACCAATTGTGTTATTTAGATATGAATGATTTTTTTTACATATAGAGCCCTAGTTGCAAACAAAAAAAAAAACCTAAGAGAGATTTTTTTTGTAAATTTTCTTTTTATGTAGAAATAACCCTTGAGTATATAAAGTTCAGGGGAAATTTTCAGCAACTTTCAAACTGAAAATATTGAGCAACAAAACTGTTTTTTATTGTTTATGCTATAGAACGAACCAAAGGGTGTTTAAATTTTAAGGGCCGATGTTGATTTTGAATGAAACACAAATTATTTTGGAAATTATTGTAATTTCTTTTTATTATGATAATATGGTGTGGTTCAATTATGTATGGAACAAAATATCGGCCAAATGTTCGCCGCGACCTCGGCGGCACACCTCCATCCGATGGTCCAAATTTTCGATGACGCTGAGGCATAATTGAGTTTCTATGCCGTTAATGTGCCGAATTATTTCATTCTTTAGCTCTTGAATTTGTTGCTTGTAACCCCAAAGAAAGTAGTCCAACGCTGTCAAATCACATGATCTTGGTGGCCAATTGACATCGCCACCACGTGAGATAACACGGCCATTGAATTTGTCGCGCAAAAGAGCCATTGTTTCGTTGGCTGTGTGGCAAGTGGCACCATCCTGTTGGAACCACATATCGTCCACATCCATATGTTCCAATTCGGGCTATAAAAAGTTCGTTATCATCTTACGATTTTGAAAAAAATACGGTCCGATGATGCCGCCAGCCCTTAAACCGCACCAAACAGTCACTCTTTGTGGGTGCATTGGTTTTTCGACAATCACTCTTGGATTATCATTCACCCAAATGCGGCAATTCTGCTTATTGACGAATCCACTGAGGTGAAAATGTGCCTCATCACTGAAGATGATTTTCTTCGAAAATTGATCATCCACTGTTGCCATTTCTTGCCAACATTCTGACACGTTGCTCGATTGTGTATCTTTCCATGTTCAAATTGAGTTAGTCTGAAATTGAGAAATGTCAAATGAAATGCAGAAAAAAACTTGACGTTTAGGTGTGGTTCACATTCAACATCGGCCCTTAAAATTTAACCACCCTTTATATTTTTACGACAATCAATGAACCATTTTATTATGAAAACCCCTGTGTATATTGTAAAAAAAAATTAAAATGGCTTAATTATTTGAGCGGAACTCTATATATCTTAGCATTAAAAAGAAAATTATGAAAAAAAAAATTTGCATAAATTTTTTGCGGTTAGGGCTCGATAATTTTGAGCCAATATGAGTATTTAATAAGTTGACAGCAAGGAGTATTTATGTATAAATTATATTTCAAAATTCCGTCTTTTTTACTAACTTAATTGCTGCATTTTAATTTGCTGGACCAAGTCTATGTCGCAGTAAAGCTCATACAACTGATCGCTTCGCCGTCTGCGGTATTAGCTGTCGCACTTTCGGAAAATATTTCTCCAGAACACTCCCTGTTTTAGTGTCACACAATGGCACGGGAATGTTGAGAAACTTACAGAGTGCGCTTTGATTGCCTACTCAGCCAAAAATAGCAATTCATTGCAAGATAAATTCGCTGTTGGAGTCAAATGCTAGTCACCAGATAAAGGGAGTAGAGTACTCTCCGCTTAAACCACCTCTAGTAAATTGGTTTCCCCGCATAATTGTTAAAAAATATTTGTTATCCAAAAAATCTACTTATATTTTTCCACGGGTAATTGATTCCTCGGTTAATTTAACTGAAAATTGTGCATATTTGATGTGCAATTAAGCGGAGAAGACAGTAATAATTTTTTCAAAATTTTAATTGTCCACTGTGATGTACTAGGTGCAAATAAGCAAATGACAACGCATTTTAAAGCATATATGGTTGTGGAGGCCGATGATTTTTTATAGAAAGTGGAGCCTGACCGGTATAATTCCGCTTACTTCCGAAATATCTCTTCCAAACATAATGAAAAAAAAGTCGCACGATAGGATGTTACCCTGTCTGAAGCCTCGATTGGTACCAAATGGGTCAGAGATGTCCTTCCCAATTTTGTCGGAGCCGGTGTTGCACATCGACATTTGAAATAAACGTATTAGTTTTACAGAGATACCAAATTCAGTTATCGCGGCACGAAGGCAACTTCTTCTCTCCCTGAATTAATGTCGTCGAAGAGATGGTGTGTGTCGATCCACTTCTCGCGGATGCTTTCAAATATTTGACGTATCGTGGATATCTGGTCGATGGTGAACTGAATGCATACTGATGCAGTATAGTTCGTGGAAAATTGGCTCCAGTCTTTTACCCAATAAGCTTGATGGAATTATAAGAAACATTAAGACTACTGATCCCGCAGTAGTTGGCACATATTGAAAGATCACCCTTCTTGTGCGTTTGACAGAACACAATTACATTCCAAACGGTGGAAATGCATTCGTTCGATCATATTCTTCATTCGAGGTGGTGCATGGACCTTATCAGCTCTTCGCCACCATTCTTGAATAGCTCAGCTTGTCTCAGATTGTAATCCATCAGCGCCAGCGGATGTCAATACCATCATCAGCGATTTGGGATTCGGGATATTAACCTTCTCCGACGAAATTTTCGCTGTCGCCATTTAGCAAAATGGAGAATTTTTTCCTCCACTAATTAAGTGTGCTTACTTAAGCCGCCTCACTCTTTATTAAAACTTCGGTCATTTCACGCTCGTCACACATACGTATTTCGGCCTAATTTTTCTTTGTTCGAATAATACGTCTATCTTCCTTTCGCAACTACCAGTAGCGCTGCCATACAACTCGCGTTGCGGCCGATCGCAGTGTAGCTCTGTCGGCAGCGTCTTTCTCTTTCCTGGAATCGCAACATTCCTTGTCGTACTAATTGCTCTTTCGGGATCGCTGGAATCCAAGAACTTTCTCAGCAGCGGTACGTAGCAAGAGAAAAAAAATTTGCTTCCAATGCTCGGGGATTACGGATTGCTGAGAAGTGGCCTAAGTTAGCAGGTGTGAGAGGCGAGTGGCGAAAGTGGTATCTGTCTGTTGCGATTGTTGGTTCCCGATGCCGAGCTTTCTTTGCGTATTTAGACGCATGTTCTTTGCTGCACACAGACATATGTATGTGCATATTAGCTACTATAAGATAAAGATTCTAAGCCCGCTGGGGACTTATCGGAGACTGAATTTTCCGAGTGACCATAGATCCCTTCCTGACTTATCCTTAGATGTAAGTCCATTTCTCTACAGAAATCTAACGCCGGACTTGCGCTCGTTGACATGGGAGAGGCAGTAGACGACAAGGTTCATTGGACTTCTTACCTAGCCCCGCCCATTTAATTTCTTAGATTACGGTGATATCAGCCTTTACTATCAAGAGAGCATCATCCTCATTAAGGCGTCGGACGTTCCAAATGCTTGCCCTCAAACTATAGTCCGTAATACGTTGCCTGTTGCCGTCATCGATTCCAAATGCATGGGCTTTATTCCTTCCGATTCCGAAAAAATTGCTCGAAATCGAAACGGAAGAAAAGCAGTACCTTTAGACATTTCAAAAAATCGATATTTTTAATTATTTTATAGGTAGGTATATCGCCTTACAATATCGTGTCAAAGTTTTAACAGCTCATTCTCGAAATTGTGAAAGAGATGCTTGTCGGAGGTAGCTGGCGCTGAGCCCGCCGACTTCTTGACGGCAAACTTTTAATTGCTCTAAACCATGTTTTTCAAAATTATGCAAATGATAATAAAAAGAAAACTAGTGGGCCAATTTTCCTCATCGAACATTGATTTGAAAAAGCATACAAAACTGTTCTGTATAGACAAAAGATTTTAAAAACTCATTTTTAAACTCTTTTTTAAACTCTTTTTAATTGCAAGTGCAACAATTTTTTTTTTATCGAATTTTTTTTTGGAGCCTGTTTTAAAGCATTAATTTTGGAATATCGCAAATATTTTAGTCTATCGACGATTGCTAATTTTCAATTTTCACTTTTGTAAAAAATATTATATTTATTTGAAAAGAACTGCATTTCGGCCTCTAAATGCACTTCCCCCCTGAATGAGATTAGATAAAATTACCTTGAAACGCAAAATTATCAGGCGCTTCTCGTATATGCATATGCACATGTATGTATGTATATCATTTATATAAGCAAGCAACTATGTGCCCATGTGTATGTACAAAGGAAGTGTGCATTTAAGCCGATAACTACTTCTTGCATTAGCATTGGTTTAGCTCGATTGAAATTTTTGATTGATCTGAAGTGTACACATCGCAGTTGGCTTGTCCTTTTTCGCTTCTTAACAACTACAGACATACAATAAGTACTTTCATCCGTCATTCGCTTGCTGCTTCTTTTCTTATTTATTCCCTTCCCAACCCTTCTTCTTCTGCTATCTTTTAATAAAAATTGTATTGTTTCCTGTGCGTCTCTGCCTGCTACGGAAAACACACACCTCAAAGCGATTGCGATTGCTGTAAGTTTTCGCTTCTTCTTATTCCTGCCCACATCCACACGTACATACATATATTTTTTTTTTTTTTTTAATGTGGGGATATTTTCATATTTATAAGATAATTGAAAGCGGGTATTGCCAAATTAAGGTTGTTGTTGTGTAAACAACCAGCAGCAACGCTACATACATTCATATAAATGTTTGCATACGATATATAAGATATACATATGTACACATACATGTTTGGGTGTATTTGCAAGGGACATATTCGTGGAAGTATGTATGTAGATATGCACACATCCACACATACATACACATGAAGTGCTGGGCAGACTGCTGTCGAGAAACACCAAAGTGGACGTTCGCCCATTCGCCTTTAACTGCATCCGTTCGTCCGTCTATGTACCCTCGAGGTTAGTAATAAAATCATACCCGTACATACATATATATGTATATATCTACTGTTTATTTGTGCATACAATATGTATGTATAAATTTCGATATCCAGTAGGAAATGTTTGTGTAAGTGATTATTATTGCGGCATAGTTATATAAATTAGTCATTGCTTTATTTAAGAGTATACGAGTAATTTACCTTATTCATAGTCGAGTTAGAGCTAGCGCTAAAGTTAAAATAAGTAAAAGCTAACACTAAATTAGTTGATAAATCTACCAAATAAAACAAGATTTTAATTTATATGTGCTCGGAATGTTTCAGTTGTGATTTTTATTTAAAAAAAAAAGCGTGCAAGGGGATAAGAGATAAATATGGGATAGAGTTTTATAAGAAATTTTTTTAGGTTTGGCTTAGTAAAAATAGTAGTAGCTTTTTTTTAAATGAGTAGTGAAAAGTAGTAGCATTCGTTAAAATAGTAGTAGAAATAAGTAAAAATTGTAGTAGTAATTAGTAGAGCGTTAGTAAAAATAGTAGTTAAAATTAGTAAAAAGAGGAGTCGTAACAAGTAGTAGCATCAGTTAAAAAAGTGGTAGAAAAAGTAGTAGTAATTAGTAGTAGCACTAATAAAAATTGTAGTAAAAACTAGTAAAAAAAAGTTGTAGTAATTAGTAGTAGCATTAATCAAAATAGTAGTAAAAATTAGCAAAAAGTGGAGTAGTAAAAAGTAGTAGAATTAGTAAAAATGGTAGTAAAAATTAGAAAAAATAGTTGTAGTAATAAGTATTAGCATTAGTAAAAATAGTAGCAGTGGTAGCCGTAGTGATAATAGTAGTAATTAGTAGTAGTAGTCACTATTAGTAGCTGTTGTTGCAGTAGGAGTAGTTAGTAATAGTATTAGTACTAATAATTAGTATGTGAAATCGCAGTAGTAGTAGTAGTAGTAGTAATATTATTAGTAGTGGTAGTTGGTAGTATTCGTAAATGTTGTAGGCGTAGTAGTGCTAGTAGTTAGGAAATAGTAGTAGTTGTAGTAATTAATAGTAGAAGTAGTATAGGTATTTGTGGTTATAGTGGTGAACCAGTCCCGAACAACTGAAAGGTCCTGAAAGGGTCCCGAAATATCTAAGCCAAAAAGATAGCGGGAATGGTCTACATAGATCTTGTCCTCATGTGGTCCTGAACTAGTGCCGAAATGCTCCCAAGCTGATTGGTATTTATAGTACAAATCTATATATAGTACGTATTTTTGTGGCTTTTGTCATAGTATGAGCGTCCTAAAGAAGTTATACTTTAAAAATATTAAATAAGTCATATTTTGAAGATATTGAAAGGGGCTTCGACATAATGAATTATTCGCGGTTATTAAGAATACCAAAAATATATAAGTAAGAATTCAATTCGTTTGATCGACAGAGAAGACTTCTTTAACCTCTACAGGCTAGACCAAGCCACTGTTCAGATTTTTATAAAGTAACGTAATTTGTTTAAATAGTAAAGCTTCTCATAATCGGACGTTTATGAGATATTTTTTGGTCGACCAGTTATTAAAGTTTTCGGTTATAAGGAAGATATTTGTATGGAAAAATTAATGAAAAGTTTGGTTACACGAAATTTTTGATGCTATTGAAACTGCCGGTTTATAAGGACTGCCCGTATAGAGAAATTTCATGGTATATATTGTATATTTACATATGTATGTACATTAGTCTAATAAGTTTTAAATAACTTATTAGCAACTTACTTACTTTTTCCATTTCATTTCCAAACAGCGCAGTAATTTAAAGTAAACAATGAGCTGGGCAAACGTCAAAATGCCTGTTTGACGGTATTGAGTAATAGATTTTTTAGGGAAGTAATAGAATCTGGCATAAAGTAGGCTCTTGGTAAGGTATGGCACTAAACTGATCATAATATACCTCAAATTAAAGAGAACTTTATCTTTTTAGTATTACTCTAACTCAGGACCATGATTATGTGCAATTGTTTACAATCAATGTAATTTTGCCGAGTACAAAGCAGTCGGGAAGTGCATTAATTGAGGGCTTTCGTAGGTATTATAGCTTTCTAAATTTATTGGCTAAACGCATAAACCATTAAGTTCCACCTAATTCGCTAGATTTCTTATTCGCCAGAATTGATGCAACCATATGAATTTTTGTAATGTATTAATTTAATCTACTTTTTTCCACAGATGTCAGTCTGGTTTAAAGTGCATACGAAACCAAAAAAAAAAAGACCTTGTGAATTGCCAAAATATTTTTTAACAAGAGTGCAACCCCCTTTGAAATTATTTTCAAGATTCAGTATTCTTTGAATTTGAGTTTGGTGCCGTAATATTTCGTTTGACGAAATAATTTCATTCAGCTTACCTATTAAAGCAAGAAGCAACCCTCTTTAAAAATACTTTCGAAGTAAATATTTCCCAATACTCCTTCGTTTGACACCCATATTCTAATATTTGACTTAACATATCAATAAAATTGTACTTAATTTTTGAAACCGGTGGCAACCCTCACCAACAATATTTTTCAAACCACAGCATTAATTTAACTTCTTAATCTAACTTTATATAACTTATTTTGTTTCATTTCTTTCAGTTGATTTTAACCTTTAAATCAGGCGGTAACGCTTTTTCAAAATAGCTTAAATGGTAATCCAGATTATGGACGATCTGTATGTGCCAAATAACCAAATTAGGCAAGTCAATAAATAGTTGTAATTATTTATTTTACTGAATTGAACTTCTTAAACCGTTTGTCATTCTATTTTAAAAATACTCTATGTCAATCCTGATATATCCAAATCCGTTCCGTCGTTTCGGTGAGAAAACGTAAAAATATACTTAAAATACTTGCTTTCTAGCTTTCTTAATTTAGAAGTTACAGCCAAAAATAACTCGAAAAAGTGTGAAAATTTCCAATTTTTGTAACTTTTTTTCTGGCATAAAAGTTAATCTAATAGTTACAAAATCTAAAAGAATATATACGCTTTTCATATCCAAAGTGGCATAGCTTTATGCTAAATGTAGCTCAGTTTTTAGTTTTGCCATTTGTAAAACAGTGTGGAAAAACATTGAGAAAAAGTCAACCCATTTGAGACAAATTCATGAAAATGCTTCAGCACCCTGTATCTCAAAATCGAGATGGGACGGATTTAGCACCGGGAAATGAACATTTTTTGGGAGATTTCCAACTGAAATTGTGGATGTAGCAAAATTTAAATTGACCGTTTTTATTTAATTTGCAATAACTCTTACATTTTCTATCCGATTTATTCGGTCTTTCAATAAAGAGCTAGAAAATGTCTGAAATTTCAAACAGTATTACTCTGGTTTACACGAAGGATATACCAGTGTAGAGAAGCAGAATATACCTTTAGAACGGTATCCATGGAAAGCTATATTTTATTTCTTGTTATGGAGTTTTTTTTTTGGTAATAACTGCAAAAAGAACTCTACAACCGTGGTTTTGCCTATATTTTGAAAACGCTTCTTTGTAAAAATAAGTTTTAAAAATTAATGTCTGACCTCTGTTTCGCGTAGAAACAAATTTGTGTGTAAAAACAATCAGCGGGCTGAAATTCATATAAAAAGTCCTGTTTCATTAAATTTATGTACATTTAAAAAAAAGTCTCTGTAATTATTTTGGCATGACACAAATTTTTCAAGTCATCGAAACTATTATCTTGTGACTGAATTTTATAATGTCAATTATTTCGGAATTGTTATCAACTGAACAACTATTGTTTTTTCTCTTTCCAACACTATCGCATATTTTTCCAAGTTAGTTTTGTTGCTTTCGATGCAGTTCGTTATCCCACCTACTGTTCTTTTGCAACTCGGTTCATTATATATGGAATAAAATTCAGTAAAATCACAACTCAGTTTTCCTTATAGGCCCAAATATACAATTGAATATTAGTCATTCGCTAGTAAAATGATTTGATATCTCACACAAAACAGAAAGAAAGAAAGTAAGCTAATATCGATAATTATCGAAATGTGTCTATATTCCGGCAGGGCACATTCTTAACTCTCCCCATATTATACGAATATTTTTGGATGTGTGCTCTTCACTATGGAGAAAAAAGTTGACGAAGCGCGCAGTTGCATGGCTATGATGGAGGCGGCGTCAAAGGACGGACGACGTACAGCGATGATGGCGACGCCGTCGAGCATATCCTTTGTGTACACAACAATCTTGTGTCTGTATATGGAATGAGCTTTTTATTGTTTTTTCGACGCGTGTGCACGTTTGTAAGTGTTTTACTTGGGCGCGTGGAATAGCTCGCAATGAAGTAAGTACGTGGCTGCCTATTTTGTTCTACACACATCCATCCATACATATGTATATTTGTATATATGGATGTGTGTGTGAGGCAACGTGTTTATATAGCGCATGTAGTTCATTTCATTTTCATGCTTAAATTGCACGGATTTTATTAAATTGCATTCGCTGTAGTTGTTTTTCAATTTGGATCATTCGCTTTCACGCATTGCCCGTAGCGGCGATTTTATTTCGCTACATTTTATTTGATTTAATTTTATATGATCCTTTATGTCGTTGGCGCCTTCACTCAGCATAAATAGATTTTTGGGCGCCCCAGGTTTCTTGTAGTTTTGCTAAATTGTAATTTGCTTGTTTCGTTTGGTGGGAACTTTCCTCGTCTAAACAGGGCGAATAGTTTATATACATATATACATATGTATGTACGTGTTTTATTTTCTTAAATTATATTCCCTTTCGTGTTTTTGGTTTATTATTCGTATGCTGGTTGTGGTGAAGTCAAAAAAATAGTTGCTATTTTGCAGTTATATTTTATTCAGGGACCGAAGATCACAATTATTTTTTCCAAAGTATTAAAAGTGTGTGGGAAAATATTGTTGTAGAAGAAAATTATCAAGAATCCTGGCTTATTTTTATTTTTTCAACCTGTTGGGAAAAATCCGGACTTTTATTTTTTTAGTAATATAGTTAAAAAAAGTTCTTTCCTAATAATAAACAAATCGGTTATCCAAATTCAACAAATTCAGTATCTAATGAAAGAGGACTGAAATATTTAAATGATGAATGCCACCTATGGAAAAATATTTCAATTAAAAATATTACTTGAAAATTATTGGTAATTTCGAATAATTTTCTTGCAAAAAGTTCAGAGACATATTTGAAGCTAAAAGTTGTTGTTTTTTATGCATTTTATTTGTTATAAATATTCATTTTACATAAAGAGAATGAGACCAAACCCAAATATATACAGAAATTTTGTTGCCTTGGCATACAGCTGAAAGAAATAATCGTGCTGATAATATTTGCTGGGTTATTTTGTTTAAACTTAAAACTCTCACGAGAATTTGAGAAAACATATAAATTTTTAAATATTAAAAGCTGTCATATTGAGCGCACTAGCTACTCAGGTCTTATGTAAGTGTTTTGATTAATTGATAAGATTAATAAAAAAATTCGCTTAATTAACAATTTAAATCAAATGTTAATACTAAATTCGGTGCTTTTTAAGTAAGCGGTGTTTGTATAGCACTTTTACCAAGAAAATATGAGCATGTGAAATCCTCGCGAACGATAGATTGCTATGATAGATGCCTTTTTCGCCATTTGGGTTAATTGTGTTATAATAGTGTTGATAATGAGACCATTCCATCAGTTTTGATTTACGCCAGTGTACATATAAATAGTTCTTCAAATCTGTAGTGAAGGATGTAATAAATGTTACCACCGGCGATGACCTGGCATCCTTTGCCACTTTATCGGCGAATTTATTTCCTGGAATGCCTTTGTGGCCAGGAACCCAAAGAAGTTTGAGTTGTATTTCATTAAATGGAAGAAGTTCCTCAAAATAAATCCATTATCCTATGGATGTGAATAAAATTGTATTATTCATTTAGCAAATTAATGCGTCGGGGAAAAGAAAAGAAGTCGTCCAATACTACAATTTAATCAACTTTTACGTTTCGATGAATGTTAAATCCAGCCAAGCCATTTAGTCGATTTCCTTGGTTAAGGTAGAAATCGTATGGAATTCCAGTTTTCTCACAAATAACATGCATTTTTATACCTCGAGGATTGTTCTTTCCTCTGTGCCAAACATTATAGTTTACACTTAAAGGGTATAATTTGTACATTGATGTTTACGTTCTGTTCTATTGGTTCTTGAAAGCGCCGATTTTTCATCGCATTAATTAATGAACGTGCTTTTATAAATTTATCGCTACAATTATTTGGTACACTTAAATTTTGAACGAAATGTAAGGCAGAGCGCAGCTGCCTCAATATGATAGTATTTTTTACAATCGGAAAGCGCCAATGTTGGGTCTCAAAATAATGAGATCCAAAATCATGCAATAATAAAAATTTGAAGTCCAATCAGTATTTTAGTTTCTTCTTGCCTGACCAAAGCTTGTGATGTTGTTTGTGCAGCATGGAGGTGAGCATATAACATGGATTTTTCAAAATTGTCTTCTGTCATAAATTAATTAAAATAATACAATGGATTTTGATTAGAAATTTCATTGTTATCTTCACTATATTCAAAGGGCAAAGACACAGACTCATTTTCACGTCGGTGCCATCTAAAATCTGATTTCTACGTAATATTGAATTCAAGTCGAACTTTATCTACTGCATTGTCCTTTTCGTTGCCCAAAAACATCTTTGAAACATCAGCGAAACCGTATGTTACATATGTATGCATTTATATTTCCCTAATTTAATTTAATTTAATTTGTGCAATATATTGATCAAATTACTTTTGCACGCCAATGTACAATATATTGTACATTATTTTCAAGTAGGTAAAATAATTTTTTTTACACCGTCTTTTATTTTATTTTTAATTTGCATTGATTGGAGAAAACTTAACTTACATATGAAGTTGCCTTATTTAAGTCTAAAATTACGTATTTAAATATTTTGATTTTTTCCGCTACCTTGTGGCGAGCGAAAATATTTGCATCAGACTATTTTTTTGGAAAACAATTAAAAATTGCAACCAAAGTAAATCCATACCAGGGGGTGTTATAAATACAACTATAAAATTCCCATGATTCAATAATGAAAGGTTTGATACATAATGACAGGTAATTTCTAGCTCTCCCGTACAAAAGGTTGCATTTGCGAAGGAAGTAAAAAGGGGAAGAATGTAATCCCTTTTTTTAAATTTTTTTTTTAACAAGTAGTCAAAATATGCAACTAGTTGTAGAATTTAAGTTGCATAAAATCCAAATATGTTTCATAGTCTACGAAATATCTGATGCATGGTTCTGATTGGAAACTCTTTCGTTATTATAAGTAAATAAAAGTGAGTTTTCTACATTTAGTGGTAAATTTATGAAATTTTTGGTACAATCAAATTTTTGTAGTTCACAATGAAAAACACATGTGATATATGTAGTTCTTTGTTCTTATAAAAGCCAAGCAACACAAATTCCTTTGAACACCAATATTACATATTGTGAGGTGAGCCATATTAATTCATTCACCAAAACTCACACAAAAACTCCCCACGACCCAATTGTTGAGACTTCTCTAATACGTTTGATTTACGATTTGGTAGGTTCCGACATAACTCAAAACAGCGTAAATTGAGCTTTTATTCTTCCACATGATTACAAAAACAAGGTTATTGATGGTTTCAAACAAGGTAAGTACTTTTTTTATTATATTACGTACAGAAAAATGTATGATACAAAAATTACATAACCATAAATAACAATCCATTTACAGGATTACGTTTGAACAATTTACATAGAATAGATAGAATTGAACAGAAAATTATTTCAAAGCGGCGACAGTGAAGTTCAGGAACATCAGTTATTAGCAACCTACTAAGAAGCAACTAATATTTCACTTGGGCATAAACGCTTATCATCTTTTCTAATGGCATACACACTCTAAGGTCCTAATTAAATATGTATATTAACTTTTAAAATATTTGATTTTTTTAAATACTAATTTAAATTCTCAAAACTCGGAATGCCCTCTCACTTTGGCAAGGAAGCGGTGGCACAGAGGAGGAGGTGAAAGAGCGTATGGATATGATCACAACGAGCAATGGGCTTTGAAAAGAAATGCTATAAAAAAAATAGGGAACAGCAAAGGTCTTGATAACCCACGCTCGCACACGGGTGGAGATAGAAATGAACTAGGGCACGGAACTTAACGGGCTAAGATGCAGGGAAACGGTCACTCAGTATACCAATCACGATTTAGATGCACAAATCACCTAATTAATTGCAAATAAAACCACATATTTGCATTACATAAAATATTTACATTTTTATAAAATACTTACTCAAATTGTCACATTTTTTACGAAAAATGTCAGCGAATTAAAACTTTGATTTTTTTCTTTTTTTTTGAATTTTACTACCATTTAAAAATATTTGATAAGATTTATACATAAATTTTCAAAGAAGTAGCACTGTTTTAGCTAAGGGAGACGTCATGTGAAGAGTGAGGAGCAAAGCTGTTTATGCATCAAACCTTTCATTTTTGAATCATGAGTTACAACTAGTTTTTTCTCGAGCTAAAATTTGTTATTTCTAAAAGCAAGTCTACTAGATTTGAAACTTATCGGGAGCCCAGGTAACTTTTGCAACATGCTCAAATTTTATTAAAATTTTTGGTTTTTTGGAAAATCCATGATATTTTTAACATGAATTCTGATCAATAAGATATTAGTGTATATAAAATTTGACAGTATTCACAAATTTTAGGTAAATTACTTTTCCTTTAGGGTTAATAATTTTCGCCATTTTCGCAGTCTGGGTAAGCCCTCTTGAAAATGAATGCAGTGGACATATGTATATTCTATTTATAAAACATCTACATACGTACACTGACAAAACAAAAGAACTTAAGAAAAAGGTTCCTTATTTTGATCTAATTTTTTCTTAAAATTTGCAGTTTTTTTAAATTGCCATTTTTTAAAATACCATATATAAAATGAAATGATTCAACTTTTGATAAAGACCTGCCTTTCATCGGCAGCTGAACTACAATGATGGCTCACTTGTGAAAAAAATTACCGTTTACCAAGCGCAAATTTTCTAACAGTTCTGATAAAAATTATTATTTAATACAAATAAACAGATTCCGAAGTTGTACCGAAGTATCCTCAAAAATATTATGCAACTTCTTTGGTATGAAGGTTGATAAAATAAGACTCAGACCTTTTAAGCATGTTCCTAATTCTACTACCAATAGGATTCCATTGCTTTTGCATCATTTTCCGAACAAAAGTTTCCTGGATGTCGCTCATCGATTCACTCGGCTATGATAGATATTCTATAAGTCATAGTTGAGTTACATAATACAGTCCAAAGTGTCTGGCCCGCACTATAAAATTAAGGGTAAATCTCAAACCACTATTATTAGTTTTTCTATACAGTATCTTTCCTTCAATTCAGTACACTTTTGGCAGCACTTTAGTAACATTTTGATACTCTGGCGTACAAAGCAACTAAGCTCGGTTTGATTTCCGTCTGTGCATTCCCCTCTTTTGACAAAAATTTATTAATCTACAGTCTTAATTTATTGCATAACATACGAGCATATCTTTGCAAACAATCAAATAATTAATCTTTTCTGTTGTGGATAGGTAGCAAAAAGTCACTAGATTTTATGACATAAAAGTATAATCTGGGTGAGCCAGAAACTTTTTGCAATTACTATATAACATAAAAAGCACTCTATTCGATTTGGCAAAACTCATGATTTTCCCAAAGAACGTAGATTACAAAGAAGTTGCATCACTCCTACCGTTCCACAAACAGAAAGTCTCGTTTACCATACCAGAGCTAATTTGACTTTTGCTGATTAATATTAGATTCTGACTAGATCCAATTGATATGGTGAAATCGGGCGAGAGTCCTTGCCACGATTTTTCGTCATCCCTTGTCAAATTTGGTTTGGAGACAAACCGGTTTCGGCGTTGTGCTATCGTCAGTGCCATTCTTCATTTTGTTCAGACAACATCTTCTGTTGCCTTGTTGTTGTTGCTATTAGCATGTTGTTGTTGTTGTTGTTGTAGCGGCTAGTCGCGCCCCGTAAAGAGCGGATTCACCCATGGTCGTTGTCGTCAAACTCATCTAGGGGGAGGCCCAGGAAACGTGCAGTTTCGACAGGGTTGGACCAGAGGGAGAGGGGGGTTAGATGAGTGGGTTTGAGAGGGCATGTGAATAGGTGGTTGGTGTCGTGCGGAGAATCTCCACATGCCGGACATGTGTTGGATATGTCGGGGTTGATTCTGGATAAGTAGGAGTTGAGCCTGCTACAGTATCCAGATCGTAGTTGTGCCAGAGTGACGCGGGACTCGCGGGGCAGCAGGGACTCCTCATCTGCTACAGGTGGTGGTTGGGCTCCGATGACTGCATTTGCCTGGCGGGAGTCAATGATGTTCGTGACTGTGTCTCTGTGGATGTTGCTTAGGACCCGCCGGTACGCCTCCGGATCCAGCGGTTGTGTGATGAGTGGCTGGATCTCGTCCTTTAGTTCTAGTAGATGTCTTCTAATGTGCCTGGGGGGCAGTTCCACGGCAAGCAGGTGCCCGTTTGGATGCCCCGAGCGGTGACATCCAGCAAGGAACTGCTTGCTGAGCATGAGGTTGTGCTCCTTAACTCGGAGCACATTGACCTCTTGGTGGAGATGCTCCTCAGGCGACATCAGAAGACATCCCGTCACCGTGCGGAGTGCGGCGTTCTGGCAGGTCTGCAGCTTCGTCCATTGTGTCCTGCTGGTTCCCGGCGACCAAACTGGCGCAGCGTAGTTTATTACCGGCCGGCCAATCGCCTTGTATGTTGCCAACAACGTTTCTTTGTCTTTGCCCCAAGAGCTGCCGGCGAGCGACTTGAGGACATTGTTGCGGCTCTGTACTCTATTGGCGATTGCGGTAGTGTGCGCGGAGAAGGAGAGCAGGCTGTCGAAAGTCACCCCCAGAATCTTCGGGTGGTTAACCGTCGGAATGGGGGTGCCATCGATGTGGATGTTAAGATCCAGCCTGACCTCCTTCGTCCAGGTGGTAAAAAGGGTCGCCGAGGACTTGGCAGGGGACAGCGCCAGGTTTCTGCTAGTGAAAAATTGGGCAAGATCCGAGAGATATCCGTTCACTTTCAAACACAGATCATCAATTGCATTGCCGGTTGCCATTATCGAGCAATCATCAGCATAGGAGACAATCGTGACTCCCTCTGGCGGTTGAGGGAGCTTGGAGATGTAGTGATTAAACAGTAATGGGGACAGGACGCCACCCTGCGGTACCCCTTGTTTAATCCTCCTTGGTTTCGATGTTGTGTCTCTAAACCATACCGATGATTGACGAGCAGCAGCTATTAGCATGTAGTAAGGGTTTGTGTTATAGCCGCCTCATATGTAGATAGGGGAGACCGGAGGGTTGTGAGACGGGTTTTGTTTTTTGACAAAAAATATAATAGAAAATCCATTTTTTTGCCCGTACAAATTTTTAAATCATGATTCAGTGTAACTTCACTCAGACAAGAGTTTCATTTGTTGAAATTTTAGTACGATCTTCAAGTTTTGCCTGCCTGCTCAAAAGTTGATTTTATTGGATTTTCGCAATGTTCAGGGGTTGTGAGACACAAATTTATAACAATGAAAACGGCTTAATTTTATCAAAATTTATAATTTTAATCTTTAATAGGGCACATTATGTGGTCTACAATTTATTCAAATTGCTTTTCCTCGATAGCAACCTCTTTTATAGCAGCCACAAAAACTTTGACATCAGTCGCAGGTTTGGCAGTCTGATCATCAAAAACACTGAATCCATCAACAATATTAGAATTAATGTTAAACGTTTTAGTTGTGTACAGAAACGCTTGTTGGCTTGCAAAGTTAAACTTTGGTATTGCAGTGGATTTCTGCAACTTTTTGTTATAGTCCCGTATGTGTTCGCGAAACCTTCCTCTTATTTTACGTCCCGTTTGTCCTAAGTAGCTGTATTGGGATTCGTAAGACAGTTTGTACACACTCTTCCTGTTTAGTGGGTACTCTGTATTCGTCCTGGTCCGTAAAATTTTCCCTAATTTATTTACTATTTTAAATGCTGTCTGAATGTTGTATTTTTTGAATTGCTAATTTGTATGTATCCTGTTACCGCCCAAGTCTTCCTGTCTTTCACTTTGCTTGCTGCTTCTTTTTAGCGCTCTATGATTCCTTCTAATTTTAACCGCCAAAGCCTTTTCGTATCCATTATTTTCAGGTTTTTTGAAAATTCTTTTTTATATGCTTCCTGCGTTAAAGGTGTTCGTTCTAGTCCATCTATTAGTTGCCTTAGTCTTGCTTTTTGTGTTTTGTTGTGGATGGGTCGATGTGTTATGTATTATCATGCTTTCTATAAATTTCATAATTACCCTTTCCTAGGATCTTGTCTATCGTAATTGTCAGATTCAGATAGTTTATTCTTCCCTCGTTTTCTCTTGCCATCGTAAATTTTATGTTTTTATGTTGTTTGTGATGGTAATCTAAGATTTCTTCTTCGTTGTTGTTGGTTACTGCGCAGATAATGTCATCATCATATCTTGCGGAGAATGTCGCACTTAATTTTGTTTTCAGTTCCTCAACATATTACCCATCTAGGGTTTGCATAAACATCTTCATGAGTATGGCCGAGATTGAGTTTCCCATGCCCAGTCCGTTCGCTTGCTGTATAACTTATTTTTTAATTTAAATTTTGGCGTAGCGTTGTCTTTAGAATATTTGTGATCTGTGCCGCCTTAATTTTATTTTTTGTATTTCCCAGTAGTGTTTAGTGCATCATGTGTGCACTACTGTGTCTGGTAGAGGTATGGACGGATATAACGATACCATTTTGCTGCCCTTCGTGAATTTTACGTATTTTACTTTGTCGATCAGTTACGTTGTGATCGTTAATGTATGGCCGTTGCGTAGCTCTAGATTATCTTGGAGAACCGTCTTTATATATTTTGATAATCTATAAGCATGCGCCGATTTATAGTCTACTATGGATCTCATTGGAACATCCGGCTTGTGTTTCTTTGGTAGCGCTATCAGTGGTGGAGCTGCCGGGTTCATTTAACTTAAGGTGTATGCAATATTCGAATTTATTATGGCAGACGCATCTTTTATGACATTCTTGATATCGTCGGCAGGGGTCCGCACCTATTCTTCTACCTTTGGAAGATAAAAAAGAAACATGTCTCAAAAATAGTTTCAAATCAAAACATATTGCACCCAATCATAATAAACTTTACACATTGATGCAAAACTATTTCTCTGCCTCGTAATACTCATATGATGCCTCTAAATGCATATCATTTATTTGATCGCCAATGTGTGCATAACGTGCGACACTATTTCAATTAGCAGCTGCAACGCTTGCGAAAAAAAAAAAACAAAAAATTAGAAATAGTAAAACCCCAGACTGAGCGGGCAAAACAGAAGAATTTCAAGCAGACGTAGCCACATAGTACAGGCCAGTCAGCAATTGACGTGAACACGCGTTGGCAACTTGACCCCGCGGAATTGTCGAGTGGCGGGTAGCGGTATTAATATTTACAGCTTACGTTCAGTGAAGCCAGAACTACAACTAACTACGAGTACATACTATGAGCACAAAAAAAAAAAAAAGAGTAGCGGCTCATTGCGGCCACTCCAAGCCGACATTGCGTGGAGAAATAACAGTCGTCGTCGGTCATGATGAAGCTGTGCCGGACATTCGTGAGTGGTTTTCAATGTGTTTTATTTGTCATTTGTCAATATTTGTCAATCTGTTCTGCCCATGAATGCCTTGGCGCACCAGCATTGTTGCGAAATGCATACAAAACACGCGCATTCGCATTTGCACTCAATAACACTCCCGGCCAATGATGCGCAATGATGCTAGTACGCATGCGCGCTATGGAATTTGTACTGCCTTAACACATCTTCACTAGATATTGAGTTTAAACGACAAAAACAAAAAAAAAAACAAAAAAAAAAACAAAAATGAAGTGGTGTAAAAAGTGAAGGTACAAACGGTGCTAATACCTTTTCTCGTGTTAATGTTAAAAAATCGTGACTATTTTGCTGACGTAAATCAAATTCAAAAGCAGTTAGAAATCGTAAGCACAAACCTTTGAAATTAAATAGTCTATATGTTATAAAAATGTTTTATTTTTCAAAAGCCTATCCGCCGATATGTATATATGTACTTTAGCTAGAGGGTAGTTTTCAAAGCGCTTAGTTAATTCACGTTCGTCAGTTAAATATCGATGATCAATGTTAAAAAAAAACTCCCTCGTAACTGTAAAAACAGTCCTAAGGGTAGGTTGGTTGGTTTAATTGGATTGCCACGCTGGTGGCATGAAATTACAAGTTTTGGTTAGATTCCTTTAATGAATTTCAGTATGTCATACAGAGAGATGCGGCTGCACTCTGAAATGTTCTGCAGGAATGGTGAATCGGGTATCTTTACTCACATCCTTGCGAGAGCTGGGCACCCGAAGAGTAAGTGCTCGATTGTCTCTCTTGAACCCGGGTCCTCGCAGCTGCGACAGAAACCTGTTGTAGGGTAAGCCGATTCTTTTGGCATACACTCCCAAGGGCGAGTGCCCTGCGCAAACTGCTGTCAGTTTGTAGGTATTTTATTTGCTCATTCACAAAAGAGCTCTGGTTTTAAGCGGGTCATAGGACATCCAAACTGCCGGGAAATTTTTTAAAAGTTATATATATGAGGCGTGTATGGAAATAGTGCCAACTGTTACAACGAATTCGTACAAGCAATCTTGGTACAAAAAGAAGCTAAAGCGTCTTAAAACCGGAAAATAGGCTTTTTAAGAATTTTAAGACGCCTAGGTGTTTGTCGCACTTGGAAAGATATCAGGCACTATTTTAAGAAGTTGAATGCCTTAGACAAAATTCTTTACGAGAAGTTTATAGGAAAAAATGAAATTAATATCAAAACTAACCTCAAAGCTTTTTGAAGTTTTATAAATTCACTGAATTTCAAGTGGAGTTTATGTTCTCAGTTTTCTTTAATGACAAGCATGCTAATACGTCTGCGGCTACATCCAATATACATATTTGGAGAATTTGTTTCGTTTAACTATGTCACTGACTCTGATACTATTTCTGATGGGCACCCTTATTAGGACTCTGTTCTCAATTTTGCCGCACTACATGTTTCTGTAAGCAGTCATGATTTCCATAGAGCACTAAAATTAATTGGATTCTGATGGCTTCACAGATGTTATGCTAAAACGATGATGACCTTCTCTTGTTCCAACATTAATGATTCTGTTCAGCGAGTCTCTTTCGGGCGGATATTTTACTGACTAGAAAAATGCGTTGATTACAACAATATATAAAAGTATCTATTTCCAATCCACAGTTTTTGAGTCAGTGGGGAAACAGAGGCTTAGCTTTGGCGTCAAAATTTGATTTAATAGATAGTAGAAAGATATTAATAAATGATTCCTTGTTCCCCAGAAAGCCTTACTGTTCAAACCAAATATAATATTGGTGGTTATGATCTCAAATCCATCATGCAGATTAAAGATTTAGGAGTTTAACTCCATTCAAAACTATCGTTCTCCTGGGGGGCTTTCATTTAATTTTATAAATTGGAAGAAGTTCTTCAAAGAAAAGCATTATTCTGTGGATGTGAATAAAAATGCATTTACATAATTCATAAATTTCGATAAGAGCAAATTACAAAATTTCGAAAAAACTCTTCACTTGACAAATTATTGGGTCGAAACAAAGAAAAAAAGTTGTCCAATACTGAGTTTTCATTAACCTTTATGTTTCGATGAATGTTAAGTGCAGTCAATTCGTGCTGAAAAGAGCGTTCGTTCGTCGATGTCGTTACAGGTAGAGTATCCATTATAAGCAAGATTTGTTGAACATAGGAGAAAGCATTTTCGTTGCAGACATTAAGTGTTTTAATAGATTTGTGGATATTTTTTTTATCCAAAATTCGTCTTCACCAAACTTGTACTTTGTCGCCAAATAAATTTTTTTTAAATAATTGCTTGCAGACTTCTTCATTTAAAGCTGGAGTTTTCGATGGAAAAATTGGTGCTTTAAAAAACGGCATTCAAGCTGAGTTTCGAATAAATCCAGATATGGTATGTAAGTAAATAAAAATGCGCAATAACCTACCATGACGCTAGTCTCCACATTGCACCGATAAATCTGACGAGAAGTTTTTATGAGTTTCTTCACTTTGACATCTAAATCTTGCTGAAATATTTTTCTGCATTCTCTCTCCCGACTATTAATTTCTCTGTGCTGCATCTGTCAACCTTATAGATTGATCGACATCCTGATTTTCGATGTGCAGAACTCGCCTCGCTGTTGTGGGCGCTGAATGCGGGCGACACAAAAAACCCAGCGCTTACATTTGCATACATACATGCATCTATAGAAAATTTATATCTACATTCATAAAGAATAATAGGTACTGGTTTTTAACCAGTGGTATTTTCCCACAGCTGTTTTAGACCAACCCTGGCTTTTAGGCATTTTAAGTGGGTGTAAGAATGTTTTTATCTAACGAATATTTAGAAAATTTTATTTTAAGATGAGATAACAATAATTTTTTTATTTTGGATTCTCAAATTAGAAGATTTGGAAGCAAATCACAAGCATATGAAGAGAACGCGGATAAAAATGTATCTAAAATAAATGCCATAAGAATCAAATTTTTTATTCCTCAAATTCACAAAGATATAAATTCGCATTTAAATCCGTTAATAATTTCTTTGTTTGACCACATGGAAGAGAAGTACTGCGCGAAATACAGTTGTATGACTTTTAATTTGATTTTGATTTAAAATAGTAGAGATACCTCATACAAATATATATATGTGCACTACTTTAAAACTGAATTGAAAGATAACGAAAGCAGTAATCATCAAGTTTTTTTTAATACTTTATTGTTTATAGTAACCGTAATATTACATAAAAGAAAGAAAAATAATTCTTATAAAAACATTGAAAAACTTATATGAAAGTGTTCTTAGTAGTAATTATTTATATGTGCATGGTAGGTTTTCCAGGTTTTATTTAGTAATTCCGTGCCATATTTCTGTTTTTAATATTTTATATGCTTACCTTTATTCATTTTAACCTGACTAAGTCGATATGGCATGGAATTCACCAATGATTTTAATGTGGATGGGCTTATTTGGTTCCACTCCTGCACTATAGCCGATTTTAATGCCTTTGCCGTCTCAAATTGCCTTCCATTTTTGAAAACCCTTGCAGAGAAAATTCCCCAGAGGCCCTCGATGGGATTTAGGTCTGGGCTTTTCGCTGGCCAGTCCAATAATGGTATATTTCTGGACGCAAAAAACCCTTTGGTAAGTTTTGCGCTATGAATCGGCGCATTATCCTGTTGAAATGTCCAATTGTCCCCATATAGCTGTTCAGCAAATTCTATTAATTCATCATCCAATAAGGTCACGTACATTTGCGCATTCATTGCAGTCGAAATAAAACACATTTCAGATTTTCCTTTATAACAGAATGCAGCCCAAACCATGATCGATCCTCCACCATGAACACGACGATGGAATGTTCGCCGCGGTTGGCTCATTTGCTGCCAATACCTCTTGGAACAATCAGGACCGTCTAAGTTGAACTTCTTTTCATCGCTGAAAACTACGTTCCGCCACTCTTCATCTCAAAATTGGTATTTGACAGCGAACGCCAATCGAGCACTTATATGCCGAGCCAAAAGCTGCGGTTGAGGTTCCATGGAAGTGTATCGAACGTCCGAATTTTCGCTGAGGATTTGCACAATACTATTTCTTGTCACTTCTAGACCCAAATGATGCTTCATTTGTCCACTACTCATCCCTTCATCCACTGCTTGGCGTTTTATATGCCGTTTACCTCGAGCATCAATAGTTGGTTTTCGACCGCTGCGCTTGATAGAACCGTAATTAAAGGGCTCTTTTAGAAAATTCGTAATAGTATTTCTATGGCGATTAAGTGCTGCAGCAATTTCAGCAATTTGCGATCCTTTTTCACGCATTCCACGAATTCAGAAAGGCTTGTTCCACGTGGCATTCTGGTCTAAATACCAAAAATTATTTAACAATATTTACAATTTCGTTATAATTTATTACTTACGATTTATTTCAGAACTTATTTTTACAAAAACACAGCTTACAAAGTATTTTCACCAGCGATCAATCAGCAAATGACATAAAGCACATCTAATTATTTACTATGAATCACCGAAGGTATACTTGCACTTTTCAAATAACGGTACTGCGAATGAAGTGATAATGAGAAGCTGTTGTATTGCAAATAGCAACAACAAAATATACTAACGTTCTGCATATACGAAATAGTAAGTGCGTACTTAAAACAAAGAAAAATTGAAAAAAACAATTATGCACACATAGTACATATATATTTGATACTTCAAGTATGGTTGAAATCGCCAACTCTCTAGGAGTGCCTCTGCTAAACCTATGTAAAAATTTCTTAATATGTATATATGTACTTAAATTTAAAAATGGTAAAATCGGACAGCAACAACGCAATTCACAAAAATGAACAAAATTTCAATAAATATAAAAATGAGCTTTAGAGCAAAATTACATCTTACGCCTTAATAAAAATCTAAAAAATTTGCCACAAACTAAAATATTGCACTAAATAAAAAAAAATGCTTCACATTCGAATTGATATTGAATTTTGGATTGACTTCGAATTTTGCAAAAGGTACGTGTTATAGAAACAGTGGTACAGCTTCACAAATTTTGATATTTTGAACGCTTGCTGTTACTGTTATACTTCCATAATTTTTGTTCCCGACATAACGATTTTTCAGTTTAACAAAGTCAGATATCTGCCAAAAGCTGAACAATGGCAAAGAAGGTTCTCAATTTGTATGCTAAAAGTACTAAAATTTTTAAAACTCATTTTGAAAACTATTTTTAATATAGTTTCCATTTATGTACTTAATAAAATCAATTTGTTTCTTTTCTTTGCTATATGTATGTATGTATGTATGCATGTATGTGTGCATGTATCTGTGCATATCTAGACAGTCTTACTTACCATCATGGTCGCAGTCGTTAATGATCATGGCGACAGGTTGCTGCGGCCGCAATGGCTGCGTTCAACTTTAAAATGCGATTAGCCACAGCGTGCGCTGCGCCACCATGATCACGACTTCTTTGTTTCGTTTCAACTCAACTCTGCTCCATTCGCTTTATCTCGTTTTCGTTTTCACCGCTTTGGATTGGTGTTTAATTTTTCCAGCAAATAAAAATCGATTACGTTGAAAATTTCGTTAACCAAAAATAAAACTTAGTCATATGCATAGATAGGTACATACACACATACACTTGCATATATATACATACATATATGTACATATACAAATTCACATACATATGCATAAGTACTTATAAGTTTACCCAACAGTATTTTTCGGCTAAAAAACTGCACTCCTTTCCCATTGAATATTCAGTAGGGATGTAGTTAAAAAAAACTGAATATTCTCATTCGTTTTTATATTGAGATGACATTGAAAAGAACTAGCTATCTAAGAGCTGACGAAAGTGAGCACTTCCATATTAAAAAGCTGGAGAATGGGATTGAGCATATCCACAAGAAAAAATTCCCAACCCTTTACGAACAAATTTTGAAGAACTGAGCAAAAACCTTTTTTTTATTTTAACTCAGAGATTTCGATTTAGATATAAACAGAAAGTCCAAAAATAATTGGAAAAATGTGTTTGCACGAAAGCAGTAAAAAAATGCCTTCATTTTAATATTGTATTATTTTCTCATCCTATAATTAACTTAGTTCACATTGAGATACACGAAATTAAAATAAAAAACATTTTATAATATTTACGAATACAACTTAAGGAACTAGTCCAACTTCAATGAAAGTAAGTAAAGTATGAAATAAATTCGAATTGCAGTCAAAAATTAACATAATAAAATAAAATATGCGTTGCTACATATGTATGTATGTAACATACCATAAAATAATTGGGTGATTCACAAGGTGTCATAATGCGTCATAAATCATAAAGTCATAAGATTTTAGATTTCAAAAGTTACGTTTCTGGATTGAAATAAATAATTAAAACTAGGAAAATTTGCATTTTTTAAATTTTATGACTTTATGAGTTATGACACATTATGACACCTTGTGAATCACCCAATTATTTCAATTATACAAATTTGAATACAATATACCCGTTTTTTTGGAGGAGTAGTTAAATGGCTTCCCATAACTTTCGACTTCTTGAGTGGAACTTGACTCGTAAGAAAATGGCTCAGGTTCATATTTTAGTTTCCTGCATTTCATGCTGTTCTTGTCGCAACTCGTTCGACATTGTTTCAATTTTTAACATTATTTTTAGTTTTCATGCTATCGAATACTCGTAGCAGACTTCTTTTGTACAAAATATCGACCAAATGCAGGGAAAGGGTTGCAATTCAGACAGAATTTCTATTGGAAAATCATCTTAAACGAAATGCAAAATTCAGATTTTCTTATATCTTTTTATCTCACAATGTTATTTAGCACTTATTATTTAACTATTAAATTGTTTAACTCAACTTTACCCGAGAGACTTAGTTTATTTACACTTTTATTCGGATTACAGTTACAGTTGCATCATGCGTTCACGAAACTTTAAATATGGTAGATGACTGTAAAATGTTGCTTCAAAATTTATTCTAAAAATATTTTTATAAAATTGTGTAAATTTTTGCACAAAACGCAAAATTTAACGCCATAATGATTTCTATAAACAACAGAAAACTTCTCTGAAATCTTCACTAAGTCAAATTTCTTGATCCATAGGACACATATAATTAATATAATTTAATAATAATTTGGCGCTTACATCTTGGCTTGATGTTTGGCCGAACTTCTCCTAAATTCGTGGTATGCGTCTTGATGTTGTAACTCGAATTGAGGGACCTACAGCTTTACACCGATAAGAGATTTTTGTGAGAAGATTTTTCACGACAGAAATGCGCTCGAAGCTTTGCACTATGCCTCCCGAAAGGCGGTCGCTACTAGAAAAAATTTTGTTTAATTTCACTTGACCCGGCCAGGATACGATCCCGGAACACACCGAATGAAGCCGGCACACGCTACGTGCTCGGCTAAGGTGGAGGCCATATATACCGAAATATAATGAATCTACACCAAATGGCTGCGGGATATATAATCCCTTTTTTCTACAAGCATATACAGCTTGATCTACAGGACATATATAACACCATTTTTCTAACTGCACTTACAGCTTTCCTAAATTTGTATCATCCATTTTACCAAATTATTCTATTAGAAACATATTACTAAATATCATTTATATTCACTAAATAGGGTTGAGTGCGAAGAAAATTTATTCTTCCATGTAGCGTGACACCGCCGACTTTTCGAAAAATATACATATATACCCTATGTTTATTTGGAAAGTCACATTAAACTACTGTAATAATTGCATAAAAATCGGTTCATTACTTTGGACGTCGATAAAGGACACACATATTCATTTTTATACGCATACGTATAAAATTAACAGAAAACAGTTACTAAACAATCGATTGGAATGTTGTAAAAAAAACAGTCCATGTACACTTTGATTAATAAATACATACTAGAGATGGGCGCGGGATTAAATATTCGGTCTCAACTCCGTCCATCCCGAACATTTCATTTCTAATTTCCGAACTCCCTCATTCGCGGCAACCTTTTGACAACGACAGCAAGGGCCAATATAAAAGAGTGCTAAGCATCATAAATCTGTATGTACTTATTCTTCGTGAAACTGGACTGACTTTTTTTAAAAAGGTCCACATATATTTTTGCCATATACGAGTAGTTACTAACTTAAGAGTAGACTCCACCGCAACTGTGACTACTGGACAGTGATTTTAAATTCATCAAAGCTGCTTAAGCTTTAAAAAAAATCTACTACAAGTAAACGGAATAGTAGAAGGCTACACAAACGAAGCCCCGGTTGTCAAATGGTAATCTATAAAATAAGATTTCGGAGTTTGTAACGGCAATCCGCTTTTTAAACCAAACTATTCTCACATGTGTACTTAGTCTCACAACAATTTCAAGTTAATAATATTAGGTTCGTTTCTTTGTACCCGAGTTGCAAAGGAACGTTCAAACTCGAATAAAATTTCTTTTATTTGCAAAACCAACCCTGTTTCTTTTATGAAAGTTGCGATTTCCTTAATGCTATTTAAGAACGGAAAATAGCTGTGCCGGCAATTTTTAGGTTTATGTACATAGTTATATTTTGAAAATATTAAGCAAATAAAAATTAATTAGGTCTAAAACTAAAATTTCCCATGAAAAGGGTCTTGCAATTGGGACGCTTCAAAAGTAGACCGATATGACAGCAAACGACGCCATATTTTTCCCCCGCTCTTTTGACATTTCTCTTCAGTAAGGTTTGCCATTTCATCACGGAAAGATCTACGATCCAACAACGAGTCGAAATTATTAAAATTTACTACCGAAATTCGGAGTCAATGGCCTTAACTTTAAAAGAGCTACGTCCAATTTATGGTCGTCGTCATTTCTGGCTGAATGGCTTCGTCAATAAGCAAAATATGCGTTATTGGACAGGCAGCAATCCACACGTACTCCATAATATTGCATCTCGAAAAAATTACGGTTTGGTGCGGTTTATGGGCCGGCGGCGTCATTTGAATGGGAATCGCTACCGCTCAATGATAACCGAATATTTTTGGCCCGAATTGGATGATATGGACTTGGACAATATGTGGTTTCAACAGAACGGCGCCACAAGCCACACAGCGAATGTCACAATCGATTTATTGAAAACCAAGTTTGGTGACCGTGTTATCTCACGAAATGGCCCAGTCAAATGGCCGCCTCGGTCGTGCGATTTGACGCCGTTAGACTATTTCCTGTGGGGCTACGTCAAGTCTATGGTCTATGCCAACAAGCCAGCGACGATTGATGAGCTTCATACGAATATCGAACGTGAAATTGCAGCAGTATCGGCAGATTTAAGCTTGAAAACCGTCGAAAATTGGGTTCAGCGTCTGGACTTCTGCAAGCGTGCCCGTGGTGTTCATGCAAAAGAAATCGAGTTCCATATATAATGGCATCGAATGTACTTTCACAGGAATAAAGAATTGAATTCATATCCCAAACCGTTTTTGTTTTATTTAAAAAAAACTTTTGTAGCGTTCCTATTGCAAGACCCGATATTTTCCTTCGGGTCATTCACAATAGCAGAGTTTTGTCCACTTCCCCACACTACATCTCAGGTCATCATTTAACCGAGTTGGCTCAACTCGAATATTTTTCCGAGTTAGTGTTGTTGTTTCACATGCAATTCGTTATCCCACCTAGTGTTCTTTTGCAACTCGGTTATAAAGAAACGGGCATATTGGAATGATTTTCCATCATCCGTTGTGCCATTTTTAGTGTAATTTTTCGTCATTTAATAATATGGTATCATCTTTGGCAAATTAATGGAAATTTAATATCTATGTATTTTTCATCAGAGACTTGAATGTTTTAGAGATACAGGCCACGATACTTCTTTGTTAAGTCAAATAGAATATTTTTTGATGGAAGGCTTAAAATATATCTACAAAATTTAATGATCCGCTGAAACTAACACTCAACTTTTCTTTATTGTGACGCCTTATGGTGCACTTGTATAGGTAGGAATGCTTATTTATTTGCCTATTAGGTCCGCCGATACATAAACACAAACATTTGTATAGATATGTATGTTTATAGATATGTATACCTTGATCATCGTGAGCGTCGAAATATATATATATATATAGTAAATATATGTGCTTACTAGTTGACGTTTCGTGTTCAAGCCAACGTCTCTGCTTTTCGCGCTTAAATTTATTTCGAGATCGGTTATTTTTGTTTTTTTGCTTTACGTTCTTTTTTGTTTTTTTCCTCTTTTATTTGCTCTTTCTTTTTTTTTTTTAATTCAATTTAAATAAACGTACTGATGTTTGCACAACATTTTGACGGATATTTTAACGATGTGAGCCCAACAAATTCACCTTAAGTCGCCAACAACACGTAACAATGTACCCGTGCAATGTCGATAATACAGCAACGACATTAACCATAAGTACTATGTGCTCGTTTTTTTTTTCATGAGCAACAGCAATAAACAATCGGGGTGCAGCAGCGGAAGCAGCAGAAAGTTACTCTGAGGCTATGACAAAAGCATTTACATACGTACGTACTAAATTTCTATCATATACTACGTATATTACTATATATATTACTGTATTCACGTTTTGGCGATAATGAGATGCGTGTCTTTTCCATTTCTTTTCGTTTTTTTTTCCTTCTTCCATTTACGGGTATTTTATGATTTTTTTTTTACTGTTCCTGCCTGAAATTAACAAGACGAAGTTACATTTTTGGGTTAATTATGTGCTAAATAGTCGTCATCGCTGGTACAGGTACTTTCATTTGTTGGGTACACAAAGATCCGGTAATGGATGCAACTTCAGGGTGAAATGCGATTACCAGGGAGGGCGAATAAGTCCATCACAATTAGAGCAGGTATTTCTACCAAAAATCGAGCAGCTGTCTTGTGTTGGAATATCTTTAAAGATATTAATTTACAGCAAATTGAAAGAGATTCTTGCGAGAAATTTCCTAAGAGGCTAACCCTTTCACTACCAGACGGGTCCAATGGAACCGAATGAGGTTTTATTGTGTTGTGTTGTCATGCTTTTGAATTTTGAAACTCCTTAAATTTGTTTATTTCCACTTATTTTATTATATGAGCAATTTTATAATTCGGGTTGCTACAGAAAAATTTCAAGCGAGAAGTACCAACCGAGTTCAACGTTTTATTTTATGTAAAAAATGAATTAACTGCTAAATTTGTAAACGTGACCTGTAGTGCGATTCACTAACTTATTTTAACGATATTCGCATGGTTAACTCATCTTAACCAAACCTTTAACGATGTTGCTATCCAGTAGCCATTTTTTAACGATTTTCTCATTCGCCGAATCAGCTGTTGTTGTTAGCTAGTCGGTTATCGACAACTAAACGACAACCAATTTGATGTTACTAACTCAATGGAGAAAAGAAAAATTTGCGATTTCAACTTAAATAAAAGATAAATTCAAAATTTGGTGATTTGCTTTCTTGAAATTAAAACAGGAACATTAAGTAATATCCTTTGAATATTTGGCTATAATTTGTCACGAAGTTACGAAGAAGTAAGCGCTCCAACAGTGGATTGAAGTTTGGTTCGGGATGTGGACAATCCCTCTAATTTGAATGCAACCGGAGTTCTGTGACCCAAGCTGCTAAAGAAATGGTTGCTTCAGCGTCGTCACCCTTTGTGGAAGGCACTATTGGGGCCGTCGATTGTACTCATATGTATACCAATTTTGCCACCAAAGAAACATGAGGAGGCTTATGCCAATCACCACATCATAAAAAACCAACGAATATTTGCTGGGGATTCCGGATATTTCTTGGAGTCGAGCTGATGTCTATTATACCAAACCACTTGGAGAAGAGTCCGGAATTCTGCTACAATGGAACGTTGCAATATTTGAAAAGAATTATAAGTGCTTGTAGATTGAAACAAACTAGTATCTTATTTCGCTTTAATGAAATATAATAAAATCGCTCAAATTTTTATTTGGCTGCACGCATACGTTTGCTTTTTCTGTATTCCTTATTATGCTTTTCGCCTATTTTGACATTTAGTTTGACAGAGGTTCCACTCTTTATCATACAACGAGACAGCTGTTAAAGGTCGTTAAGAATAAGTTAGTGAATCGCACAATCGTTAGTGCAAACGACAAATATTTTCGTCAAAGATTGCGATTGTCGCACCATTTAAAGTTAGTGAATCGCGCTACTGAGTTTGTTAGCGTCAAATGTTTATTTTCAACCAAATAAGTTTTATGTAGATGTGAGCAATATTGAAGAAGAAACGAAGTAAGATCAGTTCATAATCTGCATGCCAATTCGCGAGTGTTTCAATTTCGGGAATAAGTACCTTCAAGATGAATTCATGCTAGGTTGAAGTATGACAGGGGACAAATAATTAGTGATTTCATCAAAACCAGGAAGATATGGCATCAAGTTTCTGGCAATTTGTGGCAG
Organism: Anomoia purmunda; assembly: GCA_951828415.1. Classification (NCBI taxonomy): domain Eukaryota; kingdom Metazoa; phylum Arthropoda; class Insecta; order Diptera; family Tephritidae; genus Anomoia; species Anomoia purmunda. Next base: position 131,079,439 of record OX639993.1, on the reverse strand, counting down.
CGCCACTTCATATGCTTTGAAATTAGGAATTTATGCTGAACATTATTTACAATCGAAAAAACTGACTGAGTAGTTTAGCAACAATCAGTTAAAATAAATCAGGTTTGCCATCTTACTTTACAAATCCTAAGAACGACGACTTATTTTGTATATTATTGTGATTTCAAAGCGATAGCTTCATGCATTGAAAAATGACATTATGACATTACTTAGTACGATATAAAATGATCGGAATATCGATAACGTGTCCAAATATAAGCCGGATATAATATTAGACTACAACAAAACCAAAGCTCGAGTTTTCACTATGAACCAAATGACAATGACATATGGCGTGAAAAGACGAGGTAGAAGATAACCTTTGACTGGTTTCTACAATATGACCGGAATGCTATAAGCATAAGTGGCAAAAACTACACAAAAGAAAAAATAATATAAGATCGCAAACCGAAAATAACATGCTATAAAGATAAACAACCAGTTTGTGGAGAAAATATATTTCAGAAAATTATATTTCAGTATGTAAGAAATGCTTTCCGTAAATATTTTCATTACATAAATTTAAAACAGAAACAAATGTCTGTGAGTTACCCGAACAGTTGGTATGCTATTTTTTTGTTTGGTAGGTAAAGGGTTAATGCACGTAATGGCAAAATGTTTAGTTGTGGGCAACAGTTCTAGAATGCCCCATAATCCAAGAGGCCTATGAAGACCGAGGAGACTCAACATATAAAAAACAAAAATATGCAAATCTTTTATAAGATGCGCTATTTGAAAAAAAAGCTCCAGGAAAATTATACCGTTAGACTTGAATATAAATAGTTTGTTTTTAGCAAAAAATTTATGGTTTATTTTGTGCTTCCATTGCGATGTTGAATTCTCGATTTGCGTATGTGTGTATTGAAAAAATAAAGTAAAAAATTACATGGTAGAAGAGAACACATAGAAAAAAATTAAAAAATAGCAAAAAGAGCAAAATGTACTAAACATATGTAAAGATGTAAAAAGAGACGCATTCTGCTAAGGAAAGAGTCGCATTTTTCCAAAATTTGATATATGTATAAAATGGATGCGCGCAAAAAAGACCGATGACTATAGACCTAAAAAAATTGTGCATCAAAATTCGTATTTAATCTGCATATTCATTCGATTATTTTTTTAAGGAATCTTGCGCGTCTTTTCGAAAGTTATAATGTGTGGTATTTTAATTTATTTACTGAAAATCCGCCAGTAAAACACGCCTCACATAATTCCCTGTCAAATTTATTTTGCTAATCGATGAAAGGGTGAACATCTTTTGTTTACTTTAGGAAAATTTTTCTACATTTTTTATGTTTTAAGAAAATGAAGATAAACTCAGTGAAGCGAATATTCTATTGAAAACTGATAAGATTTGTTAAAATAATTTTTTTTCCTTTAGCCGGGCTAGATTTGCCCTAAAATATTTTCATCCTCCCCAGAATATTTAGTTTCATATATTTGTTAATAACTTTTTAAACTACAGATTTTAACAAAACATTTTTTGAAAAAAAACTTTAGCTTCCAAATTTTTGGAAGATAAAACTTCCCTTACAATGATCTGAACTGAGTTGCTCAAAACTATGCAAAAATAAAATTCTTTTTTGTACAACTACTGCTTACATAAAACCGCTTACTAATAAATTTGCAATTCGTATAATACAAGTACATTCAAAATTTAGCATATATGTAACCACCTGGTGTTGTAGTGAATGTGGGTTCGAACCACGGAAGAAACATGGTGAGGAGATCCGAATTAGCTATAACTTCTACCATTGTTGCTTTTTTAATGACTTCCTAATAAGTACATGGCCTTGAGGTCATAAATATTATTATTGTATTAAAATAAATATTATTATTCGTATAAATAGGCCAAAAAATTGATATGAATATATAAATATATATATATATATATATATGTATATGCAAGAATTATAATAAAAATAATAAAGTTATATTTATAAATCACATCAAATTTTGCAAAACGAATGTTAAACTGAAAGTTTTAAGAAAGCTTAATTTCAAAAATATTTTTGGAAAGGGTTGCCACTTGTCTCAAAACCGAATTAAAATTGTAATAAGTTACATAAATATAATGTTGAAATGTAGGCCTAAAACGATGGAGGTTTATAAAGCTGTATTTTGAAAATACCTTTAGAGAGCGTTGCCACCTTTTTAAATATGTGCATCAAATTCAATAGGCGTTTTGTTTATATGAAACTTGATCTCTCGGTTTAAACCTCATATAAACAAGCAACAGTGGAGTTCCGCAGTCCTCACTCCCTCGGGGCTGTGTTAAAAAATATCTTATTCTCTTAGTTCAGTGCCCATTGACGTGTGGCAATGAATCGACTTGCCAACTATTGTATTTGAACGCAGTCCGATGGTATCGGGCGAGTATATCCAAACTCCCAAGGGGTTTGACCCAAGAAGTGCAACACTTCCGGGGTGGTCAAATTAAGTTTTCATACTTGTCAGAAAAGCGGTTTCGAAAAATTAGAAATAACTTTTAAAGTATCAATTTAAGCTAAATATATATGTTCGGACATATCCAATAAAAGTACATGAGCAACGGTTAAGGCAAACACTTTAACTCATTATTTTTTTAAAAGAGGTATTTTAATCCTGAATTGTACAATTCAATTGTTCGATTGCAAAAACTGCAGGCGATTAATAATAATTCCCAAGAATATTAAAAAAAAGTGATATCCGCGTATGTTACTATTTTTTATATATGTACATAGTTCACTGTAAGTATCTACCTTCACCTATGGATATCTATCGCTCTGCTGAATAAATATCAATTATCAAAGATCGAGAAAAATAAGTGCATTTGCTTAAATTTATAAATTTTTTGCTTTTTCCTTTTTGAAAGTTTTTGCTACTTGTCCAATACGTTTATTATGGTTATAATCAAAATAGGTTTGGTTGGGAATTAAAGAGCTTAGCCGAGGGCTTCTCGGTAAACATCGTCAAGAGGGGCCATACTATTTCGTTTCAAAAATGTTAACCTTCTTTCCGAAATTAGTTTGAATAACCCCCTGAAAATCTGAATTTTAGTATATCACCATCTAGGCTATTTTACTATTTAAAAACAAATAATATATGTACATAGATAGTACAGACAGCGAAGTGTCTGATGGAAATATGGATGGCGCCTGTTTCCCCCCTTTACCGATATAAAGAAAAAGACATTCAAGCGAAAGGTAATGAAAAAATTATTACATAAGTATATAAATCTTGTTTAGGCATTGTTATTAATTTTACGAAGTTTATATGAAAAAATATTCATAGTAAAATTTTCTAAGGAATATTTTTGTAGAGCTTTTTACCTTCTACTTACGGTTTTACTCGATAATGGGTTAAAACGTTTCACGAAAAAATGCTTCTGAAATTTAATTGCATATGGCCAAATATTACATTTTGTTCAGATTAACTCCTTAAACATTATTTCTCATTTTTCGATAAAACCGTGGTCAAAAATATGCAAATTTAATAAATATTTCAAATTTTCAACACGAATTGGACTTCCAGGCGCCGAACAGTTTGGGGGTTTTGATACACATACCCGGCATACACGGCGCCATCGTTCTGCAAATAAACTTCTCAACACCGACACCTTCAACTTCAATTTCCGCTCAGTGTAATTTGTAGATAATTTTCGTGTAGAAGAAAATTAGCTTCGAAAGCGTTCGATATTTGAGAATTATGTTTTGAAGCATTCGATTTGCAGTTTCTGAGGATTTGGACTATGATTTCATTTTCTTATTTCATTTACAGACAAGAATGGTTTTAATTGCAAGGAGCCGATCAAAAATCGATTTGTTTTATTATATCTACCATCTCTAAGGGCAAGTAGCACTTCCCTGATACGCGCGTAAAAAATTAGCGATATTTTTGCAAACAAGGAAGAGATTTGCTACCAGCGGTTGTGTGTTTCAAGAGTAAAGTTATATTGGTGTGTAAAGTTTAAAGATTTTAAATTTCTTAGTTTTTTATTACTTCTTATCTTCGAGCAGGCTTTATAACTCTTACTACATTAGGCCATTTGCGCATTTTCTTATCTTAATATGTGTAAGATACAAACAATTTGAATGAGTAACAGTTGAGTAACTGTAATTATTTTACATATTCATGACTAATGGCCACTGAGTTTCTAAATATAATAATATTATAAATTTAAGGGTAGAATGCATACTTTATTAGTTTTAAAGATAAGCTATTGACCGTTTTGGGATTAACTGGAACAAAATTGTTTCGCACGTAATATCTAATTTCATATCCGTAATAAACAAAATTTGCAATTACTTTAATTATATTTTTAATTTCTCAAGTCTCTGCTAAATACAAAAAAATAACACAATTTTTGCAATAATCGCTATTGAATATTTTGTACAGCCCCCAAAAGTAATTTGCTAAACTCTATTGTATGTAGGCTTTGAAATGCTCAGCCTTACCGCAACAACGCCCGGGTAGCTTCGTTGTGGTTGCACATGCTGAATCATTAATTTAATCTAAAACTTCATGTTTAAGTTTGGTTTATTGGAGCAACGCCAAATGCAACTGTGCCCCAGCATGTCTATACCCCGACCGTGCTCTCTCTCCTCAAACCGATTTTCTCTCACTCTGGCGACTCGACCCAAATTGCATTCGCCCGCACTTTGTATTGTACAAGTTGTAGTAGCAAAGGAGGGAGCGCAACATACCAACCAGCAGCAGCAGCAGCAGCAGCAGCAGTAGGACCACTCGCATTGTGCAAATATTTTATGCAAATGCCAGCACCAGCATCCTCGTTGTCAGCAACAATGCCTCCTCTTCATATATAGGGGACATAATGCATTTAACCTATCTCGTACATTTTCGCTGGCGTTCCATTTACACTGAAATGAAATTAATTTGTGTTTATAATATGAAACTTGCAGGACGCATGCACGCACACAACCAACTAAATATGTATGCGCGCGTGTGTAGTGAAGGAAAGGACGAATGCACAGTAGAGCGAATAATGCGGGAGTGCATGCATAAGTGCACAAAATTTCCATTACGAGCAACCATTATCATTTGGAAAAGGGTTGCAAGAATGGTGCGGAAGTTTTGTAACCGTAGAACATTTCCGTTAGCCATTCGAAAATCCTCAAAGCTTAGTCAGTCAGTGAGGTTTAGGAACATTAGAAGAGCAATAGTAGTAGCCGTTGAGTTATTTTACTATGCACAGTCCCCCATTGTGATCTTCTGGCTAACTATTTATCTGATGGCTGAGTTAAATTTTTTATTCACTACTCAACTTTCGCCCCTATTCACTGAAAATATTGCTTAATAAAATGAGTACGATCACATTTCTTGCTCGCTACCAACCGTCGTTGAAGAAGTTATTGGCTTTCAGCGAGCCCCAAGAATCAATTTGTATGATGAGGAAAGCCAGGCTGTGGCCGAAAGAAAAGACAGAACCATGTCGCGCTGCTACGAGTTGAGAAAGGTATAGAAACATATTCTTCGAAGAACATAGTGAGCGTTCTAAATATTTGAGGACAAAGAGCTTAGTCAACAGACGCGGCGATTTACAGAAGGTTCCAATACCGAGTTATATTAGAAATGATTGATATGTTATTGGTTATTCAGAATATCTACATATATTTCATGGTACGATAATCAATTGCAGAGATAAATATTTTATCCCAAATATCGATTTTTGATTTGAAATTTATTTTTCATACATAAGTATATAAAAAAATTGAATGAAAAGTGAATGCCTAGATACATGAAAAATATTTGTATGAAATTCAATAAAACAACTAACAATGGGACCGTTTCTTTGGGAATTGCATATAAAGCAACAACATTAACTCGGAAAAATATGCGAGTTGAGCCAACTCGGTTAAATGATATCCGACCAGAGATGTAGTGTTTTGGGAAGTGAAAGCACTGCACTATTGTGAATGAGTCGGAAGAAAATACATGGGAAATTTAGATTTAAGACGTAATTCGTTTTTATTTGCATATTATTTGTAAATATATAACCACAATGCATAAACCTAAAAATTGCCGGCAAAACTATTTTCCGTTCCTAAATAGAATTAAACAAATCGAAACTTACATGAAAGAGGCTAACATGGTTGCTTTAGCGTTTAAAGGCAATTAGAAACTAAAAGGAAGTTATAGTTACAGAATTTCTTACGACAAACGTTCATAGTAAATTGCTTTAGCAAATTCAAAATTTCTTAGTAAACGTAAACGCAAAAATACCTCCATCCCAATTTTTTATATTTTGACGCAATAAATCCAAAGACAGTTTTGTCTAAATTCAGCAAAGCGCCATTATATCTTTGTTCCGCTAACTGCTACCAATTGTATAAACGCAAATGGCGTTATATAGCTTAAATTTAAATCGTCTGCTATGTTCGCCGACACTAATGAGTAAAGGCCCATATATCTTCCATACAATCCTTTTCCTCAACACTCCACAGGCTAGCTCCCCAAATGTCGTATTTATGTATAGTGTGGTTTTGATTCAACGAGAAAAAATTTCACTACTCTATTGAATTTAGATGAGACAAACGACCAAATCTACGCAAAAACGTCCAAAGACGCCAAAAATGTTAATCCAAGGGTTAAATGCGTTACACCTTTTCATGTCTGTGAAAATGGGGTTAAAACTGGGGCAAATGTGTATTACCACGATGTTTTAGAATGCGTTGTACAGCAGTGCAGAAATACTCTCTTCGATGGAAAGCTTTGGATCTTCCAGCAAGATTCTGCTCCAGCACACAAGGCAAAAACCTCCCAGTAGTGGCTTAAACGCGATATTCCTGGTTTCATATCTGCAGATGATTGTCCGCCTGCAAGTCTTGATTTGAATCCATTGGATTACAGTTTGTGGTCAGAGCTGGAGATCATGGCCAGTCGAATACCCCACAGAAATTTTGAGAGCATCAAAAAATCTTTGGTTCGAGCAGTATCGTCAATACCAATAGAAACTGTGCTTGCCGCTATTGATCAATGACCGAATCGTTTAAGCTTATGTGAAAGCAATATATGACCATTTTGAATAATCGCTCACTTAATATATGCATTATAAAATATAATTAAATTTATTAAAAAATGTATTATAGTTTCATTTTTAAAACGGCCTGAACATACTCGTTCGAGTGTAAGGGTATACCAAAGATATTACCACCGTCGTTGTTGTTCCAAACGGGCTAAGGAAACGAAGCGAATGTGTATGATAGCGAACAAGAACTACACGAAGTACTTCTTACAGTTAAAATTTAGAAGAAGTCGACAACATCATCTAATTGGGAACCAGTTCTAGCCAACAAGGGTTGCTTTGGGATCAGTACTCAATTAAGCACAAAAATTCTTTATCGATGAATCAAAACCACATTATAAAGACGACATCTGATGAGCTAGGCTGTGGGGTGTTGAAGAAAAGAATTTAACGGAAGATGTATGGACCTTACGCATTACACAGCGAATATCATGGAAATATGAGCCTGATGGTAAGACTTGCCGTCACATGGGTTGCAATAACAATTGGTGCCAGTTAGTGGCGCACACAGAAAAATATTTTGGTGGGAGTTTTACGCTAATTTAATTTAAAAATAAGGAAATTGATTCCATGACAGTAAATACTACAGTTTTATGATTTTAGTAGGGGTTTGATCCCCAAAACCCTCCCTTGTGCGCGCCAATGGTGCCAGTTAGAAATGACGGGACGGGACGGGAGCTAAATTGAAATGTAAGTATTTTCTCCATATTTAATATGAAATTAGAATTTGAAAACATTAGTCCACATATTAGTCTGTTGCATTGTCATAGGGTAGTGTTTTGAGAAAAGAAAACGCAAATTATGTTGGATAAATATGTAAACGAACGCGATAAAAAAGCTTCGAATTCTAGCTTCATTCCTGTGTTGCCACCGTTCCACACAATTCTTATTATTTTAAACATGGTGGCAGATTCTTAATTTATTTTACCAATCAATACCAAATAAGGTAGTGAATTATGCGGTCAAATTAGTGAGAGTTAAAGTCGAAGTTGATGGCCAAAGTCTCTAGCAAATATTGAAGTGAAATTGTTGCGATACAGCATTCTTTTGACAGTACTACTTTCGTCTTCAAAGGCATTCGACAGAAAATGGATTTCTAAACAAGTAAAAACAATCCCAGTACAGGCAGATAAATAATACTAGGGAGGAACAATAACAAAGTTAATAAACCTAACCAAAAGGGAAACACGAAAACTCGACATAAAACTACCATAATGCAATTAAGCAAAAATAAAACCATTTTAGAGGTTACAAACCCACTCGCAATACCTTCCAAGCTGCCGGGCCTAACTTTAAACCCGCCAAATCACTAAAGGGGTGTGGCAAGATTAACAGTTGGCGAAACCTAGCGACCACTCAGCAAATAATCTCAGGTGGCTTGCTTCACAGGTATGACCAACAAATCCGAGACCTAAATTTTTACCGCTCCTTTGTAACGCCTCATCTGGCTCCACTGCTACTCCTCCAGTTCTTACAAAAATAATGCGAAAATCGCAATCGCCAAGATACCAAAAAATCGGAGGTGTCATAACTTTCACAACTAGAATAAAATCTCTACCGACACGCACTTGCAGATAGCCTAGTTCATCGCTTTCATGAACGAAAATGGCGACACCCATTTGCAGCTCTCAATGCGCATTTTCATATTTTCCCTACCCACACTACTGCGATTCTGTTTAGGAGGGCCTCTACGATTGGAGACTTGTCCGCATTGGAGACGCATGCTGATCACCAGCCTTGTCCACACTTGGGCATTTTGTGATCATCATTATCGTTATAAGTAAAGTAGATGAACAAATTAAATATTTTATTGCGGCCAGTCCGCGAAAACGCATCCTATGCTAATGGCAAGGCGATCGTAATGTGCATGAGCTGAATACATTCCGGCATGTTTGTGTAAAAATTGTATCATAAAGTTAATGACAAAATCCTAAATATCAATATTTGAAAATCAGTTGATTCCGAAAATATTTTGGAGATCAATTTGGTCAGCAATTTTCATCCGTTTATTCTGAGACGATAGGAATTTTTCGTACTTGTTGACTCATGACAAGGTATAAAACAAAAAGGCCGACAGATAAAAACCTCGGGGGAAAGGCACTCCTTATACCTTCACCTCAGACCGTTCCTTTGTTAGCCGTGCAATACTCAGACAATTCCTCTATTGAAAGTCGTAAAGGAGAAGGAACTCAGCAAGTTTCGTACCAATGTGGAGCTAATTTTCGCGAATTAACTAGAAACAATACCAGGGCACAATGACAAGGTGCTTTCCATAAACTACGGTCAAAAGCTACGATATCCCACATAGGAGGAGGGGGTCCAAAAGTATTCCAAATCGGGTTACTTAGTTTCTGAACAACCCCTAAGAGTTGAAATGAAGGTAACTACAAAAAATAGCAGCAAAACTACTACCAGCATTCGCTTATAATTATAAGTGGGGCCAGCTAAGCCGACTAACTAACTAACAACAAAATCTTACACAACAACAATGGCAATGGCAATTTGGTCAACAAAAGACACATTATAATTTGTTGATTTTCCACTTAAGCCAGCACTGAACGAAATCAGCAAATTTACACGCACCAAGCGGCGTCCCACGCCGTTCGTAGTATGTATGTACATACCCTGTCGGAAAAAAGCAGATAGTCTTAAAAATTTACCAATTTAAAAGGTAGTTGAAGGTCAACTGCCTTGAAAGAAATTCCTGTTTAATTATTTTGGTTGATCTATAGCTGGTCGAAATTAAACTTTTTTTAATATTGATTTGAAAAATATTTGGTTTTTTAGGATTGCCGGCATTTTTTTAAATTTTTTGTTTAATTTTAATTATAATTTTTTCAACATAAAGTTAGAAATTAAAAAAAAATATTCTTTATACCCGGAACTTTTTCCTTTTTTTTTTTGCTGTAAAACAATGCACCTTAACAAGAAGTCGACTCTCACAATACTTTCGATAAATACTGCTCGAAACAGTGGTGTAACTATTTTTAATACAAGAATACTGAATTTGAATTGAAATTTGTTTTTGTTTAAACTAAAAAATAAAAATTTTATAGTCGCTATAAAGTAGGCATGCGTACATATTTTTAACACTAGTTTACGAAAAAAGTACTTGATTAAAAATTATTTTTTGGACTGACTTTGGGGCCCTGAATATGATGAGTTTAATTTATTTTGAATGAATTGAAGCGGTTTCGAGATAGAGGCACAAATCCTGTTTTCGAAGTTCTCTTGGAGTTATTGCTAAAAAAAAAAGAACCCCAGAAAAAACTAACCTTTTATGGGTTTCGTTTTAAAGATATGTTTACGTTGATATGTCGTTTCTTCAAATCGTAATAGTACTTTTTGAGTTACGGCCGTCTAAATGCAAAAAAAATAAAAACATTTTCGAGCTTTTTCGAAAATTGTTCATTTTTATTCATTTTTTTTTGTGAATAAACTTTGTAAAACAATTAATAAAAATGTCTTGTTGGAAGAGAATTTCATTACAGAAATGTGAAGCATAAGAGCTTAAATTGGACTGAAAATGTAAAAGTTATTACAAATTAAATAAAAGCGGGGAATGCAAGTTTTGCTACATTCACAATTTCAGTTGGAAATCTGCAAAACTCTTCATTTCACGGTGCACTTTTCATTGTACGGTTGTGGGTCCACTGATTCTGAAAATGGCACCCGAATTTCTCCATCACATTTAGATTTTGAGATACGGGTAGTTGAAGTTTTTGCATAGTTTTGTTCCTACATAGGGTGATTTTTTTCTCAATATTTTTCAACAAGATTCCACCAAATCGTAGTTCTCAAAAATGATCTGAGTTGAGCATAAAATTATGTGAATTTCCATATACAAAACGTTTAAATTCTTATCGATTTTCTAGTTGTTAGAGTCGGTTTTATGCTATAAAAAATGCCTATTTTTGGCTATAACTTTTTAACTCAAAAATTACTATTCTGATTTACACAAAAGATATATGCCAGCGTAAAGAAATTGAATGTACCTTTAAAATGATACCCATGAAAGGTTAGGTTTATTGCTATTCTGGAACTTTTGATGACTGCAAAATGACCTCGAAAACAATTTTTTCACATATCTTAAAAACTCTTTTTTAGAAAAATAAATGAAACTCATTTTCATGTTAAGCGATTCAAAGTTAGCCTAAAAAGACATTTTTAATCAAGCTCTTTCTTTTTGCGTACACTAGTGCAATCAAAAATTTAAAAATGCGCAATTTCCAGCAATATATTTTCCTTAAATTTTTTTATAAACATATTATAAAGATTTTTTTTTGTAATGGAAGACGATGAGTAGATTTCACATAATAGCCCAGCAAAGTATAAATTAAGTATTCGCTTTTGCTACTACAACACGATGAGTTTTCCATTCCTGAAATGTTTAAAATAAGCTAAATATAAAAAACATAGCAAAATTCTATAATTTTATTAAAAGGCGTGTTAAAAAAGAGTACGGAGTTTCGTTAGAGTAGAATACTGCTCCAAAAAGAATCAATACAAGACAATTTTTTGAGTATATTCTGAGTTTTTTTTTATAACGAACTTGTTCTTTTCTTGAGAGCTGAAAGCTAAGCTTAAGGTAGCAATTATGCAATGCTGTTTCATTACGGAAGTGTTTGCGATTTGTTTTTAAGTTTTTTACTATAATTATTTTTTGCAACCCAAAATTAATAAATAAAGAATAATAATCGCAAAAATTCCAAAAAATTTCGTTAAAACCAAAATTTAAAAAAGTTCGAATTCTACCAGCTATATCCCTACAAATTTTATGTCGTTAAAAACGCATTTTGATTGTCTATCGAACAAGAAACGCAATGATCGTACTTAAAAGTTAAGCAATAAAAAATATTAATGAAGTGGTACTCAAAAAAAACACAAAATTATCGTCATCTCAAAACCTTGCGCATAGAAAAAATTAAAAAAAAAGTGTGAGCTTAAAAGGTATATACCAGCCTGGTATAGACCTGCATTTCTGTGAAGCTTTCGAAAAATTGATGCTCGAAAGAGTGGTGTAACTATTAAAAAATTTTATAATAAATTGAAATTAAAATGTATTTTTCTTTAAACGCAAAATTAAAATTTCATAGTTACTATAAAGTAGACTGAATAAGTACATATTTTTGGAAACGGACAGGTTTGAAAGTAGTTGATTTTAAATAATTTGAAACAAACGGAATTTCAAGTAGTTGGATGTAAACGCATTTTATTGCAGCTTGATAAAAACTAATTTTGATATTCTTTCTGTCAAACATATTTAAAATTAGTTGACTTCATATGCAGAGTCAGATAATTGACTTGCTCCTAAGACGTCGCCATGTTAATAAAGTTAGTTGAATAAAATGAAAAATAAAGAATTTGAACTACAAAAAATTACTTTTTAAATTGCTTTTCAAGAAATTATATTTCCGACGGGGTAAATACCCGTATTGAATATATCGTATATGTATGTGTTTGTTACCTTGCTATGTATGTATGTACAAAACATAGTACTATGCGTATGTCGTTATGTTTTATGTACATATATTACGCGCGCCACCATTTCGAATTCGCATTCCAGCATTTTGAGCAATTCAAGCAAACAACAAGCAAAGTTTACGCCATCGCCAACTAGTTGTCATTCCCCTAGCGCTGCGCCGCCCTGGGTGCATCTGCGGCTGTTGTCCACTGCGTTAAATATAATATTGGTGCGGTGATTGTATGTTGTATTATCAGTTCATTCACATACAAACAAAACCGTTGAGTCCGAATTTTGAAGTTTTGCAACTATGCAAACTCTCATATGCACGACCATAGATCTACATACACACAATACTCGTATGTGTGTATGTATGTATGTATGTACATTTGTATATGTATGTTCAAATAGGTTGCCCAAAAACAATACAAAAAAAAAACTATTACACAAACCTGCGACATGCTGCAGATTTTGCAATTTTAGCAAATACTCCTACAAAATGCATGTGTTTCACTTCGAATGCAAAATTAAAATGCAAAAAATGTGAAATCATAAAAAATGTCGCGTTGCTACTTGCAAATTGCACACAAAAATTGCCATTGCATATTTGGCAATCCTTTTCGGACGATTGCGACAATTTTGCACCAAACGTCAACTTGTTGTTAACTATTTGCAAATTTTATAGCGCAATCAATCAGTCAAACAATCAATCAATGAGTCAATCAATCAGAGCGTAAGTCAAACATTTACTTGCGAACAGGCAGCGCAATTTAAATTGGTGCTGCCGTATTTATCCGCCATTGAAGCGCACTGCAAGCGCTGCACCCATTTCCCGGTACAAGGTACACACATACATAAATATTTGGGCCCTAGCACACTAGCTATCTACATACATAAGTAGCTGTGTGGACACCTACCATGGCACATCAGCACTTAACAAGTCAACTGTTAAAGAGGATAACGTAAAAATACGTCGCTCATTTAAAGCGAAAGTAATATAAAATATTTTAGGTGAATTTAGATAAATTATGAATGTGTTGCATTGAAATGTAAAGCAATATTTTTACTTTCGAAGGCATCCATCGAGGTGTAAATAGATATGAGGATATATATGTATGTATGTATATATGTGCATTATAATTACGAAATATACGTAAGCTAGATTTCCTGCTAAGCCCCCCATTCATTTCGTGAGATTTACTTTCAATATATGTACATATTTTACAGTTATAATAACTACCGACCTGAAAACATACAATCAGAAAAAGTATTTGCTTAAAACAAGGGAAGAATTTTCTTATTTTAGAGTTACTATTTTTTCTTACTAATAAGAAAAAACTACCTCAATTTGAGAACTTTTCCCTTATTTCAGATTCATGCTGAAAACATTTTGTCATTCGTTTGCAGCTAAACAGATTGAATGAACGGAACTTCTGATTTCATTGTTATTATCTCAAAGAATCTGTTATTTTTTATTTTGTAAATTAATTATTGTATATAAAAAACATTTCGTTGTTAAATGTTGGTTAAATATAACTAACAAAATTTTGAAACTAATCTTAAAAAAAAAGGCAGAAAATCCAGCAAACCCCTCACACTTTTCTCTTTGAACATCTTCCGCTTGAATTTATTTAAAACAAAAAATCTTTTTGATTGATACATAAGTTTTCGAATTACATGAAACCCTCCATTTCTTAAATAATGTCCAACATACGATTGAAAATTACCCTCTCCTAAAAATATCCGATGGAGCAATGCTTTGCCAAAAGTTTACGTCTGGGGAAATGTCAATAATGTGCTTTTTAATAAAAAAAATGGAAATGCAACTACCTGCTCTCTTATATCATGATAAACAATATATGATCTTAGTTAAACCAAAAAAAAAAATAATTATAAACCGACGCAAATATATGTAAATAATATAAAAACTCAAATGTCTCATTTCTTTTCGGGAAAAAACCCCTTACTAAGAATTTTATTTCCTCAATACTAATAAAATAATGTGGTCAATTTCCTTAACATTAAAAAAATCGTACTGACAATTTTTTTTCCCCTAAAAACAAAGAAAATAGTACTGCAAATGATGCAAACATAGTTTTTTCAAACTGTGTCAAAGTTATTTTTTCCTACCGCCAAGCAATGCTTTTCCTGAGTCTATAAAGGGAGGTATTTTTGAAACTTATTTGTCGTTGATTATGAAGTTACATACATAAGTATCAGATACGATGGAATCTTTCGAAGGTTCTTCATCAATTTTTTGTTAAATTTAACACAATGTTACGTTACTTTGAGGACATATTTTTATCTTTTTTAAATTAAACGGAATATCAAACAAATTATATTAATATTTTAAATCGATCACATTTGTAATAGGATTTGCCGTATATTATAAATAATAAATTATATAATGTGAGTTAACTTAAATGTAACACTAATAGCCTCCACCGAAAGTGGTTCGAGGAAAATTGTAAACACGCCTTAAAACGTCAACGTGTGTTACCTTTTCAAATTGAAGAAAAATCGTCTGCCTTCCGGATTCGGCTTCAAACACTCCCAGTGCAACATAAAAATGCCCATCATAAATTGTAGGAAAAGTCTGGATAAACATCAAACTATGTGATGCACGAGTATAAGTAATAAGTTATTATTGGTTAAAGAGAGAGTATTAAAAAAATATTGATCATTTAAGGTTAAGTTAGGTTAGAGTGTCTGCCGCCTGCGGCGGCTCGCCTAGGCCAGTAATAGGAGGTCCATTGTATTACCACAAGAAAATTAGTACCATCCGAAGAAAGATTACCCCTCACCAAACCATTTTGTCCCGCTAATGAATCTCAACAAGCAATTTACCTCGATGCTAAGTCTCACTAAGGTTTCGGTGATCAGGGACCAAAATGAGGTCTGTTCTGCTTGACCATTTCCTATAGAGATAGGTGGCAGTTCATCGATATGTTCGAGTTAAACTGGAAAGAGCTCAGAGCTTTGATTGCAGCCTGGCTATCACTAAAAATGAAGATATCTCTTCCTTGAATTCAAGTCCCAAGCCTCTCTACCACCTCCATGATCGCTGAGACCTCAGCCTGGAAAACGCTGCAGTGATCTGGTAACCTAAAGGAAATTTGCAGGAGAGGGTTTCGTGAGAAAACGCCTCCTCCTACCTTATTATCGAGTTTCGAGCCATCTGTATAGGCCCTAAGCCCGCAGCGGGTAAGCCAATTGGATACATCGCGGAGCGTTCGTTGCTTCAGCTCACACAGTGTTTGCGGAAACTTCCCCCTTAGTGCGATTGCGACGTCATCAGCGTATGCGATTAAAAGGTTTCTGTATGTCTGTGTGGTCATTTTAGAGCAAATATACATATCTCCGAAACTACTGTGTGAAGCTGCACCAAATTTGAAACACACTTTGCATTTCAAGTAACTATAATTTCGAGAGAAAATCCTCCGACCTCTGGGGATATTTTAGTAAATAGAAAAGGTAATTTGGTTTGATTTTTTTTAAAGAAAATGGGCGGGCTCAAATTTGTTACGGTGAATTTAAAAAATAAAAAATCATACTAATACATTTCAGTTTTTTAATAAATAAGTATTTTATATATATTTTCAAAATAAATAGTACTATATTAACTTAACTTATTGCAAAAAACAAATACTGTTTATTTGAAATAAAACATGCAACAGCAATTTAAAGTTCGATTGCACTCAATTGTGATCCAAAATATTAATAATCTCACCCCTGTTTAAGTTGATGACGAGATGCTAGGCACTCGGTTTGAGGTGATGCGGTTTAAGATGATCCTAGTAACATAGCCTACCAATAATAATTAGATCTGTTTTTTTTATCGCCCGCGGGGACTGGAAATTTACAATTTTGCTGATTGAGCTTTTTTTTTACGCCCATATCCCAGAAAATATAAAGAAGATGTATTATATGTAAGACACGGTCGGCTTCGTGAAGTTTACCGAGAATGGTTTTAGTTCCACAAGGTGTCTCGTTTCATGCTCGGCCGAAGTGGCTACCCTAGCGAATGAGCGTTACCACCTACGCCAGGGGTTTAAACGCGACTATTCGGAGGTTGGTAGACCAGCACATGTAGAAAAAGTGAGCAGCTAAAGTTCTGCCACCTGGTCTGAGGTATGGGTAAGCTTTAGTTCACCTTATTCTACTCCACAAAGCACGATGACCGAGTGAAAATCTCATTTGGAAATCATGCTTCGTCGGACCCGAAGAGATGCAGGAGATACTTTAGCCTTTATGTTGCATTCGTCAGTGGACTTAACGGAAGGTGAAGTGGAGGTTGCGCAAACACTCCAACACCAGCGCATCCCTTACCTTCACCTGTGGCGAGGAGAAAAAAGTTATCGGGAAGGTGAAGCCCTCCAAGGCCATTGGCCCTCATAGGCTATATGTCCCGCGGGAGTTGAGTTCCTCACAGGGATCTTTAATGGACATACTCATCTTTTCTGATACTTGGAAGGTTCGGAACTGTGACTACTATCGGCCGATCTCCTTGCTTTCAGCAGTGATCACGACGCTTCAGACCCTACTCCGCCCGTCCTACACGTACTCCCTGTGTTCGGCTAAGCATCAGCATTGCTCCAGAAAGTCCACAGCCTTCAATACCATAAATACGCAGCTGAATCGCTGGCGTCACCGCCTGGGGTACCCAAATAGGCATCTTCTTGCCGACGAGCCAGCGCCGAGACACATCAGAATTCATCCACATGAACTCAAGGAATAGATCCAGGCTCAACCACTGGCATTCAGCCAGACCTTGAACGCTACTCGCAGAGAGACAATCACCACCGGCATCAACTTTCGTCCTGCGTAGGCTGCCATAGGAGTCAAACTACCACCAATCGCGGAAGAGGAGTCCCAGCTGCCTCGTGAGTGCCGAGCTACTCGGGCTCAACTAAGATTTGGACATTGTAGTAGACTCAACTCCTACTTATCCAAAAACAACCCTAACATACCAAAACACAAGGCTAGCATATGAAGCTTCTTCACTCGATACCAATCACCTATTCACATGCTTTCTCAAACCTACTCATCTCACACACCTCTCTCTCTCTGGTTCGACACCGTCGAAACATCGCGAGTCCCCTAGATGAGTTTGACGACAACGACCATGGGTAAATCTGATCCTAACAGAGGGTAGCTAGCCGCTACAATAGCAATAACATAAATAGGATTAGGTAAAAGTACGAATACTCGAAACCTCATCCTACAAGGGTGTCTTGAGGAGCTCCCTACCGTTACGTTTTCAAGGGATGTCAGTTCGGTGTGTAACCTGAGTTTCGACATGGGATGGTTCATAAAGCTGAATCTGCAAGGAACTTTTCATCCACGTCAAATTCAGATTTATT